>OV788320.1:14403769-15603769 GCA_928718305.1 Tetramorium bicarinatum
TTCTCGGGTTTCTCTCTGGTACTTGTATCAGAATCCGGTGCTTGTGTGCGTGACTTTCAATAATATTTAGCTAGACGCAGCGATGTAGTTATGTGGGAGAGACCGGCATCCAGGATTCGAGCTAAAACAAACCGAAAAAACGGATGCGTTGAGCGTATTAATTGCGATAGCACTGATACATTGTTCACTGTTCTTTTTCGATACGCTTTTTAAGGTAAATCATCCAATTCTCGCATGACGCTTCCGCTTTTGCTTCACGCTCGAAAGTTCGATGCGAAATGCTCGTTGGGATGAAATAACGTTTATAATACATACGAGCGAAAGTTTTCTGAACTCGAGAAATTATTATGTTGTCATTGACATCCGCGTTTTCTGTCATAAAATTTTTGTAAACTTTCAAATAATTTTGTAATGAGAATTTACGAGTTTATCAGTGAAGATAACTTTTGATATCTTTTTCAGTCCTGCTCGCATTTTCCGTACATCTACTTCTTGGAGAACACTGGCCTAGAGATACAGATATTGGGAGTGAAATGGTTTACGACGGCTTTCAATCGTAAAATAATAAAATGGGGAATGGATTGCTCCAGGTTTTGGACCGCTTGGTTTAATGCCGGTGTTATTATAAGTATTATACTGTTGCCAATAGTTGTCATCATTATTTTGAAGATGACGTTTAACATGTGGCTAGCTGGATCCTCGAGTGATTCTAGTTCAGGAGCTATATTAGAACCTATGGTAAATTGTAAAAATAAAGATATATTTAATACTACTTTTCAGTGATTTTTAGAGCATAGAGAATATTATAGAAATAAAAGAACTAATGTATTTAATGAACCTGATGAATGTAGTTTTACTATAATACATTAGAATTAACATGATATACATTTAACTTTAAGAATCTTTCATCTTTCTTTTTTTGTACAATTTACTTTAATAATTCTATATATTTTAGTTACCATTGGTCCTTGATACGTGAAATGAGCTGTTCTTTTCTTTGACAGTTTCTAGTTGATAAAATCTTTCAATTAATAACTCGTGAGTATTATTTCACTTTATAATTTAATTTTTCGGTAATCGTACTCTTTTTACATTGGTCCTTGATACGTGAAACGAGCCGTCCTTTTCTTTGACAGTTTCTAGTAGATAAAATCTTTCAATTAATAACTCGTGAGTATTATTTCACTTTATAATTTAATTTTCCCATAATTGTACTCTTTTTACATTGGTTCTTGAAATGTGAGACGCGCCGTTCTTTTCTTTGACAGTTTCTACTTGCTAATAATTTATGAAAATAATTTTATTCTGGAATTCAATTATTTTGTTATCGATTGTTTATTATTTTATTAGCCTTGAACGGCGTCCTGCTGTGCACAGAAGAAATTACTTTGTAATCAATATTTCCAAAGCTTTCGAGCGAGTTACACGTTCCGCGAAGAGCTCCGCACTGTCACATTACATTTCGTCGATGAAGTCTTTCAATTAATAACTTGTGAGTATAATTTCATTTTATAATCTAAGCTAAAAAAAAGATGGCAACAATAAATCATGCTTATGATTTGTAAATGTAACGTTTCACGTTGTTTATGCATTTGACAACAGCTCTTACACGTGATTCTATTTCTTGCTACTTGCTTGCTTTCTCAGAAATATCCGCTTTTGAATTGATCCGCGTGATCATTCGTTCTCTTTTCAGAAATTCGGCGATACAAACCGTTTGTTATACATCAGTCAGTTGGAAACGGATCGAATGAACGAGAGCCGCGTATCTGCAGTCTGGGAGGGATAGCCGCTTGATGACGAGGATACGATGGTAGATAATGCACGCGCATTTTTTCTGTGCTTAGAAATAAATCATTGACTGATTTGTTTAAGCGTCTGTGCTCTTCTTCTTGAACTAAAACGTTTAGGAAATTCGCTCCGTCGGGCTCGCCGTGTTGCATAAATATATATTTAAATATTTAAATCTAACATATTTAAATATGTTAGATTATAAATACAAAATCAATGATCGCTTGATCTATAAATCAAGGATCTGGTTACAACAAAATGTACATAAATTAATATATTATAAAATAAATTGAATACAGAAAAATAAAATTATATAAGTTACATCAAAGTTATTATTAAAATAACTCGAAAATTCCTCAATACTTATAATTTTCGAGAACTCCATATAACGAATAGTGTGAAAGATTTTCCCCCAAATTCTTTGTGTTTATATATATTCTTCTTATATCAATAGTTTTTCTAGACATTCCATACCGCGCGGCAAAATATGTTTACGAATTGACGGAATTTTCAAGAACATTACTAGGATGAATGGAGATAGGTCATACTGTCTTGTGTCGATGAATTGATGCTCAGGCCTCAGTCTTCGGTCAGTCTTCGGTATACCGTTCACTAGTGCGAACGTCGTTATATCTGAACTTATACTCAAAACAGCAGGACACACTGCAGAACTTTTAGTGGAGATTAAACGTACCCAGTGTAAAACTCACAAGTTTCTTGGAAGCAAATTTAAATTTAAAAATGATTCTTTTAATTGTCAGTGATTGTCACATGAAAGTTAATAATTAGATATAAAAATGGAAGAAACAGTGGTACTGATTAAGTCATGCATAAGTTCAAAGCAGGGCGGTGTACTAGTCGACGAGCTCAACTGTGAGTAATATTATTTCTCGTACTTAACTAATTTGAATTTATGAGATTGAAGATTAAGATGACATGAGAGAAAAAGAATATTAATTGTTAAAAGAAAGTGTATATTTGTATATATCGTTACTTTCTCGCAATTATCTCACCATTATAATAATTGAATTATTTCATAAGCTCATGTCCTGAAGATTAATTTAACATGAAAATAATTGAAATGAAAATTACATTAAAATAAAATATAAAATTATTACAAGAAAACTTTTAATATTCAAATGTTTTGACGAAATATTATTCAGAGGATTTTCGTAGAATTATAAATATAAAGAAAAGCGAATGCTATCTTTTGTAGATGAATTTCGAAATCTTGTCGGAGAAAATATTCCGTATCGAAAATTGGGATTTTCTAATCTTCGTGCATTATTGCGAACTATAGATGGTTTAGAAACTCAGATCACTAATTTTGGTGAAGAAGTATTAACGCTAAATGATTCTAAGGTCTCTCATCTCGACAAACTTATACGGAACCAAAAAGTGGATTATTCAAAGGCAAAAGTATGCTTACAGTTTGTATTTTGTAACATAGAGTCTATGGATTGAAAAATTACGCAATAATATAACACTTCATTTCAGGACAAATATTATAAACAATTAAATGATGGCAATCTTCGATTCAACATCAATGAGCGTAGAGAAAAAAATAGATTATTGTATAATACCAATCGCGCCAATAGACGAGAAAGAGATTTCGCTCATTATCGTAATTCAAATTTATTTCAAACCAGTAAGATATTCAGTTTCTTTTATACCTATAAAGAGAGATAATAATATTTTACATTTTATAAAGTTTTATCTAATTTAAATTTTTCTTATGCTCTCAGAAACATTTTTAGAATATACAACTTCAAGATTTTATCCAACTATCAAGATTTATTATTAATTTCTCTTATTTACAACGTAATCTTTTATTACTTATTTCTGTTTAATCCTATACTTTACAATTAACAATTTTATGTTTTAATTTCATTGTCATACAAGTCATTTGGAATAGGCGATGTTTTATAAAAAAGATATGTTTTAAATAAATAAATTGATTTACTTTAGATGGCGTGTATAAAAGTAATTCCTTGCGTAAAAAGAAAAATCATCGTCCAATCATAATTGAAACAAATAATAAATTTAATAAATATGTGAGTATAAAATTTAAGTTTCAAGTGTGTCAAATGAAACTTTTTAAAAAATGTTACAATTAGTTTAATATATAATATTATAATAGGATAATATGTTTGAACCTATCGCAAACGGCCGACAATTACTTGGTGACGACTTTTTATTACAACTTGCAACACGAAATCTTCATCTTCCTATTTGGAGATACAAAGGTACAATAAAAATTTTCTTTAGAGAGTTTCTAGTGTTCTGAACATTACATTGAAATCTACGCATTGATTTCGTTGTAATTCTTTTTTACTTAGAAAAAGCAACATCGTTTCTTACTTAATTAAAATTATTATTACTTTGTTAAAGTAGTCACAATATTAAATACGCAATAGGAAAGTTAAAATACTTTAATTAACTTTCAAAATAAAAAGTAAATATGTATCTATAGTTAAGACAAAAATTGTGGATTTCATTATTTCACTTTGCAGATACTTCAGCTTTACATTGTGGACTGTGCATCTCCGGACAAACTATTCGGGACTGCATTCGGGCTTTGAGAAATATTAAAACCATCTCCAGTCGTGTCGTAATTCTTCTTGGCTCAGTGGATGTATATAACGTAAATAAATTTGGCTTTGCTTAATCTTCGGGATACATAGTTAATCGTATCAAGAAGTAAATTGTAAATATTTGATTCTTTTCAGAACGCCACTTCCGACGAAATGATAAAAGATATGACGGAACTCTTGCAAGTTCTTCAAACTAAATTTTATCTTTCTAATTCAGCCATTACTATCTGTACTCTTCCACCTTTGGCTAATCTCGGCATTTATAGTTATCATAATAAAAATATAGCGTTCTTTTCCTTCAACAACTGGATAAGATCTCTGTCGGATGATCCGTCAAAAAGAGAGCCCTCTTTTGTCAACTATCCTGTAATAGATTTGTTTGAAAAGTTTTGTTATGACGAAACGAACGCCACAAACTATAACTGGTTTCAAAAGTAAGTATATCAAATAATCTAGTTTATACTATATATTTTACTTTATTATACTATATTATACTATACTTTATTATACTATATTATATATTTAGATATTCAGTTTACTTCTTTTATGCTATCCTTTTATCAGTTTAATTCTTTCATCTGTTTAAAATTTATTATTTCCTTAACTGTAAAAATGTTAAAACTTTTTGTATTATAATCATTTAAAAATGAAATATATATATAGTTTTTTGTAATTTAAGTTCCTTGCAGATGGAAAATAAATTAAAATTTTTAAAGATCTTACTTGCTTTCAAACAATCATTACAGAATTTTGATTTCAGGTTATCAAGTGGTTATCAAGTTAACGTTAAAAAGAAAAATTTATTGAAAGACAAATTTTAAATACATATATAATACTATAATACTATATGTAACATATAGTTTATATAATTATATATAATATATATTTTATATTATTTATTATATTAATTATTATATCTTTCATGTATAATGATTAATTTTGTACTTCTTATACAAATGCATTTATATGATTTCCAGCGAACCGTGTACAGTGTCCGGCTCTAAACATTTCTATGTGCTGTGGAATAACATGGGACGAAACCGAGCTATGAACCTCATCTGCGAAGAGGAAGACGTAAAGCACTCAAGAAGTCTCAGCTCATGGTCGAATCCAATGGATTAACTGGCATCTCTCATTATTATGTGATAAACACCGTATACGAAAAGAAGCAGAACGATACACCGTGGAGAACACCTTATTCGTCGTTTCACGGCGAAGAGCGCTTTATCGAGGATTTTCCAAAGTATACCCTCCCGCTTCCTTCCGTAGATGTGTGCTTCAATATCGCAAACAAAACCACTTACGTGACATGGACTTGTTTGCGGTATTGATGAATTTATCCGAATTTATCCGAATTGCGGTATTGTATTTATCCGAATGATATTATGACTTTTTTTCTTCGTAGACAAAATAGGTTTAGACATAATAGACAAAATAGGTTTAGTGATCGTGATCGTAGATGTGTGCTTCAATATCGCAAATAAGTCCAAGTCACGTAAACTTGTTTGCGGTATTGAAGCACACATCTACGATCACGATCACTAAACCTATTTTGTCTATTACGTCTAAACTTATTTTATCTACGAAGGAAAAAAGTCATAATATTATTCGGATAAATCGCTTCGCTGAATCCAATCAAACGGCCGTTTTGCGTGAGAGATTAGTTTATGAACAATAATCGGATACATGATCCTTGTTTTATCTCAAAGATAATTAGGAAGGCGAGGTAATACATATATGTTTTTATACGCATGCAGTATACAAATATAATTTAAATTAAATCTTTGCTCTTAAACAGACGACAAGCTTATCGTCAAATTTAATTTCGTCTGCTTGTATCTCAAGGAAATGGCCGTTGACGTCGGTTTTAAATTTACACAAGGTATTAATATATCTCATGTTCACAATTCAGACTTTAGTCATTTCGTGGCATCGGAAAGGATTAAATGACTGTTCGACAACAAGTGTTTGATTGAAAAAGTATAGTGCATTTTTATAATTAATTGCGGGTAATTTAAAAATGATACGCATACTTTTTTTGAAGAAATCTTAACTCTTCCAAACAAACGGAATGAACACGAGTGAACTTTAATCGTATCTCTTGCCACGTGTTTAAGATTAACTTTTTTGTGAATATACAGTTTCCGACATAGATTAATTACACTAATAACATACATAGATTAATAACATTAGATTAATTATTAATCTTGAAAGTTTCATAAGCTCAAGTTTAAACAGCAGTCATTCAACATACAAAAAATTCATAAATTTTCTTTATTGGTTTTTAAATTAAAAATATAAATTTAACAAAAAGCAGTCACTTTCAATGTTAATAAATGGTCAAATTTCATGAAACATGGTCAAATTTGATAAATTGTAAATTGTATAATGTATAAATACTTGCATAGAAATTAATCATGAGAAGGAATATTTATAGAGGTACAGCTCGTATTTTGTGCTTATGTGCGTATATTTAAGTTATTTATTTGTTCAAAATGTTAATTTTTATGTTCGGTATTTTAATGTACGTTAGCGTTTTACATATTGTGTTTAATATACGCAAGTTTAAAAATGTTGAATTAAAGAAATTGAATAACAAATTAAATTGATTTTATAGTCAAATGAAAATGATTTAAATGTGGTTATTATTAATGCCAAATTGCAACGAAAATTTGTAGAATAGACAAAATAATTGATGATTTTTAAAATCAATTTCCTTGATTAAGAAGAATAGTCTTCATAATTTAAAAAACGGAAAATTTAAAATTCAAAGTTTAAAAGTAGAAAATGAAAATAAAATTATATTAAATAATTGACGTTGAAACTCGAATAGTTAGGCAAACAAAAGTTACATTAATTTCGCGTTTCTCGTGTAGATTAATTTATTCATCTTTCATATATAAATTAACTTTAATCTCGAGTTAAATTACATTTACTCTTTTTCTAATTTTAAGACTAAGAAAAGATTAAAATTAATTTATATATTGGCAGAAGTGGACACATTAGCGTCTGAAGTTAGCCGCGAGACTTACGAATATCGCATTTCGCTTGAGTTGCGCTCACGCTTGAGGCTGGCGTCCCATGGCAGTATTTCCCGCGTAACCTGTAACCGCGTAATCAATCACGTGACGTTGTATATTATTTATTTCTCAAGTAACGCTTCTGATTGGTTACGCGGATACGTGTTACGCGGGAAATACATGCCATGGAAACTTTGTAGTTCGTGCAGTTTCTATTTTTCTATTGTCAACGCGTAATATCAAGAGCATTGTGCCGCGTTATCAATTATCTTTGTTGTACTGTAGTACTTAGAGCAGTGATTAGTGCGCGTTTAATTATCGGCAAGTGTGTTATGAGTGCCGCGAAAAAGTAAGCGAGGAGAAAGAGGCCGGGGAGGCATCGGGTGACGGCAAGGCAATTGCGAGGTTAGCATTCATTTTCATGATTCCACTATTATGGAGCATCGAACCCGAATAAATTCTCGCAACTAACTTTCGAAGCTGGAAGTAATTCGAGAATTCTGTAATTAGGAGAGATCCATGTATTTTGGACCAATATTTGCTCATTTCGGAGCAAACGTGATCAATGGACCTTTGATCTCTCCGACGGAGTAATGATCGATCATATTAAGAATTTGTCGTCGCTTTTCTTTACTCGAGCCTCAGTGAGAAATGGTTGGTCGATATCGATTCGATGTCTTTTCGATCATCGTTACTCACTGGGACAGGAACACGCCGATTCATGGATTTATACAATCCAAAATTCATGGATTTTTCCTATTGATTTTCACTGCATAGAGAATAAGTAAGCAAATGTCTTTATTAATCCAATCACCATCCTATCATCGTATGAATCTTTTATATAATTTTAAATTCTAAATTATCTTGTTATTCAATAGTAAATTTAATACATGGTGCATAATATATACGTGACTGCGATAAAATTATATGTGAAATAAACGAGATATGCGTACATTTATATATAGAATTTGAAAATTGAGTATATTTTGGATTTTAGCCAGTTAAATAAATTCGCAAATTAATATCTTTATTAAGCATAATTGTTAAATTCATGCAGAGAGAGAGAGATGAAATAATAGACAGACAGCGAGAATTGAGTAAATCATTTTACTAATATTTATTAATAAACATTTCATATAGATTATTTGAATTCATTATAATTTAATATGTGTTGTTGTTCTTGTAATCGTCGCAATTACAGTTTATCGTTATTTACACTATTCAGTATAAAATGCGAGTTCGAGATTACATCATCGTCGTCATCGTCATCATCATTGTCACACCACTATGCTGTTTTATTATTATTATTATTATTATTATTATTACGACTTTTCGCATTTCTTTTTTTTTTTCTCGGACACTACCTGTCATCGATTAATTAATTATCAATGCTTGTACTCAGGAAAATGGGGGGGCAGTAGGGCAGTATTTTCGTTATCACTAGTGTTGTTGGTAATTAATTCTTTAGGGGAATCATTATTCATTATGTTACAATCTAGACTAAAGTTATCGTCTAGTGGGCGTTTGTTAATATTAGGCATGTGATTAACATCGATTCCACGAACTTCGCTTAGCGTTTGCTGTTGTTGGGATTGAGCAGATTCGAGTTCGGCGTTGCTGCCGGCGTCGAGGTTGTTTTCGGTTTGTGGGGGGGATGGATAATAGCTGCGCTGCTTGATTGGCAGTTGTTCCACCGGCAGTTGGTGTTGCTGTTGCAACGGCTGCTGCTGCTGCTGCTGCTGCTGCTGTTGTTGCTGTTGTTGCTGCTGCTGCGGCGGCTGCGGCTGCTGCTGTTGCTGCGCCTGTTGCTGCACCGGCATCGCAGGCGGCGGTGGTGGCTGCTGCGGCGGCCGGTGCTGCACTCCTCCTCCTCCTCCTCCTCCATTCTCACTAGTCCACCGGGCTACTTGTTGTTGAGCTTGAATAAATGCATCACTAGAAAATAATAAGATTACACGAGCCCATTGGATCTAGTCCACCGCCACTAATGCTGCATTCGAACGCAGGACGTAACAACATTCAGTAAATGGAGCCAAGTGGTGAGATCAGTCGACCCAGAAACGGGAGCTGTTGATGTGTACGTGATTATTCTCTAGGAGCTTTATAACCGAGTCACTGCGCTAAAAAGTTTATAGAATAAGAAAGAGTTGTAAGGCTGAGAAATGACAAATCGGCAAACATTCTTAGTTCTTAAAACTGAAAACTAGCTGAAAAATTGTAGTTCTAATGAATACATTATATCAAGATACAATTGAATTACTCAATTAAAACAATATTCCTTATTTATGGCGTAAAAAATTCTCCCTTAATAAAAGTTTTACTTACAATTTTGTATATCATGTACAATTTTATCTCGAATAATTTAAATGTCTAACTATATAACTTTTCTGTTAAATATATCAATATACATATTTTTTATGATTTTTATAATGATATTTAATTAATGTTATACGTAGAATTTATTTGTTTTATTACAACTTTATTCTAACTCCAATTAAATTCAAATTGGACTCTATAGAGGAAATATCACGTACACATATTAATTGAAAAGTTAATTAAAACATTTAAAGCACGTGCGAAGCTCTCATCATTACGATTGCTATTTTAATTTAACATTCCTTAAACACATTATCGTCAAACATACTAACAAAGAGAAACTTCAGATAAGGATAAGTGCGTACATCAATCACAATGTGGTTCATTTCATTGCGCGAAATAGGAAAAAAATCTCTTATAGTCACTTGAGAAATTCATCTACCATAGTTTAATGAGTTTTTGCAATGCAAAATGCTAGCGACATGCATGAGATTTGGTCATGAGGTTTGTTAGATGTCCCAGATCTGTTTAGCATTAATCTATTGCATAAAGGTTAATTGAAAATAAATTCAATACTTAACAATAAGTATCAATATTTAATCTACGCTATTGGAAAAAGACTATCTAATAGATTTGGGATGTATTTGTATCTCGAGTTGACTAGCCACACATGTGTGTTGTTATTGTTTCGAGCAACATTCATACAATGCAGAAGCAAATGAAAAAGCATGCAGACTTTCGTGTGCATTTAGCTTCTCTCTGCAAAATTGTATACATTGCATTATTTTTAATTCAATCTACGATGCAATTGCATACGTTGCAACTGCGGAATTAAATATTGTATGCCGAGTCCATTTATACTTTACGTAGATTTCAGCCAACAAGATTGCGATTCTCACAATACTAACAATTTTCTGTTTTATATATATATATATATATATATATACGTTGTATCCGCGATAACGAAAAAATCTTTCTAACAATTACACATATAATTTTGTCTAAAATCCTGCTTTCTCTTAAATTGTTATTAAATTGCGCCTTTTGTTAACGTGCGATTTTCATGTCAGTTTTTATCATCCATATTTCGATTCATTTTTTTTTCCGCAAACGACAACACATGCACCATCCTTATCTGAGATATGTGTGAGTGAATTGTGGGATTCGTGATAGAGGGAAGTGATACAGACGTGAGCCGATAACATGTCTCGGTGACAGTGAATAATTGCTACTAGTGAAGCCGTAGGATTTTTCGTGACGCAGAGTCTTGCAATACCTTTCACAATCGGGTGTTTCACCCCTAGTATTTGAGCCTCTGTCAGGATCGGCAGTTTCATAGATACCCTCGTCCTCGGGGTGCATTTGATGGGAGTGTTGATGGGTGTGTTGATGATTGCCGTAAGGACTTCGGGACGTCGGCTGACGGTATCTACCGTAGACGAATCTACTAGTGTCCTCGTCGCGGCCGCGGCTACATCTTCTGCTTCTACGTAGGAAATCCAATCAATTCCTGCATAAGTCCACGGGCTACGCGACGCTCTCACTCTGAGCGCTGAGAATTTTATACGCTACTTCGGGGAATTTAATTCCTGTTCCTTGATATATTTGACAACTTAATTTACATATTATGTATATATAAAATTTATATAACAGATACTCGGATGATTTATCTCTATTTCTTCTATCTTTTTCTTATTGTTTAATTAATCAATTGTCTGTATGCTCTTTATATAACTCGTAATGTGTAATAATTTATTTTTTCTATTTTTTTCCAGAATGCGGCAACAGCGACATTCACACCTGGTATCGGTAAGTCAATTTCACTTGATGCTAAAGAATTCATGTACAATTCTGCTGCTACTCGGCGCCTCATTAACATTTTAATTGGAGCACAATTATTATTATGATGAAGCTTGTTACGTCGATTATTTAGTATAAACAGACTCCGCATCTTATGCCTTGGATAAATTTTCTATGCGTAAATAGTTATTAATGATTTATTACCAAGTGTGTATCCCTTTCTCGTTATTCTTGCGCGTGTTTTACTGTAATCTACGGTTTCGCAAAACATCGAATATAGTGTCTGATATACATAAATAAATGCGTCGAGTCTGACAGCCTTCTGATGCGCAAGATAGAAAGCAGAATAAGATAATAAGTTAACCCTCTCATTCTATTAGAATTATTTCTATTACTTTGATACAAAATGCATCAATTTGCATTTCTTCTTTATTTCGAGGTTTTTATGTACTTATTTTTAAATATTATATAATTTTGCATATCATTTTTCATATAAGAGTTTACTTTTAATTTTATTTCTGGAGACCGGTGATATATACGATATTAGAAGTAACAAGGGGAAGAGGGGAGTAGAATATACATATAACGTGAATATATGTATATTGATTATGTAGAAATTCTATATAAAAATTACATTTAAATAACCGATTTAGATAAATAATAAAATTGAATTAAAAAACGTAAATTATAATATATTCATAAAAATATTTTTATGGCAGTTTGCCATTTCCAATAAATTGACATATGAGAGGGTTAAGATAATAAGTTGGCGAAAGAGAAGATAGTAAGCGATTCACAGTGAGAGTTATGGCAGCGTGTGAAATGTCTGCTGACAATAATTGTGATTAACAAAGTATGAAGAAGCTCAAACGTATTTAGCCAATCGTTTCGATAAGAATACACCGTTGAATTAAAACGAATGTCTAATTTACAAAGTATTGCTAAAACGTCTAAGAATATTTCTCGTGTACTGTAATAAACATCCTTGTAATTCGAAATTATTATCTCAATGTCATTTCGAAATTAACGCTCATTGTCTGAATTGAGTTTAAAAGCTTGTTTGTCATAAGCGCGCGTATTTTTCTCTTATAAGTTCTTACCCTTGTGATGACTCGCTACAAACGGAAGAATCGATTCTGTAGTGTCGATCCGGTTCGCCCTCCGATGTTCGAATCTCTTCGGATCCACTCGGACTCATCTGGCCAGTCATGTAGGGTCTGGTGACAGGATTAATCATTGATATCTTTTTAATTAAAAAAAAACTCAGGATTTATAAATTAAACGTCTAGGGAATGCGTATGCTAAAATTAAAGAATTTATAGTTCCAAGGTTTTTAAAATCTATTTTATGATCTGAAATTTTTAAAATCGATATTTAAGAATCTATAAGTCGAAGGAAATTATCTAAAGCACGAAAGAAACATTGATATACATTGATAAAATTTGTACCTCGCAGTGGCTCGGTCCTCGAGTTGACGAATGATATCCTCGAGAGTGCGTATACGAATAGTGCCGCACGGCGGCTGCAGCTCCACGTCGTCATCCTCTTCTTCCTGTCCGTTGTCAATACCGTTGTCCTGACCATCGGTGTCCTTGCGATACACATAGCCGCATTCGGCCAGCGACTTGCGTAGCGCGTCCTCGTCAAGAAGATTGCTACTGCCCGATGGAGTGCCCACAAGATCGCGACGACTCGCCGCGTTCTTGAGCACCTCGAGTATGTCCTCGTGATAGCCATTTAATTGGTTGAGAGTTCTTTCCACGTGTTCAATCGCACCTCCATCTAGTCCTGGCAAATATGTGACTCGAGTTACTCCATAAAAAAAACTTTCGGTGGTGCAGTTTACGTTAAACCTTTCGTGCGTAATTTCTTTCGTCTCCCATTATACTTTTTTTCGAGATTAATAAATTTCTCTTGCATATATATTCATGAATTTATATTTTCTTACTAATACTTAATTAATTTCCTTACGAGATTTTATAGGACGAAAACTATCCTAGTCTAATTTATTTGCACATAATAAAATGTAAATTTGAAATATGAAATTAATCAGCGCACGAAAGAATTAAGTGATTAAAAAATTTTTTTAAATGATCCTTTTTATGACAATTTTATATTAACCCCTTATATCTTAAGATGATATTAAATCCCAGGATAAATTTTTTATAATGTTAGGTTTTATAATTATACAGATATATATTTAAGTAATTTGTATTTGCTAACCGTATGTATTTCATGAGGAAAATGAAGTATTTAAGAATCACTGATTTATAAAGGGTTAACGTTCATGAAGAATTGATGCAAAAAGTTCGAACTCGTAAGGAATCGAAAGACAATCGAGCATGTAGTGTACGCAAGTACTTGTACGCAAAATTGTGTATAATTTTTTTAGACTCTCGCTTATTTGGAAATTAAAAATATCAGCACAGTATCTTCGTAATCGCCTCTGTAACAGAGTAGAAAATTGCTATTTATTGTTAGTTATGCAAGAAACTAAAAATATTTTCTTCATCGGATAAAATGTGAAGAGAACTGGATATTTTTATTTAATTTCCGTATTTTACATATAATATTTATTAACGTGCACAAAATAAAATATTAATGCTAAGTACGATTTAATAAAATTAGTTATCACTCCAAATAAATTAAAAGTAATACAATTAATGTATGTTTAATGTATGTTTAAAAAATTTTTAAAGAAATATGTTTTTTGCTGTGATTCTGTGTCATTGTAACATTTTACGATTGTTTGTATATTGTTGAGCTACTAATTTCGATTAACTTGATCGCTTGAACTTTCGATTCGCCAAAATTCGACCTTTTTTCAACTATTCTTCACGAGATATCGTGAGTCATCATGCTCACTTGATGTGTTACAACTATCAGGCATTACAATACCGTAACCACCGTGTTTCTTTAAAATTCCCTTCTCAGGCAACTTTGTGAGATTGTTTGATGGGAGATCAATGAAAGAGACAACTTCCTCTGCTCCCGTACCTCCATCTTCCTCCTCCACGCCGAGCCTCTTCGGCTGCGGTTTATGCTCCCTGAAAGATCGATCTATGTCGGTATTCACTTTTATCGTCAATATACCCCGTTAACTTTTACTTCCGCGAAAATAAATGTGCAGAAACTTAAACGTATTAATATTTTGAAAGTATTAGAAAATAAAAGAAAAATAAATTTTGAATCTTAAACTCTCGTGTCCGCTAATATTATAATTGTTTTTCATAATAACATTGTTTTATAAACTGAAACAAGATAAATATATAGGAAATTAAATTTATAGATTCCATGAAACAGTGTTATTAACGAATATCACACACACGCACACATTCATACGGATCTTTTAGTTATTGCTTGCATTTTTCTCTTTTTTCTTAATTAAACAAATATTCAAATCTGACAATGTGATTGATAAGAAACATATTGTTTAATTGTAGATAACAGTTTTTATCTTCAGTGCAGAAACATAAATTTCGGAATTTTGACTTAGCTATTAACAGTTAATGCTTTTATTCAAACATTAAAAAAAATTTTTTTTAATTGTAATATATCATTGTGATAATTGCAATAATTATGTTTACAATAATTACTGCAATTTATAAATTTTGGAACTATATTTTTTTGATAATTGCTATAATTATGGCAATTATTCTATTATTATTTGTTTGCACCTGATTGCGAAAATGGAGGGTGATAACATTTAATGATGTTTGTGCGATGAAATAGATGAAATAAATGAAAAATCAATTTCTGAATGAATATGTCTCTGGAGGGTTCAATGTATAATTAATAACTGACAATATTTAGCTGTACATAGTATCCCAGACTCATTAATCATCTTCGAAAAAAAAAGATGTTGCGATAATACTGGAATACTCTGTATATAAGTGCATCTATTATCATGCGATAAACAAAAAATTATAGCAGGATAAAATAATAAACATTATAATGCGATGGACAGCAATAAACATGCGAGGATCGAATCGTTCATATTCAGTTCGACCGCAGCGTGTGTGTTGCAAAATCAGCTGAATTATTAAAAACGTGATTGTGCAGAAAATGATTTCGTGCGAAATACAATACAAGAAGAGAAATAAAAACCGAATTCGGGGCCGAATTAATAAACATAATTACATACAGAGAAGAATTTTGACTCTTTAGATCGCCAAAAATTTATAAAGCTACAATTACAATAACCGCAACGCGACGATATTATTTCCTGTATTTTTAAGACGGAGATGGATTGCCGATCGAGAGAATTGCAGCGATCGTTGGCAAAATTATGATCCAAGTAAGGAATAACAACAATTAAAATTGTACTATACAAAGCTGAATGCACTATACAAAATTTTGAACGAATATTAATTATTTTTACTTTCACCGAATTTTAATTAATAATTATTATATAAATCTACCAATTTTGTTATGACCAATCAAAAGAAGAATGTTTCAATTTTGTTAATTGTAATCATATTTAATCATTTTTAATCGCACTTAATTCATCAAGATGGATTTCTTTTCAAAGGATTATTTTTTAAAAAGATGGTAAAAATGATTCCTTGGTTGGATCAAACCTGATAATAAAACATAACTGCGACACACATGAGACTTACTTGACTCTTGGCCCGTCGGCGGCGATGACGTTATTCGGGTGTCGAAACAGCACGCGCTGGGTCTCGCCGCGGCTAGAAATATACTAATATAGGCATGCCGCGGCTATTTTTATTAACCCTCAATTATCATGTGCATCGTTTGTTGTTTAACTCACTTTTAACTTTGATTCTGTTAAGAAACGTGTTTTTCTTCTATTCTTATGAATACGTGGCTACAATATTTTTGTTTCTCTATTTTTAAGTAATAGTTTATGAAACAATACTACCTTGTTTATTAAAGGATTATACGCATACTGAAATACCATTTTATAGAAAATATAATTTTTATATGAATTTTTTCTTATTTTCTTTATAAAATTAACGAATACTTTGTTTATCGTAATTTTTTCTATTAGTTATATTAATATGCACTAATTATATTGAAAAATAATTATAATTTTGCTGATATTTTGATGATCAAAAAATATCCTAACTAATAAAAATTTTAGAAAAATATTTAAAGATCCTAACAATTATAAATAGCTATCAAAATTAAGTAAGTAGATTTGCAAATTGAATTGAATATTTGATATCATACTTAAATAAAATTATTTTTGCATGAAGCTCAGCGTTGCACTTTTCATAATAATTGAGAGTTAATAAAATTCTGTGAGTGTAATGCTATCTCTCTTTCATTTCCTTATTTGCGGAATAAAAGAAATCGATCGAGCAAGACTCGTAATTTTCTGTCGTTCGCGCGCTTCGATTTTATTATTGAGATAACCACGAAAAATTAAATATAAATAAAAATATAGTTTATTATAAAATCTATTTCAAATTCCGACTATTAAAATCTTCAGATGAAATTTCTAAAATGTTCTAACTTGGTGTCATAATTTAAATTATTAGTTCTTATAAACGTATCGAGATAAAGCTTAATGAAAGAGATTTGTAAAACTCATAATAACTCATAAAAATATACAATTTTACTTTTCTGTACATACATATAATTCTCCATTAGCACATTATTTTATAATCCTTTAAAGATTCGG
Source organism: Tetramorium bicarinatum (assembly GCA_928718305.1). Lineage (NCBI taxonomy): Eukaryota > Metazoa > Arthropoda > Insecta > Hymenoptera > Formicidae > Tetramorium > Tetramorium bicarinatum. Next base: position 14,420,941 of record OV788320.1, read on the forward strand.
TACTTTTTATGTTTAGGAATTATCTAAAATGCAATTAACAGTATTAGGAAGATTATTAAGCGCATACTAAAGCTTATGTGAAGATTAGGAGTCGAAATTTACCTGAAATAAAAAGGTATCGAACTCCAAAATCACATTAACATTTCAAGCAAACTTTAGCTTACTTCTTACAAAGCAGCTCGCGCATTTTCAATAACAAGCGTAACTTTACAGGATAGGCCAAAAATACCATTAAAAATCGATATGAGTAAAAAAAGGTTTGAATATTGTTTCTGGAGAAAAATATAAAACTCATTTTGAATGTGAGTTAGTCAATCACAGATAATTTTTGGCCCTTCTTGTAGCTATCTAAATTACAAGGATATATTGCGAACTTCGTTCGTCGTTATGTAATAACAATGCCCCTCGAAAACGATCGAACGACAGAAGCATCTCGAGCTGCAATAAGTCCTACATCATACATCGATAAACGCATGATACTTTATTGATATTTATGGGACGAATTCTGGGACATCGCGATGGTTTAAAAAATATATATATTTAACATGCATTTCAAGATTTGCCGATTGTGTAAGAAATGACAAAGAATATGATGAAAAATATGATGAGATAAGATGTAAGATGTAATGGGATGCTCTTGTTACTAATGTATATTCTTGTTAATGTAATATTCTCTAATCAATTATTATATTGTGATGATCTTTATGAAGTTTTTAACGAGAAAAATGATATTGCTATCAGTTGAGTAAAACTGTTAAAATCATGAAAATCATCTCGTTAACGTGTACTTAAGATTTTTAATTTTTGACGCCTACTAAAATTTTTAAAATCGACTTTCTACTTCGAATATTAGAAATTTCATTTCAAACGTTTAGTTTTGGCCAGTTTTTCGTATACTTTACCCACATTTCTTGCAAAGCTCGCCAATTTTTGGCAAGCTCTTCCAATATTACAATATTCTGTAATTCAAAATAGCCAGTGGCTAGCAAAAAACGCAACAAATTAACCGCCGTACCTGTACTGAGGCATACTGCCGAAAGTGAGGATCTTGTTAACCGTGTCCAATGCCGCAACTTCCGCATGATGATTGCCGGAAACGCCGCTGTAGCTCTTCTGCTGCGGCTTCTTTGAGTATGGCGGGTCGTATTTCTGGACGGTGCTCTTCCTTCTGCGAGAAATTCGCCGATTACGCAGAGTTTGTCACTTCTTATCGCGGAACAAAGTGATAAAGCGCATGCAAGCTAATGGAAGAGTGTTCATTTGAAAAGTACGGATTTTCAAGAATTTTCATAATGTTAAAAGGGATTATCATGGATTTTACATGGACCGTTTAATATTATAATTGTTAATTAATATTGTAAATGTTATTAATTGTTAGCATAATGTGTAAGATTTAGTTTAAAGTTAGTTACAAAACAATTTTATCTAATTACGTTAATTAATAACAAAGGGTTACCTGGAGCAACTGAAGTAAAATTTGTTTTATAGAAACACAAATAAAAGATACAAATGTTATTAATATATGAAAATTCAAAAAATTTATTGGTACCCTTAAAAACTAGAACTAAAAACAAATTAAAAATTTAAAACAAATTAAAAAATAAATATAATAGTTTATATAACATTTAATACGAAATTTTTTGTTATATATGTATATATATATAAATTTTTTAAATTAAATATCGAACTAAATAATTTTCTCAGTATATAGCGTTAACACATTGATTAGATCTTATTTATAATTCATTGATTAATGTGCAACACTTTGCAATATAACTATTAATATTTAATAATGTTTAATATTCTGCAATTATTCTTATTTATTTATCTTACAATACGAATCCATCGTAAATAAACATGGTGTCGATAATCCCTCTTAAACTGGCGGATGAGGCTCATCAGAGTTTACGTACATAATATTACGTACATCTGTGATCAAAAAATTATTACAGATATTACATAAACATTATAAGCAAAATTTGCATTTACTGACTGTTCGAGCTACATTCTTATTATGGAAATTACGGATCTTTTTGGCATGCAAAACTTAATTCCGAAGCAAGACAAATAACTAGTTAATTGGTACATTTGTAACTGCCCCTTACAGGGATCACTGGCGTACCCATTAACTAATCAGTGAAAGATAAATCGATAAAAAAGATAATTCTAAACAGCATTAATATAATAAAATATAGAAGAGAATTCTTTAAAATATTTACCGATATAATATTATCGCTTTTATTTATTAATGCCGCGTTTTGAATATAATAAATTATATCTTTAAAATTATTATTACAAAATTAAAACTATTATAATTTAAAAAAAAAAGTTATTATGCTGCTTTGAATTAAACGAATTAGAGATAAGTTAAGCTAATAATAAATAGGATTATATAAAACATTACATTATAATTCTAGATAATAAAAATTTTTTTGTTAAAGACAAATATATTTCAATTTTAAAATGTGCAATTAAATGAAAAATATTTAAATATTTTAAATTATGTCGAGATATAATTATCAAAGTTAAGTACTAAAAGTATTGTGCTAGAAACGAATTTTGAAATATTTTATATATAATACAATTTTTCTTATCATTAGTAAAGGGAATAAAAATTAAAGTCATGATAGAAAAGAATGTCAAGAAGAAGGAATAAAAAAATGTAAGATATATGTAAGATAAATGTAAGATATATAGAATATTAAAGTCTAATGATATAGATATATGCATAAATGCATAAAGAGGGTCGTAAAAATGTCGTATGCTAGTAGCAAAGTTTTATTCTTCGAAGAATTTGTAATGAAATATCTTAGCAAGCGGTTTAATCGAAACTTCTACTTGCAATCATTGAATTAATTATTACAACATAAAATTTATTAAGATAAAAACAATTTTTCCTATGAAATATAAATTTCTTTTAATATATAAATTATTAAGCGTTATAATTTAGAATTTTTTAAATACTTTAAAAAATATAACAATTATATAAATTGAAAAATCGAGATTTATTAATCGAGAAAAGGAAAAAGACAGAGAGAGAAAGAGAGAGAGAGAGAGAGAGAGAGCGAGAGCGAAATATACAAAATATATTATCAAGAAAAAGACTATTATTTGATTATTAAATGAAGACATAATTATATATCATGTAATTAAATTAAACAAAAATGAAATAATAAAATTTATAAAATTTTAAGATTTTGTTACCCACTACTATGAACATGAAAGCAACATCAAGCAGCGAAATCAAATGCTTGCTGAAGAAAGAAGCTGCATTGCAAATTTCCCGAAGAATAGCGTGCCACTTGTAATGTGCATACACTCCTTCCATTCCTTGCGATATATACAAAAATGGAGAAAGAGAAAAAGAGAGAGAAGAAAAACAAGAAAGATGGACAGAGAAAAATAAGGAAGAGAAAAAAAGGACATAGAGAGAAAAAGTCTACTTGTGTATGTTTCTGCACACTAACCTGAGACAGAGGGAGAAGTTTTTATGTACTACGACTGACCTGTAGCAGAGAGCCATCAGAGCAAATACTACGAAAACACCCCCTACCACCGACATGAGCATACCAACTAAAAATACAGTGTTAGAGCCGTGGTAGTTCTCTGTATGCGTATTGTATGTATGTAATTCGTCGTCATCATCGTCATCATCATCATCATCATCATCATCATCATCATCATCATTGCCATCATCATCGTCATCATCATCATCATCACCGTCAGATGTGGCGGGCCATCGTTTCCGCCGTCATGAATGGATTATTATTTGTTATTATTTTTTTTTTGTTTTGCGAAACGAGGATTTACACCATCGCAGTTTACGCAGTGCAGGAGGGTGGTTCGATTCGGTATTTTCGTATCCGAGCGTCCCACAGCATGCAGACAGACAGAGATGGCAGACAGAAACAGACGAGAAACAGAGAAGCCAATATCAGCACGTGAAGAGAGACATACATCCATATATGTTTATCATTATATACGTAGACAATTACAATCTATTATATAGAATGTTTATTCTTAAAGCGATGCAATTGAAACTTTATTATATCATTAAAATAACAGATATAAAGTACAAAATAAAAAGCATAGTAAAAAGTTAAGTGCGATTTTGTGTTTTTGTGTTTTGTAGGATATTCATTATTATAATAAATATAAAAAATTAAAATTCAAGTTGCATGTTAGAATAAACATTCTGTGTAGCATTGCCGAATTACTAAACTTCGTAACTCGAAAAATGCAGACACATCACGTTCGGTTTTGTGTGGAATTCATTTGCGCGCGGTTCAGCAATAAAAGTAAAAGTCTGCAAGAATTTGAAGTTATAAAGTTTCATAATCAGGGCAACGATACGTTCGACGGATTTTCAGAATCTTGATTCTCAGATCTGAAAATCTATGTATCTTAGTTATCAAAGACCTAAAACTCAAACGTTTAGGGATCCCATGAATAATCTGTATAGATTCATAGATCTGTAAGATTTCAAGAAACTAGAGAGTTCAACATCCAGGGATACAGAAATCTGCGGATTTCTCAATATCTAAGGATACGAAGCTCCAAAGACGATTAGATCCGTGGATTTCAAAATCCAAGAATTGCATATTCCTAGAAACCCTGCCCTCGTATTCTCTTTGGAAAAATGCAGTTCTGTTAACCCTTTTAGTTTTGCATTATTTTTTTTAATGATAATAATAATAATTAACTAGAAGTAAACTAAATAATAGGGAGTTATAAAATATATCTTACGAACAATTGTCGAAAGGGTTAAACGCATCACTTGACTTAACTCATCGGAACATCGATTTTTCATAAAGAGTCTATTTCATTGACTCAAAAAAATCGATTATTTTAACTTGCAAATTTCCGTCAAGTTACACACAGTAATTGACGATGTCCAATAAGTTCTTCGCTAATCAGCTTCTTTCATGCTTTCATAGGGCATACAAGCAGCTGGCACATTGTATAGTTTCTTTGACGTCGCTTTTTGAGGGATGATTAGAAATTGACAGTTTACTTAACGTTTGACTAATGTTATTTGTACTCTTTTTATGTATAAAACATAATAATCTAAAGTAAATGTAAATTTAAAGAGAGATAAAATGTTAAAATTTTCAAAATTTGTATTTATTAAGAATCTTTGTCTATTTGCTTAAAAAATTTTATTTTTCTAACAATTTTTTAACTCGCAGTTATATTTGTCTCATCCCTCGAAACGCGATAATCACTAAAATGGAGATCTTCGCTTGAACAACATAGTCACGATCATAAATCACTATGCCATGAGCACATCCATAGCACACACCACATAGTGACAATATTGTTTATATATATATAAATATATAATATATATAAAAAAAGGTGTATACATATATATTTATGTTTTCATGTTTGCGAGCGATTCAGACACAAAACCAGCTGCATTCAATTTTCATAGAAAATTCATATTAAAACGCAGCTGAAAATAACATTGAAATTCTCAATAAATGATAGGAGCTATTTTAAATAATAATAAACTCTAAAATCCAATATATTTAAAATTCAAGATTTCTAAAAATGTACTATGCATTATCTAAAATATTTAAGATCCAAGGTAACTTAGAGTAACTCGTGAAGCATAGGATTATAATGTAATAGGAACTAAACAATTACGAATCCGTAATAGGACACCTTGCTCTTCTAAGGAACTCCTTAGCAAGGAATCTAGGATGCGGGGTAACTAGAATCTCAGCGAACCGAAAGCCGAAGCGTAAAAAGTCTAAGGACGCAAGCAATCTAAACTACGAAGCACGTAACAGGAGTTCAAAAAAGGGTTTCAAAAGATTACTTATATTAGCGGTTCTTGCAACTTATTCGAAAGCGCCAAAAAAGAAGAGCAGGTGAAGGCCGAAGATAAATAAGAGACACCAACATATTAGTAACATTTTCTTCGTTGTGTGAGCTGAACGCAGCGAGTTTTGTTTTCTGCAACTCTCGCGTTTATACGTGTAATAGGTGAACACCGAGTAGAATAGGCTAAGAGTGATCGATATTATGATGGCCGCGTGCGATGCCTCCTCATCATCATCATCATCATCATCATCATCATCATCATCATCCAGCTAGCCACGAATTACGACGAAGACGAAGACGACAGGCCTTGATCGCGGGTGATCTGTTCTCGCTGTTACTGTACCTGTAGCAAACAGCCATTAGTGCAAAACAAAGGAAGACGCCCGTCACCACACCCACCAGGATCACTACCATCAATCCCGTAGAGAGATTGTTGTTGGTGCCCCCTGAAACGATCAAGTATTTGTATCCCGCGCGTGCGGCGTGTACGTGTGGCCGTGTTTTATGTACATGAATGTGTGCGTCGCATGGTAGTTGCATCCTAATGTGCAAATATGTCGTCTCTTTAATTATAGAACTTTGTAACTTCAAAGATTTGAAGAACTCCTTTTCTTTTTGAAGAATTGACAATCTTGAAAAGGCATAAGTTCAAAGGAAGTAGAAAGTTCTATAATTAGGAGACTATCTTAATTATATACTGTTTTTAACATGTACATTACTGTTAAATTATAGTAATTATTACTTAATTTAAAAAAGGGAGAGACAGGGATTTAAAAATATAAGAGAACATATGAATTTTGGAATTTAACAAACCCAAAAATCTAAAAATGCAAAAACAAAGTAATATTCCTATTTTTTTTAAATAACAAAGTGACCTAAAAATATTTTATTTTTTAAGGGATAAAAGCGGGGATGTCGCATTTGAAAGGACCGAGAAAATACTAAAAGGATATTACAGGATATAGAAGGTTTTTTTTCGTTTCTCTCGAAACGAAATTGAATAGTTATCGCACAATATATGAGTTCGCATACGCATCCGGATTTTATGTGCACAGCTGATAGTATGACCCCAAAAAATTCTAACTCTAGCTTATCGCGAGCCTAAAGTCGATCGAGGCAATTGACTGGACCCATATTGCTAGAATTGAAAGTACAGTAGACTTCCTTCTTATAACGATATTTTTTCCGGTCTAAACCGCTTTCCGCCAATAGAAAAGACGGCCAATGAAAAAGACGGCAGATCACTGATAGAACGTGAAATCGGTTTAGAAAAATCATAACTTCAAATGATATAGTGATCTTCTCTACACGGATTATTAAATGGATTTTATTTATCTGACGAAACAAATAATTATCTGGAATTCATTATTTCAAAATTGTAATTTAATTTATGTATTAATTATTGTTATGATAAGTATAGTCTTCTCAGATTTTTCTCAGAAAAATTTCGTGATTTAAAAAATGAGAAAAAAAATTAAATTTAATATCGGGAAAATAATAATTACAATTTTGTAATAATTATTTTTTTAGCAAATGTTATATCCATTATATCATTTAATTAAGTTCTGATTAAGGATAACGAGTTAACGGAAGTCTGCTATACTGGATGAGAATTAATAAATCATTAAATAACATGATGATTGAATTAATAATGGTAAAATATGAAAACAAATATTACGATTATTCAAATATATTTTTAAATGCTTAAATTCTACGATAATTAATGCGATTATTGAAGATGTCTGCCGCTCCTATTTATTTTTTGTATTGTAATAATGTTATAAATAATAATTATTAAATAACGCGTTATATAATCGTATCGAAAACTTAGTTCAAAAAGCAGCAGTAATTTCCCATTTTATGCAAAGTGCATTTTATGCATTTTAAATATTTATGAAATTTTAAATTAATTCGTAAAATATCGAAATACGTTTAAACTTTAATCTTTACATAAAAAATTATACATAAAAAATACCGTTTAGTCATTTTTAAAAAGTTATAATGTAAATAAATTTTTTTTATGATCGTAGATATAAATTTTGAATATTGATTGACTTACTGTGTTTTTGAAATGAGTCATCGATATAAGAATGACTGTATAGCATGGACAAATATATTTCAAATAGATAACCCTCCAGAAAGCATGCAGTAAACAATTGAATTTGGGTAATGAATGAAAGTTATAAAGAAGTAGATGTCTGCGTTTTGATTTGTACGCCTGCTAGAGGGTCAATTATAACGTTAAAAAAAGATCTGCAAGAACAACGGCGCATCAATTTCCCGCTTTTATCCTCTAATTAACAATTATAAGAAAGATTTGTGTAAGACAAGATCGTGGCTTACCGTAGGGGGTTTCTATCTTTTCCAAGTTAGAATCAGATTTATGCACTGCTTCAGTTGTGGATGTCGTTGGCGGTGCTGTCGGGATAGATTGCTCTATGGAACAATCCGGTCCACTCCAACCGGGAAAGCAGTAACACCTGTTGGCATTCGTACATACCTGCGCGAAAACAGTAATTTTAGATATAGCAATTATGGATAATATTCGAGATTTAATATGGATTATTAACATAATTGTTTTGTGTTGCACATATTCAATGTGTCATGAATAAAATTTTTATAAATAATTATTTAATCATCAAAGAAATCTTAGATAATGTTCTACTTTCAGTCGGATATAACGGCATTTAAAAATTGAATTCTCTAGATTTATAATTCAAACATGTTCTGATTTTAAAATTACTATTTATTACTATTATCTATTAACTATAATGCTTACTATATTATAATGCCTGTTAAAATTGTGTTTAGATTATTTATTATGAAATATACTTACGCCATTTCCCGAGCATTCTTTGTCGTCGTGATTGCTAGGACATTTTTCTTGATCTATGTGTGGAAACAAGCTCGTGCAAGTTTGATTCACACAAATCTAAAATGCAGTTATCAATATCTTAAAAATCAGGTTAATTAAAGATCAAATTATTTGAAGAGATAAACCTACACATAATAGTTCTCATAAAAATAAAAAATGTGGTATTGTGATAATTACCAAATTATCACCGCAGGATGTGCCATCACGAACCAATCCCATTCCAGGCATATCGGATCCTTCCACTCTTCCAGTCGTAGCTCTTGTAAACCGGAATAATTAATTTAATATAGTCAGTATTATGTATCAAAATATATAATATTCGATCCTGTTAAAAATAGTAATTCTGTCTTGATTGTCAAACTTACTTGCATTCATATTCCTGATTTCTGATGGAAATTATAGTTCTAGTATGTAAATCTTTCATTCCATCGATTACTGGTTGCTTGCTTCCTTGTTGACATTGAAGAGATCCACAACGAACGTTTCTGAAAGAAAACATTTTCTCATTTTGACCATTTTAAGTTGATCTTACATTTAAATATATAAATTTCTGACAATTAATTTGCCTTTCATGCCAAATGAATATTAAATATTATGAAGTATTATGAAGTAATGAATATTAAAACAAAAACTTAGAAATTTATGTTAATAATAGTTTTCTTTTTCATTTTTTAACTTGAGTTTGTACATTTCTTCCTTTTTTCTTATATATATATATGTCCTTTATATTTTTATTTTCTTATCACACAACAAGAGCGATTACTCACTCAGCTTCACATTTGATAAGATGACCGCTGGAGTCGGTACCGCAATGACCGTTGATGGATCCCTTAGAATTAAATTGCTCGAAACATTCTTGATCGGCGGCCATTCCACCGTAACCCCATACTTGCTCGCATTGCAAATCCAGTGCGGGACAAACTCCGTTGAAACAATAGCCAGCACTATTCGAGCACGGGTTGCCGTTCTTCTTAAAAACATCCGGTGGACATTGACCGGTGTCGCCGGAGCACACTTCTGGCAAATCGCATTCGTTCGACGATTCGCGGCAGACGACACCGCGAGCACGGAGCTATAGTTTTGTCAATGTATTGAAAAAATTAGAATTTATACTCAAAACTTATGTTTAAAAATGATGAAAACGCGGATGTGAAAAATAATCAAAGGGAAATTATATCGGAGCTAGAATTATCTGTCTCTTCGTAAATGTCCATTCATCACTTTTCATGCTGTTATATATGTATATTTAATAATTTACATTTTATGTAAATGTAAATATTTTATATTTACATTTTATTTAATAATTTATATTTTATAATTAACTTAACGTTCTTTTTTTATTAAATACTTGAAAATTGTCAAAAATGGATTATGATAATGTATTTCAATATATCGTACTCATGTGATGTAGTTCGCCATATCGTATTACTTCCAAGGGAATGCTTGCTAAAGGATGAGAGGAACTACTCTTATCTTACCTTGCAATCGCTGCAACAAGGACCGGTCGCGCATTCGGCCTCCGTCGTCAGCTTGCAGGTGATAGGATCGCAACAAGGATCGTACTCCTTGCATTCCTCGATCGATCCGCAGTCGCATTGTTCCCCGTCGTCGATTACCCTGTTTCCACATGATCTCCTAATCTCCAGCTATAATCCAAAGCAGATTCAATCGATTATGAGAACGTTAATCGAATTTGCTTCACGGTTCATTCAATTCCCCTCTAATGCAATCGAAATGTTAATTATGTATGTGTTTTCGATTTACCTCGTTTGGTTTGTTAAAAAGGCAGATGCCGTGGCCGCTCTTTAAAGCTTCTATATAGTCGGTTTTACTACATTCCGAAAACTTATATGGTTGAACGTTTTCTAGACCGACGATGGATTGAGCCATGATGCATCCATGCCAATCGCGGCAATTGCAATCATTCCCTAAAATTGTTAATGAAAAACTTTATCACTTCTGTAAATCTGGAAACTATATCTTCTTCTGTTTGCCAAATTGACGCATCGAAAATTAGACAAATAATTTTGTAATACTCACTTCCATCGTCGTGACTCATGCCGATATTGTGACCGATCATGTGAGCCATGGTACCAGCTAAAAGATGAGGCTCGTAAGTGTTTAGATCGACGCTGATTCCTACGGATTTTTGGCTGCACACGGTCTCGGGTACAGCCACCCCTGATTCTCCACCTGAGAAAGTCTCACCCCTACCGAGAATATATCCAAACGTTAATTATATATTTAATAATTTTACTTAGCTGCTGATACTACATTTTGTATCCTCGATTTGTTCAGAAAATGAAGGATATTAATAATTAAATTGCAATAAATCGAGACGAAAAATAAGATTTTTTAGCGTTTAATATGATATATCAAAACTACTTTTGATTAAGAAGAAAATAAAAACCCGGAAGAGGTATAATGAACTCACGTGAGCAATTGGGTGGTGTCCTGAGCAACTTGATACATTCTCCGCATCGTATAATCGTTAAAGCTTAACAAGGCTTGATCGATGTCGATACCGTTATCGATTTGCGCTTGGTTGCTGCCCTTCCAAGTTTCGATGTATACGACGGAGACTCTAGTGTTTAATGTACGGAAATACTGCGGGGAAAATTTGATTTAATATACTTATATATATATTTTTTTTTATCAAAAAATATAATTTACATGAATATTATTACATAATCGAGCTTACCAAATCTGCGATATTAGCAACTTGGATGGCATCGTGAACAACCTCAGCTCTGGTACTACCATTTCTTTTGTCAAACTATGCACAAACACAAAAGTATCATTTGAAGAATATTATGAACATTTTAAATAACATTAATATCGCAGATATTAAATTGTATTTTTCAATTGTATTTAAAAATCTGAAAGTACAAATTGTCCAAGAACAAAATAGAAGAAATATTTTATAATTCTCTTAATATTTTATAATTCTCTACTATTATAAGCAGATTAGAAATTAAGTAAGTCGTGCGATTAAATAAACTATTGTCTGAAAGATCATCTTACAGTTTTCCATTTAAATTACCTTTTATTTTATCGGTATATTCTGTCATTTTAATTAACTTACGCTTGAAGAGATATAATAATGACGTACCATAGCCTTATCGATAATGATGGCAGTTTCGATGTATTTGGTTGCTTCACGGACGTCTCTTTTGAATCGATTGGAAGTCATATCTGATAGCCCGTAGATGTGCTTCTGCCGGCGGTTCTTTACACGCCACTCAAGATTTCCCGAGTTAGCGCAACCTTTGTTAACTTTTGTTCGGGCTTCAAATATAATGTGAGGATGTTTCTGCTAAAAGAGAGGCCTGTATATAGTTTATGCTCTCGACAGCCGTCTTGTCGTCGCACCCGTTCTCGACACTCGACATTCCATTTAATTATAGCACAACCTAAACTTCCACGAAGTTATGTCTATCTAGTAATAAAATCAAGCCAAATTAGCCAAGTGGAATTCAAAGCCTTTGATTCAAATTTAGCTGCATTAGCCGACTATTATTTCGAGACGGTGTGCGAATTGCGCCTGTGGATTAACGCAGATTAGGCTTGCCCATTCTTTATGATAATTGATTCATAATTGTTTTAATATATTATTAAATACAATCATGTGCAATTTATTATTCTACATTCTTGTGATAACTAACGAGAAATAATTTGTAAAACTGACCGATAAATCGCCGCCGTAGAATGGATGAATGACAAAAGTCTCGTTGCCTAAGTGAATGACACCGCTGACACCGTTACACGTGTGAAAAGCAGCGCTAGCTCCCGGATAATCTCTTACAGTGCCGTGATAATAACAATGTTCTATCTCCTGCAAGAGAGATAATAACACCATTATGAATTTTATCGCAAAACTTGAGAGTCTTCCTCTTAATACTTAAGTCTCACGTGAGTGTTTTAGACTTTACTATTCACAATACTGCTTTTGTACTGCGGTAAATAATGTAACAGTGTATATGCTTGTACATATTTATTATTGACATTTTTTCCTTTCACGCTACTAAAATAGCTCTGCCATTAGCCGATATCTAAAGAGCCACTTTTTTTTTTATTTGTCTTGCCCTTTAGCATCAAGAAAGATCATAATGAAACAGCTTATATTAAAAGCAATTTGACCCAGCCAAATTGGTTTTAACAAACCGCAGAGGGAAATAATCAACTATGCAAAACAATTATGTCTTTATGAACAACCGTGAATGTAATGTAAATACTTGAATATCATTAGGGTGTCGCACGTGAGATTGCATTTCGCACGAAACATTTTACCTGCTTAGACATTTGTTCCGCATCGCCGGTTAAAAAGTCTTTCTGTATAAGATTTGGAGCTAAAAGTTGCCTGCAACATAATAATGAAAAGTTATATTGATTTTTTAAGTGCACAATATTTTTTATTAGCTCTTCTTTACTTCTCATTTCGCGTTTTTTATGCTTAAAGTTTTATCACTACATTATGAAAAAAATCTATATAAAAATACTTACGTATTTAATTCTAAGTCTAGACGAAATTTGTGATTAAAGGCCTTGATCAGAAGAGACGTCCGGTGAAAATGTCTCCCTGTCTGAAAATATCAATTTTATAAGTAATCTTTAATATACTAAAATTATTTTAAAGTTATTTTAATTTATTTCAAAATCTATATTAATAATTCTCTAAAATCTATCTAAAATCTATATTAATAAAACTTATTTTTACAAAACTTACTCTCATTCTGCCTCTAGGATTCTGATATCCTCCATCTCCGTAACCTCTTTGAGGAAACTAAATTACAATACACGAATACATAATATTAATCATTTGTTTAATTATAATATAATATTAAAGAAGTAGTCCAAATTAATTAAAAATATATGGTAAAGAGTTCAATATATTAATGCTAAATATATTTATTTATATATAACATAACTTTATTACTCTTATTGTCCATAATTTGTTTCCTTATTTAATTATCTATATCTTTATTTATTCGTGTTATTTAGCTTAATAAAGACATTCATGTAGTGAAGACTATAGATGAAAACAATGCAGGGTGTGAAATTTTACCTTCGGTACGCCGACTTCTCTCGTGGATATCCCCATTTTCTCGTGATGCCGTAGCTGTACCGGATAGATGATCTGATAGTAATGACCACCGATATTTCGTATTAGCTCTTGGTTTTGTCGATATTCGTGTAGTAGTCGTTCGACCTCACCTGAAATCAATTTCCACGTTCAATCGAACGCCCTAATTTCACCCCCCGGTTCCCCACTCTTTCATCTATCCCTCTACGATCTCTAATTTCATCTCGAATGGACTTTGGGGCGATTCATTGCGCCGCACCGACGAAATTTCACACTATTGCCATTAACCTGCCCTCTCAACTATCGGCGTCGAGATTTTAGTCCGTACGACTCAATAATAACGACAGTAATAAAGTATAAAGATTTTATTGTCCCATTTCTTTCGTATCCACGTATTAGCCCTCTCAATCTTGATTGATTCGGCCTCGACTTCCAACATAAAAGAGTGACGCTTTTTCCCTCAGCTCTCAAGCCTCACGCATGAAATTGATTATACATACATATGCATATTTTTTATAGCATTATAATATATAATATATATTTAATATTTATTAAATATTATTGAATTTTGAAATTAATAATCTGATCTAATTTAAATTTAAAATTTTTCCCACTTCTCTCATCTGCGGCTTTTTCACGAGCAATTTATATTCTACATTTGACATTGTCTCCTAGAATTTATAGTTGAGAAATGATAGTACACTTTGTGTGTTGGAATATTGCCATTACCCAGATCGGCGATAGATATCGATCGTTCTCCTCTAAGCTAATGCTGACTATCCTCCGCGTTTTGCGAAGGAACCGTTTCGCGTCCTTATTTCGAGAAGTTTACGCGCGCGAGTCGCGAATTCAATTTCCATCTCCGCTCTTCGAGCGCCGCCCAAACACGCCGAGATTACTCGCCGATTAATTTACTCTTTTCGCCCCGCCCGTCAGCCGCCGCCTCCTCCTCCCGCTAATTGTTGCCGTTGCCGCAGAAATGTCACGTAAATTGCGATTAATTCGGTCGACGTCATTATGTTTCACATTGCAGTTACGTGCGTTGCAGTTGCGGCAACTCTTGCGGCGGCTTCGATTTACCGACAGAAAATTCTAATATCTTTCCTATCACCTCGTGATTCTTGAAAATTTTCGAAATTGCGAGTGTGCTCGCATAATTATTTTTTAATCGTTAAATTTTACATTTTTGCGCAAGATAGTACTTTGAACTTTAATTTTTAATTAAACTCCTTAATTCTCTGAATCCTAGATTCTTTGTTACTAAGGCACGCCAGGTAATATGTTTCCGGACACTTTCAATCCAGGATTAATTAAATTGCAAATTGAATTTCTGTATAAATAATAGATATATTCAAGTGGTATATCAAATTAAATTAAATTTTATGTAATGTTGCAGCAGCTATTGCTGTTTACTCGTGTACGCTCAACACCGCTTTACATCCTAATCCCTAATTAAGCTCCCTAATTCCACGAATCCTGCATTCAACGCTACTGAAATACATTATGTAGAATTTTCTCAGCCTTTAAAACCAGATTAAAATAAATGCGAGCTGGAATAACTTAAAATTTTTCTTTTCCCGCTCTCAAGACAGATTTCCCATTACACAATCGCCGTAATATCTAGGCCGGGATTCGCGCCGTCGAGCTCTGTCCCGGTGCATTGTCCCCGTCTAAAATGTAATCCAATTTAAGTTTCGCGTTTCCGACCAATCAGCGATGTTGACTTAACAATAAACCGCTCTCGAGGATTTGTCGTATCCTCGAGGATCAAGTTTCTAACGAAAGTGCTGCATTGCGGTCCTTCCATTTTACGGTAGTTTGTTTACGCAAAGCCTTATCCCACAGCCCTCGTAATTGTGCAAAGATTGCGACAGCAAATCTTTGCAAATTTTTCCTATCGCGCAAGACTAGCGGAATTTTAATTATCTTAACCATGGCGAAGTTGTTATATAAATAATGATGAAAATAACACATTTAATTATTTTATTAAATCAAGGTAAATCTCGCACAAGAGAAAAAACTTTATATTAAATGAAATAACTTCTAAAATAATATTCTTATGTAGCTTTGATATTTTCGTGAATTAATTGATTTCATTTTAAACTTGCATTGTAAGAATGATAATTAACATTAATTAAGTTTAATTTAATAATTTTGTACCATAAAATATACATGTTACTCACCAGCGGGAGTTTCTTCTTCTTTCCAAAAGGAATCATCTAAGGTGTAGTCTGCTTCTAAAACAGAATAAAATGCGATTCGTAAATTATCTAGAGATTCTATTCGAGATTAAAGATATACATATGGGATGTACATATATCATATATACAATGATAATGCACTCAAAAAACAAAGTACATATAAACTACTATAATAAATATAACAGACA
Source organism: Tetramorium bicarinatum (assembly GCA_928718305.1). Lineage (NCBI taxonomy): Eukaryota > Metazoa > Arthropoda > Insecta > Hymenoptera > Formicidae > Tetramorium > Tetramorium bicarinatum. The sequence goes on from OV788320.1 coordinate 14,437,117, forward strand.
TATAATAGCTTCAAACTACTTTTTAAATGTGTTATTTTCATCATTATTTATATAACAAGTCGACATGGTTAAGATAATTAAAATTCCGCTAATCTTGCGCGATAGGAAAATTTTGCAAAGATTTGGAGTCGCAATCTTTGCAAATTGTAAAGGATAATGTCTTAAAGAGATATTAGTGCGATAAAAGGATTAACAATGAACCAACATGGCACGTGTTCAGGTATTTTAGTGGTTCACCTGAGAGTTTTAGACGAGATGAACTCCAGCGAACTTTAGCAAACTCGAGCAAAGCAAACTCTTTGCTGACCACGTCCAAACAAGGAATCGGGGATCAAAAGAATAGAGGATCAAAGGCTCTAAGACACTTGGGATTTTGGATATCTCATATTCAAAACATCAAAATCTCGAAAACATCTCAGACGAAAATTATTCTTTAACTTGCAGTAAACTTCAATTTAATTTTAACTTTTAAATTATTAATTTCAAAGTTATTTAATATTTGAGATAAAGTATTTAAGAAGTACGATATTCCGTTGCAATTAAATTTTTCCTTAGTTTTTACCGATTCTTGAATTCTGCGACGGTTGAAAGCATACGAAATTCTACATTCATTCTGTTTGTGTTAATTTTAAAAGTATTCTGTTTAAAATGTTAAATATCACAATAGTGAAGGACTAGCGACAACGAATGTTGAATGTTTCAATATTGAAACATCGTAATGAATCCATTAATTATGCATCAGTTACTCGTCCCATTATAACTGTATGTTTACCTATCTCGCTCATTCATCTGTTACGAGATTAATATAGAAATTGCCAACCTTTCTACATTTGCACATAAACAGAATAATTTTCTTATATTAGCCAAACATCCAATATTGCCTTTTATTTATGGATATATGTCGACTCAAGCGACGTTTTCATTCGTTTGTTTAACATAAGAAGATGTTTTTTCACATAAAACGATCCGTTTATATAATCGCGCAATTCATCATGTCTTGCAATCTGGATTGAGTAAAACGTTCATGTGGGCAACAAGAAAAAGAATATACAGCAGTATTTGCACTTTTATTCTGCACAAGGACGAGAATGGATGGTGAAACTTTTTCATCTTCGCGTAAAATTCCTCGCCATAAAATTCATAAGACGGACGTATCGCCGGATAAAGAGACGACAGTTTGCGCTGGCCTACTTCCGGTACCGGAGCACAAAAAAATCAGCCGAGGGCGAAGTCGGCCTCGAATGGATCGGAGTCAATGACGCGACGGTACTATAACGGCGTTTCATACCCTCTGGAGCCCTTCAGGCTTTTCGAGCGAAACCGGTACATCGCCCTTCCAGACAGAACGACTCAAATCTTACCATCACTAGAAATTATCATTAATATTTATCATAAATATTTCGTTATATCGGAATAAAAATGGATAGTTTCAAAACAGTTTACGTCACTTGTCTACAATTTGATCATCTTTTTTTAATTTAATATTTTATATTAAAATCTCTGAAGTCCTAGTAACAAAGTTTGAATTGGATAAGATTGAGGTTGAGAAGAGCGTCAAAGATGAACGAAGTTCGATTGCCTGACGAGTTTGATAATTAAGTTATTTAGAACTCGAAGGGTTCTGACATCGCCTAAGTCCGAAGGCATCATTTACGAAGGAACACAGATGCATCCAAAGATATGAACTCGCGCAAGATTCGGATAGATTCGGTTCAGTCATTACATAAATGATTTGATAATTTAGTTATCTAGTTAGAATTGAATATTCGAAAGTTTGAAAAATCTATTAAAAATCTTTGACAAACCTATTTCGAACTATAATTATAATAATTATAATATTGGAGAAGAAAGATAAGCGTGCGTGAGAAAGCTAAAAGGTCCCTGAGGAAGCCTTAGCTGGATTCAAGGTAAGCATCATATTGCCACGGAGAGATCCGAAGTTGAACAATCGATTTATCTGGAATTCAAAGAAGAGCTGGACTTCAAACGAGAAATTCTGAAATCCGCCAAGTCAAAAGCATGCTTGAAAGACAAGTACAAAGGACATATAAGAGCTCTGATTATGTGACTAAGTTGCAACCAATGTTGTTGCACGAAGAATTTAATAATCTAGTTATCTAAAATAATATAATTAAGTTACCTAGAGAGGTAAAGAGAGAAAGAGAGAGTGGGAGGGAGGGAGAGAGAGAGAGGGAGAGAGATAAAACTTTAAAAATTTTTTATGAACGGGATCAAAGTTTCGAATAATATATAAGAAGGAAGATAAGAAAAAAATAAAAAATTTCTAGAAAAGATTTACCTAGATACGAGACACCAAACTGTCGCAGACTGAACAATCGGTTTATCTAGGACTTGAAGAATCGAGTTCAAAGGAGCCTGAATCGTCTAAGTTTTGAAGCATGCTGGAGAAGATAGTGCAAAAGGGCGCATGAAAAAGAAAGAGAGAGAGAGAGGTTGGGGAAGGAGGAAGAGAGAGTCCTGGGCAAGGTTCGACTAGGTTCGGTTCGGTGGCATTGCATATCCCGGCACATCTCGCAGGTGCAGGGCGTGGTGCCTTGTCGGCAATATCGATTACAAACCCGGGCGGTTGCGCATTCACGTCGACACGTGGACGTGGACCGGCAGCCAGACTAAATTTGTGTTGCCCTATATTTTAGGTTCCCGCACTCATCTGCCTCTCAAAGATTGATTGCTTTTCCATCCATCCCTTTCCTTTTACTCTTCCTTCTCATTCTGTTCGTTCTCCTGTCTGTCCTGAGGTTCTCTCTCTCTCTCTCTCTCTCTCTCTCTCTCTCTCTCTGTGTGTGTCTCCCTCTCCCTCTCTCTCGCGCTCTCTCTCTCTCTCTCTCTCTCTCTCTCTCTCTCTCTCTCTCTCTCTCTCTCTGTCTGTCTTCTGCCCTTCTTCTCTCGTTGTGCCTAACAGCATTGTACCGGAAGTTACGACCCTACACCCAGATTAAGATTCTAGGGTTCAAGCGAAGGGTCAAAGATGAAATTCACAGGGGAAGGTTAATAAATGTAATGATTTTATCCAACCAGAGTTGTAGATAGAAAGATTGAAGAATCTATCTATTTAAGAATCTAGCTCGATAATGTATCTAAAAAAATATGTTTAATTTGTTAAGATTTTCTCGTGAAGTTCAGATAATTATAACATTCATTAAATTTTAAAATATCGAAATTAAAAAATTAATAAAATTATTACAAATACATATGAGAATGGTTATACTGTAAGGAAAATTACAAATTTTAAAAAACTAAAATTGCAGAATTAAGAAATTGAAGTCAAATTCATAGACACATAATTCTGAGTTTTTAAAATTTCTTTGAGACTCGTTGTCGGAAATGAACTTTCTAGGTTGAAAGCTCACGTTTCTCTTGAATTTATTTTGTACAAAGACTATATTACTTAGGACTATATTACTGGTGAACGTCTTGAGCTTAAACTGCCCTTTTATTTTAAGGTCTCTTAACTTTATTGCCACAGAAAGCGGCAGCTGTCGATTCTTTCGTAACCAAGACTCTTCCCGTTGGTTCATATTGATTTCTTTTCACAGTCGCGTAAACCATTTCCGCGAAAGACTAGTTTCATTTGTAAGGCAGACGTGTCCGCGAATTTAGAATAGTTGTACAATCCTTCAAATAGTTTCATGATCCTCAGCCTAAGAGAGCTTAAAGTCCTAAAGACTAAAACCTTAGTATCGAAGAGATCAAAGAATCCCGTAGGCTAGAGAGAAATTATTAATTTTACAATCTTAAGTCGAGAAAATTGAAGACTTTAAGATATATAATATTTATTACATCTCTCAAATCTATTATTTTTGTGTACAATATGTACAATTAACATATATGTATATGTACTATAAAACTAAATTTATGAATTGTAATATTATAAGCTAAATATAATCACTTTGAATTATTAAACATCTAACTAATAAGATAATATATAAATTTTATAAGAGATTAAAATATTTTTTTTAAACGAAATAGTAATAATAATCTACGCATATGGATATAAAAATAGAAATCGAAATTCTGAATACGATAACTCGCAATATAATTTCCTTCGGAGTTATCGGCGGTCTTGTCGTCGCGCTTTGCTTGTCCCGAAATCCCGTGATTACGGCCTTAAATCCACGCGCAATCCTGATTCCGCAGTATCCCACTCTCTCCAGGCTCAAAGAGTTGCGTCTCCGCTTAATGGAGCCGCGTACGTTCGAGATAAATTGCCGGCGTGGAGAAATCCTTTTCCTGTGCAAACTATTTATCCCGAAGACCGGCATGGAAACGTTTTCCGATGGGATGAGAAGCCGCGTGAAGGGCGAGAGAACGAGAAGGAGATGAAGGAGAAGGTAAGGAGGGTAAGGAAAGTGCTGTGTGAATGGTGGGTTGGTTAAAACACAACCTCAACCTCTCTTCGCCCATTTCTATTTACTTGTTTTTTATCTTAATTCTTGAGACTCCTCACAAATCCAAGGACTTCAAGATTTACGAAATCCAAAGATCCGAGAATCCGAGAAGATTATTCGACCCTTGAAATAGATTTTTGTTTATCGACTTTTTAAATGTTAAAATTTTTATATAAATGTGAAATTATGAATGGAATTAAATAGTACAATTCCAAAATTTAGAAAAAGTAGGGAAAAAATTGCTCACATGTTTTTGCAAAAAGACAGCGAAAAATCCAGATTAAACAAGTAGATAATGAGAAAAACACTTTAACGCATTTTTAATTCATTTTCTAAACTGATAGAAGTGCATTATGCGATTATAAATATAACGTATATTAACGTGAAAAGTGGATTACAGTAAAAGCGCACAAATCCATGTTTACAATGTAAACTTCTTCCTGTCGCACTAATTTCTTTTATTTCGAATTTTGATTTTTGATTTGTCCCGTCAACATCTCGTCGTATGCGAAAAAGATCTAAAATCGAATAAATATGCAATCAGACACGAGCGGACATTCGCTTTGAGACCGTCTTTCCTTTCGAAATTTGTGTTCTCTTTTCCGTGTTTGTCGCAACTGTTTATTTCCTACATTTATGGAAGATTGGCGAATCCCAGGCTGCTGGGTTGAACAAATACTAGTGTATACGACATCTCGGAAATACTGCAATTCCTTTCGTCTACGAATGCTTTGACCAATTTAGAATTGCTTGTAAAGAAAAAGTTTCACCGGATATTATATTTCTCAGTTTATAATATTATCTCAATAAATAATTTGTTTAAAAAATCCTGGAGTAACTAAATCCAAATTTACTTTTTATCTAAGAAAAAAATTGATTTTAAGCTCAACAAAGAACGTGATTCTATCTATTTAAATTTTTCTCATATTTTATAATAAAAACATGAATATATACATATATATAAATAAATATATATATGTATATATATACATATATATAAATAAATAAATAAATATATATATATATATATATATATATATATAGAAAGAGAAAAAGAGAGAGAGAGAGAGAAAACAAATTTCTTTTTTAAAAATATATAAATAAATTGGTACATAAATTTTTCAATTAATACATAAGTTAGTATTTAATACAATCAAAATAAAATTTTCTGCACGGAATCTAGTATAATAAAGCCTTCTAATGAATAATGGATCGATTTTCTTAGTCCGTGAAGTATGATATTCCGACATGAGATCAGATTTTCCCAGCGAAACACTACAATGTAGGATAAAAATGATGCGCCAATGATATGTAATCTCGGAAATGAAGATAATGATGAACTACGCCCAAAGTGTCTCATATTTTCCCTTCGCGCGGTGGCCTCGGGCGTCCAGGATCACGCATTTCTTCCGCGGGTTATGGCTCCCCTGCCTGGTTGGGATGAAGGTTTGCGCGCATTCGTTTCAGATTTCAAACGCTTTGCCACTTTAAACATCGGTAAAGCGTAGGAATTCTAAAACAAATACCACACTTTGCGCTCGTCCTGGCCGCTCTTCTCTTCGACATCTCGATCCTCCGTCATGTCAAGATACAATTCAACAGCCGAGTTTTTTGAATGACAAACTTACGATGTAGGATCGTCATATCTCTAAAGATATGACGATCCTACATCGTAAGTTTGTCACTCAAATACTACAATGTAGGATAAAAATGATGCGCCAATGATATGTAATCGCGGAAAAGAAGATAATGATGAACCTATACCCAAAAACTATACCTAGTGTCTCATATTTTCACTTCGCGCGGTGGCTTCTTCCGCGGGTTATGGCTCCCCTGCCTGGTTGGGATGAAGGTTTGCGTGCATTCGTTTCAGATTTCAAAATTTGCCACTTTTTTACATATTGAGTTTTACATATTTCCGAATTTTAATATCGATCCAAATGAATTTGTAGATTTTCGAATTTTTCTTTAACTCTGGAAAACTTCGAACAGATGCAGAGCTAGAGAATTAACAATGTATAGATTCATCAACAATGAATTCTTTCTGTTCTACACCGTCAGAGACGGTTGTTTCAAAAGTTTATATATCGTCGCAATCTAATAAAGTAGACATTTCCGCCATCACAAACCTCCCGCGACGTCATATTTATTTCTTGTCTAACGTCCTGTCGCTGCCGTTTGCCGGTTCCCACATTATTCGCCCGGTATCGAGATAGAGAATAATGACGGTCATTCCCGAAAAAGGAAAATGGACGAGACTGGCGAGAGGTTGTGGGTGAGTCAGCCGGAAAAGCGGCAGCCAGGTCCGGGCAAAATTTCTCAGGCGTCGAAGACGATTTAAGAGGACATCCGGGAAAAATGACCTGCCAGGAGCCCGGCAATTTCGATCCGAGACTACGACTTGAGACGTACCAATTCAAAAATTCAGAACTACTATTCAGATTTAGATGACAGATACTTTCGCTATAGTGAATAAAAATAGAATAGTAAAATTTATCTTATCACCTAATGAAAGAAGCACTTGAATTTTCGCGTATAAAAGAATTCATTCCGTTTGCCTTCCTTGTCTGACTATTAGGGCTATTTTCTACTTAAATTGTCCGCGGCAGGTCTTTTCGATAGTAGATCTTTATTATCTTATATTTTGTAAATAATAAATAGTAAATAAAATTATAAGCATTAATTTTATTATTAGCGCTGTCAATTGTTTTTTATTTAGTATCGGTTATTATTGATTATTATTGGTTATTATTTTATACAATTAATATGAAATGTTTCCCATTTTTAACATTTTTATGAAAATCAATATAGTATATTAAATTATGTATTTGTATCGCATATTTAATCTAATACATTGAATTAAAAAAACCTATAATCCGATTATTGAGCAGTGCAAAAATAACAAATAAAGTCAATACGAATAGAATTGTATAGGGTACATCAGCCAGAAAAGCGGATAGTGAATTCGAGCAGAATTTTTCAGACATTGATAGCGTCTTAGAGAACACGTGGGAAAAATGATCCGGAAGTTTGCTCGCCTTGCTCTATCATGATATTGTTTGCACACGAGCAACCAATACGACATGACACGTCTTGCCGAAGAAAGGGTGAATGTAACACAACTGCGAGACGAATTAATACCTCGCACTCCTTTTAGCGCCAACAGCTTTCTCAAATTCTTTAGATTCCTGCTTGTTTCAAATTTTAATTCTTTTTTTTTATTTGCATAAATTAAACGACCGGGCAGATGTAATATTCGGCAAATCTAATAATGCGGTTTGGCGAGGCGAGATAAAAGACGGAGAGCACAGAGACGCACAAAAGGGCATCGTCTCGTATACAGCGCCAAGGCCCGTTTTTCACTGCTGCTTTCAGAGATCATGCTAAAATTGGAGATCTCGCCTTTTTACCTCGCCGCCAGTGAGGTGACTCGGCCTCTTTTCGCCGAGAAATTTAATTTCACCCCGCGTCCCCGCGCTACCGACTCTCCGTTACTCTCCTTGAATTTTTATCGCTACGTGACCATGTTTTCGATTCGACGGAAAACGTCGAATTCGCGCGGAAGACGGAATTCAAACGGAATACACGAAACTCGCGCGAAATTCGCGAAGCGTGATCAAATTCGCTGAGCACGGGGTAGATTATCTCCCGGTCGTTCATTGATAATCGACGATGGGCTGATGCACCCGTCCCATTTTATTCAAGATGTCCGCCACGCTTCCACCACCCGAAGATGTCCTAGATCGATGTTTCGCTCGAATAAAATAACCAATATACAATTTACGTTTAAGGGCGGCGGGAGGGGAAGGGCTGGATCAGATTGACCCACATCATGCATTCCGGGGGGAGGGTAGTTTCGTCCATCGTTCTTCCGTCACTCGATAACCGCGTAAGATCTCCCCTCCCCCGTTTGACTCTCTCGTCCCTCCTCACCCTCTCGCGTTTCCACCCTCATTACGTCATCACTACCAACGCATACGTCAATGTACACTGCAGGCGCTCTGCAGTCGACTGCCTCGTTATTTCGCGATTTCCTGTTGATCGCCGCTCTACGACATCGCGAGAGATCGATCGCCAGATACGTACGTGCAGAAGGACACGCGCCTATGTACGTGTATACACGAAATCGATCCTCTTTTCGCACGTGTATGTACACGTTCACGCGTGCGAATGAGACTTTTATCATACTACCGTTAAAATGCATACGTTGATCGATAATCCGGATCGATTTGTAGCCTGCTGACATACTAACGCCATTTGCGCGATTCCAGTTAATCCTTTTCCATTTGCCATCAGCAAGGATAGTGATAGAATGAAATTCGGGAGACAAATCTTCTTAGATCTGTAGGAGAAACTTTATCCCTATTTCGATCGAAGCCACGAAAATACAGATTGACCCAGACCTACCAAACCATCTTTTATCTAGTTCTTTCATCAGTTTGAGATTGACCTTTTCTCCGAAAAAAGAAAAAGTCTTAAAGGTGTCTACTCTTTAGGAAAATATCGATTTTAGATTAATAAAAAAAGTTTTATAGATAAAAGGTGGCATGAGATTTAACCTTTTTAAATCGAGAAAATGTTACGTTCCATCGATAATTAAGTTTTTATTCGATTTTACATAATCGTAAAAATATTGGAAGGAAGCTTGTTTACTTTTAAAGATAGTACACTAAATTATACATGACATTGTTGAGCAAGAAGCATTAAGGCTATAAAGGAAAACGCAGGCAGGCGAAAATCGCAGATAATGGTATAGTGAAGATGTACTCACTAGGTGAGTGGTTAAACGAGTAGGTATGTAGGCATATGAATGCTCGAATAAATGGGTAACCACTCGTCCAGAGACTACGTCTTTACCGTGCAATCATTCGCTATATCAGTTTGATTTCTGCAATTGTTTAGTTCTTATTAACATTATACTAAACATATTATTATCATTGTTGTACGTACAAAATGACTCTAGCAAAAAGAAATGGCCGTTTATTTGAAATATCATTTGTATACGATTAATTTTCTGAACTTGATTGATAAATTTGATGGTTGATCTCTTAAATCTTGCCATCTCAAGCGGCGATAAATTCTGCATTAAATCCGTGCATTACTTCGATTTTTCGAAGATCTATCGTTCTATTTCGTTGAACTGCAAAATCAGCCGTGGGTTCACGTATTAAAAGCCAATAAATTAGAACTGGCACGCTGCCATTTCAATCTCGTGGGGGGGGCCTGCTCGAGGAAACTCGTCGACGAGCCGTCTTCCCGTCCTACGTCTTTGATTAATTGCAGGATACAGATTGATTGATTTCACGGACAATGGGTAAACAAAATATTCGTTCGCTAAGCAACCCTTTCGTTATAGCCATAGATGTCATTTTTCATATTCAAGAGAGATCTTTACATAATCTTATTAATGTATACTTAATATACGTTTAACAACGTTGCCGTTTAATTATAAAAAATAATTAATAATGGAAAATATTTATTCAAAAATTATTATTGATTCATTATTATTTTTGTGATCAATTATTCATACACGATATACTTTTATATTTGCAAAGCACTAGCGCAAAGAACGTTAAGAGATGATAAGTATTGCTTACAAATGACATTTTTCACGGCTACTGATAAATATCATATAACATGCAACTACTTGTGAATTTTTCATCGAGTGCATATACCAGAGGCTTTGAATATGTTTTACGATTATGGAAATATCTTGTAAATATAAACACTTTCTTCTCGAAAGCGTATCATATTTATGGCTCCTTCAAACAATATCAGATATCGATATATCCCCTTAACGAAAATTTGATTAGGCGCCATCCTGTTACACAACTTGTGCAGTTTTCGCGTTAAATGACTTTGTAACTAAAACCCAAATAACAATTTTTGTGGAAGTAAAGTTTGCTCGAAATTGACTTAAAAGTAAAATTGTGTTATATTATGTTATATCTGTTTATAATTTCTACATTATTATTTTTTTCAATTTTGAGCAGCTCAAACGTGCTAAGGAAGGTAATTGAAAGGAACGTTATATTTCAGTATTTTACTCTTTATTCTTTTTTCGGTCGCGCATGAGAGACCGTTAAAAAAAAAATCATTAAAATATTTATTAGAATTTTATGGCAGCCTTTTTCGAAATTATCTTATAAGGAGCTTATAAATATTTTATGACTGTTATATTGATATAACTTGAGCCTCAGCGGTACTTTACACGAATAAACATAGCTGGCACTGAGTGGTAACGGAGCCGGTAACACATTTTATAGATACAACACAAGTAATTGAATCAATATTAACTGTAATTCAATCTTGATGTACAATTCGAAGAAGCTGCCATTTTTTGCAATTAGAAAATTCTATTTATTAAAGTCGTTTGAAGAAACTCCAATTTTCATCTTCAGAAAATTTCGTAAAATTACGGGCTTTTAATACTGCGCGATAAAAATATTCGTATTAAGTATCACGATGCATGTACGTGCATCATCATCGCTGTCGTTGTCCTTGCAAAATCGACGGCGCGATAAGCTGCGATGATGCATGTGCAAAGCGTACATTCGCGTGCTCGCGGTTTTACGCAGCGGCGTCTAACGGTATGCAAAGCGAGCGGACGAGCGCGAACGGGCGCGGAGTAATTCCGCGCGATAACATTATGAATAATGCAGCAACGGGATTTGAAGCCCGACGGAAATGTACGTAACGATTACGCGCATTCCGACGACCGGCGCGGCGCGGCGCGGTGCGGCGTCGCGCGTTTTCCCGCGGCCGTTTCGGGAAAATCCGCGGCGTGCCGCATACGTATACACCGGCCGTAAGTACCGGTCGTTCCGCTGATCTATATTCGCATTTTCCACCACCGGCAACTACCAAAACACGCGAATCTACGGTGCTTATGAGGAACATCACGCGCGGGGGTTGGCAGTTTTTATCTTGTGCGAATTAGCGACATTAATAAGATACTTCTCTTTTTGTTAAATGTAACATGGCAACAGATTTATCGCTGATATTATTTTGGATGCTTATACTGAATTTCATGAGAAACTTAACACTGGATAACAAATGACCTTATACTAATAAAATTATACATATTTAGATGTAATTTAAGAGATATATTAAATTTAAATATCAATAAATTTATATATTTGTTTCCGCGTAAAAAAGTCGTCATTGCTTGCATTTTATATTAATTTATATTTTATTTTAAGCTAATTATAATCTTAAATTTATTATTTGCATTTTATTATTATAAAAAAATTTGGGTGTAATGAAAAAGGTGTATGATAGTCATGCATGATAAAACTAAAGGATTATCAATCATGGCAACGAGCAAAGGGTATGTCATGAAGATATATAAGTCTTGATAATTAATAAGAAGATTACAGGGTATGAAGAGCCGTAAAGGAGGAAAAGCAACGTAATAAGCAACGTAGCGCTCGAAATATGGGAATGTTGATGCTTCCAAAAGATCCACGAGATTAAGACTCAATGTAAAGACTCAAAGATATCAAGAATTATGAATTTAAGAATGAATGTTAAAATTAAAATATGCAAAAAATTTAAAAAAATGCAAATTCAATGATGTAGAAAATTGAGAATATGAGATGTAGAAAATTGAGAATTCAAGGACTTAAGAAGTACAAATCATAAAGATTTTAGAATTTGAAATGTCGAGCGTATAAGAATTTAACTTGATAATTTAAAAGGTCGAAGGTTGCACCCTGATAGGGCACTCATCCTGTTCGAGGATGCAGAGAGCTCACGAGCTTGCAGTGCCTTGGCAACAACGAAGACTCAGTTGAGTCAGTTCGTTAAATTTTAAAGCAAAGCTCTCAAGCTTTTAAGCTTTTGAATTTTTGGATTTTAAAATTATATTTTACGATTTGAAGAATCTGAGATACATATATAGGTATATCTTCTATTTTCTATCTTCTATCTCTCACTGTAATCTAAATTTCCTATATTTTTAATTCTATAATTTTATTGATTATCAAATTTCGAAAATTTGAAATCTTCCATTTCGTTAGGCACTTTTGTTTATTTTTTTAAAATAAATTTTAAATTTCCCGAATTCTTAAAGGCCTGCAAATTCCGGATTTTCCTTCAGTAGATTCATAATTTCTAAAGATTAGATTAGGTTATTTGAATCCTAAATTCCCTGGATTCCTCGAATTCTGAGATCTCCTGACCCGTAAACCTGACATTATGGGTTCTTTGACGCTGAAAATGAAATCGCGGTCTCCTATTCGGGAAATCTATAATTCAATGAATCGAAGATCAAAATTACTTGAGATTCAGGAAACTTAAACTCCTAATTATTTAAAGTTTAAAAAATTATTAATCGAAGAAATAAAAATATCCAGAAACTTAAAATCTTATTCAAGAATTTACAATATTAGTAAATATAAACGTAAAAGCTGTTCAGCTACTTTAAATATTCTAAAGCTAATGAACTCTCTTTAGAATTAGATAGGCATATACTGCTTGACATGATTGCACCCAGCTATCCAAACGTGATTACTCGGTGAATAATTCGCGCTCTAATTATGAACCAAACCATTATTCCTCCACATTGGAAATTATTCCAGCGAAACTATTCCAGTCTACCATACAGACACGGTTACCCGATAAGTTATATAAACTACTTCGTATTAAATTAATTTCCAGATTAGATTGTCTTTTCATACAGAGTGAAATATTACAGCTTTATATATAACTACAATTAAGAATCTTTAGAGCTTCATCGGATCTTTTGACGCCTTAAATCCACTCCTTCTTCCTTGAGTCCAACCTCCTTAGAACTATTAAGTGAACAGGGTGGCCAAGCAAGGTGCGCAGGCAGGTGCAATACCTCCGTAACGATCAGCGCTTTATACTCATTCATTCACGCAGCCATTCGTATAGAGGACCGTAGCTTCCACTTAGCCCGATAAAAAATTTCGAATTATTATACATTAAATTATTTTTGCGAAACTGATATCACTATTTTTTCTCGAAACTGATCGAAACGAGGGCTCTTCCCGGCAGACACAAATGATTGATAAGGAGTGGTTTGAATTTCCTTCAGAAGATTACAATCCCTCTGCACTATCTGAAATATCGGATCGATTACGGTCCGATTAAACTCCAGCCATCAATACGCTCAGCTACCAATCCGGACAGGCAAGCAGGCAGGCAAGATAAACTTAAGGCAGGCAGGTAAGGCAGGCAGGCGTTACCTCGCTTGGATGTGGTGTCGGCTAAGCTGCTAATAAATCCACGTACGGCAATCACGAGAACAAAGAGTCCACAGTGTAGCCAGAACATGTTTACGTCTTAACAACATTGTTTAATTCCATATTACATGACGCTCGTGAAACACTGCGACGATGGCGGCTGCTGCGATCCCGACGGGCTTTACAGGATTATTCATTACTACGCGCATAATCACCGACGTCTACCACCTCCTCGATCATTAGACGCGGCACGCGGAGCCGAGCGGAACGGAGCGTAGCGAAGCGGATCGGAGCGGATCACGAGCCGATCCTCCCGACGATAATACGCTACCGATCGTGTACCAATCTCTGAGATACGAATAGCGCGTCTCGCGCGGGTGGCTGTGTGTGTGTGTGTGTGTGTGTGTGTGTGTGCGGCGACGAAAAAAACGACAGAAAAACAGCGAGTGGGACACGTCGCGCGAGCGAAATGTAGCTGAGCGAAGCAGAGCGAATCTCTCCTTTTTTCTCTCTCTCTCTCTCTCTTTCTATCTTTCCCTCTCCCTGACCGTCTATCTTTCTCTTAGTCAGTCAGTCTCTCTCTTTCTCTCTCGCTCTCTTTCTCTCTTTCTTTCTCGTTCTCTCGTTCGAACTCTCCTCAAATCATCTTCCGGCGGCTTCCTTCGGGGTTTTCGTGCACCGTCGACCGACGACGAGGAGACCGACCGCGAAGGGAGAGCACACTACTTTCCGGCGGCTTCTTCTTCTTCTCAAACCCGGAGCGGATTGCGGCCCTACTACTCTCGCGCGCGCGCGGCCAGAAGAGAGGAAACTGCCCGGACCGAATCACGCCTCGGCTGCCATCTTCTACCTACGCCGGGAGTCTGGAGTATGAAAATATTCTCCGCTCCCTCTCTCTTCTGGTCCTCCTCCTCGCTGCCGCTCCCGCCAGCCCTCGTTCTTCTCCTCGTCACTCCCTCCACCTGCTCGCTACCAACCCCACACGGCTCACCGCAGCTCGCATGCTCACTCGCTCTGGCACGCTCGTTGTACCAGCGGTCTCTCTTTCTCGGGCACCCCCGCGCAGCGCACCACCAGCAGCTTGGACCACCACCTTCTCTTATCGATTCCTGCGCCATTCCGCCTCCCGTCATTCCTGTCAAATCAATAACGCGCCGGCCGCGCCGGCGGCTTCCTCGCTGCCGCCGCGGGGGTAGAAGCGGCATCGAGATGCGAAAACCCCCTCTGGCTGGGGTAGCGCGCAGGACACGAGAGAGGACGAACCCTGGACCAGGTGGCGGGAGCTGCCATGGAGCATCAACCGCCTGGAGATGGTGGATCCTGCCGTTTGCCTGGATTTTGCGGAAGGAGGGTAGTGCAGAGTGGCGACATGACTGTGGAGAAAATTTCAGATGAATGGTGGATTAGGAATGGAGAAATGAGGGAAGGAAGAGTAGAGAGTGAGAGAAGATAGAACGAACAGGGTAGCTAGAATAGAAATTAATTAAAAAGCTTGCTTTCAATTTTGATTTCGCGAATTCTAGATTTTGCATAAAGGGAAAACTTTGTTTTTTAAAGCTTTTTGATTCTAAGTATAAGTATAGAAGAGAAGTGGGACAATGTATAAAAAGAGATAAACGGAAGGAGGAAGAGAAGAAAATGAAGGATATAATAGAGCTTTGTTATATATTTTTGTATTTCTTGGAAATACTTCTTAGAACTTGGAAATAGTTCTTAGAACATTATGCAAATTACTAAAATTATATTTCAACTATGTAGGATTAAATAAAGTAAAGAAAAAGATGCTAAAAATATGCACGAATTCATTAAGGTAGAGGCAGACAAATAACCAGAGAAATCAGCTATAGAAATTTCATCCTCGGTTTCACTTATTGTTAGCAGATATTACGAAGAAAATATATACGCAAAAACTAATAATTGGTAGTATGATCATTAGCGTCAATCAAACAAGTAAATTGGAGATGAAAGGGAATAAGAGAAGAAGGAGGGATGAGGGTAAATTAGGTGGCCAATAGTCAGCATGAAGCACGAGATATTGGAGATGGTGGATCAGGTGAAGATTGTGGAACGAAGAGTAGAGGAATTATTGAAGTGTAATGGTAGTGGTGTGTAAAGAGCGTTTGAGATTACTCCGAGTAAGAGGAGATCTGCGGGTGTTGCAACTACTGAAGCAGCCGGAATGAAAAGAATTAAGGACCTGTGAACCAGATGGTTTCAAAAACTCTTGGAATGTGAGAGGCAAGATAGGCGAGCGCTAAATAATTTAGGATCTCGAGAACATAGAATTTAAAGAATCCGGATTCTGGGAATAGTTAGTTTGCAATAAATATGAGGGTTAGAGACTAACCAGAGTACGAGGAATATAAAAGCGCCAGCATCTAGGATTCAGGGAAGTTGGAATAATTCATGAGTTACAGTATCCAAGATTCAAGAAAGATCTAAGATCGAGAGAGTCCATATTTGATGATATCATTATTCAAGAAAATTAAGATCTACATGTTGAATTCAGAAAATCTGTAAAACTATGATTTATTTGGTATTTGTTTGGGAACAAAATCTCTCTTAATTTTAATTGCAATAATTAGAGTTCGATACTTTCCATCATCTATTATTCCTCTAGCAAGAAAGGGCGGAGATGCTTCCTTCTGCAGAATTCAATCTAATTGCTGTTTGTACGGTTTGGGCTCCTGGTAGATTTATCATCATCAGTATCTTCTTACCTGCTAGTCAATCTTACAGCGTCTTCTTGAAGTTTTATTTTAAAAATGTAAACACACTAAAGCTTACACAACTTGCAAAAGAAAATGCTTTGCCATTTATAACTGACACAGCTGTTTTATATCATTGAATTTATCGAGTAATGATTACCTCTTCAGATGATTATAATTATTTATATCTCTAATTCATATCTCTGATGTAAATAACAAACTTAATAAAAATCTTAAAAATTTCTTGACAATTATTCAAACTTTAAAAAATATAAACTCGAAGGAAATTGGAAGAAATATCTGAATTTCTAAAAATTATTTTAAATGAGTTTCTAAAGAAAAAAGAAAAATTTCTTAAAAATTTATTTGCATTGTTTAAGATGACAAAATAACGGTGACATATATTCGAAACTGTTTTGTAATAATGGATTTGACATATATGAAAGATAGAGATGGCCAACGACAAGATATGAGAGATTCATTCACACGTGGTGGTCTAAATTTGGGTTGCCACGTAGGCTGCATAGCAGCCGATTCGGCTAGTGTTTACTTATTTATAACAGACAGCGCGTGAGTGAAATAGTGTATTTCGGACATTTGGCATAGATATTACGTGTGCATTTTTTGTTAATTATCAGAAAATATGCAAAAATCTAAAAATCTGTTTCATTGCTTTGTTTAATTAATATATATTTATTTTCTGTATTATTCAAAATAATTATATAAGACACATTAAATGTTTTAATTAAAATAATTTTTTAAATATTATTTGTTTTTTACATTTTGTTGGTAGATTATATTTTAATTGTAATTTGTTCTTCACAGAAACAGAAAAACTAAATATTAACTAATTAAAAACAATTGCTGAGTAAATTAGAGTAAGAGATAAAGGATAAATTAGTGTTAGAAAGAAATAATACATAAATAAATATCTAACAAGCATTTACAAACGTTGAATATAAAATAATAATTATATTTCAAAGCAAAAAGTTGAGCAGCCTAATCTCTCCCTCTTTACTTTCTTCCACCTATTTGTTTATTTGTTTATTTATTTATTTACGTATAATAGGTACATTTCGGCTGTATATTAATCCGTAGTCGAGAGAAATAGACTCGCGTTCGCAGTGGAACTTATCCGCCGTGCGCAGAGTTCGCCGTCATGTTTTCTGCGGCGAGGAAAAATAATAGAGAAAAACGCTGTTCTTTGCGCCGGCGGAAAACAAAGTTGGCGTACAGTGTGAAATTTGACCAATCTAGGAGAAGAAAAATGCTTTACTTGATTACTAAATATTTATACCTTGTATTTTTTTATTAGCTCTACGTAAAAGAATCCTAAAATTTAGAACTCAAAGGATTAAGAAGAAAAAGCTTATTTTTCCGAAATATTTCACAAAATGCAAACATTAATTTTAAAATAAAATTCTAGTTTGTGGTAATACTTTTCTTAAAAAGTTGACTTGACTTTTTTCTTAAATTTATAGAAAAACACAAACATAATTCTATATAATGTTAAAATTTATTATTAATTTAGAACATCTTTTTCAGATTATAAAAAAATTAGGTTTTTATTTTTAATGTATTCAATATATTTTTTAATGTAAATTATGTTTTTCAAATAAAGTTCCAAATTAATACATTTAGAGTGGGTTTTTTAACGAAGCTGCAGAGTATAATAATAAGTACAGTATCTTTGTCCTCTTCGATTGGGCGAAAATTTCATATTGTGCGACGACGACAAACATGTGCGCCGGCCACCGAGATAAACAATTGTAATTTCGCGTCATTGTAAAGTGGCAGTCGTGTAAAAACATTCGTCTAACATTAAGTAACTTTATAAGCTCGACGTCAGCGCGGAACATTCCTTTTCAACAATCGAGCAATCTCTCTGGGCATTATCCTGCGACGCTTCTCTACTAATCTTTTTAGTAAATGCATCAGTTATAGCGGTGCGATGGAAGGGTTAACCTTTCCTGTGTATATGCTTAAAGTCAGGGCCTGTCGAATCTCATAAAATTAAATTAAGATTTATGAAAACTGCGGAATTTTCATCTTCTTTATAATCTTAATTTATCTATCTTCAAATGAAAAAATAGGATTATATATTAGGCTACAAATGGCGTGGAATCTATTCAAAGTGCTGTGGATATATCTAAGAATAAATACCATGACATACGTGCCCAGAAAGAGTTAACGAGGAATGTCTATTGATGCTCTCATTATAATTTTGCACCGCCTTTTTGTTGGTGAATTTTTTATCGACATTTATTGACGATAGTCTGGGTAGTTTCTTAAAAACAAAATAAAATTTTGAAGGGGGAGATTTGGGATTTGAGGAAATATAAATAAAACGATTATAAAGAAAGGGATCCAGGCAATTGTGGATTTAGAGATCTATTAATCCAATTGTGCCACAGAATCCAAAGAAGCGAGAAAGAATAAAAAATTGAGCTGTCGTTTTTATTAGTAATATTCGTAAATTCGTTTAGACACCATTTTGCAGGAAAATTCACGAACAAAGTGGTGCAAAAACTCGCTTGCCAGAAAATCGCACAGGATAATGCGATTGTCGCTATTGTGCATCGAACTCATATTATATAATTTATATATACATATAGATATATGTATATATACATGTATATATGAATACATGTATATATACATGTATATATACATGTATATACATGTATTGTATGTGACTTATACATCTGGCAATTATAGATCCCAGTGGATAATCGTATAATACGGTCTTTATTATTTACATTCTTACTGCACTCTCGTCAAACACACACACGCACGCGCGTATATATGAATTGTATATATATGTATATACATAGACACATGTGGTCTACGTGTGTTCTTTTTTTCAAACTGTGAGTGTACGTTATGCATTCATGTATATATACACATATTATACTCCGTAACGCGATAAAACGTTAAAAAAGTCATCATCGTCAGTACATTAATTCTCTTTCGTCGTTAATGCTTAAAAAACCTTAATTTGCACTACTTGTTTTATGTTTCGTTTTTGACAATGCACTGTAGGACTGCAGAACATGATTAGTTTTTATATTATATAGTTTATATTATATATATATATATGCATGGTGTGCAAAGAAAGCGCTCGCGTCATATTTCACGGTGAAAAGATATTCTTATTTAAGGGCGATAAATATTGTAACAATGTACTTATAATAATGTCAACTCATAATGTACATAATTCAAATTTATATTAAATTCAACAAAATCTTATTACAAATAATTGTTAATAATGAATTTTGTGGAAAGATACATTTCAATTAAAAGATCTAGAATCTAATTACTTTAATATTAAAAATAATTTAAAATATAATTTATAACTTAATGTAACCAAGCATTCTAAAAATGAATAAATCAAAATTTCAAATTCTTGGCTTATTTTATAAGGCTCTGAGAGCTTGAAAAATCTAGAAAAAAGAATCCATGATACTTTATAATTATTAAAAAATTTGTATTAAAAATTCTGAATATCTCATGCCGCAAATAATTTCATTTCACATAATATAAGTACATATATTACAATAATAAAAGAATTTTTAAACGTAATGCGATATGAAAATAGTATGATACAATACTTATAAAAAAACCATGACAATGTGTATGAATGCTTTCTTGACACACTGTATACAGTGGGCAACGTGCCTCTCGCGAGGGAAGACTCCTCCTAAGTACCTCGTCCTGGATAAATCTCGCAGGAATTTCCGTCTTTTGATTTACTCCCCTACTTCACTGTTTCGAATCTTATCTTCGTAAGTTAACGCAATTAATTAATAACTTCATTCATTTATTAATACGAGCTAATCACTATGCGGCAAGAATTACTAAATGTACTTCGCGATCGGTATGAATATTTATGTAAAGTGCTCCGAAAGTTTCACGCGACGTTGAAAATTAATCTCTCCCATAAAACATGTATCTTATTTATAAAAAAAAGTTTATCTTATTTAGCTTCAAGTTTACATAACTAATAGGATCTAAAAAGAAATCATGTGATTTCGTTATTATATCCAACAGATCTTTCAACAAATCCATGCATTTGGAAAGTTCGGAACGAAAGAATTTGGAAAACGGAGAATTCAAAAAAATAAAATATTCTTAATAATAGTTAACAAGGATTAAGAGATTAATGATTAAGTATTAAGATTTATACATTGAGAAAAAGATTGTCGCGTCGCGGAGACAAAATATTAGCATCGAGCACTCTCGATACACAATCTCGATTTTTCCTCTTTGGCACATGCTTTTGGAACACCTGTATAAAGTTTCACTTCTGCTATATCGAGTAATGACTATGTTCGCCTTCCTTTAAAAGTAGTTAAAGGTTATTGTAATGCGGTCATGCAGATACACAGAGGTAATCATAATGCGAGGTTGCTTACGCTAAATCTCTCCCGTATGGTGATCGTCAGTTGCTCGCTGCAGATCGATCGATCGATAGGTCGTGAAAAAGTCGCGTTATTATGATGGAAGAATCACAATTATATCAATCTGATACATAACGAATTGCACAAATAGGAATAATATCACAAAAATCTCTTATAAAATAAAGCCTTCTTCAATATCAGCAACATCTCATACTATCGGAAACATTCGCACAAGTGTCATAGATAATATAAATTGCTTAATAATAAATACTTTTAATATTTAATTTAATAATAAATAATAGATAGTATAAACATTATTAAGAGTATAGCATATATAAGGATATGCAAAGATCTGAAGAGATTAAGTAGGAAGAGTTCAAGGATCCGCGCGCGAATTCATGCGTCCTATTTCAGAAAAATACAAGAAATATCTGTGGCAATTATAAGTTAATGACTAAGAACTCTCAACAGTTATTGAATACAAAATACTTAATAATTATGCGAGTTAATTTTTGTTCGAATAATTCCAGGACATTGCACTGTTTTGCAAAAAAGGATCATAGGAGGAGACTACATATAAATAAACGACAAAGGCCATGTTCTTAGTTTAAGACGTGTATGTGTGCATGTGCGTCTGTATGTGTGTGTATGTGTCTGTGTGTATGTGTATAGTATCTGCATGTACCAGAAACAACAGTTCCAACTTATAACAATTTTTTTATTCCTTTTACCATTATTATTTTATTGTAAATATTAATATTATTTGTGTTGTTTTATTATTATTATTATTCATTATTATTTAAAGTGGCACTACAAGACCAGAAACCTGTAAAGGGTTTTTTTTTTAACGTGAAATAGTTTTTGGGAGCAGAAACTTTCAATTGCAAAAGCATACGTTCTTTTACAACGAAAAAGAAACTGTATTTATTCCGACAGATCTAAATTGTTCTATTCTGTTTTCCCTCCCTCCCTCCCTTTCGTTCTTCCCCCTTCTCACATTATTCTGATTATCTTAAATCCATGTGACCCGCAAATCAAAGTATTGAGATTCGATGACTCGAGGATCCGAGAAGTTAACGATGCGGTGGTCTAAGGAAACAGTAGTCGAACGATCTAGGAATGCCAGATCTAAGGAACCTAAGATCTTACAACGATTTAAGATCCGTGTAATCTTAAATTGAAAAGAGATCTACGATTCAAAGAGATTTCCCACGCAGGATTTTAAATCCAAGGGAACCTGGCTTCCCAGATGCCGACAATTTTGCGATCCAAGCGCATCGCGCTCGAAGAGATAAGATGATCGCGAACGAAGTACGAGATGAGATAAGACACATGGAAAATCTTAACGCCAACGGAATGCCGAGTTTAGCTGTCTCCTCTGTACGTGGGTGTCTTTTTTGTTCTTGTTTTTTTTTTTTTAGTCATTCTCAAAATTCGCTTTCGAGTGTTCCTCGATTTTGCCGTGACAATCTATACGTATAAAGTGGTTTTCCCACGACAGTTCGCTGTATTATTATATATAATATATGTATATATCTATATATATTATATATATGTATATATTTATATACGCTATCGAATAACTCCCGCGCGTCGTGTCCCATCATTTCTCTCTTTCTCTCTCACTTTCTTTTTCTCCTTTTTCTCTCTCTCTCCCTCTCTCTCTTTCTCACACACACACACACACATACACACCACACGCACGCACACACACACGCACACACAATCATATACACAACCATATACACACAACCATACACATACACATACACACACACACACACACACACACACACACGTACCCACACACACAGTTTTTCGAGTATACTTACAATAGAAATATATTAAAATTGCAAAGTTTCACATAGAGCGTATCCCCAACACGTATCGATATATCACTTATAATCATGTAATACATTCGCTAACGTAAATTCCGAATGATTCAGATTATGTTTATATTGTTACACGTAATCTATACGCGCGCATATGTAAGCATATGTATTTTTGAAGTATCATTCGAAACTTTCAACTTCCATTTCTTTCATCTCGAAAGCCTTATAATTATTTTTGAAATGAAACATGGAAATAGAGCCTATAATAATTTTTATAGTAAAAATATAAAAAGATAAATTCCTGGATATTTTTGTAATAAATTAAAAAAATAAAATATATAACAATTCTCCCCCGTTGGAATTATAATATTTGCAATATCTTTCTTAAATAACTCTTGTTTATGCAAAAAGAAATAAATATGTACTTATGCATTGATTTTATGTTCTAAGAAAGGAATAGAAAGCTTTGAGCGATACTGCCTGTGTATTCCGCTTTGAATGAATGACTTTCATTCGCGGATCCAGTCCGAGAATCGTAGCTGCGATGAGCTAAAGTAAGTAAAGAGGTACTAGATTCCACTATGAAGAATTTAGAATTAAGAGAGAAAGAATTAATGATTAAGCATGCCAAAAAATATTTAAAATGTTCACAAAATCTCATTAATTTAAAAAAGAAACTGAGGATTAAGAAATTGAAATCCTATAAAAAAATATCTCTCAATCGATGAATCCATATTATTCGAAAAAATCAGTTAAGTTATTTGTATTACATAAAAAGATTAGATCCGAGGAATCTAGTACCCAAGTGATCGAAGATCGAAGAATCCGAGGATCCAAGGATCTTAGGCTATGAGAACATGTTTCACAAATCTACAAAAAGAATTTACGTCGGCGAGAAACAAACAACTTCATCTCCCACCTTCATTGTTATCGCGTCGCTTTATCATCAGCTTTGACGTCAATCTTTGCACGTTTTATGAGTCGTCCGCGATGTTCGATGAATTAAAGGCAGCCACGCGATACATTTATGTGTATTTAATATCGATAGTGAGCATTCTATGGCGATCTATGGATTAATACAAGTACTCGCCACGTGTTATCTATTCGCCGTTCGATTATCATCGATCATTTCCGACGTTGACGATCGATTTGCACCTTCGCGAGATTTTCATCCTCGTTTACGGCTATTAAAAATATTAATTAATCCTTTATTGCAAAACACATATTTTTTATGAGAAATTTATTTGTCGCGTTGCTAATTATTTTGAAATTATTTGTGAATTATGCTTATCCAGGAAAATTAGAGCTAAGAAAAATTCTGATCCGGAAATCTTAATCTACAATAAGAACTTAAACAGTTGAAGTAGTTTAAAGAAGTTTAAAAAACTGTTTAACTTGGGATTTTATCCGTGAATCTACAAATTATTCTAGAATATTAAATTACTATAAATTAAAAATATAATTAAATTAAATTTTAATAGAGATAAAACTTATGAAAACTGCACTTAAAACTTGCAATAAAGGACTAGATTATTTGTAATGAATAAATGCATGACAAACAAAAAAGAAAATTATCTCATCGAATCTAGCCGAGTCCTGTTGAGTCAAATTGTTACGCATTGTATTTATTAATGCTTCTTTTAATTCATTCTCTTTTCTCTCCCTCTTTCTCTATCTATCTCTCATTCTCTCCCGTTTATTTTGTCTCTTCTTCTAGGGCAGTGTTGTGGACGGTTACGGAATCGACGTCCGTAATCCCAAAAATGTTTCCTACAAGTATACATACTAGTTTTAATAAGTACATATTTCAACAACCGTCTTTAGAACTAAGTTTTTAATAAAGTTGTATATTATATCATTCATATTACACATGATTTCATTACGTTGCGATCCCCTTCTTCCCTTGCTTTGTTTCTCTCTCTTCTTTTTTTCTTAATAAGAAACATATTCGGAAGAAATGTCGCTTCTCATCGATCTACCCTCTGTCGTCTTTCGAATTAGGTTCCTCCCCGCGACGCGGATGTAATTCGCATGCGTCACTCGTTTTTCGTTTTTCCGTGAATCTCATCTTTGATCCGAGGATTTCATGAATTTCGAAAAAGCTGTCGATCTTTGGATTGCTTGTAAGATCGATATTCAAAGTTATTATGATGACAAATGAAAAGATTTGGCACAATGTTTCGTAAAAACTTGGGAAGATTTATCTAAATTTCCTCAATTCAAAGATTAATATAAAATCCATAAAATCGTATAAAAGTGAAGCTAAAACTGTTGTGGCACTGAATTTTTTAAATTATAATTTATATATCCATTTAACTTTCTACTAAAATAATTATATTTAATTAAAGTTTTATTTTTTTTTATCGAGACTCCTCTCGATAGTCTTCTAAGATTTCTCTTTATATTGAGATTCTTCCAAAAATTCGTGATAGAAATGATTGACATATGACACTAAAGAATTACAAATGAGTCTAGATTGAAACAAAATTCATATCGAGGCTCAAGCTTTAAAAACTTAGATTTTAAGATTTAAGGAATTTATTATTAATAATGTTTAAAGTTTTAAAGATCCAAACATCTTATCTAAGGTCTGTTGTAAAATGTTTGGATCTAAAGTCTGTTTGATAAATATCTGAAATTTAAGGCACCTAGAATTATAACGTTTAGAGTCTAATTGTAAGATGTCTTACGATATTTAAGAAACCCAGGATTTCTAAGATTTCGAATAAAGTCTTTATAATTCAAAAAATATTTTAAAAAATCTAAAACAAAATTTCTTCCGAAAAATTTAGTAAAACTAAACATTTTTTTTAGAAAATATCTTGAATTGAAAATAAAAATATTTTGGATATTTTTAAAATTGGAAATTTTTTAGAGACGCCTAGAAACTTATAAGATTAATATTATAAATTCTAAATGCACATAGGATTTTACATAAAATCTTAAGATTTTATCGGGCGGGATAACATCGGAATTCTTCTAAAAAATCTTATGAAATCCTAAAGAGGAAATTCCAAAGTTCTTAAAAAATTGTAGAAGTATCCTGAGAAATCCTAGAAGATTTGGTCTAAAAAATCTTAAATTTATCAAGTCTTAGGCGATTAATTCTGTAGAACTTTCATAGATTTGGCACAAGATAATACTGCTGCATCTCTTGATTTTAGAATATTTCTAAAAAATGTTAAGAAAATCCAAGCTCATTGGAAACCTTTGAAGGATTACAGAGATCCCAGGAAAATTCTAGGAAATGCTGTAGACTATCGGAAAAAAATCACAGAAAAATCGGGTTAAATTAATTTTCAAAAAATCCTCGGACTCAATGGAAGTACCACGTGATATCTCCGTCCTTATTTCCGTTGACAACATGTCCTAATTTAATAATAACCAGGAATAGGTGTATAATCTATCTATCTATCTATCTAGTAAAACAGCATCATATTAAAGTCTATCTTCCTCCTCTTCCTCGTTATCCTCGTTATTCTCTTCGGACTCCTCTTTGTAGCCGGGATGCTCCGAGATCGCGTAATAATTCCCATTGTAGATCACCCCGAGCTCCCGCAGGACATCGCCCCGTATGATCGCCTTGATCGTCCAATTGTAGCACTCCTCGCTCTCGCTCTCGCGATCCAGCCGCTCGACGTCGAGGATTTTCGAGCTAAGTCGCTCTAGTATGATGCCAATGTCCTTGATGCTAAGATGGTGCTTCTGGTCGACCGTCAGCTGATCGATCAGTAACAAAAATTTCTCCGAGGTCACGATTTCGTCCTCCATTATTGTGTTCTCCGTCTCGGACTCGGAGCTGTCGTGCTCCTGATGATGATGATGATGATTGTGATGTAAGTGAAAGCCAGCGGCACCAACCAGACGCGAGCTTGACTCCTCGTCAGCGGTATCACGGAAGCGAACGTGACCTTTGCTGAGGCCAGGTCGCTTGGTGCCGTCCGATAGAGAGGATGGCGGCTGCGGCGACGGTGTCTGCGTTTGCGTCTGCTGTTGCTGCTGCTGATGCGGATGATGCGGATGTTGATATTGCGCATGCTGCGCGTCCTGGATCGGCGACGTCGCCACCGATTTGTGAACGGCGATCCTGCGGCCTTCTTCGTGCAGGGCGCAGCAGTGGAAGTCGCACTCACCGACGGCACCGCCATCGGCGCCGTTCACCGGACTGCCGTTCCGCGCAACCGGCTGATGAATGTGGTTGGAGCACTCGGGTGTATGAATGTGGATGGTCGTACTGTCAAACGAATTTGTGCCTTGCTTCACCAGACGGCCCGGCATGTGCGGTGGCACCGGTTGCTGCTGTTAGGACGAAGATAAGTTTACAGCATGATAGGAAAGATTTAGTTTAGTTTGCAGCAAAATTTCAAAAATAAGACAAATAACATGGTCGAAATTAAGTAATTAAACGATTTGCAACAGTGATCTAGTCTACTTTTTAAAACACTTTAAAAAAATAACACAGAAAATATCATATTGATCTCTTTAATTGTAAATAACACGAGTTGTCAATTGATTAATAGAGCCTAGAAAATTGTGATTGATAAGAGACTGCAATCTACAAATAAAGCGCTTAGATCAGTATGGCCATTGTTGAGATCGTAAAGTTCAGTGCAACGTTGAGCTGACCTATTTTCTTAAAAGCATGAACGGATTAGTTTTCTTAGGACTTTAAGAAAATGAATTAGGTCGCACTGATCCTTTCAATCGTAGATACTGCTGTAGGTTTAGGAACTTGGGCGATTGAAGCAAGATCTAAAGGTGAAGCGATTAAACTAATAAAACTGCAAATTGAATATACCATATCGTCATGATTTATCACAGTGATTCGCGGGCTGGTATACCGCGACGGGGCAATCTCGCCGGGCAAATGTGTCGTCTTGCCGTCATAGCCGAGCTTGTCCAAGCTGGTCTGGATCACTAGAGATGGCCGCTGGGCGCCACTCAAGTCGGCTTTTTTAGTCGGCGAATACTTGGAGGTCTGGGCGTCTTGACCTGCCTTGGACTGCTGCTGCTGCACTTGCGACGACGACGACGAGCGCTGGTCCCAGTGCAGCACCACTGTGACTCGGCCTTTATTGTCCATGATTTTCCACGATGGCGTCTCATCGTGCAACTCCAGCGCGTGGATCGTCTCGCAGACTATTTTCGGGATCGCCGAAATTGCTGCGAAAGAGAAAGAGAGAACGAGTTAATCGAGTTTATCGTCCGCGATTGCGACGCGGCTGCGGGGGGATACGAGTGGTGTTCGGTGCTGCAAGGCGTGACAATCAGTGCCAGTGATCCATCGCAATAAGTGCGAGACCCACAGATCTTAAGGAAGCCAAAAAACTTACGGATTCAAAAGTCTAAAGAGGTTTCGGGTGAGATAAAGAAGATTGTCTTAAAAAGTCGAAAACATCTAAAGAGAGCTTAAGAATAGAAGAAAACCTACTTGGTTGATCGTTTAAAGGCTTGTGTGTGTGTAAGAATTCAGTTTGATCCACATGTAATTCAGTTTGATCAGTTTCAATTATATCAGTTGCCTCGAGATAATCAGTTTCCTCAACCAAGTTGTCGATTTCCATCAACCAAAGTTGATCGTTGTAATATCCCCTTTACATAGCAGCGCGCGTATGACTCTAAAGAAGCTATATATTCGAGGGTTCAAAATCCAGAAAGTCGAGACATTTGAGAGAGAAGAAGAAGAGCTACTTGGTTGATCGTTAAAGGTCTCTAATAAGGATTCAATGTTTACTTGCAAAATGCTCAGTTGAATCTAATTTATCGTACGATATACGTCTGAAAGATACCCTGACTCTCCTCTTTCTAAATCCTTTAGAAATTTTCTCTCGTTTCCTTTGGATGTCTTTTTGAATTTTCAGTCGCCCGTTTGTACTGCTTCAAACCCAGCTTCCTCAACCAAGTTGCCGATTTCTCCTATAGAATCGATCTGTGTAATGCCCCTTTTACCTACCAGCGCGTATGATGTCGACGCCAGTAGGACACCAGCGTTCACCATGCCGCAACAGGAGCAGGATCGTGTTGTTTCCTAGGGTCTTGAAGTACTCGCCGTCCTCGACTTGCGTGCCGTCCGACTCCAAAACTAGCGAGACATTCTCGTTTTGTGGCACGCCCAGCTTTTCCTTACCTGAAAGCAAGGGTTGGCCAAGGGTTGGAGTGTCAGATGGCGTTCAGGCATTGTGATAACGCTTTAACGTCCGTGTGCGTATGTGGGCGTGTGCGTGCGCGCGCGTGTGCGTTATGTATTCCGTGTAAATAAGTGTGCATATGCGTGTGCCACGTGTCGCATATACCGTGTAATCGTGTGAATGGCGTAGTTGCGAATAATGGTGGTGCGTCCTCGAATGAACGAACGAACGAACGAACGAACGAACGAACGGCGCTTTGTTTCTGAGAAATGTTGCGAGAAATGTGTGTTGCGAGAGCGACACTTTCAAAGGAACTTTACAGATAATGCAATTCCGCGCCGCGATACGCCGCGCGGAAATATTTCCGACCGGAAATATTTCTTCGCCGGTCGGCCGGACAGGTGGAAAGAGATGCTCCGGAAGGACAATGCGTGACGCTTACAAGAGTTATCCTGAACGCAATATGCATAGGTTTTTCGCAAAGAATCTAATATCTTCCACAAAGTCTTTCTGAGACTTTTTAAGTTTTTTTGCCGAAACAAAAACAATTTTTTTTTTAATGTTCTGCAAGAAGAGAGCGATGTCTTGTGATCGATAATCTAATATCTTAAATATCACGAAAAAGAAAATAGATCATGTTCAATGCGCTAATTTGCGATAGAAAACAATAAACGAATGATAAGTTACTATTTCAAAAATATTTGTTGTATCAAATCAGATATTATAAACACAATTTAGCTTTTAACACAATTGTTTTTGCTTTAATTTATTAAGTATAATAACTAAACTTATGGACTTAAATTTAGGTATTCCTCACCTCGGACAATCAACTCTTCGAAATTGCTAACGACCAGTCCTTTTCTTACGTTACGCCAGCTGTCCCATATCTTAAAAGGTCTCTTGGTCCGTAACTCCTGCGCAAGAATTAAGTAATTAGTATTAATATTTACAGCAAGTAAAAATATGACTAAAACACGAGTGATGTAAAATAATTATCATCTCTTAACCAAAAATAAAATAGAAATTTACAAGAAAAATATTAAACATAGTTTAAAAAATTCAAGTACCAAAAGCGAAAGAGAGAAATTTTTATGTGATGGAAAGGGCATGACATCTGACATCGATTAATTTTAGTACAGTGAAAAAAATACCAGTGTGTACTGCACTTTAATGCACGGTAAAGTTAAAAATGGTTGACATTTGCAATTTATTATTGACCTTAAATGTTCTCCGGAAGCTCGTGCAAGCTCGCAGGCATTTAAAGCGCTTTGTAAAAATAAAGTTATTGAACATTAGAAAAAGGGTAAAACGGCATACTTATATTAGCATTAGTTGAAACATGCGATTTACAGTTTTATAGTTTTTTTTTCATATATAGTTTAGAAAACGCAACACTGTGCAGCCTTTAACGCATTAAAAATTTGTGAAATTTTTATATTTTATGCAGAAACAATAAATCATTAAAATAGACTCTTCTTACGTTTTGTAAAATATAAAAAAGAATAAAGAAATTTCGCATATAAGAAATGATTCATACACAAATTAAAAATAATTCGCGACAAGAAAAGCGTGCGAAGGCTTGGAGAGCTGACCCCGGGAAACGCTTGTCGCCCAGATGTTAAATGGAGTAAATAATTTCCCAGCATGCTTTATATACACAGTGGCCGTAAAGAATGGCTGAGAAATAAAATCTCGTATATGAAAACTATCAAATATTTAGCTCTTTTTTAAACTTTTAATATAACGCCGCAACGGGATTATTTCTTATGTTTGTATTTATTTATTTATTTATATAAGTTTGATACAAATTTTTAAATGAGAATTGAAATAAAAATGTACGATTTAACATGCAGGACATATGAAAAAATTGTTCTAAATCCATTAACATACAATTGTGACTGACATGTTTACAATCAAAGCAACAAAGTAACACAAAAATTATTAAAAAATAAGGATTAATGTTTAAATGCATGCAAAATGTTCCTAAACTATCCTAAACTATCGTTTAATGCAATTTACTGCATTTGGGAATTTGAGAATTTAAAGAGTCTAAAGACCTACAGGGCTTAAAGATTTATTCGAAGTCCCACGCATCTAATTGTAAGAATTTAAAGATATCCCTTCTCTCAGGTGTTGGAATCTAGAAATTTGAATATTCAAATATTCACGATTCCCGCGAGCATTCAAAATTCGCAACGCAAATTCCTATACTTATGTTAGATTTACATATACATCAAGTAATGTAGAACTGATTTGTATCGAATCATAAACGCGACCATATCTAACGATATTCATAAATAAAAGATAAACGCAATAATGCATGGCGTGACACTTACGGCGACGATTTGCACGTATCTTTCCACGAACTTTCCACTTTGCGGCGTTTTATCGGATGGTGAATTATTTCGTTAATTTACTTTAATTTACTTTAGAGGTGCATATATTCCGCACAATTTATTCGCGAATATTCGCCTCTGCCTCGTTTCGTGCACACTATCGTATTTCTCACTCTAGATACATCTGCACTCTTCGATCGGCGAGATTGCATCCCGACGACGTCGCTAGCGATCTCGGAATAATGCGAACCGAAGGGGTGTATTATGTTTGGGGTTGTTCCTAGTCCTCAACGGGGTGGCGCTAAGGGTGTAGGACGCGTGCGCAGTTTATGATCGAAAGCACTGACCTGGTTTAACCGGTCTTAACTTGTAATATCGCTTATTTATTCTGTGCAGCGTACAGTAGGATTTGCCGGTCATTCATTGTCCATACTAATATATCATTATTATATTCGTTAGACATTTATAATTATTGAGTGCATGCGCATGTGCAAAATGTATGAATGCTCCATTTAACCGAATGTAAAAAAAATTCTGTTTATTTACCTTTATTTTATATGGACGAGTTATTGCATTAACTCGTTATTATTTTCCAAATTTTATTGTTCCTTAAGATTATAGATGTTTCGAAATTGAAAAGTATCGGAATTTAAAACACAATGTTTTTCTCTCTCTCTTCATACTAAAATACTCGGAGATTTAATTTACGGATTTAATTAACTTTAAGAATTAAAAAAACTTATGAAATAAAGAAGAACTTATCAATTTAAAAATCAAAAAGAAACATAAATGGTATACAAGTTCACATAATAATACAATAATAATCCAAACAAATAATAATTTATTTGCATTTAAAATTGCATTTAAAAATAGAGAAGTTTGATAAGAATCAAAGAGAATTCAGAATGTAAGAATCAAAACGCCCAACATCTAAGAATCCAAAAAGTTCAAAGGCCTAAAATTGAATGTTTATCCTAGCAATACGAGTATCAGCCTCTTTTATGTAATAATCGCTCGCATTCGCGAACTCGTCGTGGATGGAACTTAGTAAACAACATCGCAACGTGCTAACGAGCAAATAGGGATCCGCCTGCAGCTGCAACGTGAATGTACCCAGGTGCATCCCTTAACGAAGTATCGTCGAGAACCGCCGCCGTCGACTACCTCGCGAATTTTTGATTTACTTAAATCACACTCGGAGGATTCTAAAGTCGTGGAATTTGGAATAACCAACGAGTCAAGAGTAACGTTAAACAAATATTTAACAGAACCTCCTGCACTTTTGTGACGACGTTTTTC
Source organism: Tetramorium bicarinatum (assembly GCA_928718305.1). Taxonomy (NCBI): domain Eukaryota; kingdom Metazoa; phylum Arthropoda; class Insecta; order Hymenoptera; family Formicidae; genus Tetramorium; species Tetramorium bicarinatum. The sequence continues at coordinate 14,469,438 of OV788320.1, forward strand.
CGATGCGTCCGCTTTGAAACGTTCTTAGATATTTGATCTTAAATATTTATTCGTGTTAAATAGATTTTTTTTTAAGAAACTTAATTCGATTCTCCATCATTTAAAGTTTTTTTATTTAATTTATTTCTATGGAAGACTATGCAATATATATGTGGATTCTCCAAAAATACAAATTTCTTCGTTGAAATTACGAACTCAGGTGCATTCTTTAACAAGAAATCTGAAGTATACTTTCTCGAATCCTCTTTTAATTTAAAGTAAAAATTATTTAATGAAAAGTTTAAAATCGTATCATTTTTAATTTTTTTTTTTTTTAGTTCGAATTTGTTTATCTCACAAATTGTAAATACAGCCACAAACAGCAAATCCGAAAGAACCCTTTTTGGAAATATTCCTACGGATTTGACATGTAACTGTAAATACGCGAAGAGGCTTCTGCAATGAAACAAAAGGTATACAGGAATTTTGTGAAACGTGACAAACGATGATAAGGATTTTGCATGGAAGAGTCCGCGAGCGTGCAGAACGACGAGAAGAATTTTGCGAGCATGCAAAGTAACGACGGTGAACGTACAATGAGGTACAGAGCGTTCTACGAGCGAGAAAAGCATTCCACGAACGAAAGAGTAACATTCTCGCGACTCTGCTCTGTGTATAATTTTCAATATAAACAGGTCGAGAGAGAATATTTGCAAAAAGCTCATTAAATTTAAAATTTGTATCTTACGGACTTCTTCTAGAAGATTCCATGACACAACTGATAGTGACAAGGATTCCAGGATCTTGCAAATCGGTGAAGCAGAATCTACGAGCGAGTAGTGGGGTGTATTGTAAGGAGGCAATGAGGACGAGTCTATATGAGCGGGAAAAGCATGAAGAAAGTTTCTAGCAGTAGACAAAACGGATGCAATGACTCTGTGAACACGTAAAAGCGATAAACTAGCTTCTATCGAGGAATAAAGTGATGAAGTGGATTTTACAAATGGAAAAAAAGTGTCAGGGAAGTATTTACATGCGAATAAAATAACGAGAAAGATTTTACCAACGCTAAAAAAAGCCTTGTAGAAACTTTTGTTAACAGAAGAAGAATATTAATAATAATTATACAAAGTGACAAGAGGGATTCTAATCATCCGGATAAAATAAAATAATGAAACACAACAATAAAATAAAACAATGAAAAACAACAATAAAAATTATAAATATTTTCAGAAACGTACAAAGATAATTGTTAATCAACGTTTTAAAATAGATGGGAATTATCTTAAAGGAAATAATTATTAATTATTATTAAAGATGTATATATAAGGAGAATGCTAATAGAAAGAATTATTGATAATTAGCAGAAACACTTCTGAAATGCTATTCTAAAGTAAAAAAAAAACTGATTAACAAATGAGGAAAATCTTAAATGTTTCAGAGCTGGTTCTCTATTTATCAAGAGATATGTTCGAACGTGTTTCCTCTCTATTTATTATTCCCCTTAGAAATCGCGGATGGTGATAAACGACTCGAATCATAACTCAGAACATGTCCACAAACTAGGACAACAGCAGCGAGTATCTCTACAACTATGTGCTTCCATATTACAAATGAAGAAAAAGCGTGTCCATCACAATGGATGCTAGGTGTGCGGGGGGGGGGGGGGATTAGAAATTCCAGGAATTATTGAGAAACGTAATCCTTGATATCTCCAACTGATAGAATTCAGGAGAATCGGGGATGTGGGATTCCAAGTACACACGCGAATATAATTTAATAAAGCGAAATAAATCCTTGGGAGGGCAGAACTGTTCGAAACTACAGCGTGAATTAATCGCGAAGGAATACCCCGAACAAACACAGTCCGGTAATCGGGAGGTTTCAGGGCAATCTCAATCCTGTAAGCACATATAGAGAAGATGTTTCGAAAGAGCGAAATGAGGTCGCGCGATTGTACGGCCGCGAAAAAGTGGAGCATTCGCGCGAACACCTCTTTGTGGAAAAACGCGCATCTCGCGCGAGGAAGAAGGAGCGGGCTGAAGGGCTCGTCCCTTCGGCCGTTCGGCCTTGCCGAGAGGGTGATGCACTCTAGAGGGGGGAGGAGGAGGGTGCAAGCCGAGGACCGATCGTCGGGTGTCACGAGGTCACGTGAAAATGGGTCATCGAGAGGCGTCCTCTCCGCGGAGGGAAGACTCCCACGACGGCGACGATTTCTCTCGTTCGCAAGATGCAGCGGTAGCATAGGAAATAGCGGAGAGATTCTCCTTCTCCTCCCGCCCCTGGCCCCTGGCTAGGATGATTCGCGGGGTGGATTCGCTGCATGCGCGCGAGAAGGGAAGGAAGCTGCCGGAAGGATATGCGTACCTCTCTTGCCATTACGTCATAGCCCTGCAGGTAAGGAACCGTCCCAGCAGCAAGCGCGCGGCTTTATTCCGAAGGAACGACCACCAAGGCGAAGGGGAAGTAGGCTGCACGTCGCATTATATCGCGGAATGCTGCTCTCTGGTCGCGCTGCTGTCCGCCCAGCTTGCTCGCGCGTACACTCTCGCAAGGTGTCTCTCTCTCTCTTTCTCTCTCTCTCTCTCTCTCTCTCTCTCTCTCTCTCTCTCTCTTTCTCTCTCTCTCTTTCTTTCTCTCCGCTCTTGCTCTCGCTCTCGCTCGTCTTTTCGCACCGTCTCTGCCCCTCTCTCTCTCTTCCTTCTTCTCGTTCTCTCTCCTTTTCTTCTCTCTTATTCTCCCTCGCGGGCGCGACACTTGGCTCGGCCACTTGGTCTGGACTCACTACTGGCCGAACAGCGGCGGGCTGTAACTACTGGCTGGCTGGTTGGCTGACTTGTATAACTGGCGGCCGGGAGACGTGGTGTCTTCCCTTCCTCACGAGGCTGCTCCTCGCCGAGACGCTGCTCGCCGTTCTTGTCGCACCCGCGGCGCCGCGCCTCGCTCCGTCCCGCTCGCTCGCACGCACGTACGCGAGGTAGACGAGAGCGAGGAGCGCACAACACCCTCCGTTATATCCCGCGATTAAACCACGGTCGCCCCCGGCCGGCCACCCCTGTGCTGCCGTGCCGCCAGGACAGACAGTGGGAGTGAGAGAGAAAGAGAGGGCGAGTGAACGACGTGCGGCGAGGAGCAGCGATGAGCAGGGGCTGCGGCGACGTACGTACGTCCGTCGACGTGGACGTACCTGGCCCGACGACCGTGCCGTGCGTACGTGCGATTAACTGGCGTGCGTCTAAGATTTCACTGGCGCATACGACGGGGGCCCCCGCGAATTGTAACACTGGCTTCCTCCCAGCGGTTACTGCGGCGACTCCTAGTTTTAGATCGATTCTCCTACGGTACGTACCGCCGTATGCCGCGAGGGGTCGGAAGGGCCGCTCTGCACGTACCACCCTCCCCTGTACCGTCCGCCCCCTCCCCCCTCCCTCCCCGCCTCGCCTCGCCTCGCCGACCCCTAGGAAACCTCGCCCCGCGAACGCCACCGACAGCCGACACCTGCGACTACGTGGAACGGCCACCCCCTCCCCGAGGGTCGTCTCGCCACGACCGTTCCGGGGGTGAGATTTCTCCGTGGGTAAACGCGACGGCTTGGACAACGGCACGGCGGTAAAGTCGACGGGGGGATCCTGATAAGAGGGATCTACCATCTACCCTGCGGAATTCGACGACGAGGTGTTTTCTTGATCGAGGGTTGAAATGGAAGATGTCGAGATATCTGGAAGTGGATAATCCTATCGTGGTCCGACAGTTGAGTCTAATGGGAAGATCTCCCGAAACTGTGATATAATAAAATTCTTTGCATTCTAGCAAAAATTAATCTTTCGTATTATTATTTATTTAAAACTAAAGTTTATATACTTGTGAAATATACCATAATGATGAGTTAACCCTTTGAGGATTGGTAGCTCTTTACAGAGCCAGGACACTAACTTTTGAATTCTGTAAAAGAACCATTACATTTAACCACAACTAATTGAAATAAAATTTTTTCTCTTGGCGAAAAAACTGGGATTCTTAAAGGATTAAATAGAAAGAATTTATTGTAAAGAATGCGTTTGCCGTACAGTCGTTCTTTCGTTTCCATTCACTTGCAATTATGCATGTGCGTGCACTTCGTGTTTCACCGACGCGTAAGAGAACCCGCTCACCCTTGTTTACAACACGTGCATCGCCATGGCGATCGTCGGGCAGCGCGTAAATAAATGCTTCTGCACGTCAATGCACGCAAGTTTGTCGAGCAGCTCAGTACCCGGTTTATGTATTTTCCCGTAGGCAAACACACCGAACGAGCATGGCAGCGAAGAATTTACGTGAGAAAAAGCGTGATTTCAATCAGAACCTGATCGAACCGCCTCGCTCGTTCGAACAGTTGTGCAACATGATAAACAAATTGGAGAAAGACAGCAGTATTGAAATCGCGGAGTGCAATCGAATGGATTTACTAGCTGTCGACGTAAAGTACGATACCAATCTCGAGCCGGCAATGCACAAATATTCGGGACAAGTAAGCAATAACAGTTTAACTTATGAAAGTTAATCTTTAATCAAGTCTGACTTATTCAGGAATTATAATAATATCGCCCTGTTATTAAAAATGAAATATAATTGAGCGCAGATCGAACCGGAGAAAGATGTTGCCACGGACAAATGTGGGTCAACTGCAACAACTTACGACGACATAATGTCCTTCTTAGGGACGCTAGAAAACGGTACTAAGATTTCAATAGACCAGCATCGTTAAAATTAAAACTTAGGAATCTACTTATTTTATTTGTTAAATAAATAAATAAACATTGTGTAACGTCGCAATCTTTATTTTAAAAGATACGCCGGAGAGTGACATTGCTGCCAATAATGCGACGACTATAATCCCCTCCTGCCAAAATCCTATTAGGTGCGGAATTGACTTTTTTCCTTTAACATCTTGTAAGCGCGTTAAAAGAAAAGGGACAAGAATTACGTAAATAAGTTCCTTCTTCCGCAGGTACGAAGTGCAGAATCTCGGTTGTCAACGGGACGATTTAGAGATCGCGAGATTGCAAATCGAGGAAAGAAACGCGACGATAGAGTGTTTGATGGATCAATTAAAGTCCGAGCGCAAGGCGGCGTGCGACAAAATGTCGTCGCAGAAACGCCATCATGCTGTGAGGACGAAGGAGTTGGAGAACAAGTACAGGACGATCGTGAAACGCCATCAGAAGTTTATCGAACAGCTGCTCGCCGAGAAAACGGATCTCACGCAGAAATGCGACTCTCTGGCGCGACAAATTAAAGAGATGGAACAGAAGCTCCAGCGAGATCTGAAAGTAATTACCGAGAGGCACGCCGTCGAGCTGCAACGCGCGAAGGAACATATAGCAGCGTCCGAGAAAATCCGGCGCGAACGATGGTTGGAGATGAAAACGTCAAAAATCAAGGTAATCATTAATTTACGTCAATTATTAGTAAATATAATTCAAATCTCACTTTTGATTCTGAAATTACATACTAAATTCTGGAAAATAATACCTTTAGACAGGGAGATGAATAAAGAGATCCGACAGATAATTGACAAAATGTTATACAATATAAAAAAGTTATATGGTTCAGTAAATAATTAAAAATTACACGGAGATTATGGATATTGCAGGAAATGACAGTAAAAGGACTGGAACCAGAATTGAACAATATGATGGAGCAACATCAACAGGAAATACAGGAATTAAGACGCGCGCATATAAAGGAATTACAAGATACAGAATTGCGTGCGATGCGTCGGTCGAATCAACAGCTGGAGCAATTACGAATCGAATTGACAGACAGCCATGAGAAAATGTTGGCTAAGGAGAAGGAGCTATTGGCGACAAGGTATTGTAATCCTGCCACATGCATTGATCTTAAAATAATTTTTTAATTAAGTATATAATAAATCATAATAAAATTGATTAGGTACAAAGAAAATCTAGAAGAACAAGAAGCGCACTTTCAAACGCAGCAAAAAACATTCGCGGAGCATTTCGAAAGAGAGAAATCGATGCTGATTGCAGAGCAAAAGAAACGCGACCGGGAAACAAGTGTAATAATGCAACAAACGGAATTGCATTTTCAGGTTGGTTTTAAAATTATTCTTTTACTGTTGACAAGAAACAATCATACAATTTGACAATAATTTATACACTTATTTAACTTTCTTTCTGCAGAAAGAAACGGAAAGATTAAAACAGCAACATGAAACTACTAAGAAAAATTTCGAGGAATCCTTGAGAAAAGAATGGCTCGCGTGGGCGGATAATTATAAGAAAGAACAAAGCGTGACTTTCACAAAGGCGGAGACTGCAATTCGTAACACTTGTCAAAAGGAGAGAGACAAGCAGATAGAGATCGCCATTGTTAGATTGGAAAAAGAATCTCGTGAAATACAAGCTAAACTGCAACAAAGTTTCGATAATAAATTGGAGTGAGTTTATAACGGATTTTCTCTAAACATAGAAGTAAAAAGGAAACTTGTTACAATTTAATTGTCGAAATTATTTTCAGACTAATGAAAGAAGATTACGACGCAAAATTGCAAGCCGCTATTAAAAGCGAGAGTATTTACAAAAATAAATTACTATTATTGGAAGAAAGATTCAAATGTACAGAAATTCAATTTCAGAAAACGGAAACTAAACTAAAAGAATGTATATCCAATCTTAATAATATGAATGAGGTAAAATTTTATGAAAATAACCAATTGATAACAAGTGTTACGAATTGATTAGATATAATTACTATCGTTAATTTGCATTTTTTAATTTATAGATAATTGTAAAGTTGACCACAGAGAGAGACGATGCAAAAAAGATAGCAAGGCAGGAAATTGAGACGGAAAAAAGAGAGTTGGAAGATAAAATCGCATCGCTTTATCAAGAAATAACACAGAATAATATTAATAGAGATCAACTTATGGCACAATTGCATAGCAGGTAGAGTAGTGTCCGATGCCGTAATAATAAAAGATTAATACACAATTCAATAACTGTAAATTAATATATCGCAAGATATATTGTAGACTCAATGAATATCATGCTGTTTTAGGATAAAATTGGTAGTCACTCAAAAAGTTTTAATTATAAAGAATCTTAATAAAAAACTTTATGATGCTAATTCGAGATGCGAACACTTGGAAAAATTGCTGGATCAACAAAGGAAGGAATATATTTTGAAAACTTTGTAAATAACTTAATTTATAAAACTGCGTGTATGTACATACATATGTATATGTAAGGATAAATTATAAAAAATTTTTTTTATCTTCAAGGCGCGAATTATTTGCCATGAATTATATATAATTATATATAATATATACTATAAAATGTAATGTTATATGAAGTAAATTGTCGATATCTTTAATAGTACAAATGAAATAAAAATATATGGCTTAAAATTTATTATATACACATATTATATACACATCCAAGAAAGTTTAAGTGACAGGTATAAAATATAAACCTTAAGATTGTGTTATATACACAATTTCATATGTAAAGTCAAACGCATTTATGTTGTAAAGGTTAACACACTTCATGTTGCATTTGCACGTTTTCTCATTGATCAAATATAGTAGCGATTTAAATATATATTATACATGCGTATATAACATATCCAGTATATTTAATTAAAATGCAATCTCTTTACAAATCTGATATCATTAATCTCGTTAGTTAAATTTATTTGTGCTGCCAAGAAATGATCCTGCAAGGAAAACATCACACTTTCTTTACAATTTGCACAACATCTTCGTCACAAAGAAGATGATCCTTTCCTACTTTCTGAGGTTGATGTTTTACCGACGAGCCCCATACTAACGCACTGCAATAAAATCAGTCAGTTAATATACATTAAAAAACAAATGACCATCATTTTTCAAAAACTATAAATAATGAAATATAAAACTTACTACTTAAATTCTTTCGCAATCGATCTGTGAAGCTTGTTACAGAAATCTTCAACAGTTCGCTTTTCGGTATTTAATACTACGGGTGCATTATAATCTGGGAGTTGTCCCTTGGGTTTCGTGTAACTGTAAAAATTAAAATTATATATTGTTTTAATAGAATTTTATAAATTAGTTTATACAACAAATTGTAAACTTACATCCTAACAAGCTGTAGATAGTCCCACATCTTCTCCAGCAGATCATCAAAGTTCCATTTGTGATGGGCTGAGATTGGCACGCAGTGCGGAATTTTATAAATAATATCTAGTTCTTCTATACTTATTTGATCTGTGAGAGAGAGAGAGAGAGAGAAAAAGAATTCTTATTTATCGATATTTCTTATTACAATTACACTTATATAATATTTATTATTACCTATTTTATTCAAGAGATAAATGCAAGGGACATACACACGATTCCCCTCTATAACGTCAATCAAGTCGTCTGAGGTGGCGTCATACCTTAACGTGATATCGGCGTTGCTTATTTTATATTCTGACAAGATCATTCTTACCGTGTCAAAGTCCAGTTCAGACTGTGGGCACTAAAACAATAGCAGTCATTTTTTATTTCAATATTTCATCCTCTATTAATTATTAATAATGGTTATTATCAATTGTTTTCTTACCATTGTTTGTAAATTGATACCACCTTTGTCTTTCTTCTTGAAAGTTATATTTGGTGGCTGTTTGTTCAGTCGCAGACCGAAACCTTCCAATTCGTGCTCAATCAACCGCTTGTGTCCAAGTGGTTTAAGCACGTCCAAGACGATGAAAATTAAGCTACATGTTCGCGCCACAGCGATGACTTGTCGTCCACGTCCCTTGCCATCTTTTGCACCTTCTATAATACCTGGAAGATCTAACAGCTGCAAGATGCATTTTGTTACAATTTTACTTGATTTTACTGCCATGTACAGTTAGCTTCAAATCTCAATTTAAACTGAGAAAGAAATAATATTCATAAGAAATATTAGTACTAAAGGTTGATTATCAACTTGCACAAGATGGTGGCTTGCACGAACTGTAATCCATGAGAAATGAATTTACCTGTATTTTTGCACCTTTATATTTTATGCAACCAGGAACAGTTGTGAGCGTTGTAAACTCGTACTCAGCTACTTCGGAGTACACGCCGGCAAGTGTACTCAATAGAGTGGATTTTCCCACGGAAGGAAAACCTGAAAAATTGAGATAAAATTGTACCTCGAAAGAAATACAGAGTTTCAAGTGTAACATGTAATCCAGAAAATTTTTTATCATATTGTAAAAAAATCTCACATACTACAAACTGATCAAGAAACATCTAACGAGACATTATATGTGAGACTGATGTATAACACAGCTATACAATGATATATCGACATAATTGACGCACCGACGAAACCGATACGAGCATCACCAGTCTTGGCGACTTCGAAACCTTGCTCGCCACCTCCACCGCCGCCTTTCGGGGTGATCAGCTCGCGCCTAAGCTTGGCTAGTTTCGCCTTTAACAGACCCAAATGCCCGGAAGTCGCCTTGTTCTTCTGGGTGCGGGCCATCTGGAAAGAAGACCATGGTGAGACCATGATAATGCCGCGAAAGCGGTACCATAAAGCGCGGCTCCGGCGTAACACGAAACGGTGATTACCTCGGCCTCGATCGAGGCGATTTTCTCCAAAATCGTGCTCATTATGGAATCTGCTCAAAGTGACGTTGAACGAATTGCCCGGCCGAGGCCTCCTGTCACATTATTACAATTGCAAAGAAGCGCGAACGAAAGACGCAACCGGATACACCACACGTGCGCGAATACATATGTTAATTCCGCCATAACAGACCGCGGATCATGCGTCCGGCTTGGAAGTCTAGATGAGAAACCGTGAGGCTGAAGCACGCATCGTTCGGTTTAGTCCAACAACAGTCTCCCAAACGGGGCTGGACAATTTAATACTCGATCCTTATTGGTCCAAACTGGATTTTCTGGGTTTAGGAAATACGATAATTCTGGAGTTGCTCACCCTGCGTTTTCGTACTGTATGCATGGCAATTTGTTTACAAACTTATTCGAAAATGAAACTGAAGAGTCCGAAGGACGTTTGAGAGCAGTTTAACACATGATTGCTATCATAACGACAGAGTAGGAAGAGATCTTTTTGAAGATTTAGAGAGTAATTTGAAGGAGAAAAAGTGCCATAATAACTCTTTAGCGACGGTTGGTGGTACGTTAAAAATTTCCAAAGAAAGAAGTAACGGCAGGTTTTAATTTTTAAAATATTTTTTTGTATCTTATTTCTTAGCTTGATCTGTGACATGGAGGACATAGAACGCTATACAAAGATCTTGGAGCAGAAAAGGCTCGCTGATCAACGCGAATTGGACCGACTAGACATGGAGTCTGATGAGCACAAGAAGTTGATGAAAGAATTGCGAGACTTGAGAAGTAAGTTTTGCTAAATTATTCCTAATTGGAATTGTTTCACTATTGAGAATCATTATAATTATGTGTGAAAACGTCACGTTGTTCTTAGCGGAAAGAGAACAGTGTATGGAAAATATCACGAAACATCTCAATACGATTACTTCACACAAGCACTCTATACATAAAATTATACACTCTACGAAGGATGTCACAGGCTTGCCTGTACCACACGATTACGCACAGTATGTACAAATCTTTTATTTTCTCTCCCTTGATGTTATGAAACTTTGACACTCTATTTCAGAGATATGAAGACAATGTTCACCGATGCAATTGATTTCTTAAATAACATAGGAGATATTCACAAAGCACTTGCTAATGTTAAGGAGAATGATGTAAATCCTTCAAAGCTGACTCAAGATGTGGTAAATATGGAAAACTATTCAGATAGTACCTATTAGAGATAAAAAGAGAATTTTTAAGCAACCATGTCAACTTTCTAATGTGCTTTTAGACAACATGCACAGAAGCTGTAGGAAACAAATTGTATCAAACAAAATGCAGTATTACTCAGCTGGAAACAGTGAAGGAAAATATAGCGGCGCTCCAACAATGTATCTCGGATAATAGCACTACTATTGAAGGTATTTGATTTTCACTTTTTGACCAATATTTTTTATGGTAATGCATTTACTGAAGATTGAAGATTGAGATGATAATATATAGCTTTAAATAACAAAGAAGAAATATCTATTTTAATATTTGTAATTAATAATATAAGATATAATGACCAAAGATTATTATTTTCAGATGAGAGTCTAAATTTAACCACCCTCAATGATTTAACAGATATCGAGTCAACTATTATGGAATAAATATGTTTATTATTTGTTATTTAGAACATGTAAAATACTGAACAGAGCTTTCAGATGAAAAGTATATAATATATATTTCAAATGTATCAAAATTTCATGGCAGTCATGTATATTGAATATTATCCAATTGGTCATCTAGATTCAATTTCAACATCACTAATTGAGGATCAACAACTTCCTGAAAAACAATTATACATATATATTTTTAAAAAATATTTATAGAATATAGAATAATTCAAAATAATAAACTTCATGTTATGATATGTTTCATAATTATTTTCCTCTTACTGTAAAGTGAGTAGTAACTTGAAACTCGTGTTGCTGATTAGATAATGTTCGTTTGTCTATGTAGCTGTATGGGATACTTGTACTTCTCTTCAATTTTTCCATAGCCAATTTTTCACTGAAAAAATTATTTAAGTATGTTAGTTTATTTTAATATTCTTAAAACTGATTTAATTGTATTATGTTACCTTGCCAAATTGATCTTTTCAAATTTGCCATAATGAGGATCGAATTTAGCTTTATGCTCATTTTCGATATGATGAACGTTTTTCAGTGCTTTAACAGCCTCTTCATTTTTCGCAAATGCTATCTAAATAATTAATTAATGTTAATATCGTCTAAATCACATATACATTTGATTATCCTTACCTGTGTAAAACTCTCGAGATCTTGGGCGCGTGCCAAGAGCCGGTATTCCCTTTCCTGTAAGGCTTGCTGCTGCACTTCGAGATATTTAATTTTTTCTTGCCATTTCAGTCGTTCCTGATTTGCAAGTATAGTAGCATCTTGTGCTGCTTTTATAGCAGCTGCTGACTGAAACAATATTTCTTTTATTTATCTCTCTTTAATATGCACTCTATTTCACAGATTTAACCTTAGATTTAATTTACCTCTATCTTTGTGATATTATCCGAATTACTTTTTATTGTTCTTAAAACTTCATATTGCTTCTTTTTAGCCGCAATTACTTCTTTCTCTTTTGTTAAAGCCTTTAGCTGTTTTTCTTGTTCATTAAACCAGGATTCTTTCATAGCCTTATGATATATTATAGATAATATATATTCACAGATACATCAGAATACATATTCAGATATCAATTATTAATCTTAGATAATTACCTGTAAATGATTACGCTCCCATTGGATTTTTTCTTCAAATAATTCTTTCTCGTGTGATAAAGATTGTTCTCTTTTTTGTAAAGTTTCCAATGCCTGATTAAGCATGGTGCTCTTTTTCTCTAACTCAAGCATCAATTGTGTAACGTGCGAATCTAATCTGTCTGCTACTTTCATTATTTTCTCATGTTCTTGTTCCAGTAATTTCTGTTGCCTCTTTATTTCCACATTTTGTACTGTATATAATATTGTATAAAGTGAATAAAAACTATGAATTATTTAAAATTACTTATCTAACAACTTTTTAAACGTACAAACCTTGCATGTCCTCCTCCTGATTTTTTAAATAATATTCTCTTAATTTTACACTATGGTCTTCTCTTTGATCAGTCTTTTCTTGTACATTTTTTATATTCTCTATAATAAAATTAGCTTTTTCTAACAAATTTTGTAAGTCAGTCTTATGAGTCGCTATGGTTGTCATAGCTAAATTCTCCACCTCTCTCATTTTTAATATATTTTCTATCGTATCAAAGTGCTCCTTTTGCAGCAGTCTTACATTTTGATTATGGCGTTGATAAATTTCTTCTATAAATTGCGCATGCTCCTTCTAAATAAAATAAACAATATTTATTATAACAGTACAATCATTGACAATTTTAAATTACTGAAAAATTTTATACCTTTAAATTCTGCAATTCTTCTTTGTAAGATGTCTCAATTTGTACTTTTTCGTTTTTTAGTTTTTCAATCTTTGCCTCATAATCTGCTTCTAAACATTCAAGTTCTTGCTGCATTCTCTTTTCTAATGTATCTGTTCTTTCTTGTAAGAATCCTATTTGTCGTCTTAAGAATACAATAGTATGAATAATTTTTTAAAAAGAATCGTCAAGATTTAAGTTTAATATTACTACTTACTTATATGATTCATTTAGAATCATTATTTCATTTTCATACTTTTCATTTAAGCTATGTAACGTCACTGACAGATGAGACTTTTCTATTTCTAATTTACGAATTGTACTTTCATAGCCTATGTTTTTGGGAACTAAGCTATTATGCACATCTGAATTTGTATTTACATTAGAAACAACTGGAACAGCCATTGTGTTGGACTGCATCATAACATAAATCTCAATTACAACATGATAATCATATTATAAGTGCTCTTTCTTAAAAAATCACTTCAAGACTTACTTTAGAATAATTTTCGTCAATTTCCTGTTTTTGATGTTCATTGATTCCTATTTTTTGATTATCTGATAATTTGGAGAATCTTTCTTTCTCGTGTGACAGTGATTTAGTTGCCATTGCTGTATTCTCTTCTGGTACCTGTAATGAATAATTTAAAAAATAATTTTTTTTATTATATTAATAATCATTTTTATTATATCAATAATCTGCTTACCCCTTGAATAATTTGATCAGAGCTGGATCTTCTGTGCTTATTAAATAATTCTTCAGTAGGCGTTAATCTATCCTGAACATGATCGCTACCTTTATCTTCTGATACTTTTTTAGGTTCTAACCAATCTGGTAAGTATTCTTTAGTTTCCGGCTTCTGTCTACTAAAATCTGCTGATGCTGTACGTCTTTCTATTATCTTTAGAACAAAATTATTAAGCATAAATAGAAATTAAATATTAGAATATTTTGAATATCCAAGTCTATTGAACTTACATTTACAGTTTGTTCAGCTTGTCTTGATGTTGCGCTTAAAGAGAATAAACCTAGAGGATCGTTAATTATCTCTGAAGTTCTTTTGCCTCGACGAGACTCTCTCGTTCCGAGAGCCGTCGGCGCATACGTCGAAGGCTGCGATTGCGTCCTAGGAATTTCAGCTGCGGATTGTGTCACTTCCAGTTCCAGCTGCACAGACTTTTTACTAATTGACTCCTTCGACTGCGATGAATCTCCGAACAAATCTTGCATCAACGATAACTTTTTTGCCTTATCATCCGATGCTTTTGGCTTCTCAGTTCCCATAACATTTAACGCAGACATCGAGCCCATCTTCTCATCTGGCTTTGAGCTCGACAACGATTCGTTGGAAATCCTTTTACTGAACAAATCATCTATTATACTTCGCTTATCTTTTACTGCTACTGGATTCTTTTGGCTCAACGGCAAATCTTCCTTATCAGCTAGCAAACTAGTTAGCGGATCATCCTCATCTACAAGTAAAAAATAATGAAATATCTGTATACAATACACAAATATAAGGAAGCTATGAAAACTCTGTGAAACGTTTTCAAGTGTTCTCAAATAAAACTTATAAAAATTAAACCTGCAAATGTAATTCTCTTTTTGCCGTTTTCAACGGGTGGATTTCTCCTAAATGCATTGCTAAACAGCTTGTCGTCCAAGCTGTCCATATCCTCTACCATTTCTACCATTTCTATCGCATTCGCGCGACAATTTTGGTCAGTTGTAAAATATATTACAAATCGGTTTATGCAACTCGTACGTCATGCCAGTCATTATTCCAGCCGCATATTAATAGCAATCGACTTAATAATAAAGATGTATCATATACAATATAACGTTCGGGAAATGCATTATGAAAGAGACAACATAGTCATGCACATTCATTCAACATAGACAGCTGGTTATTTTATTCTCGCTCAAGTGACAAATCAATTATCGACCAGATTTCTATATATTTTTCTTCCCTCCATTTCTATCCTAATTATATTCAAATTTCAAAACAGAGAGAAAGTTCTTTTAAAGAAAAATCGTCAGTCATCAAAAAAATTCTGCTATATCGATGGGAGGGGGGAGGCTGAAAATTTAGTGTCTGTAGGTTGCAACAGATTGCAACACTTTTTTTTAAGTGCAGAATTTGACTGCGTGTTCCTACAGGAAGTTCAGTGCTTAAAAAAGTGTTGCAATCTGTTGCAACCTTTAAGGGTGCCATCACATGCAGCATAACGCATAATACATAACGCATAAGGAGATCAACCAATCAAAGTTCTCCATTCTCTCATTTCTCTTATAGCGTTTTCGATTTACCGACTCGATCCGACTCCGAGTCGGATCGAGTCAGATCATAAGTTTGATTTAAGCCTTGTGTCCATGATCCGAGAACTCTGCCCGAATTCTAGTTCCGAGAAACGTGTAGCCAATAAAATTGTCACTTTTCCGTAAAAGCTGCACTTTGATTGGCACACGATTTATGACTTTCTTTTGACTAATATTATAATATAATGACTAATTTGCCGACTTGCCGACTTTGCAAAGGTTTTCGATGCCGAGAATTCATTCATTCTCACCTAACCTCTCATTCAAATAATTTCTTTTAATAATTTTTATAATATTGTGTGCATTAACGTGATAAATCTTATTCTATCATTTAATTCTATCTGACATTAAAATAATGTAATTAATTTAATTATTGTCAGATTCATTAATTATTACAGAAATGTCCTAGAGCATTGTTGTATTTTCTCGTCAATAGATTTCCACATTACCCATGAGGTACTATTGTTAATGCGTTTTTTTTAAAGTGGTTTCCCCAGTAGGCCTAATCCACTTGGAGGGGAAGGAGGAGCGGGCGCGCGGCGGAGTTATCACACATCGAAGATACGTTGCAGCGGTACTAAGTACGCGCACGCGTCTTCGCAGGTATACCCGTTACGTACACCGTCGGGAAAGGAGGAACGGGCGCGCGGCAGAGTTATCACACATCGAAGATACGTTGCAGCGGTACTAAGTACGCGCACGCGTCTTCGCAGGTATACCCGTTACGTACACCGTCGGGAAAGGAGGAACGGGCGCGCGGCAGAGTTATCACACGTCGAAGATACGTTACAGCGGTACTAAGTACGCGCACGCGTCTTCGCAGGTATACCCGTTACGTACACCGTCGGGAAAGGAGGAGCGGGCGCGCGGCGGAGTTATCACACATCGAAGATACGTTACAGCGGTACTAAGTACGCGCACGCGTCTTCGCAGGTATACCCGTTACGTACACCGTCGGGAAAGGAGGAACGGGCGCGCGGCAGAGTTATCACACATCGAAGATACGTTACAGCGGTACTAAGTACGCGCACGCGTCTTCGCAGGTATACCCGTTACGTACACCGTCGGGAAAGGAGGAGCGGGCGCGCGGCAGAGTTATCACACATCGAAGATACGTTGCAGCGGTACTAAGTACGCGCACGCGTCTTCGCAGGTATACCCGTTACGTACACCGTCGGGAAAGGAGGAGCGGGCGCGCGGCAGAGTTATCACACGTCGAAGATACGTTGCAGCGGTACTAAGTACGCGCACGCGTCTTCGCAGGTATACCCGTTACGTACACCGTCGGGAAAGGAGGAAGCGGGCGCGCGGCAGAGTTATCACACGTCGAAGATACGTTACAGCGGTACTAAGTACGCGCACGCGTCTTCGCAGGTATACCCGTTACGTACACCGTCGGGAAAGGAGGAGCGGGCGCGCGGCGGAGTTATCACACATCGAAGATACGTTACAGCGGTACTAAGTACGCGCACGCGTCTTCGCAGGTATACCCGTTACGTACACCGTCGGGAAAGGAGGAACGGGCGCGCGGCGGAGTTATCACACATCGAAGATACGTTACAGCGGTACTAAGTACGCGCACGCGTCTTCGCAGGTATACCCGTTACGTACACCGTCGGGAAAGGAGGAGCGGGCGCGCGGCGGAGTTATCACACATCGAAGATACGTTGCAGCGGTACTAAGTACGCGCACGCGTCTTCGCAGGTATACCCGTTACGTACACCGTCGGGAAAGGAGGAAGCGGGCGCGCGGCAGAGTTATCACACGTCGAAGATACGTTACAGCGGTACTAAGTACGCGCACGCGTCTTCGCAGGTATACCCGTTACGTACACCGTCGGGAAAGGAGGAACGGGCGCGCGGCGGAGTTATCACACATCGAAGATACGTTACAGCGGTACTAAGTACGCGCACGCGTCTTCGCAGGTATACCCGTTACGTACACCGTCGGGAAAGGAGGAACGGGCGCGCGGCAGAGTTATCACACATCGAAGATACGTTACAGCGGTACTAAGTACGCGCACGCGTCTTCGCAGGTATACCCGTTACGTACACCGTCGGGAAAGGAGGAACGGGCGCGCGGCAGAGTTATCACACATCGAAGATACGTTACAGCGGTACTAAGTACGCGCACGCGTCTTCGCAGGTATACCCGTTACGTACACCGTCGGGAAAGGAGGAACGGGCGCGCGGCGGAGTTATCACACGTCGAAGATACGTTGCAGCGGTACTAAGTACGCGCACGCGTCTTCGCAGGTATACCCGTTACGTACACCGAGGGAAATTAGGAAGGGTACGTTAGCTTCCCCCGAAGGGTACTGAGCCCTCCCACCACGTCAAGGTCGTACCCATGGGAGGGGATATTTTATTTTGTATTTTATTTTTATACGATATAATCGTATTTCGGTACACGAAACTAGCCGCTACCTGCGTGCTCTACGGTCGGTCAACGCTCGGAACGCTTGGTATGCAGTGGTACGTACGCAACAGTTCTGTCGCGCCGAGAGCGCGGCCGGCCATGCTGCCTACCGCTGTGACACTCTACGGCGGCTCGAAGCGGCCAGCAGCGCGCCGGCATATATACCAGTACGGCGCTGTGACGTCACAGCGCGCCTGCGGCGGCTCGAGGCGGCCAGTGGCACGCCGACGTATATATCATGTACGGCACTGTGATGTCACAGCTCGCCTGCGGCGGCTCATGTCGGTCGGCGGCGAGCGCGTATAGGCACGCAAAAAATATCTAAATAATTTTTACAATTCTACAAAAACTGTGAGACAAACATACGCTGAATTTTTACGACTTTAGCCTGGCGTCCCATGGAATTTATTTCCCGCGTAACCAATCAAAAGCATTATTCGAGAAATAAATAACATAAAACGTTATGTGATTGGTTACGCGAGAAATACATGCCATAGGACGCTAGCCTGACAGGAAGTTACTCAACGCAGTCGCAGTCAGTACAGCCAGTTTAGCTAAAAAGATCAGACTTTAGCGTTTTCGATTTACCGACTCGACCCGACTCCGAGTTATATAAGTTCGATTTAGAGTCGTCTGCTACGTACATACAATCGAACTTATGATCTGACTTGACCCGATTCGGAGTCGGATAAATCGAAAACGCTATAAATTTTTTTATTGTTAACATATTTAAATAATTAGTTTTTAACACAGTTTTAAATTAAAATTAAATATTTTTGGATCCTGAATATGTAGATTTATGAAACAATGGGATAATAATAAATCATAAAATTAATATTACATTATAAGTTAACAATTTAAATTTTAATAGTCATGTGATCGTCCATAAGAGTTTATCAGTCTTTTAAATATTTTAAATATATTATCTTTTAAATATGTTATTAAAATATAATAGTACTGTAATGTACTATTTTTACTATTTCACCGCGTTTTATATATTGATGTTGTATACAATCGGTGGACAATCTGTATACAATCGGTTATGTATACAAAGAATTGCTATAGCCACAAGCTCTCCGAAATTTATTTGTTTATAATTTTATTAAAAACATGTATAGAAAATCGAATTGTCTCCGCTGCCGAGGATTGCCGAATGTCGCCCGTTCTTTTCGTTCATGAGATCATCGATGAGATATCGATTCAAACATGTTAAAAGTCATATCGAACTGCAGCATTGTATTACAAAACAATCTAATTATATATTTATTATAATTTACATTATATAATTAAAATTATCAGAATTTTATTACAATAATTAAACTAATTAAGTATTTTACAAATTTAAATAATTTTTCTTTATCATTTATTTTTGGATCGATATTGTATATATCTGATAGAATCAGAATTCGGAAAGACTTTGAACACATGTAATTTACATATTTTACAAATAATAAGCTTACAGATATATAATTTTATATAGAGTGTTATATATTAAATCGATAACTATCACAAAAATTATATTTCATATTTATATAAACTAAGAATTATTTTATGAATTACAAGTTGTCTTTCTGAGGAGGCGTTAAATCCTGTGTCTCGTGATAAATTATCTCCTGTATTTCCTCGATTTCTATTTCGGTAATTTTCGCATTTGCCGTTATTGGTCATTTTTTGAAGCTGCGTGAAAAAATAGTTCATTCATGTTACATCTGAAAATGAAACGTTAGCTCAACCGATTGATCGATTGCCGCGATACGTTTAAAACTGTCCAAAATCTAAAAATTGTCTACAAAATTGGAATATACCTGAAATACGTATCGTTAGTATTATATTCTATCACCGGAGTAATCTGTGGGTCGTCGAATTATCGTGATGTTCTTGATTACTAACAGAAACACCGTGCGACTGCTGCGACTTTCGAGTAGCTGCACACGAAGCATTGCTTTTGTCCACCGATCTTTTAAATCGTTTCATCAGATTTTCATCCTCGTCGCTGAACGCACACTTTTTCTTTCTCGATAGATACGATTTGCTTTGCAAATCTCTTATGCTAAAGTTTTCCTTGCTCTGCCTATTCATGACGAAATATCAACTTGAATGAAAAAGTACAATAATTATCTGCTGTCCCAGTATACCCTTACCACCGCTCGTGAGAAGATAGAACTGATTGAGATGAACAAGAAAGATACCTATGTCATTTTGCAAAATTCGCAATTGAGATATTACATGTTAAACGTTAGACAAATGATAGTGTGTGGAGATGATATAAAAAAAGCGATGGCTCGAGCTAAACACAGCCTAATATATCTTCAATATTTAATATCTCGATTATTATTTTGAATTTCGTGAAACAGTATCGCATTTTAAGAATATACTGGGACATCCTGCAGATTTATATCCAAATTAATTATTAATAAACATTACATTTTGTCATTTTTATCAATAATCGCTTTTATATTTAAGATGAACTGTTCATCATCATCTTCCGTGTCCTCCACAAAAGTGATATTAGGCTGCTTTTGCGTTGCACTGTTTCTGTATATGTAATCTGAACTTATTTCCCCTGTAAAGAAATAAAATTCGTATCTTGCAGAATATTGATAATAAAAACAATGCAAATTTTATAATGGCTGTTATAATAATTTACCTCTCATAGTGAGTGAAATATTTTTGTAATCAATAATATTGCTCTCATTATTGTCCATCTTTGAAGTAGATTGAGATATTTTGTAATTTGATTATTATTAATAAAAGGCGAAATCCAGGATTTTTGATTAATTTGTCTGTCACCAACACCTTTATCCATGATCTAATAAACAGCTGGCTATATCTGCATGAAATTTAACAAATATGTTCCTTTTGCATTAAAAAAATTTTTAGACAAGCGTTTTGAGATTAATGTAAATATGATGCATGCGGATAGAGGTAATTCTTTCAAAAAGACTCGAAAAGTACGCGAAATGACAATCGTTAATGATCACAATCTCGAACTTTCTACCTTAAATAATATTTTCTGAATTAAATGAACGTTTAGTCGCGTTTGATATTTTATTTCTTTATTTCCTTTCTTTTCAAAGTCTCGGCCTTCTTTCGTGCTTCTCGATTTTACGTCTTTTTTCTTTCAACTCAATAAAAATCAAAATCAAATGTGTATGTGACTCATTTTTAACGCGTAGCGTGCATTTTACGATGCAGTCGAGAGTTATGACACCGACAAAATATTATTAAAGACACTCTTTCGTCGCGTGCCGACAGCCAGTGGCCATTTTCAACAAAATATTTATTTTGCAACTGTTGGAAATTTTCTTCGCGTTGATTGGATTATACTTTTAGGTCTAGAAAAATAATCATATGTTAGCGAAAAGAATTTCCCACAGTTATTCAGATCAAGCGTCTCAATAAATACATAATATATTCATAATACATAATATATATAAACAGTCTTTCCATTATTTAATAATAATTTAAAATTCATATGTATTTTTTATCAAATTAATAATGTATCAATTAATTCATTTTTGCTTATCAAGGGATATATTGATTTTAAAATAGTCCTCGAAATATTGCTCGAATAATAATTCTTCCTTTCATTTTACCCGCAAATTGAAAAATGGTAAAATAATTTAAACTTTATTTTCTCTTCGATTATTGTTTAATAAATTTCTAACAAATATTTTTTCTTTTTCTTTTACAAATATTATTTTAATTTCAATGTATAGATGATTATTACAGCACGTTCAAAATGATCTTCTTACATTTAGAATAACATATATAATTTATCGCGTATTTATTGAAATTTATGTGAGTAACTCAATTTGTTACTTTACACATCAAACTTTTGCAGTTCTCTCTCACTTTGTCTCTTTCTATTGCTCAATTCCACTCCCTCCTGTTGTTGTATGTACATACAACTCCGTCGCAGTTACGTTGAATCAGGTTAGGACCAAGCTACGCACTCGCGTGGTATCGCGTGTCATAACCTAACCTCTCTCGCTTTCTTTTTTTTCCTCCCGCTCGGTCAGCAATTCTCGCGTGAGTGACAAGGTAGCAAGGGCTGGAGTTTCACGAAGGTTTCGGAGGACCATGCGCCTCGTGACAGCGATGAATGCCAAGCTGCCGCAGATTCTGCGGTTCCGGTTCCATCTGCACAGCCAACATTTTGATAAAATAACATACAGAATAAAGAATTCCGAATTGGATACAGATATGTTCTTCTTCTCTCACGTTATTTATCTGCTGTATCATTTGTGTACAAGTAACATGTACTGTATAAGTAGTATATGTAAGAGTATATTATTGACAAAAGTCTTATTTCATGTTTCTTGCATATAATTATACAAAATGGAGAGAAAGAAATAATTCTTTCTTAAGTATAAACTTAAGAAAAAACTTTTCACCTTTCATTGTTCATATCTTAAAAGGGAAAGATGTTTTGTTAATATTTTATAAAAATAGTCATATGTTTAATATTATTTATCATTATAATGTAATGTATAAATATAAATATATACGTATAAGGGGAAAACTCTTATTTTTCTCAGGTCTTGTATTACTTTTCCTTTTAACATATTTCATGGACGATATCTATGTAATTAATAAAAATCTTTTTCTATTTCGAAGAAACTATTGTATATATTGTTAATCAATTATACTTTTGATTAGATGTGAATTTGAGTAGATGTGAATCTTAGTGATAATGTGATAATACTTTTTAATACAATAATGTATGTACAATTGCATTGTACAAAAGAAAATCTGGATCTGTGAATAAAACATTTTATATAAATATAAATCTTTAGTCTTCAACATAGCCTTTAGAATGGCATATTAAATATATACTAATTAATAAATGACAAATGTGATCATAATAGTGTAATGACATAATTGCTACATGTAAGTGATAAATGGCTAAATGGAAATTGTATAAAAAGAGAATTTTACATTCGCGTCAAGTTGGTATATCCATCTTGTTGAGCCTAATTATGAAGTCACACAGCCTCATCTGTACTTGAATCTCCATTGGGTTGTTCGTCACGTAGAATCCAGGTACCCCAGCCTTCTCCAATATGCTTTGCTGGTCAGCCACTTTCTGATCGAGTTGCAGGACCAATTTCATGTCCATTTGCTTCAGCTTCTCCTTGTGCTTCTTAGCAAGTGTTGCTTTTATCAAAGCTACCTCTTCCTCCGTCATCGTCGCCGTCAACGCTTCCTGGCACTCGATCTTCTGATTCAAAAGCTGCAGCCGCTGTTGGAAGAGATGCTTCTCAGTGACGTGCTGTATCTCCATCAGACCCTTCACTATCTCAAAGATCGTATCGTTCAACAGAGAATTCGCCAGGCCGGACAATAATTCGTATGGTAGTCGCATCTGATACTTGGGCGGCAATTCCCCGGCCATGTGCTGCAGCTGTTCCACCAATAAAGCTTCGCATATGCAAGAAAATAGCCCTACTTAGGGAAATAAACATGTATCTTAAGAAATTTTTAACTCACCGATCTGATGCGCAACATGCGGAGTTACTCTGCAATGCAGCTACGATGATACTGTAACATACAAACAAAATTCAAATTAAAGAAGCTTTCAAAATAATCAACATTTCAAAGGATAATTTTTATTTTAATAAGCATATTTTAATAAAATACTCATACAATTATCTATTTTTCGAAAATTATTTTTGTCAAAATGAACTTTTGTACAATAAAATTAAAAATTTCGCTTTTTCTAGTTATTTCTAACTTATCGAGATAAATAAAAATAAATAGGAAAGAACTATTAATTTAATATAAATGATACTCACTCCAAGGTTGCTCCGTCGGAGCCCGATGTCTGTCCTAGACCTCCTCCTCCTCTCAGGATATTCGGGAGTTGTCATCAGGCAATGGCACTGCAACATACAAATATAAAATTCACATTTAAAAAACGTTCAAAACAATCAATGTTTAAAAAACTAATTCTTATACTCATTTATAAAAATTTAATTCGGGACTTTAAGTGAAATATTTACTAAGACAATTATATATTGTTTGAAAATATCTTTACAAGAATGAAAAACTATTATAAAATTTTTAGATAATTACCCTTTCTCTTATAATTATTAATTTATTCAGATGAAATAATTTAATTTAATCAGAAATACTACTAATTTCATATAGATAAGAGACAATACTCACCCAAAGGTTGGTACGCCGAAACCCGATGTCTGTCCTAGACCTTTCTCCTCTCAGATACTTGTTCTTCCACAGGACACACGCAAAACGCCAAAATTATTTTGGCCATAAATTTACTTATTACGCGCACTCGCGAACGCGGCTTTATTAATTACAAACGCTTATTTTTTATATA
Organism: Tetramorium bicarinatum; assembly: GCA_928718305.1. Taxonomy (NCBI): domain Eukaryota; kingdom Metazoa; phylum Arthropoda; class Insecta; order Hymenoptera; family Formicidae; genus Tetramorium; species Tetramorium bicarinatum. The sequence goes on from OV788320.1 coordinate 14,493,558, forward strand.
AGTTTTATTCGTCCGATTACTTGAATGGCACTCCCAAAGCAAACCCGACGAACCGGCTGCGGTTCGTTCATTTAATTAAATCGACGACGAGGGTACGTTAGCTTCCTCTGAATATTGTCCAAGCAGAACAAAGTTTTGCTTGGGTAATATTCTTTGAGTACTAGGGCCCTCCCACCACGCCAAGGTCGTACCCATGGGAGGGAATATTTTACTTTGTACTAGGTAATATAAAATCATATGTATATCAATATAAATAAACGAGCTACGAAAATATTATTGAAGAAAACTAATAGTAGTATACATATGTGTATACATTTCAATATAGATAATATTATAAAATTAGTAATTTTCAAATAAATCGTTTTACATAATTCTTCAAAAAAAAAATAAAATGTATGCGTGTAATTGAAAAATTCAGTGATATTTCTCGGAAAAAAAAATAATTTTTATAATCTTACTCAATCAAATGAAAAAAAAATTCAAGGTAAAGAAAGGTAAATGAAAAGTATAATTTTAATTTCAAATTGCAAATATTGCAAATGTTAAATTTTGTAACTATTTATTATTATATCTTCTTATTATATTATCTTAGCGTTGTGCTATCTGCATTCACAAGACTTTGTACGAATATTATTAAAATTAACTTAATTTTATATTAGAATACATATATGTAATTATTTCAAATGAAAATATTTTAAAATGGAGAACGGAGAACGATATATTATAAATATTTCGGAACTTATTAATTTCACATACACGGATATATACATACGTAAGACATAATAATATATAAAAAAGCAAATATGAAATAAAATAAAATATCGCTTACCTCATAGTTGCTCCGCCGTCTCTCTCGATGTCTCCCAAGCCTCCTCCTCCTCCTCCTCTCAGATTCCTTGCACTCACGTAACATTCACTCGCGAAACTTGTACGGCACTTCCGAAATTGAAGAAACTGCAAAGTTGAAAAACAAAACGCAATTTATACATCGAAATCTTTCGTTTTGTTAAATACGCAACGTCTTAAAACTCCGTTAAAGAAAATTTTTAAATCTTTAACGTAATATTTTATATAAACGTATCCACTTACGATTTTAATTGTATTAATTTAATAACAGTAAAATCGTACGATATATTTACGGGTTCGACACTTTCGATGTTAAAAATGCGATGTACTTTTTCGCGAAATACTTAATACAAAATATTTATGAAATGTTTCACACGTGACGTGTATGACACTTCACTGCTTTAAACGATTTAGCTGGCGATTCGCTTATATTACTCCGTATTCTCCGCAAACGGTAAGACAGTCGGAATTATAACGTTTAAATCGAATAAAAAATTAATGCACGCGAAGAAAATTTCATGAGAATAGTGTCAAATTAAAAAAATACATACTAGCACGAAGAATGTGCCAATGGAACGATATACGCGAACTCTCATTTTTTTATTAATCTCTAACGTAACGAACGAATGGAGCTCGCGAAATATCCGTCACATAGAGTTCGTTAATTGTAACGTAATAACTAATTTCACTCGCGCGACATGTTCGCAAGGACGACGCGCGTTTTTTAGAATGGAACGATAACGTTGCGTACGACGCGATCGTGCGAAAATATGCGAAATTGCGATTCAAGTTCGCCACTGCCGTCGCGCGTCGCGTACGTGTCACTTCGATTCGCACACGAACGACGGGATTGCGTGCCAAGTTCGTACTTTTCAATCAAGTCACTCACATCACTTCGATACTGCCGAACAACACCGCGCGATGCGTAAATGCGTATTGTATATGAAAAGAGCGATCTCGAGAGAAATCTCAAGGTTACGACGCACAGAACGGCACTACACTGCTCGCTGACCTGTCCTGACAAAGCGCGCCGCGTATCATTCTTCGAACACAATGACGTCATATTCTCCGAAATATTTAAATGTTTTCCAGTAAAGATTTCTCGTCGAAATTTGAGAGAACCGCGATGCCGCGTATTATTCCGATTCGTCGCGTTGCGTGTTCACCGCGTTCATGGCGACGAAATGTTAATGCGACACTACGCGAGTCAACGTCCGTCTGCACTGTTAAAATAATTCGATTTATGATTTTCTACAGTATAGATCGTTGATCGAGAGAGTGAATTATTCACACAGTCGACAGTTAATTGTTTGTAAAATATGATATCGCGTCTCGGTACACGGAACACTCGATCACGAAAATTACGATCACAATGAGCGACGATGAAGAACCGCGCGTTCCCATGCATTCTTTTTCATTTTTCGTTTCGAAAGACGCGAGTAATTTGTGACTTTCCGAACGCGATCATCATTTCACATTATAACTTATAACGAGAATGAATAGGCGGACTTACGAAAATCTTGAAGACACAGCCACGACATAGCACTGCAAAGTACGTTCGCCGTCACTTTCTCGAATCTCGTGAGCCTTGAAGGAGATCGCCGATATAAATCCTGACACATGTGACACTCGATTAACGCGAATCTCCAAGCAGCACAGTTATATTTCACTACGCGAGCGTATGGCGATGCCACTCAATCCATTCGCACTTGCAACATTTTTTCATTCGTCGCCGGCGTCGAAAATAGCACTGTTAACTTCACTCCGATATAGCGTGATTCGTTGCACGAGAGATTTACGAAGATTACACATTATAAAAATTACAAACACTATGCTTGTATCACAAATCAATCCAATTGAATCGTCGCGCGACAGCGAAATAATTTGTATTTCGTAAAATATCGCGTTCGGTAAACGAACCTTCGATCCCTGTGAGCCCGACGGTCAATCAAGTAAGTCAGCGCTCGATACAACTGCTGCGCCGGCTGCGTGGGAACTGCCGAGTCAGCGGCGCGCCGGGCGCGTCGAGCCGCCTACCGCCGCCGAGTCAGCGGCGCGCAGGCGCCGTGCCAGCGCCGTGTGACGCGCCGTCGAGTGCCCCGCGCGCTAACGCTGAATATTATTTTCAATATAACACGAATTTTTATATTACAGATTTCCATCGCTCGAATCAATTACTTGTATTTCAAATTGTCAATCTAATAATAATAACAACGATAATGTACAAGTGACATTTAAATTACCGCGATAGATTTTTCCTGTAAATGTAAAAGAAAATTAATTAATTAAAATAATATGCACAGTCCTCAAACTCTTATGTAAATCTTATATAAAATTAAACTATCTGTCAATGTAAAATAAATCTTATGTAAAATTGTATAAAACTATACATTATTAATAATTCGCAGTGCTGCGTAAATTTTTTTCGAATACTACGCACTCGCGCATTTTTTGCGCTTTGTCCAATAAATTATCTGAATTCTCTGTATAATGAAATGAATGAATTAAATGGTCATACATACATTACACCGATTATTCAAGTATGAGAAAGAGGAATAATAAATTCCTCGGCTAATATTAAAATATGTACAAATACATTACGAACGATTGAATATGATTTAAAATTAAAGGTGGACCGCTCGCAGAGCGCGATACGATCGTCTCCTTGCAGTTCGCTTGCACCATAGATCTTGATCGATACATGAAATTTCGACGAAATTTCGTTGTTTTACGAGCAAATTTGCATTGCACGGATTTCGAATACTCCAAGATATAGCTAAATACAAGTGAACGATAATTATATTTACGTTAATTAATTAACGACGTCGATTACTGACGTCGCGATGCCGTTCAACTCGAGATCGTCTATCTTGCGTCGATCGTGTTCCGCGGAATGATGACAAAAATTCAAAAGTGGAGACAACATTAACTACGATTGGTTTTGACATTTTAAAAATATTTTAAAATAAAGTTTAGTAAAATAATAATAATAAAATAATAAGTCTTAGATGAACGGATTTTAATTAAAACTGCTGCCGTGCCTGTTGGAAATATCGGATAGAATGCATTTTTATATCGATGTACGCGTATAATTATATAAAGAATTATATTATTACAACAGTTCCCAAATTTATTTGCTTATATTACATATATTAAAACACTATAGTCATAAATTGAAATAAATTTAAATACAGCGTACACAAAGGATAGAATATTGGCGGGATACTTAGTCGTTACGTTACTTGTTGGAATAAATTTAATTGCAGATTTCATCGGTCTAGATGTTTATGATAAATTATTACGCTAATTTTGTAAATATTACAATTACTATCGTATATCCATCGCATCAGGTATCCTCCATTTCTATATACCTACAAAACATAATATTGTGTATAAACATTCTGACTTGACCCGACTCGGAGTCGATAAATCGAAAAAACGCTATCAATCGTTGGTCTAGAGACCCTAGTAGTAAAGCTTATATTCACCGCAAATTATTTGTAGTTGAAGTTCGCGCACGCGGCAGAATGCGACATTATCGGCAGCGTCGCAAAAATGCCGCGCGCTCAACTGGACGTTGGTGGCGATAGAGTGCGGGAGGTTTTTCAAGTGGACTCACACGAAAAAGGCCGGGGAACGGCCGCTCTCAGGCTTCCCTCTGACCGAACTCAGTCGGACTTGGTCGAACTTGGTCGGACTCGACCGGACTCGACCGGACTCGACGCCAGCGCGCCACGTGATCGCGCACCGAGTCGATCACCGAACCTTTTTCTCGTGTGCCTCTCCGTGCCTACGGTGTGGTGAATGAACGATAAGCGTGGGGACGAACGTGGGCAGCTTCGTATCGCACGGTTCCACGGGTGCCGCGGGTCCTGACAGGACGCGCAAAGAGGACGAAGAGACAAGGGGCCGTGAAAGAGAGAGAGAAAGAGAGAGAGAGAGAGAGAGAGAGAGAGAGAGAGAGAGGATGGCGCCGAGACGGCTGTGAGCCGGAGAACGAGACGGGACGGGCAGAGGGAATGCGCGTCGTGATGCTGGTGCCGATCGCCCGCTGCCCGACGTCGTCGCCGTCGTCGCCGTGAACGGTGACGAAATCGCGTACCGCGATGCAATCCATTTACTGGACTGGACGATTGCTGTCGCGCGCGCTCTGGAACGGCATCGCGAGCTATAGCACCGCGTGCGGCAGCGAGCAGCAGCCGAGCGCGGCCGTCGCGAGCACCAGGCGCCGCGAGGCCTCGCTCGTCTCCGCCGTGTGCGGTTTCCCCAAGGACTTTGCCTGCAGCCGGATACGCAGGGGCCAATTCGGCGACGACGCTTGGTTCACTGCCAGATTCAGGACGGCCGAAGTCATAGGTGGGAGCCCCAGGGCCACTCTCTCCGTGCGTCTCGCGTTTCCTCTCGCCTCGAGGAGGCGCCTTCGCTCTGTCCAGCTGCTCCCTTTCCCTGCCGTTCCTTGCTTCAGATCCCGTGCATACGGCTGCGTCCTGCAGCAGGCCTGGCGAGAGAGGCCTGAGACAAAAAGTCGTTAATGTCTTTTCTACCAATGCGGATTAATCTCGGTTTCACTTTTTAGCTTTCTTTAGTTTTAAGAATAAGAAGATGGAAGGTGAGTTAATCTGCATTGGTAGAAATAGACGGAAGGGGATCTATTTCCTTTGACTAATTTCTATGCTTTCCTATGATTCTTTTTTTCCTTTATTTTCTCTTCTCTTGTAGATTATATATGTTTGATCGCAGACGAGTTATTTAGTATAGCGTAAATGAATTAATCTTTGTGCCCTTTTTTTAAATAATAAGAGATAACAGGATGATGCAGTTCTTAAATCACCAAGCAATTAATTTACATTCCAAGTATATTCTTGGAAGAGAAAATTTACTATTTTTAATAGCATCATTACGCTTGCTATACTTAAAAAGAAATAAGTATATGTATTTGGAGCAAACAAAAAGAAGAGAAAATTTGGAAAAAAAGAGAGGACAAAATTGTAGAAAGAAAAAATGAGATAACCGCAGCCAAAAAGAAGAGAACTCTAAATATATCGTAAAACTTTTTATGAAGAAGATGGAGGAATACATCTTCTTGTTCGTCATGTGTGGTATTTAACTGAACTTTTTGCTGTGCTTTCTACACTTTCCTACAGTTTTTGACCTCCCTCCTCCTCCTCCTATTCAAAGCTTGAGTAAAAAGGTTTTGTTTCAGATACAGCAAGTGTGACGAAGGATTTAAAAGCCTATAACTTTAAGAGATTATTAACTTTAAATTATTAATTTTTAAAATACAGTTTATATATATTAATTTTTTACCCTTTTCCCTCTTATATTAACATCGTATAGCATGCGTGTATCGAATGTAATTAATTGTACAAGTCTGTAATCTAAGTGCATACATTATTGCAGGATCTTACTGGCATAGGCTATTTAAATTATTTACAAAATTAAAAATAATTCTGTCAAAAAATATATAAAATATTAATATTATTAATATGTAGATTCGATTTCAAAACTATATAATTATTATAATTCATATATTTGTTCCTCAAGATAAATATTGAACTTTTAAATTATATTTTGGAGAATATAAAATTGACTAGTAATTATTTAGAAAGATAATTGCCTTGTACATTACCTAATTACCTTGTGATATTTCAGGTGTGGCTGATGGTGTGGGAGGATGGCGACACTACGGAATTGATCCAGGAGAGTTTTCTAATTTCCTAATGAGAACGTGTGAGAGGCTAGTCTCCATGGGCAGATTTACACCTACAGAACCAGCTGGCTTATTAGCACGTAGTTATTATGAATTATTAGAAAATAAACAACCAATATTAGGTGAGCAGATTGCTTTTAAACCTTAAATAATAAAAATATATAAGAATATTAGAGATAAATTAGAAATATTTGGAATTGTCCCGAGATTGTTTCTGATACTCAATTACTTTGTGTATGGTGTACAGGTAGCAGCACCGCGTGCGTAATAGTTCTTAATAAAGAGACAAGCAGCATTTATGCAGCCAACATAGGAGATAGTGGCTTCGTCGTCGTACGAAGGGGAGAGGTGGTGCATCGGTCTTCTGAGCAACAACATTACTTCAATACTCCCTTCCAATTGTCGTTGCCACCTCCAGGACACTCTGATCTAGTACTTCGCGACAGGTAGATTATTTTTGTATTATGTTTATCTATTCTTTTTATGCATCTCTGCGTATCTCTGTAATTGCAAATATTAATATTTATGTATGATTCACATGAAATATGAATAATCACGTTCCTTATTCCTTTTTAGTCCAGAATCTGCCGACACTTCGAGTTTCGGGGTCGAGGACGGCGATGTAATCCTTCTGGCAACCGACGGTGTATTCGACAATGTGCCTGACCAGTTGCTAGTCACCGAGATGCGTAAGATTGAGGGCGAAAGAGATCCAACAAAAATACAGTGCGTCGCTAACACAATAGCGTGGATGGCACGTCGTTTGGCGTTTGACGGCGCTTTCATGTCTCCGTTTGCTCAAAATGCCCGAGAGAATGGGATCGATGCAATAGGTATGTAAAAAAAAAAAAGACTAATTGTTTACGCCGCATTTCGAGCAGCAGCATTTTCGAATTAAAAGAAAAAATTACTTTATATAAAAATATCTTAAAAAGTCACAAGATAAATTCATAATATGGTACAATTTTTTATTCTTTTTCTCTTATAAAAGAAATTAAATGTTAATTAAAAATTTGTCCTATTGATATTACTTGATACCATTAATATGAATAGATAAACGTAAGAAGTTTAAATTAAGGCTATTTGACGAAAGAGCATGCAAAAGTAGATTTTAAACCTTGCAGGTGGTAAACCGGACGATATCACGGTGCTTTTAGCAACAGTGGCGATATGATAATAAGGAACAAGTGTACAATAGAGCCCTGATGATCATTGTATTATAGTCCATGTCATTGCGTATATGTATTTAGTAACATACATCATATTAATCCTATTACGCTAATCATTTATTATTTAAATCGAAATAAATGGTTTTGTAAAATCACTTATCCTACTTATTATTATTCATTTCTTTACAGCTCTTTGATAATTATTAACGTATTCTTTGGCGATTGCGGATGTACTTGTTGTTCACCCTTTCAGCATCTACGTGCCATATTATCGCACGTCCACTTTCGGTGAATTTTCACTTTTTTTTAGCTGCGAACATTTACATCTAAGAGTAAAATATTTGAAGACCAAATGAAAGAATTAAAATTCATGAAAAAATATAGTTTTAATAAGATACTGAAAGAGTTGATACAAACGCCTTCTAAGAGGAACCGATTAAGGATGTAATCGTCGTTAACTGTACCAGAATGCCAATATTAATGTTTAAAAAACGTTAATGTTTAAAATCCAAGAATTTTAAAATTAAAAATCCAGAACGACTTAAAAATCCAGAATCGCGACACCCACATCAGAATTACAAATATATTAAATATATCGAGCTAAGAATGCAAGGAATACATCGTGCGAAGGAAAAATACCCTACGATCCTGGAAGCCAAAGATATAAAAGATGCAAATCTGAAAAAATAGAATGCCACAAAGCTACATATCTAGTATTTGTAAGAAATAAATTTGAAGAATTAAAAATCCGAGGATCTTAAATTGTGATTAAAACGATAATTATTCCTCACAATCGCGTGGGAGAATTTAAATTTCTTATTTCTTGCCTAAATCAGTACGTAGTAAAATAAATTTGCATAAACATTTAGAGGTGACTTATGTTAAAAAATTCACATCTGTTTAGCTTAGAATATCATTGCACGTAGCGCTTATGAGAATCACAGAAAAAGTTAAATTCAAACTGGTAATTAATCATATTTGACAGTGATTGAATCTTTTTTCCAAATAAAAGAAACAAAAAATCTAAAGATGCAAAGTTATGCTAAAATTTAATTCTCACTTTTAAAAATTCGTATTAAAAATTTTGAGAAATAAAGCTCAAATTTGTTGCGTATAGTAATTAACTAGATAATAGACTGACCTTAGAAAAAACATCTTTCTCATTCTCACGATAAAAAAAATAACCAAAAGAAAAAAGCGACGGTTATTAATTATGATTAATGCATCATAAGTCTCCGTTGTATTCATATAGTACATAATATACACATTTGAACAAAGTGTGGGAAGTGTGTGTATATATATATTATTTCTTTAATTTATACTTAACGATTTGTACTTTGTAGATGTTGCCTAGATTACACTTCGCTACGATAATAAATATAAATAAATGCTTTAGTACACTTTAAAATAGTCTCCCTTGCACAATGGCATTTTTTTCTTTCTCTCCTCTCTCTCTCTCTCTCTCTCTCTTCTCATCGATATTTGCAAGAACTATGAGCACGGTTAGTGTATCACAAAATTACCACCGATCGCACAAATATCTTACAAAAGTGACACACATTCTCGATACAATAAATTTAATTAACTCGCGAGTGAAAAATTACAATCCCCATGTCGAATCGGAAGTTTAAACTCACGACAGACGAGTTTAACCCTCGGAATGCCAATTCAATTGCACTCGCATGCATAAAAATGCTATTTCTATCGAATCAGAGGATTCTAAATTCTGCAGATATAAACCTGCGAAAAATTTAATATTTATTACTAAAACTTTTTACTCCCTATAATATATTTAGGATGAAATAAGCTATTATATACGTAGGATCGTATATAAACAGCTTAGAGATTAATAGTACCTAATAACAACTAAAATTACTAATTTTTTTACAATTTTAAACTCATTTTAAACTTGGAGAATTTACGATTGAAAAACAATATATGTCCGCGGCGTCTTGTATTTGGAATGTCAATTCCAAAGCAACTTTATCCATCATATCTTCTGATGGCGTTAGAAACGCAACATTTGGTTTCCAAAGAGTTAATATTATCAATAGAAACCGGAATCTATACACAAAAACGGGTATTAAAAAAAATACATACGAATATACAAATGGAATTGAAGGAAATCAATAACAGATTTACTGATGTTAAGCGCGTATCTCTGTAGCTTTTTCGTTTATATACAGAGTGTATAAATACTCTCACGTTTTCTGTTATCTATAAATTTTTTGAAAAGGTCGAAGTTAGCTTTTTCTTGATAATTTGATTATTACTACAAGCTATTTATCAATCGCGTTTTTTTATAGTGAAATCTTTAATTATCTTTTTTAAAATATCCTGCTGAATTTTTGCTAAAAAAATATTGGCTTCATGCTTTTCAGAAGATTCTTAATAAAACGAAATCGCTCGATCTCTTATACACCCTACATATTATCTTTTACATATGTATATCTCATATCTTTGCATACAAATCCGGGCACTAAATTGTCGATTATTCCAAGGAACAATGATAGAGACGCGCGTTTCTGCAACGTTCTTCAATGGGAAATTTGACATAAGAAACAGCACTAGGAAGAGAATCCTGAATTTTTCAATCATTGTACGTTGGCTTCTTGTCCCCAATTGAAACCGCCCGGCCGGTCTTCCGGCGGTGGCATATAATCTGGATCTTCGGGATGTGCGTCAAACAAAGTCTTCCTGAGAATGAAATATTATATATTATTTTTCTCATCGATAATTTTTCATTTGCTCATCATTACCCAACTTTAAGACTCAATAAAATATTCTAATCGACAATTAACAAATAACCTACTGAAAAAATTCAATTGATTTTAAATAACAATCTTAATTTCACTTTTAAATAAAAAAATAAGAGTTATATTAAATACGTACAATATTTGCGGAGTTTTCAGAATTCGAAAACCGCCTCTTAACCGGGGAAATACATCCTCCGCAAAATAATAAGTATGTCCTACTGCCATTCCTACAAGATCGACCCATATCGTATTGCCAAGCAATACAGAGAAGCCTAACAGTACCCACGGTAAATACGGAGCCTGAAAACATCAAAGTCATCAGTAATTATCGCGTGATTTGTCACGCGTGGGTAAAGTCAGGATAATGATGCAATAGCTGATTCCCAGGTTTGTCTCGTTTTAGCTGAACTTTGCATTATTCATTTTTCCTCTTTTTTTCAATATAGAGGAAAGAAAGAGAGGAAAGATAAACGATAAAAAGAGGAAATATGAATGCAAGAAATTCAGCTAAAAAAAATAGAAAAGAATAAATTAGATAGTTTTAAAACAAAGATAATGTCTGAATCATACATTCATATCTTTAAGCTGGACTTACTTGGAAGTTCAAGAGTCCGAAGAAGTTCATCCTGACAAAAGGATTTCGTCGTGACCACACGTATACCAACATTATCGTGAATGCGTGCCCCAGGAACAGTAAATTGACGAAGAATGCAAAAGTCTACGGATCAAGTTAAGGAATAACAAAATGTTTTCAATAAAGACAATATTATAACCTTTGAATAGTAATGTTAATAATTATAATTATTACTATAATTATAAACATATCATTCAAAGCTGTTGTTAATAATTACATTATTAATAAAATAATTTAACTAGTAATAGAATATTAATATTAATGTCAACCGATAAGAGAACATTACTACAATTATAATTATTAAAATTATAACAATTGACATTTTGCTAAGGATACAATCATGCATATTCCGCCAAAGATGAACATCATGACGAAATCAGCTGTTCTCCTGCGGAAGGACCCTTCCTCCAACATACGGCAATATCGATATGTGAAAATCATATTGAATAATAGGTTGAATCCAACATTTCCAAAGAACAGAAATGTCGTTATTAATCGCCATATCTGAAAAGATTCAATACAGTACTGTAGGAACCTTACAGCTAATTCAAAGCTGTAGCGACACTTGCGAAATAATGGAAAAGGTATAAAAATTTATATATGTAAATCTTCTTTTAACGGCAGTATTGACTTTTGAACTATCTTATATAACAAAGCCAAGCGCTTTGCATCGCTATTTGCATATCAGTACTTTCATACCTGATACTGCTCCACAATGAGAATAGGATTGAAATACAGTTGAAATGGGGATACCAAGTCTAATTGCTGAAACATTTAAAGTAGTTAAACCGCTGCTGGCGAGCAAACATATTTTACAAGCCCAATCAATGTCCATTTCTACCGATTAACTTCAATTTCTTTTTAATTTATTTTTCATCTTTTTTCTAATTCTTGAGACTAAAAAGAAAATAGAAAGTAAGTTAAAAACCAAAATTAAAGTTAATCTGCATTGGTAGAAATGGACATAAAATCTATCAATCGTTCAATTAAAATTATTCTTGATTATCAAGCTTTTTTCCATGTAACGTCATTTCCCGACACAAACACTAGGAAAGGCATTAAGACACGTAAGCTAAGCATAAGCCAAGTCATCGTGCACTCGTGCGTGAGATTCAAGATCTCAAATCTAATAAAATTGTGGAAAATCGTGAGATCTGAAAGATCAAGGGACTTGGGAGTGAAGGAGAGACGATGTCACGGCGACGCGAGGGGGAGGGGGAGGGGTCCGTAGGGCGAAAACACTCGAGGATAGATACCACGGCGAGGGTCGTGATGACACAAGCGGTGGTGTAAGCCCGCGTCACCACGGGCATCTGCATGTACTCGTGCCATAACGCTTCGTAGGCCATTGGCATCGATTGTCGGCGACCTCACGCCCGTGTTCCTTCCTTCGCACCGAGATCTCGCAGCTGCACACACGCCGCTACCCAGTCCTGCCCGCTTCACCATCGCATGTCGCACGTCCGATGCGCGGCAATGTTACCTGCACATCGTCACCCGCGCGGCGCGAATCCGTCGTCTCTCGGTCTCTCCCGCAAAACACGATCCCCCTTGTACACGTAACACGTGAAACTGTCGGAGCGGGCGGGCGGGCGGCGCGTGCGCGCGCGCGCGCACGCACACGCAGCGCACGCCTGGGGGAAAATCTCACGCCGGCTGTGACTTTTCCGCCGGCGGGTTGCCGATCTGCTCATCGATCACCCCGCGCGAAACGGCGAACTTCACGCTCGCGGCGTGTTTATCCCACGTAACGTTCGGTCGGACGCGGAGGTCGCGGAGATCGGCTGCACTCCAGCGAGCGTTACGCGCGTCAACGACGGGGACCGGTCAGCCGCCGGACGCTCGATCGATCGACGGGACAAAGCGGAATACCTGAGGATGGTTCTCACCAAGGAGTATCGCATCTGTATGCCGCTCACGACGGAGGAGGTAACCTTCGTCACACTCGATCGCACGTTTAATTATTTATCCGATAGACGAGCGCTTGTCGCCTGAGAATTGCCTCTGTCTTTAGTTGTCCCTCGGTTTTTTTCCCTCGACAGACGATTCCCCCCCCTTTTTTTTTTTTTGGTAAGATTACTTGGCAGTAATCGATCATTTTTTTCGTGTAGTACCGCATCGGCCAGCTATACATGATCGCCAGACACAGTCATGAACAGTCCGACAATGACGAGGGTGTGGAAGTGGTGGAAAATGCCGTCTGCGAGGATCCTGTTCACGGAAAGGGCCAATATACTGAAAAAAGAATCCATTTGTCCAGGTAATGTCGATTTCTACCAATGCAGATTAACTTTAACCTAGGTTTAACTTTCTATCTTTTTTTTTTTAGTCCTAAGAATTTGAAAAAGATGAAAAGTAAGTTAAACTGAGATTAAAGTTAATCTGCATTGATAGAAATGGATATAAGTCTTGTTCTTAAATATACTATGTATGAAAATGTATACAATATTATATTGCAAATGTTACAGCAACTTGCTGTTTTAAAGCAAACAGATTTAAAGTACTGTCTTCTTTTCCTTGCAGTAAACTACCTTACTGGATTCAGTCTATCCTGCCACGAATATTTTATGTGACGGAAAAAGCATGGAACTATTATCCTTTTACTATCACAGGTATGTCTTATTTTATTTGTAAGATATTGACAAAATATCAATTATAATTACGCTGTAATTATAATTGATATTTTGTCAATATTTTTAGAAGATATAGAAATATTTTAAAAGTAAGACATTTTTTTAATACTGATAAAAATGATCTTCAAATCTGATTTTTTTTTAATTGCTAAAATGAAATAAAAATCTTTTGTTGTATTATATCTTTGTTTTCTTGCATGTTTGTTCGCTCCTGGTGACTGCAGAATATACTGTGAGTAACATTCAGCATGAGTATTATTGTAAAATTTTCTGTTATTCCTGAAATTTTTTTTTCCAGTGTTCCTTTATACCAAAGTTCCACATAGCAATAAATACACGGTACGAGGACAACAATGGCTCTACAGAAAATGTAAATAGCTTATTATTATATACATCACTGCGCGTTTCATTATTACTTTTTTATGTATATAATGATGATTTTATTATTCAATTATAGTGCTTAGGACTCTCGCCCATTGAATTGATCCATCGAGAAGTCGATTTTGTGGATATTGCATATGACGAGATCTCCGCAAAACATTACAAAGAGGAGGAAGTAGGTTTATAACATTTACATGTTTAATTTTTAACGTTTTTCTTTAAGAGATTTTCTCTAATCAAAATACCTTGATTGTAACAGGACCCAAAGTACTTCCAATCAAAAAGAACGGGCCGTGGCCCTCTGGTTGAAGGCTGGAGGGATACAACGCAACCCATAATGTGCTCGTACAAGTTGGTTCACGCCTCGTTCGAAGTCTGGGGCATGCAAACACGAGTGGAAGATTTCATACACAGAGTAAACTTGTCTAATCCATTCGCCTTTCTTAATATTTTTTTCGACAATTATATAAGTAGTATTTCAGAAAACATTTAACGAATAATACAAAATAATATAGATTCTCGACGTACAGATTGTATGTAATATTCAAGAAACAATACGAAAAACTTTAATAAGCACATTTATAAAATTGATTCACTGTTATCTATGATTTCAGTGTATAAGGGATATTCTATTGCTGGGTCACAGACAAGCCTTCGCTTGGATCGACGAATGGCACGATATGACTTTGGAAGATGTACGGCAATATGAACAAAAAATGCAAGCTGAAACAAACGAAAAGGTCAGGCTGAAAAATGAACTTGAGGAGAAACAGACCACTGGTACACCGTCCTCATCTATGCCAACTACGCCAAAGTCACCTACACAACGATCGTGGTTTTCCTGGTCGTAGCCATAATTCATGCAACAATCAATTCTGAGCTCTGCGACAGCTTTTGTCTCTCCGGTTAATATTATGCGAAAGAAATGAGTGGTATCCTCTATTGTTCGTGCCCATCTTTTACCTGTCTCAGAGAATGCATTAGTCATGATACATATTTTTAAAATAAATTTTACATCAATAACTTAATTGGAAAATATAAATGAAGTTAATATCAATTTGTTATTATTAATCTAGTTTTAAGTAATATTTTTTTGTGAAAAACTGAGGGGAGAATGAAAAGATAATTATCAATAGTGATTTAATTTTATATAAGTATTATTTTTACTAAAGAAATATGTCTCTGATTGCTGCATTTTTTGAAATGTCCTGTATACCTAGGGGTAGTTCCATACACTTTCTATACGTAGGCTTACCGTGAAACGATTTTTACTTACATACTTTCATATTATAGAAGAATACACCTGAAAATATCGTACTGTGAGTGCGATTGCACAGTTAAATTTTAGGAATGCCTAAAGAAAGTTGGTCTAAGCCGTTCCACAAAATAGGATACAGTTTAATTTTGAAATTTAAATCATGAATTTTAACAGCACACTTTGGTCACATTCTTGTATATGTGAATAGGTTTCACTTACGTTTTGCTCGCATTAGTAATAAATTATTTTTATCGTATTAAATTCTATAGTATAATTTATTTACATTGTATGAAACTTTTATTTGCATTTCGATGTATAGAGGCACTGGAAAATATATGAAAATATATGTGTTTGCAAATAATTCCTTGTTTAAATAAATGTATATCTTTATTATTAAATTTATCAGTTTTAATTAGATCGACAATCATTACTATTTACTGGCAGCACATGTATGAAAGTAATTTTAATTTTAATTGAAATACAGTTAAGTTACTCAGTCAATTTACATAGACAAAATTGTAACAATATAAATACAGTAATCTGGAAATAACTCGCACGTTTGTTCGATTATTAAATTTTTAATTAGGATTAGAAATTGCTGGATGTAACCTGCCAACGACTGGACGTTGTAACGGTGTAATAAGAACACGTGCCATTTCGCCAACATGACCTGTCAGCAAAATTTTCTTTAATCGCTAGCAAACGGTGTCAAATCATATAATGTATGATATTCGTACCAAAGTTTATTAATAAAAAAAAATAGATTAAAGTAATGAATATTCTACAAAATAATAATGGATATTAACATATATACTAATGAAATAAAAATATCAATATCTTACAAATATTACAATGATCTCTAAGTCGCACGATAGGATATAATAACGAAAATTCTCGCCATCTTGTTAATTCTTCAGATTCCTCTGGTAATATCGAAGTTGTCTATAAAAGAATTAGAAAGAATTTAAAAAAATGAAATCAATTACACTAAATTAAGCATGATTTAAAGTTAGGAAAACTAATGGGTTTTTAACTTTTATAGTAAAAAGATTTCTTACGTTGGTGTAACTCGTGGAATTTATGATTTCTGTATGCTGAGTGTTATGTTGTTCATCACGACGAAGTTGTGCGGCAGCTTCCGTAATTAATTCGCTGAACCTGGCTGCCACTTGTTTCCATCTTATCAAATCACCGGGCTGTAAAATAAAACAAAAATTAATTACCTGAAATATTTTTTTTATTACATTTTGTGAGATTGGATTAAAACGATAACTTTTTTCATTTAGAATGAAGATTTAAGAATTAATATAAGCAAAATTGTTAATAAAAAGGATAATTCTATGAATTATATAACACCTTTAGGACCAATTCCATAATTTATTTTAACCGCAGTTTAACTAACGATACCTGATAGGAGAATTTATTTTATATAAAACAAATTCTCCTATTGGATATTATTAGTTAAACTCCGGTTAAAGTAAATTGTGGAATTGGCCCTTAATATAGATAATTAACATTTTTACATAAAATAAGCTGATTTTATAAATAATATATTATTACGGATAAATTAAAAAACACTGGTAGAAGCGCAACAGGTAATGGAGATCCACGCAATTCGGAACACTCGGATGGAGGTCCTGAGAGAGTTAAATGTCTTAAAAGATCCAACATATGAATTAGAAGCTCGCCATGACGACCACCGACATCCTGTCTAATAAGTCCTAAAGCATCTTGCGCGATAATTTGATCTTCGACACCTGGATTGTCGGCTAATCATGTATACAAGATATCTATTTAAATTTTGCTTATATCATTCGCATGGAATATATAAAATTCTCAAAATTAATTAAAAATTGAAAAATTAGTAGAAATCTGATAATTAAGCATTTTAAAAGATGAGCTGTCAAAGCTTCATTTGTCATCAAAATTTTAATTTTAGATTTGATGCTACGATATCGTAATTCACTAAAACTGACATTTTGCTGACGATGAATTCATAAACGTTCATCGGTGGATACTGCGTTTTCATTTCAAATAATAAATAAATTCTAATTATAAGAAATATTCATCGCCATTCTTTCACATAACTCAATTGCATTTATAACTTTTACTTTTTATGTATATTTACCAAGAATCAATTCTTGTACATGCTGCGGCATAATTGGTTTTTTTAGGCGGCTGAGAAAAATTTGTAAAGCCGCTGCGCATTCCAGAGCTGCATTATTCGAATCTTCAAAATGCGGTTTATGGCCTTTCTTCAAAGAATTCAGGATATGCCGTCGAATCTCACAACGTCCTGCTCGACGAAACAGTCCTTCCACTCTAGCATCTTTTGCGCAGAATTAAAATAATTATTAAATTATCACATTATTAGAACATGTGATATATATAAACTCGTGATACTTTAAATAAACTTACGCTCTTTCAAAAAATGTATAAGTACTTTCACTACGTCTAAAGACTTTTGCGATATTATGTCATCACCTGCATCCTGCCTGAAGATAAAAAGAAATATGGAAGTGAATATTAAGAAATTAAATAAACAAACAATTCGCTTAAAAATTAATGGCTGTATATAGGAAGCGATTGATGCAACGCGGAAAACATTTTTGTTCTCAGCATCGCGTGTTCTTCCTGCATCCTTCGTATACGAGCTTATAAAGAATCGTCGTTCTCTTATTCTTTTCGAATCTTTTAAGTATGTCGAGACAAACTTCTCGTGGCTATTTGTTATTTTATTTGTCCGTGAGCGTAATTCTAGCTTGCGGATTATCTCGAAGGATTCCTAGAGAAGCACCCTGTCCCTCGTGTAGTGAAGACTGTCCAGAAGCCTTGAGCATCCAAGTACCATGGTAAGAATATAATTCAAACTCAAATCAAAATATGTAAAAGTGAGAAACTAACTAAATCTAAGAACTTAAATTTCTAATCTTAAGATTAAGTATGATAGAAATTTAAAAATTTCACTATACCAAAATGTCTTTGAGTTCAAAAATTTTAAAAGTCAAGAGAGATTTAATTATCAAAATGTAAAAAAATAACAAATTATAATACTTTTTAAATTTAAAGAAAATTATAAATATAAGCAAAAAATTTTGCGATGTTTCAGGAATTCTTATCAAAAATCGAATCTGCAAGATTTTTCCATCAATCCGCTCCGAAATTCTCCTTATTCTCGCTTGACGCAAGAAGGTATCTTGCAGAATGTAAAACGTGATAACATTCCATTGAGTCAAAATTCGATGTCCTTCGGAAACTATAGAAGATTTCCTCAAGAATCTACGATAAAAAATCTTGATAATTTTCCGAAATCTCTAGACAGACGAGAAACATTTTCTCAGGAAAAATTCATGAGAGGATATCCTCTTGTCGTTCCATCAAGGCGAATTTTCGATAAATTGGAAAATTTGTTCTTTAGAAATCCTCGCAATAAATATTCAGAATTTTCATCAGAGGATTATAAAAAGATAAAAGACGATAAAAAGATTGAAAATGATTCTACCAAAGTACCAGTGTATCGCGCCGATAGAGATACCAAGTCTTCGTGGGAGAATTCAAAGGATACTTCAAACGTCATCCAGTCAGAAAAATCTTTCCCTAAGGTTGAAAATATTTACCGTCTCCGCCGAGAAGACGTCGACGAGGAGATCCTTGACGAAGAAAAGAATGCAATGAAGAAGTCTTCGAATTCTGCCAGTCAGCTTAAGTATCCTCAAGAAAGATATAATTTCCAAGGATTTGGTCCATCAGAAGTTAAGCGTACTCCTTATGTTAAGAATATTGATATACCAAAATCGACGAAAGAATTCTTTGATAATTGGGACGTCACCAAGGATTCTTCGGAATCTTTGAATCTCGGACAGCTTAAAAATAATCTCTTAGAAGTACATCCTATGAAAAAACCAGAAATTATTGCCAAAAACAGTAACGAACAAATCAATTCTAACTCTTACAATTCTAAGTTTCCTCAGGATTTCAATATATGGAAATCGAGCAAGAATGGAGACTCACTCAATTCCCTGACAACAAATACTAGATATTTCGAGAATGAAGATAATAAAGATGTAAAAGAATATTTTGAAAACGAGTCTGAACATTTCATGAACAAAGATGATATGAAAGAATATTTTGAAGACGATACTGAACACTTTATGGACAAAGATGATATGAAGGAATATTTTGAAGATGAGATTGAAGAGGATACCATCGAAACTAAACAAAATAATTATAATCCTTATATTCTTCCTCAAAATATTTGGAAGCGTACAGAGAATGAAGAACTTCTTAACGATTTGGATTTCATACGTGAAAACTCGCAAGAAACAGGACAAACGGAATTATATTCTGAAGAAAATAACAAGTACTTTGAGGACAACGAGCAAAACGAGGATGTAATCTTTCAAGACAAAGGCGCCAGTGTTAAAGCTGCTCGCGCACCTGTGATTAATGCCTATAACGCTTATATACTTCCTCGATATTTAAATATTGTAAATGATAAGAAATATTCTGCTAAATCCGAGACGCAGGAATTATCGGAAGTTAAAAACGATATACGCGCGAATCCTATAATAAAAATGGATCAGAGGTTTTTCAAGGATGACGCTGTTATTAAAAATAACACGCGCCTTCAAGATCTTATACTTCCTAAGAATATTTTCGAAGTAGAGGAATACAGAAGCCCTATTGCTAACAAACAAAATAATGTAAGAAACAAGAATGAGGCTCCAATAGAACTTGATCCTGATCTATTGGATGACATTGAAGATCCTTCGATAGAAACAACTGAATCGACACTAATATAATTTTTTATTGATTTTCTTAGCAACAATAATAATTGTTGACATTATATAGATATTCTAAATTTTAGAGTTTTTTTTATTCTGTAATTTAATTTTTATTTAAGAGAGTTAATTTACTTTTCATTTAAGAATTTTCTTTAGAATCGAGTTTTCTTAATAAAAACGTCGGCAGATTAATAATATGAATTAAATTACAAGTAATTGAAAACGACAACTTAAAACACATATAGTTAAAAATATAGTTCAGTTACAAAACACAAAAACATTTAATGTAGAAAATTGATAACTTACAACTAAATATGATCTGTTCCAATATTTTTGCTAGAAAAACCAAATAGATCAACGATTTTAAATTAAAAGTAAGCTTATCTTTTAATCCAGGATATCTTGTATAATTTTCGTCACTTTATTTCTGTTGTGAATAAGAGCTAGAAATATTCAACTGGACCTAATATAAGGAAAAAATGTTAGCATAGCTTGAAAATAAAAATCTGTTATTTATGAATTATGTTATTAATGTATTAAGTTTTCGATTAATTAATAATATTAAAATATATTTGATGTAATAATAAAATGTTGTTTTTAATTAAAAATTGTATGTTTTATTTGACAAAAATTTTTAATGAGTTTTCTACAATATAAATTCAGAATTTCGTTAAAATTCATTATTATTCAAAAATAAATGTATTACCAAAGAGAATTATTTATATAATTTTATATTTTATAACATAATTTTAACCCTTCCGTTATTATTGAGTCACATTTCACAATCTACCAATGCAATGAATTATTCGAATAATTTTGCAAGCAAGACAAATAATTTCGCCGAATATAGATTGTAACGGTAAAAATGAACATCAGTTCAAATATTTGTAATAAATGATTAATTATAGCAATAATATTTCTCTTTTTTCAATATAATTTTTCCACCCTTACTGGCAACATATAACGAAAAAGAAGATAAATTAAATAAAAAATTATGTGCTCTTCAACATTCATAGATAAATAAAATTCCACATTAGTCTGTAAATTTTTCTTCGTTCAATAGCGAGTGTGCCAACTTTCGTCATCGTACTTATGAAATTGGATTCCGCTTGCGGAATTTAACGTATAAGCGAAAAAAAGAGTACGCGTTAAAAAAATGTGAATGGCGACATACGTATATTGCAACATGAATGAAAATGCAATCAAATCGACACAATTATAAATGTTTAATAATACGCAGCAAATTATTGAGTTGATTTTACAATAATGCGTTTACTAATGCGTTTACTAATGAGCATCTTTGAATTTAGAGCATGTTCATAATACAATACAAATGCAGTTACAAATATTTCAATTAAATACAGAAAGTTTTCTTGTATAAACATAAATTTTTCTTCAATAAATTTTAATAATGTTATAATTATTCTGTAATAATATTCTACTATAGAAATCTAATTATTTTATACACATAAGAACATAATAATTATTATAAGAATTAATATAATAAGACTAAGTAATGCCAGACATGAATTGAGCACCTGTAAAATGTTGTTTAATTATTTAAATATAAAATATACAATATTAATTATTTTCTGTTTAATTTTAAAGATTTCTCTTAAATAATATTTAAGTGTAATTTTCTTTTGATGGAACCACAATTATGCGATAACATAAAGTAAATAAATATTCATGTAATTATGTAATTAAATTATGTAATAAATTATGCAATTTTATATAAAATATGAAAAAAACATAGATTAATTTCCAATTAATATTGTTCATAGTCGAGCAATGATATCATTACGTGTAATGCCATAAAAACGAGGACGCATATATTGTTTAATCACGCATCAAAATTTGCCGATGCATCAAAACGCTCGCATAATTTCGCAAACAACGCGAATGATTTCGTCGTCGTCTCTGATTTCGTAGCTGGTCGCGGATTCCCTTAAAAAAGAGGCGCGCTAATCCGACTTCATCAGTTCGTCTTCGACTACGATCTACTAACAATGCATCTGAAAAGTTGCTGCGCGTTGTTCCTGCTGGCGCTAGTCGCCTGTGAGGCTGCACCCTCGGCCAAGATCGAGAATTCGATTAACGGGGCAGAGACGACATTAACCGGGACCAACATACCACTGGAAGATGCTGGCTCGGAAAAGGATAGAGCGAAGAAATCGGCAACGACTTTCTGCGTGGAAGTTCGTTCGGGAAAGGAACAACAGGTGCCCTGCACACAGGAGGTGAACCCACCAAGGATTGTCCAGCACGAATCTAAACCGGTAGTTATTGTGCAACCTATACCGGTACCAGCACCAGTACCGTCATTAGAGTATCACAGAGTGATCCCGCAACCACAACCGCAGTCTTCTCAAAACTTCAATCTGATGCAACAGCAGCAATCTCAGGTTGTACCACTAGCACCAGCGCCAGCTCCTCAACCCTTACCAGTACCAATTCCTCAACCCGTGACACCACCAGCTCCTCAACCCAGCCCACCGACTCCAGTCCACCAACATCCTCCGATCATTAACATCATACCACAAGCTCCTACAGCTGTACCTTGCGAAAAACCAACCATCGTACAGCCTCAGCCGCAATTTCACACGGTCCATGTCATTCATCCGCAACCTCAATCGACACCAAAACCATCTTTCACGGTGATCCGACAGGAAGTTACCCCGCACAAGGAACAGAAACTGGTGCCTCAGGTAAAAAGACAATCAATCTGATTAAATATTAATATATGGATAAACTGTAAAAATTGGAAGCTAGTAGTAATAGCTTTTTTAATAAATTTTAAGATAATTTCCTTTCAAAATTCACTTAAAACTTGTTCCCATAGTTTTGCAACATTCAATTTTGAACAAAATTCTAAATAATAAAAACTAATGACGAGAATTGATTAAAAATTATTATATAAATTAAAACTAATTAATTTTCTTAATAAAATTAATTAACTACAATATCATATAATTAAAATCTATTCAAAAGAAAAAAATGTATATATTGATAATTATTATTTTCATTTGTTCTTCATAATTCAGATCTTGCCAGTTCCACATCAGGAGGTCGAATATTTTGAGCAAAAGGCACCCATTAATGCTTGCAAGAAATGTGGCCAAAGACCAGCCTATCAACCTTTCAACTTTTTTGTTCAACCCTCATCCTTACTCGATGTAAGTGGCAAGCATTATTATCTAAAGAAAGTTTCTAATTTCTTAGTAGAATTATGAGTTACACCCTTGAACTTGCGTTATGTCTTCAGCTTACTGAATCTGAATTCCATTTTTTATAGCTGCCTCATTATACTTAATAATATCTTTTCATACTGAATAAAATATGTTATTTTTCGTTCATCCAGCTATCACGACAATATGAAGAATCTAACAAATGCAAAGCTCAGGAAGAAGGATACGAATGCAGCTGCCGACCAGAGAACCGCATCCCTACGTTAACACCCTATGTTACCAGCAGATTCCATCAGCAGAAACCATTGTCTCGCGTAATGACATATCCCAGCGATGCAATTATCCGATCTATGCCGTATAGATCCTCGATGATTTCCGCAGAAGCTAATCCGAGTACGTTGGATCAATCTGGCTTCATTGCTTCAGATGGAGCTAGAGACGCGGTAAGTACCAAATTAGATGTGAATTAAGTAGTAATATCATATAATCTCACATTGAGATTGAGTTACTACGAGCGATATTGCGTGATATCCCAATGATACGATTCTTGAAAACTAATAAAACCTTTGATACGACATCAAAAGATTCCTGTGTACGCACATTCCTATATTGTTTTTATAAAAAATGTTTATATTTTGTAAAGTAAAACCTTCGTTGTAGAAAGTTCGACAGTTCAATTAGAAAGAGCTACATAATATTTGATTTCACGCACAGGTTTAATCCTTTATATCTTCGATGACTTCGTTAAGGGAATTGGACCAAGCAAGCTTAAAAATCAAACATCTAAAATATTTAAAACTTTGTACAAAGCCTTCAACGGAAACGTTCTTATGTATTATTTGTTCAAAATAATAAAAAAAAAACAATTCATAAAAACCTTCTCAATTGTTCTCCCTTTGTCCCTCCGATTAATATTCGATTAACATTCTATAATCTATATATAGCGTATTAGCTCTGAAGCATTGCGTTTGGAATCTTTTGATGCGTACGAGATAAAACATTAATCGTGCGCTCAACTGCTGAAAATATACAGCAAAAAATGAAAACTCGAGAATTATCGCACAACAAATTTGTCTTGAAAGAAACCAGCATCGATTATATATTTAAATTACAAATGACTTAAAAAATTGTATGTCCTGATGTTGAAAAGAAAATTAGTTCTAAGAAAGAAATTTAGACGTCTAAATATATAATAAAATGTGGTTTTCACAAATAATAAATATTGAATTATTTTTTTGCAGGAAGGAAGACATCATAAGAAACAATATTCCCCTCTGAATCTTTCGGTGCAATTCCCCGTCGTGTATCCGGGATCCGACAATCCTAAATATTATGAAGTATATCGACCTGCATATACTAATCCAAATCCTTATCCAAATCCTTATCCAAACACCTATCCAAGCACTTACACTTATGGAAACTATGAAAATTACGGAACCTATGGAACCTCTTATCCGGCAAGCTATGATACCTCAGCAAGTAGTGTACCGTCAATTACGGTAAATGCGGGAGGACCATTTTATCGTGAAGCTCAACACATTGATCCATCATCTCAATCGAATGAAATCGAAACACTACCAAGAGAAGAGCTTCCGACTGCTAAAATAGTTGATGCCTCCAACAATCAAAAGCGAGAGACTAACATTATTCAACTGAAAAATGAACAGGCAGAAATTACACAGGAAGGAAAAGAAGGCCATTCCATAAATTAACAGTATTAAAAATATAAGGTAAAAAAAATAGTCTTTGAATCTTCAAAGACATAAACATGTCTAAATAATTTGTCAATTAATTTATTACTAACAGATTTAATCTCGAGACGGCTTTTATTATTTATTTAACTTAATGCCATTAAAATATCACATTTAATTATCTAATAATTTTTTAATTTTTCTACGTTTTTCTACAATATACTGAATATTGTTAGAATATTATAAGTTTAAACAAATATATATGATTTTATCAATAATAAAGCACTATTTTTTAAATCGCAAATTGTGTATAATTTTGATTTTGAGCACTCACCGTTTTGAATTCTGCACTCCCATTTTTGTGTGATTTTCCTGTGTTATATATATTTCTTCCTGTACAGGTCCCTTTCACCATGAGACATATTTACACACGTGATTTGTTTTTTGATCGTATGCTTCAAAATTTTAGAATTATCGGAATCGAGGTTGAGCGTAATTTTTCGAAACGTTACAATCGATGTTCATAGACAAATTCACGTTGTAATTTATTTAAAGAATTTATCCTGCAAAATGTTACATATAACAGTTAAATTCAGCATATCATATATTAAGAAAACAATTTTATAACAAATTTATCTTTATAATTTTCTCTCTCTCTTTCCACACACACATACACGGTTCCCAAAAATATTTAAAAAATATATTTTCTTAATTTATTAAAATTTATGTAATAAATTGAATAAATGTCAATATAATATAAAGACAAATATAAATATATATAAATAAAGAAATATTCTTACAACTGAAATTACTTATTAAATTTTATTTCACATCATCGAAATTGAAATTTATAAATAACATTATTCAATATTTCTTCTAAATTTTCCAATTGCTGGAAACACCATTTGCTTGTTGCTGGACATATTAACATTATGGCAATAGCGCCTATTGTTAAAGGAGCAAACAACATCCGAATTAACTGAAAAGTTAAGTAAAAAATTAGTTATGATTAATTATAAATCAGTCGAGTATATTTTAGATATATACATGAAATATCCAAGACACAAGCACCCATCCGATCAACATTGTTGCAGCTATGGTTAAATATGGAACATATTCCGGATGAAGAATGTGCCGTAAGCAAGGAATTTTATCGTTCAAATCGATCAGTACAGTCTCCAACTGTGTTATTAAAAATGTTATTAAAAATGCTTAATAGCACAATTATTGTAATAAATGTAAATGAAAATATTGAAAAACTCACATCCATGTCGTCTTCGATAGATTTTTATAAAAACAATTTTAATTTAAATAAAAACCTTTTTATAAAAAAATTTTATAAAAAATCACTAATATATAGCGATTATAACAGTATAAAATTTTACATATTGATATAAGATTCTTGCAAAACGTGTGACTCGCGTAATGAAAGTAAAATTTCGTCATAAACATGCAATTTCAGTTGATTGACTTAATAAATTGACTACTTCGCCATGTTTATTAATATTTGTATATATAATGTGTTTATTAAAATAGTTTAAAAAATCTTTTATCTTCTTTTCATAAACATCGAAGAATTTGTAAAGATCGTTGTACAATATTTTGTAATAAAATATATTTCATGTTTATATAAATGTTTTATGTAAATAAAATAATTATTTTATACAAATAATTCTCTTTTTATCAATCATTCTTTTTTTCTTCGTACTCAACGGTATTAATAGTATCCGTGCGTGCAGTTGATTCTTTCATTGAATTGTTATCCTGAAATTGATCTTGTGCAGGTTCGATGATACCTTTGTCTACTGATGACACAGCAGAAGGAAATTCGCTTTTTAAAGGCAAAAAACTCTGCGGTATTTCTTCAAGAATGCTACTTTTGTATGGCACGAACGGAGTTTGCATATCTAACTGAAGTTGAGCAACCCTCGGTAATTCTTGTCGAAGAATCGTTTCCTGCTGCTTGTCAGATTTAACAAGTGTGCATAGTTTGTGAAACGCTGAGGATGTCATTCTTGCCGTCAGGATTGTTAGAAGCTGTACAGGACCAGGTGTTCAAAATTAACTGACCATGGGGCTACTTAGCCCTGGTCTTGGTTAAATATATCTTAATAAAATATTTATTAATTCTTATAAAATTTTTAGACTCTTTTAGAGCTTTTTGAAATAAAGATAAAATCTCTTAAGAAAAAAAAACTAAAAAAATTCATAATTCATAATGAAAATTTAACTGTATACTCACAATGATTAAATTTGCAGCTTGCCGTAATAAAAATATGGCTGTGGGATATATTAGGATAATCGTTATTTCCATCAAACGTGAAACAGCAGCAACAGAAAACAGGATTCCAGACAACATCAGTAGAGTTATAAGTTGGAAAAGTCCAATCAGTACCTATGATAAAAATATCTTTCAAATCGTTAAACTTACAGTTCCTGTCCTGGGTACTAATCGCAGCTATCTTGATGTCAAAAGCGAGAAATTTGCAAAGATTTTCTACATGTAATTTCTCGCTTCTGACGTCACGATTTCAATATGATCGGCGAGAATCCAGGAGCCTTAAAATAAGATTTTAGCTTGCTTGCTTAAATTCTACAATCATAAAATTTGTAATTTTTCATAAATATTAAAATTTGAAAATTACTAGCGCGCGTATGCATATGCAAGAAACTCTTAAATATTAAATTATAAATCGCTGAAAATAATTCTTACACAAAAGATCCACATTGCCGATGACTCTTCGTTTCATAAACAATTCACATTCACGCAGTTTTGTCAATCATAAAATTTTCGTAATTCAATCGATTAAGATTCGTGATCATCATTACATTTAAAGAATTGCATTCCGTATTTCTTATCTTGAATCGGCGAATGAGTTTAAAATTCTTTAAGAAACTTTTACAATTCGACATGACAGAAAAATAATACTAATTTATGTTATTTCTACCAAAACTATCCAACTTCACATTGCACTCTCAAAAACAACCAGTCGATAAATCATTTTAAAAAATACAAAATTAAATAATTAAAACTTGCAAAAAGGATTTAACCCTGTTGTTGAAGAAGTTATATTTGAAACAATTACAAAAAAATAAAATAATTTTAATTCATTACAAATTTTTGATAAAAAATATATCGATATAGATTATTGATATAAACAAACTATTTGTATAACTATATTAAACTATTAATCTATTGTATAACTATATATTATATGTTGGAATTTTAGATTATTATAATTATTTATAATTATTCTTCCAAATTTTCTGTAATTCATACTCCTGAAACAAATAATATAAGTTATATTGTAGAAAATATAACTTAATATTATATATTTTTATAAAAAAAATGATGAAGACCGTGTAACTCACATCAGCAACTTCTTTATTATAAATCTCTTGGTAATTGTTCATAAAAGCTGTAGTTTTTTCCTCTATTTTTTTAATATCTGCTTGGAATTTATTCCTTTTCAACAATTTTTCATTCAAACAATCTTGATTTTCATTTAATTTAGTTTTTTGTATCTTTTTTTCACTAAGGATTATTAAATTTTAATTATTTTTTACTAAAGTATTAAATATTAAAAATTAAAAAACTATAAAGAAAAAATCCCAAAATATCCAAAAGTATTTTAATTTAAAAAAAATTAATTCTAAATTTATAAAATATTACCTTAATAATTGATTATGCAGATTATATAATGGACCCAAATCTTTTTCACGGAACATTTGTAATTCATCCTTTTTAGTGTCCATTTGGTTTTCGTGCTTTGCTAATTTAACTTTTAATTTGTCCCGTACATTGTTCAATGAATCAAGTTTTTCTCTGACAGTATTTAATTCCGTTTTCTTCTTTCTACATTTCAAAATATTAGAAAAAATATAACATTTTTGTTATATTTTTTTATTAACTGATTAAAAATATATATGTATAAATGATCGAAATACGTATAAATAAAAAACCTTTGCTCTTCATATATATCTGCTAATGTACAAAAATCGCCAGTTGCTTTTTGGACAAGATTCAATTTCTCCCCGATTTGTTTTATGGACTGTTTCTTGTCCTGAATGGCTTCTTGCATTTCATCACGTTCTTTTTCTTTCGACTTATGCTGTTCCTCAATTTCATCTAAACGGGATCGATATTCTTCTGGCGAATTTACAACTTCTGACTGTAAATCAGATATCATCTTGAACAGCTAAAAATTATAGCACACGTTAAAAATTTTTCGATTACTGTCCAATAAAAAGTGAAGATTGTTTTAAAAAAAATCAAGTTTCAAATAAAAATATCTACCTTTCCTGCTTTTATCTTAACAGAGCCATAACGTTCTTTAGCTTCTTGATATGTTTTTTCTACATCTCTTTTCATTGCTTCAGATTCCAATTCCTTCTTACTGATTTGTTCCATTTTTGATAGCATAGAATTTATCTCATCCTCTAGCTAAAATAATAAAATTTGATCTTATCATTGCACACTTGAGAAAAAAATCAATTAAAAACATGTAATTTTATACTTACTTTTTCTATCATTGACAACTGTTTTGCTTTATGCATAATCTTATTATTAATAAACTCTGAAACTTGAGCCTTTCTTTGTTTAAGTTCTTCTACCATTGTGGCTGTATCCTGAATTTCAGCCATCCTTTCATTAAATCCTGACTGTTTTTGCATCGCATACAATACAAAGTTAGAAAGAAATTTCGCTTGTTTCTTAAGTCGCTTTTGTCCTACAAAATTCATTTGTAATATTAACAACATTGTATCTATCAATCTAATATAATTTTTGCTTTCAAGAAAAGTTCAAAACTGAAGTATTTGAAATATTTTACCTGGACTAGTAATGTCAGTGAGACAAAAATCTTGCAGAAGTATTTTATCAAATATCTGTGCCACACATGCATGTAAATTTATAAGGTTTACTATAGAGGAATCTTCGTAATATGGCATAGCGGTAATTTGGTCCGTAGTTGCCTATAAAATTTTATTACAATTAAGAATGCATCTAAACAAAAATCTTGTTACTCCAAGGCATTATTTATATCAACGTACAGTGATAATTAGTACATATACGTTAAGAGATTTGAGGACTTACCTGTTCAATCGAGCTCACATCGATACGGAAGTGTGATAAGAATTTTGTTAATAAATTCACAACGTAATCCTCCGTCGGATTTTTAAGATCTTTAATTGTGGATGGCAAGGATGCATCCAGCAAAGTACGATGAATTGTGTTGTTAGACAGATCCATGATTTATCGTTGCCTGCAAATTGAGTTTTAAGAAGAAAAGTATCAATACAACAAAATAGGTAACATTGAAAATTACTACATATTAAATAACTCATTTTCTATCACGCTTTCTATCACGACGCATTCACGCGGCATGCTCAACGTGCTACACTGCGGTACGACAGGATTTTTAACCTTCAACTCCTGTATTCTGCACTTTTACCAAGTGAAATTACCTCTGGTCTCTTAAATACTTTTAAAAATAAACGTGGAAATAGCTTTTTATGTTACCTGTGCCCTGAAAATATGCGAAATTCTCTCCACTCCTCGGAACGTCGAACTCGACTGACGTCTTGCTCCTGCAACGTTCCGAATCTATTTGAATCTCCGAAGGAAAACCGTGCGTCCAGCCAACACAGCCAACACGAATCCACTTTTCTCCTTTTCGCTAGGACTATTCGGGGACGTGACGTTTCACAGACCTAATGTCACCAGATCTTGCCGCATGGCCGTCGTGACGTCACCATAAGTTTGCGTTACAATAGCCGTGCCACGTATTTTTCCCATTTGAGTGTCTCGCAAAATCGAACGATCGACAATTGGTTTAATGTCTTTTACCTGCTTATCGTGAGTGACCTAAGAAGCTCACAGCAGGCATGGGGTCGTCTCAGAGCGTGGAGATACCGGGAGGCGGTACAGAAGGTTACCATGTATTGAGGGTAAGGATGACCTGTCAAGAGTAACACCCTAAGTATTGTCCGCCTTTAGAAAATCGCCTTCGTGCAAACGTTGCGAAAAATAATAATAAAACCTATGGCAAAATATACCTGAATGGCACTCGCATATTTATAAAAATTCAGACCGTTCTACGACTCGATTTGTTCGCAAATTTAACATATTGACTACCAGAAGTAACACCCGTGGCCTGTCATCTTTGGTTTTATTATCTCACACTGCACAGGATATTCCAGATTCATACAGTCATCTTTTGATGACTTTCCATAAAATAAGTATTCAGAACCAAAGTTTTTCTGGATGAAAATATAAGATACATGTGCCCACATATAGTGTTAAGTTTCTTGTATGTTTATTTTCTGCCAATCTGAAATCATAGATATATTAGTAACTTGAATCTTAAATAATGTGATGTTAAATTATAATTTATTTATGCTTTTGTCATTAAAAAATTGACAAGAAATTTAGGAATCAGAATTAAGGATGTAAATGTGATTTACGTCAGTGAAGATACCTTACATATATTTTAGTTACAGATAATTGATCTGATCTTATTATTACATTTAATGTAATTTAATTTATTAATTATAGATATAAAGACTTAGGTTAGAAATTTAAAAAAAAACTGCACTAGATACAATGGGTGCTTTCCATTTATTGACACAAGCATCGTTCTATCTTTTTTCAACATTCAATGAGTAACAAAGACAGAATGATGCTTGTGTTAACTTGTGTCACTAAATGGAAAGCATCCAGTATCAATAGATGTTCTGTCTTTTTTATTAGGTTCAGGAAGGTTCTCCCGGGCAGCAAGCAGGACTGGAAGCATTTTTTGATTTTATAGTGGCAATTGGAAATACTCGTCTGGTATCCTTATTTATAATTCCTATTCTAATAAAGATATATATATTTTATACCACTACATTAATATGCTGTATCTCCATTTTTTTAATGTTGTACATGTGCTTATCTTAGGACCAAGATAATGATACC
Organism: Tetramorium bicarinatum; assembly: GCA_928718305.1. Classification (NCBI taxonomy): domain Eukaryota; kingdom Metazoa; phylum Arthropoda; class Insecta; order Hymenoptera; family Formicidae; genus Tetramorium; species Tetramorium bicarinatum. Next base: position 14,525,566 of record OV788320.1, read on the forward strand.
TTGAAGGAACTCCTAAAAGCTGGTGTAAATAAGGAACTAACAATCACAGTATATAGTAGTAAAACACAGTCTGTAAGACGAACAAAAATCGTTCCAAGTATGACATGGGGTGGACAGGGTTTATTGGGTGTCAGCATACGTTTCTGTTCGTTTGAAGGCGCTAACGAAAACGTTTGGCATGTACTTGTAAGTTTAAAATTTATGTATAAATCTCGAATTAATTTCATACATGTTACAGTTAAAGAATGTTAATGTTCAAATTTGCAGGAAGTACATCCTTCCTCTCCTGCTGAATTGGCCGGTTTACGACCATTTACTGATTATATTATTGGAGCAGACTCCATCCTTCATGAAAGTGAAGATTTATTTACTTTAATAGAAGCGCATGAATCGCGACCTCTCAAATTGTATGTATATAATACTAACGATGATTCCTGCAGAGAAGTGACTATTACACCTAATAATACTTGGGGCGGTGAAGGAAGGTACATAGCATCTCAAATTCAATAATCCTTGAATATTATTTTAGCACACAAATATTGAAAATTATTCTGTATTTATTTAATAGCTTAGGATGTGGAATCGGATATGGATACTTACACAGAATACCTGTCAGAAGCGTACCAGAGCAGAAACCTGCTAATTCATATGTGGTAAAAAATTGTACCGTTTTTTTTTCAATATTTAAACAATTCGAAGGAAAAATGTGTGTATGCATTATTAACAGCATTATAATGGTAGCTTTACACAGACTGCTATATACATGTAGACTGCTTTACACAGCTACTATATATAGACTATACAGACTTTAGACTGTTATACTGTATTACCGTTATTATTATCATGAATATTTCCGTTTCAGAATATTCCTAAAACTGCAATGCAAACTCAACCGGCAACAGCAACGACTGCTACCGTTACTGTAGCGGAAATCAATCCGATTGTCAGTATACCATCCGGACTATCCGTTCCGCCGAATTATACTGCCCCGATGGATAACTCGATGAAAAACTTAAAGAGCGAACAGGAAACAATATCAGCTCAAAGCATACCTGGACCAAGCACGCAAATGCAACCAGCAAACCAAGTCAATTTCACTGGTGCCGTTGGTGGTAGTACACAGATCAGTTCGGTTCCTCATATGTTTTCAAATCAGCCCACCACTTTCACACCCGGTAAGTAAAACTAGATTTTGTGTATGTACATTTTATGTAAATAATATATTACTCTTATTGCTTAATTATAGATTAAAACTAAATTATTAGAAATTACAAAAAACTTAGAAATCTTTTTCAAATAAAATCAGAACGTTAATTTGTAACAAGTTCCAAACATTTCTTATACTGCTACTGAAAATTTTATTAAATCTCAAAAATTTATTTTTATGGAATTTTCAACAGAAAGAAAAAAATTTATAGATTTTATAATTCTTATACTCTCTTGACATTTAAATATTTAGAGTGTTCCTGATTCATTTATTTAATTGTTCAGGCACTTATCCAATAACTCCAAACATTCCTGGTATGCCAACCATTACACCGTTACCACCAAATGTCACCAATTCTTCTGAAGGTTCTATCGTACCGCCTGGACCAATTCATGTTCCCGGACAACAGAGAGAGCAGAATCCTGTTCATGGTACGACTACAATCAATGTCCCAATGTTGCAGAGAGAGCAGAATCCTATTCCTAGTGCAAATATGACTGCTGGGTTTAATATGCCTCAGTCTCACGTTGTAACGACACCTATCTCACTGCCAGGAATGCCACCTATCACAGTCACTGCTTCTCTCCCACAAGACACATCCTTCTATCCATCTGTTCTTCAACAGCAAAATCAATTACCACCTGGTATCAACACTACCACCGTTGCTCCGACGATGACGTTGCCGACGTCCACGCAGTAAGGAACTCACGTTTTTAAAAATTAAATAAATGGAAGATAATATAATTTTCACTTTAATAAAGTATACTTTTAAGCGTGCCGGTTAAATAAATTTTTTGTCCATTCTCTGTTGGTACAGAGAAAAAGAGCCAGTAAGACTAAGGATGGTATTTATAATTGTTTTTTGGTGAAAATTTCTTATATATATATATATATATATATATATATATATATATATATAGTCATGTTCACCAAAGAAAGATTATAAGTACCTCTCTAAGTTTTATTTCTTTTAAATGTCGAGAATGTGATGCGCATAATAAATTTTTTAATGTATACTAATGTGTACTAAAGAGAATAGTAATGTAATATTGTACATAAATAAAATAATCGCAAGATCCTAATTATATTATACTGCATCATTAAAAAAATGTCATACTTATTAATTTTCCATATATTACCTATAATTTTAATTACATATAATTAACACGTGGTACATATGTTAATGATAATATATACATTTTTGTATCTAGAGCATTTTGTTTTAATTGAAGATGTAAAGATTCCAAAAATTGTGAGTTTGATCTCCAGGTTGACAAAAGAACTCACGTGAAAGCAGTGTTTATTATATGTTATCTTCAATTAACATTATAACAAGTACTAGATATAGATAGGCAGTAACGCTCGGACTTCGGCAGAAATAATGTTCTGTGTTGTTGTTACAAGACACTTAATCGTACTTTCTTGTATCGAGACTCTTTAAATGATAATTTCTGCATCACCTAGCTCCTCGTCGGTCGGCAACATAATCTTCGCCGGATCAATATAATTGGGATCGATAGGAGGAAGTCCGTGTTCCTCTCTGTAACGAAGCTGCAGATACGCCTCTCGCTGGGCCCAATCCTTGCCCCTGACATCAGGTAGATAGGCCATGACAGTGCTTCCGAGCACCAGGCATATGGTTACGGTAACGAACAGAGTCTGATGCATAGCGTGACGATCCTCCGCCTCATCCTCGTTACTGAAGCCGTAACTCACCCACTTTCTTTTGACGGGTTTCGCTTCTTCCTTAGCGTTGGTGTAACAGCATGGTGTCGTTATTATCCTGCGACACACCGTCTCCTTGGGAGACATCAGAGCTAACCCCCGGCGTAGACCCTGCACGCAATTCATGCGGAATAACGCTGCCATCGTCAATAAGTACGTCCTCCCGCTTTGCGACAGCTGTCACGAAGAATACGTGAGAGTTCCAATGCCGGTCACGTTATGTGAATTGCGAGTGTGATGAGCCCGGAGAGAAATTAGATAATATTTCCTCAAATATATATGCGTACTATATGTGCAAGTATACATATACGTTTGGTTATATATGAGAAAGTTAGGCTAGGTTCCCACTAGCCAATCGTAGTAAACAGGGGATTATCCAATTGGCTGGCGGGTGGGTGACTCTCGCATGTAGCAGATTGATTATTAAATAGAGATATTTTATGGGAAAGAAAAGGGTGTCTTTTACAACTTTAAGACTAGCGTCCCATGGAATTTATTTTCCGCGTAACCAATCAAAAGCGTTATTCGAGAAATAAATAATATAAAATGTTATGTGATTGGTTACGCGAGAAATACATGCCATAGGACGCCAGCCTGGCAGGAAGTTACTCAACGCAGTCGCAGTCAGTACAGCCAGTTTAGCTAAAAGATCAGACTTATAGCGTTTTCGATTTACCGATTCGACCCGACTCCGAGTCGGGTCGAGTCAGATCATAAGTTCGATTTAGAGAAAACTATGAGATTAGATTGGAATTTGACTGGAATTAGGACAATGTTCACAGAATTACTTTATATTAGCTTTATTCTGATTAGTTAAATTTCAATCTAATCTCAATCTCAATCCGTAGTCTGATACAGGTTTTCTGATTGTTTAACTAATTAATATGTATATTTCTACCAATGGAAATTAATCTTGTTTATTTAATGCTGCATATATTGAGCTATAAAAGCGACAACGGCTTAGGCCCGTATTCATAGTCAATTCTTATATTTAAGATCATCTTAAGTAAAGTCTTATATGGTTCTAAACCAATCACAGAGCCGTATTAGCATCTTAAGACGTTACTTAAGACGGTCTTAAAATAAGAACTGACTATGAATACCGGCCTATGATTACACCAAATGTGTTTAATTATACACATCAAGTAATAAGTTCTAGCTAATCAACTAATGACTAAATTTCTACAATAAGAAATAATTATTTAATTAAATAATTGATGTAAATTACAGCGTGATCATAAAAATTTATTTATTATTGATAGTCTTTAATATATCTCGATGGTAAAATTGTTCATCGAGTTTGGCCATCTAATGCGCGAAGGCGTCGTGGTCGATCGAGCGGTTGTACGGTGGCTCCTAAACGGACAAACGAGGGGAATTGTTGAGCAGCGTCGTCGGGGCTGCCGTTTCTCGTCGAGAGTGCGTCATTTATGTGTTACCGAGACAGTCGGCGGAAACGAGGCGTTTAATCGGACTCACGGACGCAGCGAAACCAGTGCAATCGAGTGAGTATTCCTTGACATCGTTACGGCCGTCGCCGTTGCCGTCGCCGACGCTGCCGCTGCCGCCGCCGCCGCCGCCGCCGAGAATAGCCCGCGCGCGAATTCGCGCTGATAACCACAAACCGGAATGTGTTAAATCGATTGGCGACGTCGTGGGGGATCTCGGCGGTGACGGGCTCGCGGAGACGCGAACAAGTACCGATTTGCGTCGACGGGAACAACGATTTGCGATCTGATGACCCGCTCGTGCTTCTCTGCCAATCGGCATTAGATCGCGTCGCGCGAAATGAATATGGAGGCTGTGTATAAGTTTGCGTGTATGTATGTGTGTATGTTTGACGCTTTGACTGATGAGAAAACGCAAAACCTTCGACCTAACTGTGCTGTGACGTACTATATTTAGCCCGTAATAAGAAATAACGAGATCTATACTCATGTATCTTTATGAATAGATGTTCTATAATCAAGCAATAACAAAAGCTGCATTGATGTAATTTGTAAACATATAGTTTATTATATGTTGTGCAATCTAATAAAGGTACTTACACAAATTAAATGTGCATGACTACGACTGTTTTGGTGTTCGGTTTAGTTATATTATTTATATTAAATTAGTTACATTATATAATAGGTTTCTCATGTTGTTCCTCCAGGTATGAGACGTAAGAGTGAAAGGAACAAAGCGAAGGGATCTCCAGAGAAGAAAGTTGAGAAGCCGACGAGGAAGTCGACGCGTAGGCGTGGCAAGAGATCGCCTTCCACCTCGTCCGAGCAAGACACTTTAATTGAGGATGTGGCCAAAAGTGCCGTTCAAGTCAAGGAGATCGAGAAGGAGACAACTGTGCAGACGCGTCTACAGAGCAAGGAAACAGAGCAAACGACACAAGGAAATGAAGAGAAGGTCTCCTCTAGTGATATAAAGGTGGACATAAAGGTGGAATCATCTGAAGAGGACAACGGCGGCTCGGTATGGAAAGTAGCGAGAGCGGATGCGTCGCCTGGCGAGATACAGAAGTTGAAGCTATGTAGGCAGCGCAACACGTCAGAACCATCATCAGACACACCACCGTCGGGCAGGAAAAGTGTCAAGTCAAGTAGCAAGTGGCAAGGAAGTGGTGAGGGAGTTGCAGAGGAGGCTGACTCGGCGGATGAGCAACTGGTTTCTTGTACAAGAATGCTCAGTAATGCTGAACAGCCGAACGATCCCTCCTCTTCATACCCAGGTCAGGACTCCAACGAAGAGGTAAGTGATAGCAAGGAGATCCTGCCTGAAACCACTTCAGCCAACTTGTTGTCTGACGATAAACCAAACATAGATCAGCACGGTGAATCAAATGAGGCAAATTGCGCTGCCCAAATCGTTGATATCGAACCTGATAAGCCGGGTAGCACGACAACCGTGCCAGCTCCTAGCGCGAACGGTGAGGAAACTGCTGCCACTGTCGACGTTAAGGAAGATAAACCCGTGAAAGATGAACCTGTGGAAGACAAACTTATGGAAGACAATCCTGTAGAAGACAACCCTGTGGAAGACAACCCTGTGGAAGACGACCCTGTGGAAAACAAACCTGTGGAAGACATCAGTGAAAAGTCAACGGAGATATTTATCAAAGAGACTAGCGTGGAAAATGTTCATAGAGATACGAGTAGCGAAGATGAGGAGGATAAAGCGAAAACGCATCCTCCGGTGGACTCGTCATCCGATTCGAATGACGAATCGCGCCCTAAGAGAAGCAGCGACCGGACAAGTAGTGATCGAACGTCGCCACGTACTAGTCGCAGAAAACATCGAAATAAATATAGAGATTCGTCAAATTCAGACACACCTGATTCCGAAGACGAACCTGTTGAGAGAAAGGTCTCTGAACCTTATGTGGAAGAGGAGGAAGAGGAGGAGGAAAAACCAAGTACAGAATATTCACAAGAGAATGATAAAGAACAATCGGTGTCGCCGGAAAGAACAAATTCTCATTCGAATAACGTAGAGAAGATAGAGATCGAGCATAGTGAAATTGTTGAAGAGAAATCGGAAGAAAATGTAATTGAAAAATCGGAACAGTCTATACCGGCTAGCACTCAAGTGGTCGCTCACAAGCCCGTTAAAGTCAACTTGAAGAGATCATTGTAAGCATAAGCATCCTTGTACAATGAATATCGTTTCTCGATAGAGGAATTTTGTAAAAGATGTAAAGATATTATTGTGTGTGAAGCTTTCCAATATAACAGAATGATTCAGTTATTAGTTTTTATATTTTTATATGCAAATAAATTGATATATCAAAATTTCATAACATTGAATTATAATGTAATTACACTTAATTTCTATCTATTTTCAGCTCAACGAGGATATTATCTGAAAAGAATGAAGTAAAAAGAGATGATGCTGAGGCAAGCCTCGATAATGAATCCAATAGTCAAAATAAGGTATAATTAATATTTTACCAGAATTAAAAGGATATTTATATTTCGTTTGGCATGTTGTATTCAAATAATGTGCATTTCAGGAAAATGGCAGTGAACAAGAGCCAAAATGTGTGCCGAGGAAACGTCGATGGGGGACCGCGCTTTCCACGGATACTGCACCCTCTTTCTCGATCTCAACTGATTCACTCAAGGTTTTATTCAATTTACACACATTTACACACATTTTATTTTCGATTCTTGAACAAAGTTTACTAACAATAATGTATATGTAATAGGCATTGGTGCCAGGTGCGAAGCCATTATCCATCAATGAAGTTCGTCTCTCCAAGGATGATGACGAGGATAGAGATCGGCATAGAAACGATAAACGGCACAACTCGAATGATAATATAAATGATAAGGCAATAGATGAAAACTTGCAGAAAAATGGCGCTGCCAAAAAGGGCAATGGAAAAATAGATAATCACATTGGTATGTGTATTTACAATAATTGAAATCTACAAATTTTTATATAATCATTAATAAATTCCTACTTAATATTTCTATAATATTATTTTTATAGCAGCGAGGCGAAAGATATCAATCCTGAAGGAGATGCCACATGTGAAATCACCAAGTCCACCAGCGTCTAAACCTACCAATATTCTTCTGATTAAGAATCTAGTTCGCCCTTTTACACTAAATCAGATCAAGGAACTTCTCTCGCGTACTGGTACCATCGTGGAGAACGGTTTTTGGATGGATCGAATTAAATCTAAATGCATTGTCGAAGTACGATTATAAATATAGAATATTATGGTACAAAAATTTTGAGTCAAACTTTTCACGATTAATCTTAATATTGCAGTATTCCAATGAGGATCAGGCCTTTGAGACCAGGCAGGCGCTTCACGGGATTTCTTGGCCTATGTCCAATCCAAAAAAACTTCATGTGGAATACGCTACAAAGGAGGATATGGAGACCGCTAGGGAATCATCCAAGGAACAACCAATTGCTCGTAAAACCGAGCCGCTCTCGTCCGATTCGTGGCAGCAGGATTGGAGTCGCGATGAAAAGACTAGTACAACGAAAGTAAGGATTTACAGATTTGTTTAGATCGTTTGAATATTTCAATTTAATGAAACGTCTACTTATTAGGTGACCGTGGTAAGAGAATGGGATTTAGGGAAAGAGGACGGCCAACAACACATCAGGGAGAAAGAGCGTGAAAAGAAAGAACATGATAAGAAAGTTGGGCGACGAGTGAGGAGTCGCAGCCCAACATTAGACGCGCATCTATCGGCGCCGGCTCGCAAATTTAAGAAGAAGGAGGACGATCCACCTCCGGCCAAGCTTTTGGATGATCTCTTTAGAAAAACGAAGGCGACACCTTGCATATATTGGTTGCCACTTACAAATGAACAGGTAGATAAATTCATCGAGTGTATTTCATTATTTTGAAATATTTAGAAGAATATTTGTAGAAAGAAATTATAAAAAAATACTCCAAGATGAGATTTACAACTAACTCTATTTTATAAATTTATCAAATATATATATCGACTGTTGAACGAATACGTGAACAATAAACGTTTTATATGAAAACTTTGCAGATAGTCGTAAAAGAAGAGATGCGACGACAGCATATGGCAGAACACGCGCGCAGATTAGAAGAGATGAGACGCGCTGACAGAAACAGGGACGGTCGACGTCGACGTAGTCCGAGAAAATAGAGATCAGCGTATATCGTCGGCAACTTTAAACGTACCTTTCCTCCCTTAACCTGATTTATCCTAAATTTAACTTTTTTTTTGCTTAAATTAACTCATTTCACTTAAATCAGTTTTTTCGGAATTTTTTGTTTATATATATATATGTTAAAAGATAATGCTTATTAGAGATACTTTTTTTTTAATTGTTCAACATTTGAAAATTTAACGTTACAACATTTGTTCATATTCTAATCTAATTTTTTTCCGTATTTTCTTTCGTATTATCTCTTTAATCTCCATCTCTCTGCTTTTTGTCAATTTAACTTCAGATCAATCATTGCATGATTATCAAATGTCCTTTCGTTTCCTTGTTTCCTTTCCTTATGCATCAGAATTAAACCATACTTCTTACAGGTCAACATTTATCTATCCCACAGAGAGCCAATAACTGTAGATCAGACGCGGTACCGTATATTTGCGTCGACTGTTCATGGCAAATAATACCAATTCACTCTTCTATGTCATGTTCGAAACTACACGTGAGAGACTCGCACGCTCGCAGCATCCACACGGAATAATTTGACAACGTGGGAACATCTTTGAAGAAAATAGACGAGATACATTGAATGTGGAATAGACTTGGCATTCATGAGAATACCGTTCGTTCCTTCGTTTTTCTTGTTTTCTTTTTTTTTTTCCTTTTTTTTTACGAATCGAACTCTACTGGAGAAATGAAGTTGTATGATGCAATTTGGATGAAAAACACTGTCACCTGAAATGTAGAAGTGCAATGTTATGAAGCATTTCGGACATTATTGATGGATGAAAAACAAACTTTGTCTCTACGTTAAATATTCTACTTGATCTACGTGATCTTCTTTGGTTGCCTCGAGCTCAAGAATTGCCAACCATTTGGCTTCGACGGCGGCTACATTCTGGAAGCGTTACGTCAGTGTTTAACCGTAATATAGACTAGCACAGGACGGAGACATGTCTGTAAATATAACCAATATTTCGTGGTGTGACATGTAAAATTATTAATAAATCCTAAAAAAAATGATGAAAAAGCACGCTGTGTTAGCACATACAGAGGTACATTTATCGCTTATTTTTTTTTACAATACACCTATCGGAGAATTTGTTATTCACTCACGACGAAAAATTGAGAGCATAGATAAGTAAATACATTTATGCTTAAAATAAATAATCGCCTATGTTATTGTCGTTATCTAATTTGCTGTACAATCGTAGAACTTTAATAAATTAGCAACAAAAAATTGAAAAACGCGCAATAGAACACGATTGTCTAAATTTATTGCAAATACGCATATAAATTTATTTAATAATTTTATTCGTATCAATAATAACATTATCAACGCTAACATTGTAGGTACTTTAGTTTACAAAATCCGAGTACAGAACGTGTGCATATTGTTAGACCTGTCACGGTTATGATTATGTTGTTATTTGTTTGGTATACAGTGAAAAAGAAGAGACAAAAAATTTAATAATCAAGTTAATTCTCACTTTGTACATTTTTTATTTTACTTACATAACTTATAATTTGAAAAACACGATGACACGTGCGTTTTGCAATCAGAATCGAATTGCATTTCTATATCATTATGTACGCTCGCGCACATTTAATATTTTTTATTTTATTAAAAATTTTGCAATACTAGATGAATGAATAAACAATGTATGATTTGACCAGACACATGTGACACATCGAAGATTTAATCTGAAACGATAAATCTAAGACATTGTGATGCATTTCGTATAACATTTTTGCGATGTAGGTCAAACATTTTAAGAGCAAAGGAAAAATAAAACAAGAGGCTTATAGATTTTTTCGCAGATATCTGAAACATACATTATTAATATGCATAATGTATGTTAGACGGTTATTCGAGAAAATACTTCTCAAAGAATGTCAGATAGTCGATCAAATGATATCGACACATCCACTTTCCGAAAATTGTAAACCTTTCGCGTTAATAAAATAAACTATTATTTATGAAGATTTGCAACGATACATTTCAACAATATGACGCGAAGAAGTGCGCTATTATTTGCTTATTATCGTTACGCATTTTTTCCTTTTTTTTTAACGCAGGTTTACATAATATCGACTATTGCTCATTCTCATTACAATCAATTTCACTTATACCACATTCATTTATCATACAAGCATTGTTCTCACCATCAGTTTTATTTAATCAACCTTCACAACACTATAAATCTTGCGCACGAACCAAAAACAGGCAAAGAAACCAATGGAACCTGGAAAAAAAATTTTATTTTTTTAAGATAAAGCAATAATAGCAGTATTTATAAAATTTCTAATAAAACATACAGTGAATATTCACCTGTCAAAAGGAAGAATAAGTAAACCATAATGAACGTATATCCGAAGTACAGGAACGTAGAGGTGGCACCTTCAATGTCTAACTTAGTGACGAAGAAATGTATACAATAAATTAATAAGTAGACAGCAGTAAAGCCGGATGTAAGAAAACTGCGCCACCACCAGTGATAATCCTGTACAGAAATTTATTTTATTTATCACAATGTTTCAAACAAAAGAAACATACATATGCCTTTCTAAAAAGCATATACATATTTACCTCAGCACAAAGATGGAAATAACAGAGTAGAATTGTCGTTTCGGAACACGTGATGACAAGTATGAGAAAAACCAAGAAAAGGAATCCGAACATGTAGTACACTTGACTTGACCTAATAAAAATAATTTGTAAGAGCATTTATTGATAAAAATTGATAAAAATTTTAATGTGCACAATATTTACCAAAGAGAATTAAGTATGAAGAATAATTGTATAAATATGCAGCCGAATGGCAGGACACCACCCATAATGACTCCGGGTATTGGTTGCGTGTAGAAATTCTGCTCTGGTATCTGTCGAGGAATCTGATTTGTTCGTACTGGATGCTCCAAAGCCTGTGTGACATTATTTCAGTTACTTACAGACATATTAATAAAATAATATTAATTTATAATTACCCTTTTCTTGAAGCCAAAGTAAGCGCCGATAAATGTTAAAGGTACGGACACTCCGAACCACAGTGCCAGAAGCGCGATTAGAGTGCTGAAGGGTACTGCTGCCGAACTTCCATTCGCCCAAAATATCAGGTTCATTATGAAGAACAAACTGAATACGATTCTGAAAAGTAAAATACAATCCTTATATAGTAAATTTACATACGATATAAATGATAATCGTAAAAATTAATTTACTTTCAATGCAGCAGTATCGAGAGACTTGATCTCAGGAAATAACACAAGTCATACCCGGGGCTAAGCATAGATGTGAGTAATACGTTGGATTTCCATTTTTCTCCACCGAAACTCTTGTATATTCGGGCGGCCACGTATCCCGCAGTGGTTCCAAGACAAACGTACAACACCATCGCACAAGTCATTAGTGCACCTCTATTAGCAGGCGAGAGGAAACCCAGACAAGCGAACGCTACAATATTAATTATAATATTTAAAATTTATCATCTAAAATGAAAGAAAAAGGAATTCATGAATTTATCAAGTTTAATTAATCTTGAATAAATTAATCTTAAATTTAATCTAATAATAATAAATCTGATAAATGTAATTTACCAAGTGTAACTAATGTCATGAAGAACACTTGAACACCGGATCCTAGCAGAACCGAAAGCAACATTCCTTTACGCGGAGGGCGGAATACGTCACCGTGTACCAATTTCCATCCAAACTCCTCTTGTGCGTCTTCTCCTGATTCTATCTGGAAGTAGGCCTGCGTTATCGCAACACAGACAAACGGATATCACAATCTTGTAAAAGTGAAGAAAACATTTGGTTACCTTCACCTTTTCATAAAATGTTATGTTATTTTATAAAAGCTTGATTGATGAAACGACCAAATTACTTTTATTCATTACTCAAAGCATTTTTTTTAAAGAGAGTTAGTACTCAAATGTTATTTTTTTCCATGAAATTCTCAAAAGATATTAATGGCAATTTCTCAATATATCTTTTTAGCACTTTATTAAATTTTATCTGAAAGTTTTTAATACTTGTATAAAAGTATTTTCAATAAAAGTAAATGACTTTGGCTTCATCATAATTGGATAAAATATAAACGGCGATTTTTCGAGTTATTTTTAATATTGTATAATTCAGTTGCTAAATATCGTGAAATTATCAGACATTCAAGTATCCATTCAATTATACATCATTCATCTTGTAAGAAAATAGACATAGGAAGATGTGCATAGTACTAAAAGAATCACATGCAACTGTTAAATTATATAACACAACTGCGTATTATTCAAAGTATATAGGTACCTGGTTATATCGCGCGATGTCTTTGTGCAGAGTGCGAAGCATTATCATAGCTACCATGCCAGAGAGGAACAAAACGATTATCAACGAATTAAGAATACTGAACCACTGAATATTTGAATGTGGCATCGATTCCAAGATGTAATCCCATCTAGACGACCATTTAATCGTGTTATTTTTCTAGAAAAATAATTTAATTTTTAACATAGTAATAAACGATAAACAATTCTAGCAATATATCCTTGCATTATTGTATATTCACAAAGACTTACCACAAATTTAATAGAATACGTATACGTCACTTGTAACGTCTGTCCACCTGAGAGCTCATCGGATGGTATCTCTAGTGGTATTTGACTTTCACAATCAACTGTACCAGTATGCTTAATACTGTGAGGCACTACTTTCACAGCTATTAAAATACAATTTATGGAATGTAATTTATTTAATGAAATTATAATCTATTACAAATTATTTGTGAAATTAAACATTAGCGAAGATTCACAAATACTTACATATGATACGACCACCGTTATCTTTAAAGGACGATCCCCATTCCTCCGAACCACCACTATGATAAGTTATAGTAAGATTCACGTGATTGAACAAATAGAAAGTTTTCGGCTTGTTGTACGGGCCCTAGCAGGACATACAAAAAAATATCCATTAAATAAATCAACTTTTATATTTTTTATAATTTTGAATAATTCGATAATTCATCCTTACATGTATAGTACAAGTATCTAGCTGAGATCTGGATTCTTTTGAATAACAACCCATAGGGAAGCCAGTGCTACAATATTGTCGCTCGTCCTCTAGCTGATAACACCATGTTACCGGCATATTATCTGACAAAAGCGAAATGCATTATTATGGATCATTATCAAGTCACTATAAAGTTATTTTAAGAAAAATGAAATAATGAAAAAAATTATACAGTTGTAAAATTCTAACTTTTAAAATAATAAATTATTCTAATTAATTTTCTTTATAAACCAGTTGGTGAACTTTAACTAATTAACTAATTATATACTAATAGAAACAACAAAGTACAAACTATTATTATTAGAGCACTATTTTCAATCACGTAGTCAATTTAATACTTTACCAACTATCCAATGATGTTGATAATTGACCGCTATTCCTTTTCTCAATAACTGTAATTTCTTCTCCGCAGTTTTGTCACCTCCCGAGTATGATTTTGTGCAAAGAGTAGCACACTTTACATTTTTCATAAACTCCAACTAAAAATGAAATGTTTTTCATTAAAAAAAAACATTCAAGTTTTTTCATTTAAAAAAACATCAAGTTTTTTTAAAAAGGACATTAATCTCGGATCTTTGCATCCACCTTATATGGAGATGGACGTATGCGTTCACCGAACACGACCTGTCCCAAATTCTCAACTGGAGATTGTCCATCATCCACCGTACAAAAGTCGAAACTAGATTGTAGAAATAGAATATTAAAAAATAGTTACCAAAGTTATATAAGTATTGCTTATAATTGATAAAGCTAAGATGTGGTAATTTAGAGAATGATAATAAATACTGGATGAAGGAGGAGAGAGAATGTGTTCTGTAAAAAAGGAAAAGATAGTATAAGTCATTTTATAAGAGAATGCGAGATAACTAAGGAATGGTTTAAGAATTTAGGTAGGAATGAGGCAGAAAGAGAGAGAAGGCTGTGGGAAAAGGATTTAGATGAAGAAAAAGGTAAAGTTTTAAAAAAACTATGGAGGGAAAAAGAAACGAAGAAAAGGGAAAAGGAGAGAGAGAGAGAGAGAGAGAGAGAGAGAGAATTAGACGATGGATAGACAATGGCTGTGATTAATGGTGATAATATGTAAAGCCTAAGTGTTAAATTATATAATAATGTTAATAATTTTAATAGTATAGCAGTATAACAGATAGTAAGAATAGATGTAAATAAAATCAAGGTAGGGAGATTGTTAAGTATGTTTATGAATGTTAAGAATGAGTGTGAGTGAGGAATGATTAAGGTTTAATTGTAAACCAAGTCCCACTTCTTGGCTGTATAAAACTGAAGTAAATAAAGAGATATATAAGTATTGCTTATTATTTTATTGTAATATACTGATAAATGCAATAAAGAAATTGATCATTATGATATTACTTACTGACTATATTCGTAAGGTATGACATATTTCTCCGTGTTTAAACGGTTGACATATAATTTGATATCAGACTGAAACAGAGTTACAGAGTTTCATTAGTCCAAGTCTACATTAGATGTAGAAAGCCTTAAGCTGCAAGAAATTGAACAATCACAATTGAAAGTGAGGAGAATAATCAATTATGATCAATCAATTTCTCATTTGTAAACCTGAGCTTGTAGATACAATCAACAACACTACAGTCTTAAGTAATACAGTACTAAAAACGAGCGGCTAATAAATTTTAAATATTTTTTCTCAACAAAAATGCATTTAATATTACATTTTTTAGTATGATATATGTGTGCATGTATATCCATTTCTGCCGTAGCTGAAATTGCAAACTTTAGTCAATATTTACTACCTTTCAAATATCACATCAAGACGGCACACCATACTTCACTTTTATTGCGTTTCTGCCATCACGTTGTGCTGACAGAAACAAAGATTAATGAAAATGCAATAGAATCTCATTGAATTTGCTGGCATACTCTACTAGTACTTTGCTTACTGGATATACACACAAATATATATGTATGTGTGTATGTATATGTTATGTACACATATATGTGTATATGTACATACATACACACACACACACATATATATATATATATATATATATACATATATATGCTGCGGTGAATTTATACACGGAATCAACAGGACTTCCGACATAAGATAGAGATATGTACCTTCCACGAATTTATTATTAACTCTCACGAAAGATAAAAGACATGGGACGTAGAAGCGAACGTATCGACGTCTCGTCGATTATAACCAACCGATCAACCGCTACGTTGTTACCTTGCATGTTGGCGTGACCTCGCTGGCCTTGCAATAATTCACAGGTGCCAGACCGGGCAGGTAGAAGGCTGTGACGCTGTGGAACGCGCACAGCGTGTAGAAGATCACCGTCGTCGTTCTCATCGCCGTCGCCGAGTCTCTCTAGGAGCGTCTGTCGTATACCGTTCGAGTCACCTCCGCGTAATGTATTCTCCTACATGAAAGCGCTCGATCGCATCATACACCGCGCACGTCTCCGCAGGTCTCTCTCGCTCTCGCTGCGTGGGATTGCGCGAAACGTCGTCGCGGGCCAAACGCGTATCACATCTCGTACGCTGCCATGACACGTCATGAAGTGCGCGACAACGAGTCCTCTTGGTGACTAATAATCACCCGTTCCACCCCGCTTACCGCCCAGCCGTGATGGGCCAAACAAATTGCTAGCTCCGTTTTTAAACTTCGCGCCGATCGCGAAGAGACGCGCGATTGGAGGCTCATTAGATTTCTGGTAAACAATTTCCCTAGAAATCGATTGGATGAAAACCAAACTCACCAATCAGAAAATACTTCGGAATACAGAAGAAATTTTGTAATTCCTTGCTTTTCCTGTTTTCCTTTTTCAATTCAAAGATAAATTCCAAGGATAAATAATGAAAAAGTCAATTGTTTTGTTTTGTATTTTTATGTGTTTTGTCTTGTAATTTAATTTCGCAAAGTAGACAAAACCGATTATTTACGAACAAATGTGGACAAATTGTGGTCAAATACCATACCAATTTTGAAAAAAATTCGTATTTTGAAGTTTCAACTTTACAAATCTAATCAGTCCATGACCAGTCAGTTGATCAGCTTAATTATGCAGAAATTGCAAAGAAAATAATTTATTTAATTTCATTTTCATATTTTTCAAAAAATAAATCCATGAAATATAATATTTTAATACGTTTAGTTAGATTAGATTTTAATATGCATTGCTGAAAATAAAATTCTACTAAATCTAATTCTAATAATGCTAATTCTAATTCCATAATTTACGTTAATGTATAATGTGAATAAATGTAAATTTTCAGTCAAAATAATCTCTTATTAGAAGTCTCTTATTAGAAGTTTTCAATCATGTGCAAAAATTTTCTGTACAGACACTCTAAGCTGCTCTAAGCTCGATGTGTTATCATCTGTGTGCAATTATTAACTGTACAGCTTATTGGTCACAGTGTACAAAGGAAAGAACCAATCACAATAGAATACTTTAGGATCCAACCAATCACCGGCGATTGCTACTGAGCCATTCGCGAAATGGCTGTAATACTGGGTGCACCGTAAAATCGTATTCTTACCTCAGATGCAATTCAAACCTCTACGATGAGACTCCATAATACGTGAATTGAGAGTCAAACGCTGCCGAACGTGGCTACCAGCTGTGGACGGGCTCGGAACAGCTGTAATTTTTCGAAATAAGCTACATCCTCGTGCAAGCGTTCGTGAATATTCTGAAAGAGGGAAACCAGCGGGCGATGAACAGTGCAATTATGTAAATTATTTGCCCGCACTGAACTTTGATCCTTTGATCATGCGTCCGTATATTCCGACGCGGCCCTATGCCGCGGTAGTACGGTGACATTGACAGCGTCGTTGCGGCTCGATGCGAAATGTCGTTGTAATCGCGATGATGCGCACAAATGTAAATAAAATCTGCGACGTCGGTAGATAGACGTTGCGCCTACTTGTAAGTAACACGCGGAACGGATCCGCTCGCCGTCGTCGGCTCGGCGATGCTCGTGATCGGCGTCCCTTAACGGCTGCATCTCCTCGTGTCTAGTTGGACCATGATGGGAATATTGTACGAGAAGAGGCCGCTCAAGAGGCCGAGGCTGGGTCCCCCGGACGTCTATCCCCAAGAGCTGAAGCAGAAGGAGGACGAGCTCTCGCTCACGAATGTGAAGCATGGCTTTATGGCTACGACGACCCAGCTAACGGATGAATCTGGCTCGGGCAGGAACTACAATGTCACCGCCGCCAAGGTTGGCGCGTACTTCAACGCGATCCTCGCCAAGAAGGAGGAGCTCGCGACGATGCCCGACACCGGCAGGAAGAGACAGCAGATCAATCCCAAGGACAACTTCTGGCCGGTAACAGCTAGGACAAAGAACGGCATCGAAGCTTGGTTCAAGGATCTCTCGGGCAGCAAACCGCTGGTCGCCCTTGCGAAGAAGGCTCCGAACTTTAATAAGAAAGAAGAGATCTTTATGATGCTTTGCGAGTATCAGGTGCCAATGCTGAGGGCAGCTTGGTTTATCAAACTTAGTTCAGCTTACACAGTTGCAGTCTCGGAGGCCAAGATAAAGAAGCGTCAGCTGCCTGATCCAACCACAGGTAATCACGATTCTATTACATGTTAAAAAGCTCTCGTTGATTCTAATGAAATTGAAAAATATAGAGAATAATATCAAGATTGCTTTATATTCAAACTATCAAAGTATGCTGTATTTTCAATAAACTCCGTACATTGTTTTTTATTGTAATTAAAATTTATATTTTTATTTTGAAAGATATTAAAAATGATTGTTTTTTTCTTGACAGAATGGACAGGTACCCTTATAAAATTTTTGAAAGATCAGTTATCCAAACTGCAAGAGTACTATCATATGGGCAATCATGTAGTTAATACTAGTAACAATAATAGTACAACAAACAATTCCTGCAACACCAATGGGACTACTGGAACAAGCAACAGCAGCAGCAGCAACACTAACAGCAGTAGTAACAATAACAACAATAATAATAGCAACAATAACAGTGTTGCTAATAATAACAGTGCAAGCAATAATGCAAGCAATGGTTCTGCTAATACTCAACCACCCACACCTACTTCGAGTACTCTGTCCACAACAAGCAGTACAATGAACGAAGAGCATAAATTAGCGCTTAAACAATGGCATTACTGTATACAATTGGCTAAATATATGTTTGAAGAGGGCTTATTGGATAGACAAGAATTGCTGCAGTGGATTCTAGAATTGCTGGATAAGATTAGGTCTTCTCCTTCAGAAGATGGCATATTGAAGCTTCTGTTGCCGTTAGCTCTGCAATATTTAGAGGAGTTTATACAATCTGAATTATTAGCTAGACGATTGGCATATTTATGCTGTCGTAAATTGGCACACATGTGCACGAATGTTGAGAGCAACAACAACCCGCAGAGTCCGTCTATTACTAAGAACGAAGTTAATGGTAACAAGGACACTACTGTTGCTATCCAAGGACCATTGAATCTCTTGACAGTTGCTTTCAATGATTATTTGACTTGCGCACATCACAGAGATGTAATTTACAGCTTGTCTACTATAATACAGGTAAAAAAATAATCTTGTTCTATATTGTATAATTTACATTGCTTGTAATAAAAATTTATCAAATTGATAGTATTATGGGATTATAATATTTATCGAATTTCAGGTTATAACATTAGAGTGCCCCACAGCATTGGTCTGGAACAGCGTTGGCGAGGGAAAGGCTCCGTCAGTCTTGAATGGATCACCCTTAGACTATTTGCCATGTCCTCCTGCAGCGTTGCCGTGTCCACCTGCAAGTTCTGGCAATCCTACAATGAAACAATTAAGGATCGCGCAAGAAAATATAAAAGCTCGATCTCAGGCAGCAGAAGGTAGATGGTCGTGCGACAAGTGGCAACAGAGCAGTGCTGGAACGACGACTACGAAAGTGCTAGCCGCATTGGACGCCCTTGATCGGCACAGTTTTGATAAAATGGACGCTTCTAATTCACTCGACACTCTGTATGCAAAAATTTTTACACCATCTTCAAAAGATAATTCTAGTGAACGTGACACAAAAACGGAATATAATCCACAACAGGATTCAGCAGTAGTTGAAATTCTGTGTGAGTGGGCTGTGAGTGCCGAACGTTGGGGGGAACATAGGGCGATGGCGGTCGCTAAACTTCTCGAAAAGAGACAGAGTGAAGCTACTGGCGAGACTAACGATAATGATGATAAAGACAGCACATGTAGTAATGGGAGTCCGCCTATGCTTCCGATCTTTCAACCGCTGCTTATGAAATTCTTGGACATGGATGCACCGGTACTCGATAATACTTCGACTCAATCTAAAGCTCAATTTACAAATTTAGTTCACTTGTTCTCAGAATTGATAAGACATGATGTTTTCTCACATGATGCATATATGTGCACTCTTATTTCAAGAGGTGATCTGATACAAGGTAAATAATATTAAAATCTATTATATATATATTTTTTTATCAATTTAAAAATTATTATTCAATTATTTTAATTGCTTATAAAGATGTCATTGTAATTGAATTTACTCATTAATTGAATTTAATCATTACATGGAGTACAATCTACATTTACATTAAGAAATTACAAAATATCTCTTGTTTTAAGTATATGTAATAATTTAACGCAAGAGATGCTACAATTAATATGTTGAAAGTAAGTCGCAAAGATATTTCAAGTACACACATTAAATTATTAATTCTCTATATTGATTAAAATATCCAAGAAATTTTGATAAATTTCTAAATTTGATAGATGTCTAATTATGAAATTATTTTTATTAGGTCCAGTAGCTAGTAAACCCGGAACACCTAGTAACAGAGAACCGATCGACGAAGATAGTCTTTTCCCGGGTATAGATTTAAAGCCGACTAAATTGGAAGTATCGGATCATGGACGTACTATGGATTATGATGATAGTAAAATTGATGACGACTTAGATAAAATATTGCAACATATTAAAGAAGATCAACAAAATAGTATGGATGCACCAGACAGCCCTAAAGAGGATGCATTGACTGGTCACGGAGGTCATGAAAGTCTTGATTCAAAAATGCCATCGAGTCATAGCAGACATTTATTGTACACCACTCATTTTCCACTACCACAAGTAATTTTATATTTTTTTCTATCGATTAATTTAAACAAATACTCAGTATCTTATAGATTTATAAACATTATTTAATCTATTGATATATATCTATAGGACGAAACATGTAGTCAGCATGATTGTAATCAGCGACATGTATTACTTTATGGTGTTGGACGTGTCAGAGATGAGGCCAGGCATGTTGTTAAAAAAATGACGAAGGAAGTGTGTAAATTATTTGGAAAAAAATTCAGTATTGATGTTGCTGAAGGGGGTAAAGTAAAGAAGCATTCTCGAAGTGAATTTAATTTTGAAGCAGTTACTATGAAATTCCAAAATCTAAGTTATTTCGATCAACACGTTGTAACATGGCAATGTGCAACGCAAGTGATAGAAATGTTGAATACGTTTGCATTAGCTGGTTCATCTTATTTACCAGTTCATGAACATGTAGCCTTTCTTTTCGATCTGATGGAATTAGCATTAAACATATATGGCCTGATTGATGTTTGTATACAAATCCTGAAAGAATTACCAGAAGTGGAGGCACAATTGACAGCTAGAAATAGTCAATTAGTTCGAAGTTATACTACAAATCTAAGTTTATACGTAGTTGGTGTATTAAGAAGATATCACTGCTGTTTATTATGTAAGTCTCAATCGTTATGTTACACATATGCTTAGAAGTTTTATACATTATGTGTATATATATATATATATATGTATAAGAAATTTGATATATTATATATAATTGTTATAGTATCACCAGAGCAGACAACAGCGGTATTTGATTTACTCTGCAAAGTAGTGAAACATGTATCAAATCCGAGCGATTGCAGTTCTGCGGAACGATGCGTGTTAGCGCATTTATATGACTTATATTCGACCTGTTCTCTTTTGAAAACGAAATCACATGGAGTGGAGGCATTTAGTAATGCATATCCGAAAATTCGAACTGCTCTCTATAGCACATTAACGCCAACGCCTTCGAATCACGTTTATAATTCGCAATTTATGGTGGATGTCTTCACTAGCCCACGAAGGGGTGGAAAAATTGAACCACAATGGGCGAGACAGTTGAACGAGACAGCAGCCAATCGTTATAGTTTCGTTTGCAACGCGATTGTTGCGGTTTGCAGCGAAACGGATAATGATAAACTGAATGATATTGCTATAACTTGCGCAGAATTAACTGCATGCTGCAATGCTCTCAATCCCGAATGGTTGGGAGTACTTATGGCACTATGTTGCTCTTCCAATAGCTCTGCTTTTTACATCAATGTATTAAATCAAGTTGATGTACAAGATTTAAGTATACACAATTCCCTAGCTATATTCACATCAATTTTAATTGGTAAGTAGAATATATTTTGCATTTATTAAAAACTATATCATAATATCTATTAAACAACTTGTTATGCTTACAGCAAGGCATTGTTTCTCTTTGGAAGATTTCGTTGTGCATATAGCACTACCGTCCTTGGTGAAAACTTGTAACGATGGTCGCGGGGACATTGATATTGAAGTGGAAGCTGGTGCACGGCTAACTTGTCACTTATTACTGAGACTCTTCAAAACTGTCGAATGTCCGCAGCCGGCTTTGTATTCGGTCAGTACGAGTCCTCATCCGCTTCCAAGTGGAAATTCAAGGGGTTATAGCATAAAGTTGAGTTGCGATAGACACTTACTGGCAGCTGCACATAATAATATAAGAGTAGGACCAGTACTCGCGGTGCTAAAAGCTATATTAGTCGTGGGAGATGCTACAGCCGCTAAGCAGCCACCGAAGAAAGTCGATATACCCTTGAGCCATTCCAGCAAAGGAGGCGGCCCGGCTAGCGTTGGAGTCGGAGTCGGTGTGAGCAGCAGCGGACCTGGTGAACTATCGATCAGCCATATTTTAGGAACTAGCGATATCTTGGGAGGCGGCGATGATCTTGGTCTCGATCTAGCTATGTCTTCATCCAGTAGTAGCGCCGGCATGACGACGGAAAATGTCAAAGGATTTTCCGATTTTGCTCATCATGTTTTACGTCAAATCTGCAGCCAAGAATGGGTGTTAGAGAGATGCTTACAAAATCCGGAAGAGCTTTGTCATCAAGACATGTTGCTGGATAATATGCTCACGCCACGACAAGCCCAAAAATTATTACATATGATCTGCTATCCCGAAACACCAACTGAAGCCTTTATCGATCAGAAGACACATATTACGAATATTTTGGAAAATTTGGAACAGTGGAGTCTAAGAATGTCCTGGTTAGATTTACAGCTTATGTACAAGCAATTCGCGCCAGGCTCCAGTGAACTATCTCAATGGTTAGACACAGTTGCGAAAGCTGCGATCGACGTTTTTCAGTTGAACAATACTTTGAGTAATAAACCTGACAAAAGATCAGGTTCCATATGGTTAGTTGCTCCATTAGTTTCCAAGTTGCCGAGTGCAGTGCAAGGCAGAGTGTTAAAAGTGGCCGGGCAAGTGTTAGAATCGGGTAATTGGTCGAAAACAGCAGGTCGCGAGAGAGGTAGATCCAAGTCTCCTTCACTGTTCAATCACCAACCATTTCTGTCACTTGTATTAACATGCCTGAAAGGTCAAGATGATCAAAGAGAAGGTTTACTGACATCCCTACATTCGCAGCTTTCGCAATTTTTAAATACTAGTAAGGAAGAGAAACATATCGGTTCTGAAGATCCTAAAACTAGAGAAGTCTTGCAAGATGCGTTGCAATTAAGATTCAGCCTCGTTGGAGGGGTGTTTGATACGATACAAAGAAATACGACTGCTACAACAGACTGGGCGATTTTACTAGTTCAATTGGTCAGCTATGGTGTTATAGACTTGAATAATAATGCAGAATTATTTACAACTGTTATAGATATGTTAGCAACGCTAATTCATTCCACGTTAGTATCAGATTCGCAGTCCGAGAAAGACGAAAATAAAAAACACTATCAAAATCTAATGAAAAAATTAAAAAAAGAATTGGGTGATAGAAACTCTTCAAGCATTCGTTTTGTAAGACAACTTTTACCGTTACCAAAGCTTACTATGGAAGTTATCACATGCGAACCCGTTGGATGTTTGACTGACACTAAAGGCAACAAGATTGCTGGATTCGACAGTATCGACAAAAAACAGGTACATTTAGCTTAGTTTCTTTTTGCCTTGAAAAGTATTTTTCTTTCTATTTATAAAAATATTTTTTTTGTTGTGAAAAATAATGTTAACATATATATATATATATATATATATATATATATATATATAAAGTGTATAACGTGTTATATTTAAAATTAGGGACTGCAAGTATGTGATTCTCAAAGAGTGTCGGCATGGGAAATCTTAGAAGGTCATAAAAATCCTGCGCCGCTTTCCTGGGCTTGGTTTAGAGCTGTCCGATTGGAACGCAAACCGCTTACATATCAGAATGCGCATAAATTGTTGCGATATCACACACATAGTCAAATTCGTCCAGCTAGCCATTATTTGGATCCACCTCCATTACCACCGGAAGATTTGGAGCCGGATAAAAAGGAATCGGAACCTGGTAAAGCGGATACTCCGATGAGCATCGATTCACCAGGTCGAGTCGGCGGCAGTGTCGGTGGCACTGGAGTTAGTAATGCAAATACTAATGGTAAAGGAAAAGCCATGAAAAATAAACGACATGCAAGACGAGCGAAAGCTGCTACGCCTACAACACCTATATCACAGCAGATGCAAGTGAGTTTAACTGTGCAATAATATGATACAAGAAACGCAGAGTTATTATTATTACATTATCAGTATTACATTTCTTTCTTTTTATAATTAACAGCAACCACCATCTCAATTGCAACAAATGGCATTCGGTAATCAACAAGCTCCTGTTGCACAACAGCCTGGAATGTTTACTGGACAACCCCCACAACCCCAACAGCAATGGTACAGTAATCAGCAAACTCACACACCTGCGCAGCAGTATGGATATGGTCAACAGTTGCCGCCTGCACCAATCAGTGGACCGCGTTACGAAAGACCGGGAATGAATAATCAATCTAAACAAGCTCTGTCGAATATGTTACGCTTACGATTACCGTCCAATCAATTCATGGGCTCGCAACAACAGCCACCGAATACCACGCCGGTTGCCGGGCCAGCAGCCGCGTTCCAAGGAATGCAGAGGCAACAGTTCATCAGGCAACAATTGAGAGCGCAGCATGGAGCACCTGGCATAAATCCACAACAAAGCATGTTTGCGGCACAGCAACAGCAACAGCAGCAACAGCAGCAGCAGCAGCAAGGCATATATGCTGGAATTCAACAAGGTATAAATTTAAAAAATGACATATGTCAGAATATAATAAGCGTGATGTGTTGTGGAGCATTAAACAAATATGATTGATATGAAAAAGATATACTATCGATGTATAACGTATAAATGCTAATGTTTATTATGAATGCAATTAATATCTTCATAGTTTAGTTTGAGCGTATTTGAATTAATTTTTTTCCACAGGTATGAATCAAAATTATGCTGGATATGGTGGACAACAAATGATTCAACAGCAGCAGCAGCAACAACAGCAGCAGACGCCACAACAAACGCAGCAGCAGCAGCAGCAGCAACAGCAACAGCAGTTGCTTCAACAGCAGCAACAGCAGCAGCAGCAGCAACAACAGCAGCAAGGCATCTTGAATCAGCAACAAAATATGATGTTCCCTAATCAGCAGCAAATGATGGGTCCGCAAAGGGGACAGGAGTATATGCCACAACAAAGAATGCAGCCTGGCGCTACGAGGCCACCATATTTACAGGTATGTAAATTTCTAATGATAATTTTATATAAATTTAGCATCATAGCGATATTATCGTTAAAAAATTATAAAATAGGCATAACAATTGTATTTTATAAGATTTAATAAACGTGCTGAAAAATATTCATTTAGGCGCCAAACGTAACAATGAACGCAATGGGACCAATGGGTGGAGGTGTCCAGAATCAACCTGCACCTCCATACCGACAATCCGCTGGAAAACCAGGCGCAGTAGGAGTGACGGGAGTAGGCACGGCCAATGTCAGTTTGCAGCAGCAAAACCAGCAGTTCCAACAGGTATGCTCTATAAGAAATTTTGTAAGATACATTTCAGAAACGCGATAAAGAATTCGTAAATTATTGTTAATTAATTTTCTTTACTTTAATATAGCAACAAGCGATAAATCAGCAGCGTATGAGGCAACAGATGTTAGCTATGCAGCAGCAGCAACAAGCACAGCAGCAGCAGCAGCAGGCCGCTCAACAACAGCAACAGCAGCAGCAAGGTGCTGCTGGTGGCCAACAACCAACGCCTCAGCTCGTGACGCATTTACAGAGGCATTTGAGTCAACCGCCGCAACATTCCTACCAGCATCAACCACCACCTTATTAGAGAAATCCATTTTTTTCTTATTAGAAAAATTGGATTTATTTAATATCTGTTGGTTAAACAGTGCAATGTAAAAATGAAAACAGATTTATTGAATTCTAGACTTTATGCTGCTGAATAAGTAAACAAAATTCATGTTAGACTAAAAGACATGTTTTAAAGGAAGATTTCTTTATTGGGCTTGCTGTAATTTTTTATCAGTCAATATTTTATTGGCCGCATACTATCGTATTTCTTGATACGATACTTGATACAATGGATGTACAATGGACAAAAATCATTTTCTAAATTCTCACGTTAAAATGAATGTTACAAATTTTACTAATTAGATAGTTTAATAATTATTGCAACCACACTTAATTAGGCATAAAAGAAAAGAATGTTCTATGTATGTATTATACTTAATAGATTTTTGTCTGGTGTCCAGAATCATATTTTAATGATCTTATTGACTTAATATGCTAAGTCAGGATATTAAAAAAATCATACATTTTTTTCTTTATGTAAATTCTCATCAAGTATTATTAATATTATTATTATTATGTTCCTATGCTTCGTTTCTTTATCAATAATATTTGTAATATGGACCAATTGAAGTAAAAAGATCATTTCTAAGTTTTTCAGATAAGGAAGGAATTATTTTCAAACATTGAAATGTTATCTTGAGGAAATGTGTCGATTGCCATGTATTATTTATTACAACAAATTACAAATATTGTAACGAAACACAGAGACAAAGCATAGGAATGTAACATATATTATCTCTAAAGTATTAACGACAATGATGAATATAGATAGTACATACGATCAGGCATACTATAATTTATATTATACAGTAAATCTATTGTTACTGTTATCTGACTATTTAAACGGTATTTATATATCATATTTTTTACATAGAATTATATATTAACATTGGACGTGTATAATATAAAAGATAATTGTATCTAAGGAGTGCATCCAATAAGAAATGACAGTTCAGCAACTACTATAGAATTCACACAGATTCGAATAAGCTGCGTGATTCAAATAGTTGGCGAAATAAAGATGAATAATAAATCAACGAGTTTCGAATTCAATTTCTAGCGTTTCGATATTTTCCCGATATCGTAAACCCATTAAATGAATTATCGCATGAATTGTTATACTTTCTTCAATTATACATTCAGCGTCTGTGTAAAAAGATTAGATAATAATCGAGTCTCCACGTTGTTCGTTTTATTCTTTCAATTTCCCTTGCATCGTTAATTCAATTATACTATAATTTATATAGAAATTTATATTTTATTACAAAAAGAAAAATGCTTTAATAAACATCGGGATGTTTTAAAAAAACCCGCGCGAAAATTGGAGGGAAATAGCAGCGAATGATCATGCGTGGGACGAGATTAATGTTATGCGCATGATCTATCATGCGCAGAAGGACACCTCGAGCGTCGGTCGCGAAAACTCGGCTGCTGATTGGCTCGTTCGCAGCATCACCCGACAGTCGCAATTCGAATTCCCGCATCACCTCAGTCCGAAATCGTCGCGAAAGATTTGAGGATCGCGTTCGAACCGTTCCGTACTTCTGCCGATCGTTGCTGTGTCAAAGTCAACCGCGGACGCGAGGAAATGCCGGGAGTGTGTCGCGAAGTGCTTCGTCGTTACGTGAATATCGGGTTAACGCGCTCGCTCCGTAATTGCGCACCGATCGGAGCATCGGAACATCGGTGCTCCGTCTCGGTGATGTGTGCAGTGATTTGTGCTGTGATATTGCGATAAGCAATAATATATGTCTAAATGTGCTGTGTGTTGTGTGTTATGTGTGTGCCCATTGGATTACCCTCGGATTACCCTTTGGATTACCCTCGCACTTGGATTACCCATTGGATTACCTTCTCATCGGCGCAGCAGCGGAGGCCTGGCTGGGAGGATCCGGAGCTGTCACCGCGTCGCAAGGTACGTGCCTACCTCTCGTTTTCGTAATGCTCCGTTGCCAATTTACACCTGTATGCGAGGATTCCTCAAGCGAGCTTCGTGCGATCGTAGGCCGTACGCCGCTTTATCGGATATATCGGCCATTTATCCGCTCTCACGATCGTGTGGTAATACGATACGTTCTCGTGAAAAGTCATGCGATTATATACGCTTCCTAATACCCGTCTATTCAGTTATTCTAAATGCATTATAACTTTTGTATTTTTCGCCTTTACCGGCTATACAGGGACTATGCATTTCGATTCAGTGCCGAAAATCTGTATTATTAGAGATTTTTAGCACAGGGAATATCAAGGAGTTAGAATCTGCAAGTACGCCAATATGGCGATCTCAATGGTCGATAGATCACATTAAAATTCGGAAATATCTTGAATATAATTCTTCCTAAAAATTACGACTCCGTGGATAAATGAAAGGGTTTTATCTTAGGGATGGAAAGTGATTATCGACTGATGTGTCGATGGATATAAGAGGACGCGACGTTACCGACCAGATACGTGTCGCTCGATAATCGCTTCCAGTTGCAGTATTTCTACTTTATCGATGATAATATTGGTAAATGATTCGAGTTATTGGTTGCACGATCTCGGCCGTTAGTTTCATGCCTTCACGGTAGATGGCCATAGTGTTAGCTTTCCCGTCACGCACACACAAACATAATAATCAATTGAATTCTTCACACTTTAATGAAGATAATCCAACTCTATTTAGCTATTATATATGAGCCGAGCCTGTAATTATCGCCCATTTGTGTAAAGACCTTGTATTGATACATGCACGCGCATAATTCCTATTCATTAAAATAAAATTATTGCACAATTAGGGTGTGTATTCAAAATATTTAGAAATTGCATAATGTGCAGCAGCAGAACATTGTCCATTTGATATAATATTTTGGTTACAAGATGGTTATTTTGTTATTTTATATCAAATTAAGCTATAAAAACGTGAATTATTAACGAAGCGTATTTGTGACTGTAATCCTTGTGAATCTTTTATTCGAAACAATAATAAATTTCATTGTTAGACTCGGGTATTTACAGAGCTACGCATTATCTGCAATTAAAACTTGATCGAGAGATAATTTATTGCGATGATTAATATTGCAAATGTTAAATAAATAATAGTATATTATTTTTTCATTCATTTGACAAATATGTATTAATAATATCTTGTTCTTGTAATCTTTCATTAATAGATTTAATTTCATTTAAATTAGTGAGTTGATCAAAATATTTAAAGAGCTATTTAGCGCTATTGGATTTAACATTAAAATAAAATATTATTTATTTTCGACATACAAACTTTCTCTAATAATTAATGATTTAATATTTAATTATTAAGCGATTATCTTTTCTTGCTACATTCTTCTAACAATTTAATGTAAAAAATAGTCAACAATGAACTAATCTGAAATCTTAAAAGCAATTCCAATAATCGTAATCTACTGGTTTTGGCATACACAGAACAATAAAATCTCGAATAAAAATATCATATTTGATGTTTATAAGTGCCACAATGTTTTCAATAACTGCTTGATAAGCACAATTTCGTATAAGCATTCCACAATTCTGTACTGTAAGGGGATGCAGGGAACAGGGATTGTATCCTCCGTTAAATTATGAGAGATACTTTTCGCGATTGTTCACAATGTCCCGAGATATTTCGCGTATCGCAATATAAAAGCGAGACCGTTAAAAAGCGGTGCTGAGGTCGCGATGCCTTCGTTTTAGTTACCCACGGGTACGCGAAATAAGCGCAAGCCTTTATGCCAAAAACCACGAGCGGCAATCCCGTAAATGCGATTGGCCGTTGATGCCAGCCCGACCTAGATGGTATCTGATTGGAGTAGAGCTCGTAGCTCTTGCTCCGCAGTTTCCGCGGACGCTTCGGAAATCGCAGACGAAACCGCAGAGTACACGAAACGTCGCGGCCGAACTTGGAGCTTGCTCGCGAAACCTGATAAGCCAAGCGCAATATTTTTCCTAGATGCATCTAGGACGTGTATGGCTTGAAATCCTATT
The DNA here is from genome assembly GCA_928718305.1 of Tetramorium bicarinatum. Classification (NCBI taxonomy): domain Eukaryota; kingdom Metazoa; phylum Arthropoda; class Insecta; order Hymenoptera; family Formicidae; genus Tetramorium; species Tetramorium bicarinatum. Next base: position 14,555,734 of record OV788320.1, read on the forward strand.
TCTGCCTCGGCGCTCCGATTTTTATATTTCGTACGATCGAATGCGACTCGGCGGGATATATTTCATATGCTATTTAATAGGTTTGTTGTCTTCCATTCTGTATTCTCCTGGTTGGTAAAGTAATAAGCAAATGTCGATACTTTTAATAGAGAGTGAAAAGGATGACAAATGTAGAGAAATTGTAATATTTCATTTTTCGCGTATTTAAGCGTTGAAATAATGGCGAGTAATAATTAACTTAATGTTAATGTTGCTTGTTTAACTATTTTTTTCACTTTGGTAAATCGATACAGTTAAATTTGTATTGACGTAGTTACGTTTACGACGAAGAAATCATAACTCGTGATTTTTTTAAATACATTAATCTCTGATAAAGTACATGTTTTTAAAAAGGCTTAATATAACTGATATTAATAGAATAATAATAAAACGGGAAATATATGTATATACATAAATAAGAATAAAACATAAATTTAGAAAGATTTATCTATGAATCCCAGAAACTAGAATGAATATAAATTGAGAAACTTTGTGTCTATACTTAATTTCAATGTCACGTAAAATACAATACATATTACTTGCCATCATTAATATTAAGAGCAGGAAGTTCGATAACTGCAGGAAATTATGTTCTACAAAAAAATTTCTTATTAGGACGGTTACTTGATATTAACGAGTCTTCAGCCGGCTTCTGAAATCGAGTAATTCTCAGAAATATACGGTCGATGCTAACTATACTTAACTATACTTAACTATACGTCCGGACGGAGGCCTGTGGCTATCTGACTTACTTAACCCAATTGTTCGATCTAGTCTTGGGGCTTATCCGGAAGTAAGGAGCTTTCGGTTAGTTGTTCTAGTTTATCAAGTCACGCCCAAAATTAATCAGCAGCAAAATTTCGCGTTTTCCAATCTAAAAATTATTTCCCTTCTCATATATTCCCCGTTATTCGTACGAATAACATGCATAATTTTTATATAAATTTGCAACAACGTGATCCTTCGCGCCTTTTACTCCTCTGGTTGATATCTAGATAACAAAGAAACACTCTTTATCTTATCACAGTGTGCAGCATCTGCTGATATCCTAAAGAAAATGTCAAATAATTGAAATTGGGATATACGTGGTGTTTCTCCCCGAAATATCTCGATATCTTTGCGGTTTACGTTCGTCACGGTCACGTGCCACATTTTCCGACATTTCTCGCCTACACGTTCCTTCCTATATCGCGATATTATCGCAAAAATGTTTCGTTCCGAATATTTCGGAAAAAAGATGTCACGGGAAGAGCGGCGGATAAGCGACGGTAGAAGCGGTTACGAGAGGCATCTTAACGAAATTCCGCGTGCACTTGGATGCATGGCCTGGCAAAGTGACACTCCTCCGATGAGTAATCGAATTATTCGACGTCTTACCGTGCCCTCTTCTCATCCTGCCACCTTCTACGATCGCTTGCCAGCGCCGCTCGCCGATTTACTGATTACTTCACGAGCTAAGAAAGAATTCCCTTCCTCTCCGAGGACGAGGAAGAAAGAACGAAGCTGATACAAATTTTTCTATAATTTCTCCAGTGTTTATTATTTTTCCCGTTATTTTGGATTGGTAATTATTATCGAGTCCATTGTCTGTAGATATTATACGTTATAGGATGAATAATCTCTTGAGAATATTCATACACGATAAGCATCATAAATAATTCAATTTAAATACGATTGATGTACCACTTGTGGAAAACGACAATGTCACACGAATTTCTCTCAAGAATCAAATATTGAAACGCAAAATTCAGGCTGTCTTAAAACGAACTTTATTTGAATTCCTCGTTTGAATCGCGATTGCAAATATAATATAAATTGACTCTTAAGATTTACTTATTAAATTATATCATTTCAAGATTAATTTCAATTAAATTCTTGAGTATAAAATTCAGAAATACGACTTACAATACGAGCATTAATAAATATCCTCTTTTTCTGTTTAATTGTATCATAATCATAGAATAAAAATCTCGGAGAAGCCTTTAGCGGCAACAAATTGAGCCTCCATGATCGTCCTTTTGATTTTCATGCGGGGTATATTAATTATTTGTGATGCTTATCGGCCACGTGGGCAAGACATGTCTTATCTTCGTCATTGGGGAGGGCTCCACTAATTGGACAAATCTTTTCATCAATCGCAAGACCGAGCATTGAGGTCCCAATTACTTTTTAACGTTTCGTATAGAAATAGAAATCTATCAAAACTTAGACGGTTTTAAATGCAAAAAGTAAGATATTTTACAAAATGCAGCAATGCAATAAAAAAATTTTATGATTAGCAAAGAGAATAATTCTCCTTAGCTTCAATATTGATGTGTAATCTTTAGGTCTGCGAACCTCCTAAAACTTTTACAAAACTGTGATGTTTGATTGTCCACAAATAATCCATTTTTTTATCCATTTTACGAAAGAAAATTAAATTTGAAATTTCATTGTGAAAGTAATGATGAAATTTCACTGTGATCTTTGGGCACAACGATATTGGTAATATCTCCACTTTGCACACGTCTTAAGTCATGTCTCAGCAAAAAGATTCTTTCGTAAGGAAGAATCCGGAAGTCACTGAGCGATAAAGACGAAAATTCGACGCAACACGAGTGACACTGGCGTTCAATGTGTTGTCCCATTTCGAGATGCGCTTCTCGACTCGGAGATATTCAGGTTAGATATTCGCGTTGTTTTTAACAATTGCGGAATCCGCAGGATCGCCAGAGGTGCGGTAGGAGGAGCGGTTGGCTTTGCAATGCGGCTCTGGCCAATATTTCAAACGGCCAGACATTCGGAAAGAATTGACAAGGTACGCGCGGCGGCGGCGGCGGCGGCGTTCTCTCCTTTCGCAAAACAACCCTTTCGTCCGCGGGCCAGGCTGGCGTCGCGGCGCATCCCCTGGTAGAGCGAGGGGGGCGCCGGAGGAGCACCGTCGGCGGCCATCTTGTTGTTTGTGCAACCGCCGTCGGCCGTCACACTCGCACCCATCGCACGACGCCACCCTCCATCGTGTCCCATTGGCGCGTTTAATCGCCAACAACCGGCTAACGTCGAAAAGCGGATTAATTCTTAAGGATAATTGGAAGGGAATCGTTCCGACTGCATTTATGCGGAAAAATAAGGGGGATAGGGCGATATCGGGCGGGGAGGAGACGGCGCGGATGGGCAAGAGAGAAAAGCGAGCCACTGGTAACGCGCCAAGTCTCGCCCTTCGCGTCGCACGTCGCGTGTTTTTTATACTCTAAACGCGCGCGCGCGCGCGTGTAAATACAGAAATAATAAGAAATCGGTCTTTTCTGCGATGAAACAGGCCGATTCGACGGGCCGTAAGATCAAAATGAGTTTTCAATTACGATCCCAACTGCCTGACACGATTCTTTCGGCGTTGTTATCACGCGGCCGGTAAATCAAAGACAAGACTAAACAATTATTTCGGTTGTAATAACTCGCAATGTTTTTTAGAACTCACCAGTAGTGGACACAACAATCTAGTTACAATGAAATTAGCTGCGAAATAAGTCACATGTTCCATGTTGGCCGGATTTGGCTTTCAGGCATCGAAGCATTAAATGCACGTCTCTTTCATCGCAAATCTCCCTTTGCGAGATGAAAGAGAGAGAGAGGGAGGGAAGTGAGCTGCATTTTGCAGGAGCAATACTCACGTTTTGATCGCGCAATGCGAAAAAATATTTTCACGCCACGCCAGAATTGTTTTCGTGGTCGCGCGCGGATTTAACGTTAAATGTCCCCGGGCGTGAAAGCGCTCGCTTTTAACGCGTTGAGTATGGCCTGCGACTCGTAAATCCGGCCGCGTCGATTTGAATCGCCCGGTAGCGCGCGCGATGGAGGATGGCGATAGAGCCTCCGATAGAAGGCGAGGGGTCAATAACCCCGGTGTACCCACAGCTTTTTCCATAGCCGCGAAATGGATGTGGAGGCTCGTTGCGGGCGGCAGCCGAAATGCGCAAGTATTCCTTCAGCGGAGATGATCGAGTTTCGCCGCAATTGAAATTGATATTGATATTTTTTTGCGCGCCGCTGTCGCCGCTTCGGCGCGACGCGTGCGAATAACGCTCGTGAGAAAAATCGAAATATTTTCGTTGGGACGCGTCGTTAAACGTCCGCAAGTTAAAAATATTCAATATTTCTACGATTCGACGTCTGATGAATTACTCTTCTGCTTTTCCCTGGCTGGTCGCGTCCTGAATTTTTTAAAGTTACATGATTAACTTTCTAACTTTTGCAGATTTAACATTGTTTATCAATTATCAACACAATTCATTTCGTTGCTTTAACAATCTGACATTTTTACACCCATAAATCTGCATGTAATTACAATATTTCTAATAACTGTATTTTTAATTAACAGTATCTCATCTTTTGGAGAACGTAACGTTTCTGCAGTAATGGCTTTAATTAATAGCTTTTTGTAGCATGAAATATAGATACGCGGCTGCGAAATAAAGTATGTGCGCACGGTTGCACCCGGCCATCTGACGCTCGATTTCGAAATATTATAAAGTCTTATCGGCTCGTTTTGGCCGGCAACGAGCCGGATTTAATAATACAACTGAAATCGGGAGGGAAGGACTATTTCGGAAATTCCAATAGTGAATCTTGTTAGAGATATTATTAGAACTGGCGGGATTTAGTAAACTGCTAAATATGAAAGTGCTCCGGCGCCGGAATCGGAGTTTTATGTTTAATAATCGACTTCTTCGACAGTAATGTATAAACTGGCACGTGCTACACAATATAAAATCGACCAACACACATCGCGAACTGGGAGAAACTTAAATTGAACGTACGTTTAAGTTACACAAAACGCGACAGCCGAGTTTTTTTTTCTTTTATTAAATTATCACGATTAAGTTATCTTTAGATCTTCATGTTATATGCATCGATGAAATTGTAAAACGGCGGAAGCGAAAACAGCGGAAGCGAAAACGGCGTTATATCCTTTTTGTAACGAAGGGAATGGGATTACGTTTCTGTTCTGATTGTGAGTGGGACAACGTAAAAGACGTGTCCCACGACTCCGTCATTCGGTTGTTCGCCAATCGCCGAAGCGGAACGGGAAAATTTACCTTTATGGTGTAGACAGTGTAGACGGAATCTTTCTCTCTCTTTCTCTTTCTCGCTTCTTTTTTTTTTCTTTCTCTTTCTCTCTCTCGTAAACTCACGAAAGTCCGATACCGTGCGATAGCCCGGAACTCGTAGAAACGAATGCGGAAGAAAAAGAGGAAACACTCGCGCGCTCTCTCTTTCTCTCTCTCTCGGGATAGGAAGGGTTTGGAATGCCGCGAGGGTGGCATGGGTGGATGTGGCGCTTTGAAACTTTTCCACTTTAACAATTATGAGCCGGAATTGAATACAGCTTGGTCCGATTGTGAATTCGCTCGATTTGCTGTCCTTATCGCTATCGGCCGCCTCCATAAATAACGCACGCGATCTTACGGAGTTTGGAACGATAGTGCTCTCTCGATCGAGACTCGATCAGGTCGCGGTTCCTCTTTCTTACTCGGCGTCTCCCCAGCGCGCGCTATACGTCCCGTTGCATTTATGAAATTTAATACGGACGAGCGGCATTGAAATTGAAAAGATTGTTGAAGTAGATTGTCGGTAGATTGAAAAGATGGTCGAAGCACTGACCGTAGTGCGCCGATAATGTGGAATACGCGGGCTTCGGGAATAAAAATAGCAAATGTATAACGAATAAAATTGATATTGAACGGCTGATAATAGATCATGAAGTAGATCCAACGACTTACAGATGTAGGATAAGGGTAGTATCAGAATAGGATGTAAAAATGAAATTGGCATTGAAATAATAATTGGAACGTAGATCATGAATGTAGATTATAAAAACAGATAATATGAATGAGAATAAAATTGTGAATATTAAAAGTCTTGAAAAACATTCCTTGCTATAAGCGTCGAGATCTATAAAGTTGCCACCCCGAGATGTAAATTTTTATGGCATTTGATTGTCCGTAATTTTGTCTATAAATAATTGTTTTTTAAAGTTTTTTTTCGTTTAAAAAAACTTAAAAAAGAATAAAAATGTTTAATTAATTTTTCTCTTGATAAATATTAATTAAAAATTTCTAATTGCAACAATTTATCAAAAGTTACATGGTAAGGATTAATTAACTGTTGATGGCGTGTTTAGATTTACGGATGATTTTATATTCACGGGTGAAGTTACGTGCCGGTCAGCCCGAAAATCGCGAACCCCCCCGAAAACTGCGATGAAACAAATTCGAAAATTGCATTTGAAAGTTGCCCAAGGTTCCGTCAAGTCTCGCCAAGCGAGTTCGAGACTGAAGTTCGAGCCTGCAGCTTGTTTGTTTGCGACAGTAGGGAAAAGACCGAAGTTAGAAAGAGGAACAGCGAGGAATCGCTACGAAGTCACGAAGGGTGGATGAAAGGAGAGGACGGAGAGGAGCGCGAGAAGGAAGAGAGTGAAAGAGGGGAGCCCTTCTAACCGATGCAAAAACGTCGGGAATCGTCGCAAAAGTTAAACAAACGACAGTGGCAGTCGTCCGTTTCCGCTCCACGCTCGCCACAAGGAAAGTTTCTTTCCAACTGCCTTTTTGCCTGCATTCACATTGCGGCATAATCGTTCCAATTCGACATTATCGCCGAGGAGAGTTAAACAAAAGCGGTGCTTCGCCGCGCTCAATCTTTTCAACGCTTCCAAAAGTGGATTAATCCTGAAAATCAGACGTAAACGCTATTAAAACAAATTCAATTGGGAAATTTAATTCTCGCGGTAAATTTACTTCGCTCGGTTCGAAATCTATTAAAAAAAAAAAGAAAAAAGAAATCTGTCGTCGAGAATCAGCGGCTATTATTTTCACATAAAATGGCGATATTATATACGTAATCAAAATTATGCGTCGTTGCACGCGTCGCATTTTCCCGAGTCTTTGATCCGACGTTCCGAAGCAAATCCGCGATACCTAATAAAGCCGCATTTTTGGCGAGCGCGCAACGCGTCCCGTCCCGTTCTGGCGTCCAAGCCCGAAAGCTCCTGATAGTGGCTTAGCCAGGATCCGCCAGTCAGTCGACGGATTAAGGTATCTCTCGGCGGCCGCGCGTAATCTCTCCCCGCTACCGGACATTTTCGCCACCCAAATCGTTTATCGTCTCCACGCTCCCGTTACGTTGACCGTTTGAACGCACTATCGTATAACGGTGCACGCTTCTACATCGTCATATTTCTCCTTTATCCCGCCTATCCCCGCAAAACAGGCTCTTTCGTGCACGAAATTACTCATACGCCGAAATGCACCGATTTTCGTTTTTTCTTGTTCTTTTTGTTTCACTATCCGTATCGAGAGATTTAGCTTATCCGCGTTGATTGCTTTCACCATTAGACATATGCAAGTATACCTATATATATCTTTTTTTTATTTACGGTTACATACTTAAAGTTCAAAAAGTAACAATATTATAATTAAAGTGACGGAAGAAGAGACATATTGGAAAAGAAATTTATGATTTTATTTCATTTCATATACTGTTTGAAGATAATGTTGTTTGTGATTAATGAAACTTTTAATTAAATTTTGTAAAAGAGGATAAAAGTTTCATACACGCGTTATTTTCAGTACAGCGCTTTGACATATATATATATATATATATATATTTTTTTTTATCCGCCGTTTTAATTTTACCGAAAAAGATCTCGATTTTTTTTAGACATAATATAATACTCAGTTTTAAAAAAGTTAAACCTTACGCGTGAACACATTCGATTACATTTATCTTCATTTTTAATTTGTTTAGATTCAATAATTAAACGAATTTTTCGATCGCAACGTTATTCGGTATTTCCGTTTCTGTTTAGAATATCGTACCGTATCGCGATATTCTTCGGTATTTTCTACTCGGTATGCAGAAGCAGCGGTTTGACATTAACGCGATAGGACCTTTACTTAAAGGGACCTTCGGAATATCGCGTTGCCGCGACATTTCCGGCATGAGAACGCAACTTTTCCCGACGGCGCGATTATGTATCGACGATACCCGACGACGCCCGGCGTCGCAGTTGTTTTATGTCGCGTCGTGCGTTCTCGGCTTACCCACTGAAGACATTCCTCTTCTTCGTCCACGTCGGCAGGACTGAAGGATGGAGAGGATGCGCATGCGGGGAGGGGTGTATCGAGAAAGATGTCGCGGAGGGATGAGTCCGGCTGCTTCTTGCCGAGTTGACGATAAACTTTCGTACAAGTTAAATACGAGAGCGGGATGAAGATGCATTACCCGAGCGCCGTTCCTCGCGCTGGCGGTGGACGCCACTAAATTGAAGGAAGACTCGGTCCCGGAAAACTGAAAGGAAGCGAACGGACGAAACGAGTTTCGCGATTTCTTTGTGCGGCAACGATTCAAAGGGATTTCCTCTCGCCTCGTTCGAGAGGTTCGGGACAGCCGCGAATCTTTTCTCTCGAGTCTCTGGCTGATCATGACGCTTTTACCTTCATTCTATTTATAGTTGAATCATCAATCCTCTTCGCCGTATACCTTTCGTAACAATGAGACTGTAAAAGACACGAAATCTTTTATTCGATGAGAAGCGGGCAAATTTGCAAAATGTTTTCATAAATAAAATAAATTTCTTTTGGATAGTTATAAGACTGAAATAGCAATAGTTGATATAAAAGATTTGTAAAGTTGGAAATTTTTTTCTACAATTTGATATGAGTACAAATATTACCATTTTTCTAGTTAAAATTACAATATTTGTAATTTTAGATAAGATTCAATTCTTGATACGGCGAAGAATTAAATCTTATGGAACTTATTTTTAAATTCTCAAATTCTGTCATAGAGAAACTAGACAAATTATATTTCGTGCTTTTCAAGCTCAGCTCAAGCGAGGACGTTTAAATTGCGAATGTAGCTTTCATTTCTATTATAAATGCAAATTTATTATTTAAATATACGCAGGAGAGTGAGGTAATCTTTTAACCCTTATTTCAACCTTAAAAATAGAACAATAGCTTTTAACGAGTTAAACGAAAAGCCGTATTCCACTTTCGGGTGTAATTCATGAAAATGCTGACGTAACTTACACCAGAATTATAACAAGGTCGGGCAACGAGATTGCCTTTGTTTCCGGAAAAGGATAAACGTCACGTCCTATTATTCCTATCCTCATAATTAGTTGAATGGATATTGTACCAGGGATTTAGTATATGTATCTTTATCCGGTTTGTTTTATTTATTCTGTAATAATGCATATTTGTATATCATTAAAACATTTATATCTTTTCAATTATCGTAATTATATCGAGTTATAATAACATTATCGTAATTATTTAGGCATGTTTTAATATTTTGATTAGGTCTTACTTTTCGCAGAAATAATTTTCGATAAGTGTATCGTACGTTTGATTTAAAATTCATGACAGTATTTATAACTTTATTATTAAACATGTACAAACGAAATATCGAATTGTATATGAATGAGCAAACGAAAATTTATTAATTCCAATTTTCTCACAGGAAAGGTGAGGAGCTATGTGAGGTTGCCTCCCTCTCCTCCATCAAGTTCTTTTGTTAATAATATTTAGTCTAGGAATGCGCAAACAAAAATTCGAAACGTGCAAACGATCGAACAATCGACTGAGTTTTAGTAGAATCATTTTTTTAAGCGTTGGATACTAACTTTACGTGACGATGGGAGTCTCTCTCTCGAGGCCTTCGATTCCCCTGTGTGGCCGCGTTCTACGTTGTTCACGATGGTAGTTGCGACGCGGCGTGTATTAGCCGGCGCGCGAGATGCAGGTCTGGAAGGCCTGAAGGGCCTGAGTTGGCAATAGTGAAGAGCACCCACTCGTTGCGACACTTGTGAGCGGCCTCATTGTCTCTCGAGAGAGTCTCCTCCAGCTTCATCCTTTCCCCCCAACACCCCACAACGTTCTCCTCCTAGTCCCTTCTCATCCTCGCGGCTTGTTCTGCCTGCGCCTTCACGATCCGCCTTTCCTCTTACACTGTCCCTCGCTGTCCCCTTTTCTTTGACATCGTCCGTCCGATCCGACGAGCAACCCTCTCGGGATATGACGTCGGTACGGTAGGTCCCGTTTTTTGCGCCACGCGAGTCTGTGGAGGATCCAGGGGGAGACCGGGACACGAAGAGGCAGTCTTGTCCTGTCTTAGCTTGTCTCGCCTTGTCTTGTCTTAACAAGCTTATGCAGCACTCTCCAACTGCATCGGTCGCCACCTCTACTCGATATCCTTGTCTCTGAAAAGATATTGCGGATATAGCAAAATATCTAACCGTCTAATCTAAGCTTATCTATCGAATAGATTTTCGCATAAAGATGATGTACGCGGAGCATTATTATTTTTTAATAAAAGGATATCATGCTCCAAAATTCAAATTTTCCTTGTAGTAATTTTGATGAGCTTGCAACTTGTTTAATTGAACAATCGATACGATAATCATAATGATCAATTTTCGAGAGATGCAGAGAAATAAAAAATCATAATTGATAAGAAATTATTGAATGATATCTAAAATGATGGTTTAATAGGACACTTTCGTTGGACTGTTTCACGAAGATTGTCGCATTTATTACTTTACACGCACTCTCTTCCACATTTGTAATAGTTAATTCAAAATATTTCAAGTTTCTCTTTAAATCTTGAAATAGTTTCTCATTTTATACGATCTCGCATGAATAAAGGAAGTCGAGATCAATGGATTAAATATATAAATGTTAGACACATAGATGTTAGATTCGTTCTGCTTGGTTCTGGGGGATTCATTCGCGTACGCTTTATCGGTTCATTATACGCAAGATCGATGGCATCTACGAGGCCGTAACATTTTTCGGATAAGACCGGTCTAACCCTCCGTCGCTTTCTTGGTCGTTGTTTGTACGTGCATGTGCGCGCCCCGCAGACCCGTCTTATCTTAGCGTTTCCGGTCCAGCGAGCCGGAAATGCGTAATAGAGGGAGTAGACGAGTAGACGTGAGGGACCAGCAGGGCGAAACGAGAGAAAGAACGCGAGCACGTGCGGAAAATGGAGAGGGAAAACACGCGCGAATATCGCGTCTGATATAACGAGCGCCCTCGCTCTCTTTCTCTATCTCTTTCTCGTTCTCTCTTTTGACTTCCGCAAACTAATCCCGTCTAAAATCCCAAAGTCCCTTTCGAAAATTATAAACCAAGCTACTCTGCTTTAACGGCATTATTACACAGCTTTTCGCAATCTCATGCGTTCTGTCATGCGTGTTTGAATAAGAATGAGAAATGTTTATTAATTTGAAAAGTAAAACACGTGATTATTTATTTATGTAAAATGAGATTTGAAATGTAATAAAGCATTTAGAAAGTGCAAATGATTTTTACGCACTAAGCAATCTGTGTGTTTGTTTCAAGTTAAAGAAACATAAAGTGAAATTTTTGTTGATAAATTTATTAAATTTTTACGCGTTAAAGAAATAATTTTCACTTTCGCGACGGATAAAAGTCACGCTCCATTTATATAATCTATATTATACGATATAATATCGGGCCAATGACATCTTTCAGGTCTGCTGCTATTATATTCGCGCTTGCAGTAAATTAAATTTGCGATACCCTTAACATCTTTGTTTGAAACTTGAACATTATTTAATTGGAACACCTTGCTCTTGACGAAGAGAAAGGAGAACTTTTACCGTTGACAAGCAAGAATCAGAAATTGAAGACGGTAGAGTCAAATTTCTGCGCGAAGAAAATGATTTGACCGTCTCGCAGCGTGATCCTGGGAATTAAAGGTGCAAGGAGACAGCACAGAATCTCCTTAAGCCCCTGCTTCGTATAAATTAGTCCTGAAGCCTTCACACTCGTCGGATTACGGGGATTATCCGGATCATAGGGAATCCGCGGTCCAATTAATCTGAATGGGACTTTGGAATAAACTCGGTATGAAGAAGCAATCGCGACGGCTATTCAGATCGGGAACAAAGCTGAAAATTTATTTATCTGATTGCTCGTTACGTTGTTAAATTGTTTGAACGAAACTAAAAGAGTGCCAATTCGCATTAAACTCAAAGTTTGTCATCGGTCGAAAAATTTCGAAAAATTTGAACGTTGAGATAAAGAATTGTCGGATTTTTTTTATTGTTAGCACACATATGAATAGTCTGAATCTGAGTTTAGATAAAATAGCTAAAATTTTAGCTAAGCAATTTTTCTTGATGTGTAAACTGTTGTACTGCTTAATCATCGCGTATCATTTATTTTACATACACTGAATGAATTGTTTAAACTATTTGAAATTCAACTACATACTTAAATTGTTTGAATTTATAATTAATCGAATCTTAAAATACTAATATAAACATAATATGACACGATAATTAGAAATAGAAAAGAGAAACGAGAAAGAATTATTCACAGAAAAAACTAATCATCTAAACGTTGTGGCGGATAATACAATTACAGTCAAAAGAGATTAGCGGTTCAATGTATTACATGAAAATGTAATAATACAAGAGATAGAGGGCCGCGGCAATCTTGATAGAGAGAGATGTCCGTAGCTTCACATCGGCGAATTCGAGCACCATCGAAGTCGACGAAACGCCTGACGTTGCAGTCGCTTCGCGAGTTCGCCGTAGCGTGAAGTACAGCAGGATACGCTTTCGCCTTTCGCCCCCGTTCCTTTAGCCCCCTTTCCTCACCCCCTTTTTACCCCGTCACCGTTGACGACTCTGGAAAACGCCACCCTGTCCCGCGCCCTCCCCGCCCCCTCTGGCAACGGGTATGAATATCGTCAGCTCTTTTTCACCCTCGTCGAACATATTTCAACGACAGTAGGCGTCGAGAGAGAGTCGACTGATGCCTCGGCACAATTCCGAATACGCCGCGGGGTGGCTCAATCGCTCGTTCACTTCGATTGGGATTTCACCACTTCCGGAGAGAGAACGCGAGGCTGCCAAAGGACGTAAGGGTACAGACGGTGGTTTTACTTTTTTGTGATGGCGCATTTTTTTAAAAGCTTATGCACAGAAATAGATCTAAATTGCTTTTCGCTAATGTCAACAATCCCGAGGAAAGAAATTTTATTTTCCATTACTATACATTTATTTAAGCTAATTTAAATTTATCGTATAAACTTGATTATAAAAGATATAGGGGGGAGGAGGGGGAGATTTAATATTTAAAAATTATATTTATCTCCGTGAGATAATGAGAAGATATCTGAAATAATAAACGTAAGATGTAAATCTTCCATTATAGTCATACAGGACAAAAGAAGGATAATGAAAGTAAAATAGTCGGTTTGTCTTTTCTATAATCATAAAAATTTTACAACATTGGCTTATGATATCTTTCGGTATCTTTCGGTATCTTATATATTTCTTTGGCTTACTTTATCTAATTTAACCATTTAATTTGAGTTGCAGAAGCTCTATGTGGCTCTCGTTAATTATCTGTTGTAGTCGGCAGAGATTCTATTGCTAGTTTACAGGGTTAATTAGCTTGTGTTACTAGCTGAGTTTCATTTAACTCGACTGTCAATTTAGGTAGCGTTTACTTAACTTAATTGTTTAACTAAAATCAATGGAGTTGTAACATGCCAATAAATAGATAGTGGAATAGATTGCGAATTACGTAATTTACATAAACAATTAGAAAATGTTTCAAAATCTGTGATACATATTTTTGTTGTTATTTAAAAAAATATGTTAATAAGAATTAGCGCATCGAAAGAAATAGTGCTTCTCAATTTAATTGAACTTAATAGATATTCTTTTCTATAAAACTATAACGTTGAGGAAGAATATAGTAAGAATATAATACGAAGATCTTCTAGTGAGATATCGACAAATCATTGACTCGCGTTATTGATACCTCATGAAACTATCGTCGTCGACACTTTACATTCGAAAAAATGGAATATTATCCTTACGGAATTCGTACGGCGGAACCGAATCCCCTCGAGTCGTTCTCCAGAGAAATGGGTCGAAATTCGTTGAAGTACCAAAAAATATATCGCCTGGATGTTGCCGAGAAGATCGCGAAGAAGAGCTCCGGAACGTCCGTGAGATCGTCGTCGCCCCTCGAGAACGATTTATAAGCCAGCCGTTCCGACGAGCTCGCCCGGCACTCTCGTCTCCTTTCGGAGCAGCCCGGCTCCCTTTTTGCGGCTTTGAGGCTCCCGATTCTTTACGCCGCGCCTCATTTTAAGGATGAATTTGCGCGAAACTTCTTCCACGAGCTCCGCGTCTCGCAGCCCCTTCATCGTCCCGACGCCGAGAGAAATTGCGGCGAGAAGCGAAGAGAAGCGGCTTCGTCTTATCGAGATTGAATTTTATTCCTTCACGGTGCATGTTATTAATGTAGAGAAGAGATTGTTTTATAAAGATTTTTCATTGTGCTATATCTCAGCATTTCTTTTTCTATACGTACGAGTAATGCATTGGGATTCAGCAGAACTCGTACTATTTTTCCTTGTTATCTTGCTTGTGATTAGTTATTTTTAATATTTTTAAAAATTAAAATAAGGACAATTAATTAATTTTAAAGAAAGAAATCAAAATGAATAACTTTTATATTTTCTTAGAGATAATTTCTCTCGGAGGTAATTTTTTGTTTAAAATCCATTCTTAAAAAAGGCGTGTTAAATCGATACTTGTTAAATCGAAAGTTTCCAAGTATTGTTGCCTCTTTCCTGTCTGATAATTTGGCTCACAATCAAATAGCTTAATGTACAGATAGAGATATTAAGTTGTATGAGCCAAATTATCATAACGTAAGACATAAAAATTATTTGCTAAGTTTTGTTTTAAAAATTAATTTTTTGCTTCACTTCTTAAAAAGTTACTTAATATAGAGATTTTCATAACTTTTTAAAAACTAAAATAAAAAAATTTTAGTTTTAGAGATAAAAAATAGCAAAAAATTAGCAAATAATTTTCACATCTCATTCGTTACGTTGTGATAATTTGGCTCAGATAGCTTAATACAGATAGGGATTGATTTATTATTTTTATTTTATAATTTTGAAGAATATGCTATCTGCTGAAATATGAAAATAGCGAAAACGTAGAAGACGTTTAGTTCTTTCTTCTGCTCAGAGATGGTAGCACATGTGTTTGCGGAGCTTCTATTATACATATAAAAGTTTTTCTGAAAGCTATATAATCGTTGAATTTTGTTCATCGCGCTATTTAAATTCAGTTCCTTCGTAACAAAAATCTAATCTTAAACAAAGTAATGAGATAGAGAAATTATCAATTAAGAAATATTACAAGATACAAGAAGTTTTTATTTTTCAACTAAATAAAGTTTTCATTTAATCAGTCACCTTTTTTTTGCAGAAGATCTTTTATTCAATATATTCTTATTTGAGATTTATATTTGAAATTGATACATTTGCATTTAAAATGCAATATTTAAAATTAATGATAGAAGGAAGCTTCCAATACGACCCAATTACTAATGAATAGCTTTAGTAAATAACCGTAATGTTTTTTAATTTTACAATAATTACAATCTGATAGTGTTTTTTTAGCATTGGAAAAATGTGGCTTTTTATGACTTTGAAATTAAAAGAAGATATAAGTAACGATCGGTTATTTATTAGAACGCGTCTATTCATTGGTACAATATATCTTCACGTCTATTATAAAATTCGTGTCTTTTTAATCGAGATTATCGTACATTAGCTCTTATCAACATTTATTTTAACTTTATCAGTGACGGATGTGCCACTTGATTGTGACGAAGGTTAGCGGGGACAGAACCTCAGGAATTTCAGTTTCGTAGGATCTTTCGCAGTTTAAGGGTCACGAAGTGGCTGTGTTCTGCGCGATAACCGTTTCTAATCTACTTTTCGCGTCTTCGTGGCGCTCGGAGACACCTCTTTGCGTCGGTTAATGGAATTAAAGTTCGGTCTCAGAATACGATTTTGCACACAGACCATACTACACGATAAGACTAATTGATACGCTCTCGTAAATGAAGCGTTGCTCGCAAAGTCGACTCACTTAACCGGCGATCTTTTGAGTCTTCTGAAAGGGCGAGGGAAAATTTCTCTCTTGAACGGTTCTAAGGATATCTCTTGCGTCAACAGTATCACATCTTCCGTTATCTAGACCTGGCATGTTGTCCTTTTCAAATTATACCTGGGTAACATAAATAAAGAACATAAAATTCAAAGGGGCTAAGGGGGATATAGTATTTTAAGTAAATCTTCATTAAATAGTTCTTCGAGGTTAATCAAGATCCTGTTTCATGCTATAGCTTTAATTACAGTATAAAAAATATATTATTCAAAGGATGAATAACGGACAATAGTTTATCGCGGCTTTTCTGTGTAAAGATATAGGAATGAGTTTAATCATGGAATAAAAAACCGTCATATTTCGTCTATTATCTCGTGATACTTCAATTGATAGAGCAGGAAGAATGAGTTTGCAATAATACAGAGGTTAAGCATTGTTAACCGATATTGTTACAAGCGGCTTTACATCAGTCATTGCTGAAACTTGCAGAATAGGGAGGGAAACATTATGTCTCCTTCTGCGCTTCTATCTTAAGAAGAAATGTGGTCTTTGTGCTCGAAACGACATTCGCTGTCACTCTCAGCTATTCACTCGCTACCGCGTGAGAGTTGCGAAGTTTGCGCGAAAGTTTCGCCAAAAGTCAGCAGGCCGAGTGACGCCCGTAAGAGAAACTGCTGCTGCGGAGAGCTTGAGAGTGAATGGCATCGATTATTATACATAAGCAAGCCGCGATCTGCGAAAATTTTCCACACGGAATTTCACTCTGTTCACTGTTGAAATTCGATTGAAACTAAAAGTTTGTCGTGGACAACTCTGTTGTAGGCGTAAAGTAAAGAAAAATCTTCGTACATGCATTTTTTTAATCTATTAATCAAATTAATTCCTTTTAATGAAGGTTCATTCCTTGATATATTTTTATAAAATGTACTGGCGATATTTTATCGAAATTCTGATAAAATAAAATCTTTTATAATTAGTATCGTTTTAGTATAACGTCAAAGTTCATCATAATAAGATTGTATTTTAAAATTAAAAATTCAAAATTGATTGAATCAGATTGATACACATATCTTGTGACACAGAAGTATAATTAGAATTATTTTAATCTATTCTATTAATACAATATGTCAAAAAATTAATCAAAATAAAATAAAAGTTTTATTAAGAGACAATATAAACGTTTTTTTGTAAATATAGGTATAATTGCGTTTCGTGTGTGTAATGGAATGGTTATACTTAAAGACTTTACGATAAAATTATATTGTGAACAGATGGGGAGGGTGTGACTATCCTTTAAGGTCTCAATGTTACTCTTGTAGGGAGAATAGCGAACGTGTGTAAGGTCGGAATGCGTTTTCTCCCTGTCGATAAATTGTCGGGATTCCTGTTATTCCCCTTTCGTCGAGAAGTTTTCATTCGGTGCGAGAAATGCAGACAAAATATTTGTAAGCAAACTTTGCGGTACGACTCTTTTATTTCACTGTTATGTTTATTCGAGTGTATTTTTCTGTCATGACATTAAGGGTTTGGAGAAAAACTAAATTTTCTTTTCTCCAAGAAGCCAAGACATCGTATTAACCGGATGTTAGCTACAATATTCCAATACAATGAATAGAATATGTTATTGTTAGAGCTATGCCTTGAGGCTTTGATTCGATTAGATGATAAAGTAAAATGCTGAATAAGGCTCGTCATAATCTTTTATATACATACATGTATGTATATTTCCGTCTGACTTTTTGGTTCTGCACTTTTGACTCTGATGTATTCTTGTTCCTATGATTATATTCGCGAAATGAATTCTCCCGTCTGCTTTAGCGCGTCGCTTTCATCGACATGACCCTCCTGTCGCCGGCCACGTCGTTTAAACACCTGCGGGTATTTGTTCAGGACGAACGGCGGCGCGAGCTCGCTAATTGACCGGTTTCGACTTATTAGAGTGTCTGCGACGCATTTTAAAACTAGATTAACCGTGCTCTGCACCTTTGCTCGTGTAGCTTGATGTGATTCTCCTTTTCAAATTGTTAGACAACTTTTCCGTAATGAAATCGGCAAATTTACCTTCGTTTGTACGAAAATCGCGGAAGACTCGTTTATAATTAGAAGACGGGCTAGGCGTCCAGATTAAATGATTTTCTTCTGCTCAAGTAGGCGAATCGCCGATTGTTTGACCCTCCTTGTATAATCCGCTACTTGTTCACTCAAAGAAGCGTAGAGCTTTAACAAAAATCTTGTTAGATGGAAGAAATTTTTTGAAAATTACAATATGTTCTTCGACATTCAAGAACGCGAATGTTGATTATAGACAAATTACATAGATGTGCTATACCGTTTCGAAGAAAAAAAGTCAGGCGCGCATATCAAATCGCAGATATATCTATTATGTTTAAAACGATAAACGTGAATTCCCTATGGAACGCCAATTAGATTACGAAATAATTCACCATGAGCGAGAGGGGAACTATCCGCGAAAACTTCGTCTCTCGCGTCTCCCCGCAGTATTTCGCGTTCCAGAACACCTTCGTCGTCGTTGTCGTGCAGTCCTTTGTCGACATGGAAGCGCCTGGGGTCGGTCGATCCACATATGTACATACAACACAGAGGGAACGAACGAGCATGGGGTGCCCCTCAATCAGACGTCGAATCGGGGCGCGTGTCGCGCGAACGAAATCCATCGATCAACTCAATTAACTAATTGCCCCGCGGCTCCCCTGCGTTTCTCTCTTCTCATCGTATTGTAGCCTCTCTTCTATTCGCAACCACGCTGTGAGGAAGCCAAGCGAATTTCGTCGAATTTCGCTCCGCGCTCGCGCGCGCGCGCGCGCACTCTCCTACGTTGCGTTTTCCGCTCCGATCACGCCTTGCCGACTTTAAAAAAATGCTATGACTGCCGGTTGTAGTTTATTGGTCAACAGCGATTCGCACCAACGGACTTTTCCTGTTGCGTTATTCCGAGGCGGATATGGAAAGCGATTGAAGCTCGTTTTGTTTTCCTATACGTTCGTTACATGTTTCACTGCTCGTTCCTTTTTGGCGCGTTACAGTGTTGACGTAAAATGCTTGACGGAAGTTCTATTGCGAAGTAAATTGTAAAGTGTTGCACGATAAAAAATCTAAAGTTTTATAGACAGTTTATAATTTGCAGCAGAATTTAGGGTAGAATATTATGAACAGAATATTACGAGCAAAATATATTGAATGTAATATAAAATCGTGTAATATAAAAAGATTTTGGGCGATCAAAATTATATTTAGATAAATTAGAGTATATTTTGTTTTTGTATATTTAATTATAGTGCACATTATAATCTATTAGAAAAATTTAGTAAATTGATATAGTGATGCCTAAGGCTTCAAAATAGCTGAATACATATACATATGGATACATAAACAACGATAATTAAAATTAATTAAAATTTTCTTATGCAAAAATCAATTCCGATTTAGAAATTTTTTTTTTAGAGAAAAGGAATGATAATATACCTCTTTTTCTTCTCCATATATAGTTTTAATTATTGTTTCTTTTAATTTTTTTATTATTTATTTATCTATTTCGAGACTGAGATTAATTAATATCGCTTTCAATGTTGCGAGTATTAAAAATGATATTTTATGTAAGATAGGAGTACTTTGAATTTGACTTTATAAATTTGCCGATAGTGTTGACGTAACTGTCCGTATAGCAAGAGGCTATGCTCAAAGCAAAGTATGACGAGGCGTGGGAAGTCGATAAAAATTTGATCGACGTCCTTACGGTCTGCTTACGGCACTATCATCTTCATGGCATCTTTTATTTCGTACTCACGAACACGTGAATACCTCAAAATCGCTTTTTTGGCTCGAGGCGACATAAAGCTTGTCAGCACGGGAGAAATATGTTTTATCTCAACGCGGGTAATGCATCTGAGATAATGATAGAGATATCTCTGAAATTTAATCTTCCAAGGTTCTGTAATTTTCGATATAAAATCAATAATAATACGTCTTAAATTTTCGCGAAAAGAAGATTGACTTTAAATTGATTGACGTACAAGTTCAAATTCATCTTAAAAATTTAAAAGGGATCTGTATGCAAATTATAAACACGTTATCGAATTACTTTTCATTATCGAATTTATCATTCCTTGGATTTATTTGATTTGTAAAACGTTTAAGGGATTTGTAATTGCGATTGGCGCGACGTATCTTGATATTTCAAGACACGTGCATGTTCATTATGTGCCATGTGACGTGTATGCCACGGAATTACGATTTTCTCTCTCTCTCTCTCTCTCTCACTCTCACTCTCATCCTCGTATTATGCAAATCCGTTGCGGCGAGTGCGATCACAGACCTTTGGCCGAAGGATGCACTACAGCCGAGCGATGTCATGGCTTAGGACGATTCTGTATGAGCTACCGCGAGGTCACTTCGGGGACGGCGTAAATCCCCGAATAGTGATTGGCAAGTTCTCGACGATCCCGTGGGATATATCATCAGGAACAGACGGTCACGACTTGAGCCCGAGAAATCCTTCGTGACTACTTATTGTGAATACCGATTTCTCACGAGTCGTCTGCTCCTCCATTCGTCAGAACTCACGAATTCTGTATATTCAATGAAAGCTCTTATCGAGCTTTAGGGATTTGGGATATCTAGAAATTGCGTAAAGATTATAGGAATTTATTTATTATAGGAATTGGGAATTTATTTATTATTTTTGTAGATGTAATCTCTTGTATCTTAGAGCTTAGCACTATTGAGGAATATTAAAATTGTATAACGTATAATAACGAGTATGTAACAAGTGATAAGCTATTTTACGACGTAACGTAATAGGAATTTTATTTCCAATTAAGAGAATTATCATCACAATTCTATTTCTTGATCTTTTCGAGTATATTTTATTTTGATCCCTATTCTCGCCCGACGTTTTGATAGACAACGGTAACGAGAGAAAGAACGTTTTTATGTGAGAATCTCGTGCGATCATCAGTTATTGTTCTGCGGATGAGATTGTGGGAAGAAATATTGCGCTGGAATGGTGTAATGTAACTGACAACCTGCTGCCTTAGAAGAACACGTGTGCACACATAGTCTATTTTCCACGTCAAAGTGTTTCATCGGTTACAATCACTGAGAGATTATTGAAGAAGATAATTGAATTAATATGTCTGATAATTGAACAATTAATCTAATATTGATGGCACGTTCAATGTTGAGGACGTTCTTTAGATTATATATCACGGCACAACGAAGTTTATATATATATATATATATATATATATATATATATATATATAGTTGTTAATGTAGAATATTTTGAATTATTCTTCCGCTTGCGTAAATTATTTCTATTATCACGTGAATTGGTTAGTTAATTTGCCTTCAAATCGCACGGGGTGTATATCGGCGTAAAGCTCTGATCGATAAACTGACCATCGACGATGCACATATCGCTGTTCCGGATTTATGCCATGAATAATTTGTGTAATCATATAATTAATTGGTCACGGCCATTAAGTACGAAATTCTAAGAAGCGTAATAAGTGTAATAAAAACAATACGCGAGGCAGACATAATACGGTTCGTGTCAATACCGTGTGTTAAATTATGACTTCCAACATATCGCGATGCACATCGTTCTCTCTCGCTGTTGAATACAGCAATAGATCAATACAGGTCGCAAAAATCGCTTATACGAACTGCGTTAATTTAATTAGTTCTGCAAATATGATAATTGCCACGCGCTGCTTGACGCGCCACGTTCATTAACACGCTTGAAACATTAGTATATAAATTTTAGCATATATCGTACTAAATTTATCTTTTAATCTGATGATGAATTTATATACTTGTTCTCGATCAAATTTTTTCCCATCATTTTAAATGCAACAAGTTTAGTTTTTCTCTTGATGAACGGTGGCGTTTATAAATATTCATATGTAATAGAAAATAAAAAATAAAACGTCACGCGGTATCCAATTCAAAATACATAAAGCCTTAAAGTGTTATTAGTAGAATAAGTCAGTCACTTTCAGATTTTGCGTATCACAATGGAAATTTTACACGATTGATAATGACTTTTTGCTAGAGTCGCGTTCACTTAAAATTAATTTGGCTAATGAGATTTTATTAACAATTTATACTGTTAACATCTAATTCGCTTAAACGTTTTTACATTTATGTATATAGTATGCGGGGTCAACTTCATTAAGCCACTGTTATTCTTGCCAAAGGAATATTGCAAATTATAGTGAACGATCGTAATATACAAAGCGTTGATAAATCGTACGATCGTATGGAAAATTCGATTAGGTCAACGTCAAATCGAAAGGCAAATGACCGGGAATGATTTGTTGCACAAACGAACTGCTCATTTGACGGTTCTATTAAAACTAGTGGAAACGCGCGGTCTGATAAACTTTAGGAGCAAGCAAAAATTCTCTACCGGAGGTTTCAACCGATCAAATCGATAATCACCGGTACTGCATTGAAAGGCAAATTAATAGTCGACAGGGGATGAGATGTGCGCGAACGAGGGAAACGGGGCAACTATTAACCCCTTGCTTTCCATACTGGCAGTAGGTCGACAGTTACTTCCGCTTGTTTTTCTGTGTAATTGGATAGAACGATAGAACATGATGCATGTATAGAAGTCCGCATAAATCAGTAGAGTTAAAAGAGAGCGTCTTATATTTCCTTTTCTATATGTGTGTGTATATATATATATATATATATATGTATGCGCTTTTGTATGTGCGTGTGTGCGTGATCCTAACTATCTTACGAATACGGCGAATGAGCACACGTGCTCTTATAGATCTATCATTTTGCGAAATGACATCTTAATCTATCGTTATATTTCTCTCCATTCGTGTTTCTCTTTGCAATATCTTTTTTTCTGGGATTATGTGGAAAAAGTATAATCGCGAAAAAAGACGTCCATAAAGAGCAAGTAAATTTTTCACAACACTTGCCAGTTATTCGCGCGAGGGTTACATTTTTGGTCGCGCGGGTCACGCGGAGGTGAGGAAGTGGAGCAAGTAGTGCAGGCACGCGGGTGGTCGGACTTTTTCGCGCGAGGATCACCCTCGCTCTCTCTCTCTCTCTTTCGCTCTCGCTCGCTCGTTCGCGCTAGCGTTAACGTTAGCGCTATTCGCGAGCGAGCGAGCGGGCGAGCAGGCGAACAGGCCGCGATCGGAGGCGGGTACGCGGTCGTGGCATTCCCCTCTCCGCTTGGCGTCGAGCAGCACGAGTGGGGACGACGCAGGCGCACGCTCTCTCCCGACCCCCGCCGTTGGAGTGGCGACGTTCCCCGCCGCCGCCACTGCCACCGCCACCGCCGCCGATGCTGCCGCCACCGCCGCCGCTGCCGCCGCCGCCGCCGCCGCCACATGCCCCTCTCCCCCCAGCCCCCCTTCCCCCCGCCCCGCGCCGAGAGCGCAGTGTCGCGTCGAACCTCTCGCAGAGCGCGTCGCACGTCCGAGTACCGGCCGCCGCCCGTCATCAGTAGTCGCCGTACCGCGCAGCCACGTAACCTCTCACCTTCTTAGTTTTTAGTAGTCGGTAGTGTGAGGAGAGTGCGGAGCGAGAGAAAGAGAGAGCGAGAGAAAGAGAGAGAGAGCGAGAGAGAAAGAGAGAGAGAAGGAGAAAGTAAATTGGCGAAGGGAGAAGAGTAATATCGGAGTCAAAAGAGCGAGCGAGAGGTCGACAGCCTTTTTCCCTCGTGTATTCTATTAGTCGTCGTCGTCGTCATCGTTCTCATCGTCGTCCTCCTTGTCGTCGTTGTCATCGTCATCCTTGCCGCCGCCGCTGCCGCCGCCGCCGCCGCCGCCGCCGTCGTTGTCGTCGTCGTTGTCATCGTCGTCATCCATCGGCGCGACACACAAGCGCGGGCTGTCCTGACCCTCAACCCGTCTCTCGTTTCGCATCACCTCCTTCGCCGTCAATAATCGCGCTCTCGTCACAGTGCCGCGCGATTATCAGCGTACGCACCGTATATCCTCCGTAATCAGAGTGACCGAGAGGTAGAGCGAGAGCGAGAGCGAGAGCAAGAGCAAGAGAGAGCTAGAGAGATAGAGGAAGGAAGAGACGGAAGGAACGTAGTCGCACTCTCTTGCGAAGGGAAGCTCCGTAGAAAGCGTAGTTTCGGAGCGCCGGCACAACTGGAGCAAATTCCGAGGCAAGTCTCGCGCGTGTCGTGACACCACCCCCTTCGTACGTCACGAGCTTTGCCGCGACGACGCTCGCCGCTGCCGTCGGCGACGAGACTACCGTCGCGAGCCCACCGACACCAGGACAACACCGTCCGCGACTCTGCAGCAACGTTCGTTATCCGCAGCAACACACTAGCAGGCAGCACATACACACACACCGCTACTCCACCGAGCGCCGTCGCTAACACCCCGGGTGGACGAGAGTCTAGCGACGACGACGACAACGAGCAATCGTGCGCCGCGCGCTGCTATGGAGTCCCAGAACCAGGAGATCGTAGCGAGCGGTTCGCCCGCCGAGGTGCCCAACGATCCAGGGTACGAAGAAACAGAGCTGACCCAAGGGTGCGCAAGGGAGGTTGTTACCGTCCACCACGTGAACGGCAGCCTCCCTAAGTTTACAACTCCCGGGCAACCACGAAACGTTCCACTACATCGACCATCAACGATCGACCACACGAGAGAGAGAGAGAGAGAGAGCGAGAGAGCGAGAGCGCGAGAGAGAAAGAGAGAGAGAGGGAGGGAGAGCGAGAGCGAGTGTAAGAGAGGACGTATGTATGCGTGAATGCGTGGGAGAGAGAGTGTGAAAGGAGAAAGAGGGGATGGAAAGGAGAACGACGGGCGGGAAAATGAAGCGCTTTCGTTCTCAGTGCGTTGATGCTGCGCGGCGATCGCTCGTCCTTGGAAAATGCTTGTGTTTCTGTTATCCTGCTCCGTGTCAGTGCTCTGGTTTAACGTCGATCGCTCCCCAAACGGATGGACCGCGTACTTTTCTATGATTTCGCGACCGCTCGACGACGACGATATGCGAATGCCGTCGTGAATCACGCGACGGAAAACACGCATGGTGTTTATGTTTGCCGGGCGCGTGAATATGCGTGCCTCTCCTCGGACCGGTGGCGCCTTCTTTCAGAGTTCGGTATACCCCCGCGTCGACGGGGGCGGATGGGAACGAGGGTGGGAGAGAGAGTCAGGATGAATGGAAAGAAGAAGGGAGGGAGAGGAGATGCCGCCACCTTCGAATCTGCCCGTCAGCCGATGCATTTCGCAGACTCGCGAAAAGAACTCGCGAAATACTGGGTTACCACGCGTGATGATACCACGCCTCTTGATGGCCACGTGGTGCAATCGATTCTTCCGTATGAAATCACGCGTGCTTCTGTCACGCGATTGTAATTGTCCGAAATGGAGCCTTCCAGAACCGATACTCCTTACAAGCAACGTGTTAGTGTTCTTCAATTGGATTTTTAACGTTTTTCTTAAAGATTAGCAGCTGGATTAGTTTAATGTCAAGTATATTGGCATTTGACGGAGAACGCGGTTATGCTTTGGTTGTGGTTATCAACCTAATTACATCCCTGACTGAAGCGATAGTGGGGTACTCGATCGATTCTATTCGTTGGATTGTTCGTGTCTAGTTAGAAAAGTTTGTCGATGATTATTTAAGACAATACGTGGATATTTGCACAGTTTTGGTTGTGACTAGCAAATTGATTAGTCCACATCTCTGATTGATGATTGTGAATAACAAATCGATTAATATTAGTTAGATTGTACTGTGTTTGATACAACTCTTGTCCGATGAGGTCTTTAATGCTCGGAGAGCATTTCGCTTTGGTTTTGTTCGTGGCTGATAAATTGATTAAATTATGTTACTGGACCATTACTAGCGCAAGATGCGAAATTGATCAATATTCATTAGATCGCTCCATTTAATATTCATTCAATGGCGTTTGATTTTGTTTAACGATATGATTGAACCTTCAATTATACTGAATCATAAGTAGGAAGATAGTCTTCTTCGAAAATGTTATTGGGTGTTGTCATTCGTTTGATCGCTTCTCATATAAAAGAAATCATTTAGAATTTAAACTTTTTATAGTATTTTGTCATATCTCATCGCTAATTTCGTCTTTGATGACATTGAGAGAACACAGTAATGCTTATATTCTAACTCTACACAAGGCACACATTCAGAAATGTATTTATAAGAGATTACAAATATATATTCGAAAATTTATTAAATATCCAACTTCTTTAAATATTTCTTTGATAATTGAAGCACGTTTGACACGATTCCTTAATAAGTTAGGAAGCATATTCGTTCCAATTTCGTATTCAATTAAAGATTAATTTCGAAATAAATTGTATTCACGAGAAAATCGCCAACAGTATTGTCATAGTAGCACAGTTGTGACTCAATGTCAGTTGCTTAAATGTTTTAATAAAGTTTGATATATTTGCGTTTCGAATCGATATCAAATGTACTCTAAAGTATGAAAATATCTCGAGATAATTTAAATGAAAATACAGCACTGTGAAACTCTACGTGTTTAGCTACGTTTTCAAATTTCTAAAGAATATAGAGTTTTCATAACTTTTCTCTTTTGTGTGTAAATATATCAAATAAATGTAGATGTATAAATATAAGCACAATTTAATGTCTAACTGTAGAATTTTTGATCGAGACTTTTTCGACATGTCCGATGCTTTAAATAGCCAATTCAATGGTAAAATGTCGATATGTTGATTGTATACTTTGTTGTTTATATCGACATATAAATGAATTACGATAAAATTCTTTGAATGAAGAATTACACAATAATCGCGAGATAACAATTATTTCTCTCTAAAATGATGTATTGCTTTTATTGAAGAATTGAAATGTTTAGTGACACCCTGACACATTAATGATAAATGATATTAAGCATATGTGTAATTGCCGCATTAAGATTACCTGTGGATACCCGTTTTAGATTTCTCGCGGTGATCGCGAGCTAGGAAACGGTAGACCACTTTGATTCTTCCAATTGGGAAGCTCTAGATGGATAGGCGGATAGAGATAGAGATGCAGAGAGTGAGGGCGGGAGAAGTGGCGGCGGGAGGGGCGAACGCGCGTGGGAGGAAGATGGCTATATCGTGGCTCGGAAAATCGATGTTCAAATGCGCTACCACGTGATTACGTCCACCAAGCGGGAGCGTTATCTCACCGTGTAATAATGCGAGGCGCGATTATTTGCGACGACGATGATGAAGAGCGAGCAGTGGTGGGGATCGCTTCTCATCCGCGAGATGGAAAGGGGGAGAGGGGAGGGAAGGGGGAGGGCGAGATCATGAATGAAAAGGATGGGAGGTCGTTTCCTTATCGACGCACGCTGACGGATACTTAAGCCGTCTAATTAATGACGCGTACGTGGATCGATTATGGCCACTGCCTGTCGTGCGGGAAGCGTAATACGCTCTCCTCGGAGATTACACTAGCCGGTGGCGGTTTTCCGGTCTTCGACTCGTTTATTCGCGTTTGCGGCCTATCTAAAGAGCTTCGAGTGTCGACGTTTTTTTATCGTTCTGCGACCTTGATAGCGACAAGTCTTCATCTAGAGCTCTTTATGACACTGGAATCCCCCGTAAATACATTAGCAAATGCATGTCGCTCCCTCGTATAGATAGCCAACAACCACGCGGATCGTTCATCGATCTGTAAAGCAGATAACAGATCTTCCGCTTTGGAGTAGTGATCGATAAGCGGCACGTGCTCGAGCTAGTGACTGTTTCTCGACGGAAAAGTTCCGAACGGACGTAATTAATATTATCAAAGTTTCCTGGATCTTTATATTCTGTTTAATTCAGGACTTCAGTTGTAAAATTTTCTCAAGGAATTTGCAGATGCGAGAATTTCTGACATCAATTCGGTTTCTTTTTCCACAATAATTCTTCAAGTATCGAAGTAATGATGAGTAAGTGAATTAGTGAGCAGGCTGAATTATTTTTACCTAAAACATTATGTATTGCTTAATTGCATGTATTATGTACATTTGTTATCATTTCCATTAATCCATTGAGTGGATTTCGAGAGAGAGATAAGATACAAATCGCATGGTTTCGTCCGGCGGCGCAAATTCGAGACTGATGGAATCTCCCAGTTCGCGAGAAAGGAAGTATTGGTCGGTTGATCGATTGGATCGATCGACGAATCATGTGTATGTGTATTCGATGTGTGGAATTGCGTGCAAAAGGGAAGGGAATGTGAAACGAAGGTGCCGGTCCGAGAAGAAGTCGCGTAACTCGCGTTCGCGATCGGAAGATCCGGTCTTCGGGCGCGTCGCGACGAAACGTGTTCGCGGAAATAAAAAAAAAATAAAAAAAAAAGAAAACGGGTGGTGTTCGATTGTTGATGTGTGGTGACACCTGCCGCCGAGGACGGGAGACTGCGCAGGGGGTTGCAAAATAGTACCGGAAGTTACCCTCTGCCGGCAGTCTCCCCGTGTCCGCTTCCTCTTCCGCCAACGACCCGCGACTGGACGGCGAGCCTGATGGAATCGTCTTTCTTTTCTAGGAAAATGTTCATCGGCGGCCTATCTTGGCAGACCAGTCCAGGTATGTGGCAAAACACATAATAGCGTAATCGAATCGCATTGACAATCATTCGCGATGGATGCCAACGGCGGCATCCATGCGGCCGGAAAGTCCCGTTTGTGAGAACGTCGTCAGTTTGACCATTGCGAACATTATCTCCTTCCGTGCGTCTTCACGGTTATTATTTACTGATTTATATGACGACATACATTTCTCTCACGAGTTGCTGGGTAACTCGAAGGGTATCATTATCAAGAAGTTGAAAAGCAACTTTTTATGGGGGACGGGGAAATGTTATTATTAAAGGGAATCTAACTAACGGACACTTCGACTGAATTTCTCTTTAACAAAGTTTGATGCCATTATGTATTGCGTATCTTGCTTCTATTGTTAATTGTTATTAACCGGCGGTTAAGCCGATAAAAATAATAAAATTCTTATTGAAATATAAACCATATTTTATATTAAAAAGTAATGTGTATATCTCAACAATAGCGTTTTATATAAAGCTAAATTTTATTGCGAAATATCATTTTGAAAAAGTTTTTCAAAATTTTGTTGAAATGTTGAAAAAACTCGTGTCACTTGTAAAAGCAAATTCTGAGAAATTGTAATAGCAATTATTATGGAATTTCGACAATAATTAAAAAATTATAATTGACAGTTTTTTCTTTCTTTATTTCGCTGTAGAAAATATAATAAAAAATATCATCAAAAATTGAAAAGTACTATACTAAAATTTTTGGAAAATATAAAATTTTTGAACTTTCTACTGTTTTACAACTTGGCATATTTCCTTATTTTATGACAGAACGTTACTATACATCATCTCTGGAAAGTACATTTTTATGTAAGAAGAGAAATATCATACGTGAAAAATGGTAGAACTTAATGTCAAGTTTTGCGCGTTGTAGGATGCCGTTTATATTTTTATAAATTTATACAACGCCTTGTATAAAGCCTAAAAGATTACCTCCATTAACATGTATCTGTGATCTCAAACTACGATGTGTAAAAATCTTTGTATTATCCGTGATTTTATATTTTTCCGCGTAAAGCACTTAAAAAACCGTCTCTTTGATATTGAAGAACCGAGATTTATTATCTTTTAATATTACATATTATCTTAGTTTCTTTTTGTGTTTATCAGTTGGAACAAATAGTTGAAATATATCTCTATATTATTGAAGAAGAAAATGCTGAGAAAAAACTAAATTCTGACCAGATCTCAATTTTCTCCTTTTGTTCTCTAATATATTCGCTAAATAACGATGTATAGCGATAATGATACCGCATGAAGGAAACTCATTACGAAATGAACGAACGGAGATGCTCGGAAACATGTGGACGCATTGTACAGAATTTATGGTGGTCATGTATTCGCAGGTTTTCGCGATATCTAATCAGGTCGGTTTGATGACGTCCGCGCATGTGTACTAATCTTATTTGTTCTCGTCATCTACATTCGTGTTGTGTTTATTGAAAGTATTACCAAAGATATCAATAAGAGATATATTTTGCTACATTGATTTGTATGTAGGTATAGCACAGAACTTTTTCGAATTAAAATTTTTTAGGCCTGTGGTACTTTTATTTTTAATTTTTTGCGAGGTGGACAAAAAATGATTATTTATGGACAAATTGTGGACAAATTGTGGACAATCAAATACCATATCAATTTTATAAAAATTCATACTTCGAAATTCCAACTTTACAAACTTAAAATCTTCACCTAAAGATAATTGCTTGACAACGAATATTCATAACGCGTAATTTGTATAACAAAAATATTCGTAATAATAATATTATACATGTTATACAATTATTATTTATCATTAGTACAATTATTATTATAAATAATAAATAGTATAATATTATTTTTTTAATGTTTTAAATGTTTGTGATATATAAAAACTATCACGTTATAAAATTTTAAATGTATAATATATAATAACCAATTTCTCTCTCATTTTCTCTTTCTCTGAGAGATACGACAACGTGTCGCTCGTTTTCGTACTGTTCTTCAGCAATGGGTTCGTTCCAAGGAGAGCTTCTTGCTGAAAGAATACGAGTAGCGAACTCATTAGCGTTATTTGCCGTTGTTGCGTAAGTCGTGTCTCCATCTCTTTCATTTCTCGCCATCTTGCTTGTTCCATGCTTCGCTTTCCGCGCTACAATTCGCTCTTTCTCTGCAAGCCATTTACAGGATGTAGACGAATAACTTTTATAAACTTTGCGGGCGCGCAGGACGTTGGTACACGTAACTTTTCAAGCGAAACGTGGGCTCCGCGAAACCCTGTGTTGAGCGTTGTAAGGCGATAAAAGCTGCCGGTCTAACATGAATCAGCAGATCAACTTTCGTTTAATTTACACTCCTGCCGTCATGTTTTGAAAAGGTTGTGTACTAAATTATATGAAAATGAGGTCAGTAACCAAAGCTCTCTCACCAAATTTTACGTCTTATAACGCAAAGTGTAGCTCATAGAGAATCCGTGTTTCGTTTTCAAAGTTACTTACATTGAATAAGTTGCTTGTATTATATGCATTTATGAAGTTTGTAAATTATCCATTCTACATAATTGGAAGACGCGCGTTTCATGCGGTTGAGGTTTCTGTCTTTTCTCTTACTTTTCTTTCTTTCGTATTAAATAACTTGTTTCTGGAATAAGGTCAATTGAGCTGGACGCATTAGGTGCCTTGTTGTTACTTTATTAGATTATTCCTTGTGTACCATGTTAAGATATGCGATTTATATTACACAATTCATATATGTATCTAACTCTTTTTTAATTGTGGTGCTTTGTCCGTTACGGTACGATAATTTCACGGTGCAATAAGACAACTTGAGTTTTTTATGTTTCTCTATTTAATAATTATATTAAATTTTATTCGAATTATTATACATAAAATTCCACAATGTTTATTTAAATACTTTCAAGCTTTCTTTGAAGCAATATTATAAACAATATTATAAACTATAAAAGGGACAAGTATCTTTCGGAAATATTAAACAACTGTTACGATTTCGCATAAGTAAAATTTTAATAAATCACGTGTGCGATTTTTCTGGATATACACATGAGAAATGTGATACATAATAAGCAAAAGTATATATGTAAAATTTGCGCGTTATTCTTTTTACTCTCAATCGACAATATGATATCCGGTTCAGAAAAACCAATAGCCGCTGGAATAATATTTTTCTTGGTGTGTTTGAATGTGATACCGTGG
The DNA here is from genome assembly GCA_928718305.1 of Tetramorium bicarinatum. Classification (NCBI taxonomy): domain Eukaryota; kingdom Metazoa; phylum Arthropoda; class Insecta; order Hymenoptera; family Formicidae; genus Tetramorium; species Tetramorium bicarinatum. The sequence continues at coordinate 14,587,555 of OV788320.1, forward strand.
CACGACTGCATACTACTAGTATATTTCCAATGCGAATAATTGTCGTTTAAATCGTTTGCAACATTGAATATAAATTGAATATCTTTGGAAAAAATTGCTAATGATAATTGTGTAAGTTCGGTAGGACTTGTGTAATCGGGAGGATTTTCTATTTATATGTATAACTTTCTTGTTGATTCTACTTGATTCTCTATCTTATTGTTAGTTCATGGAGAAAAAAATTTCTTTATTTTATCCTTTTTGCTTGATGAAATGTTTCACATATTCATTTGATTTTGTTCATTATGCAATAGATTAATTCACAAATAATTATAAATAATTAAGGTATTATTCTATCTACTCTTGTATAAAATGTAGTTCCTATTAACACAATATTTTTTCTCAGTGTGATTGATTTCATCTCAAATTAGCAGAGATATTCATTCATGGGGTAAATCGGAATTAATGCTGCGTTTAATTAATTATATAACATTAATACGTGATTTTCAAAATAATTTAATGACTAACGCACGATATGTATGTTTTATTGTCTATCTTATTATATCAGGAATTAATTGAAATAAAGAATTAACCATAACGTAAATTTTGGTCAAGAGCATTCTGAAATTTGCGGCTTTGTATAAGTGTACTTTCTAACGAACGCCACATCTTCGGCGATCTAAACATTAGACTGACGCTTTGGGACTGGTCCAGGAGTTATGGAAACAATGTACACACTACTCAGGACTTACAAGCACGCGTCAGTTTACGCCTGATTTTCGTCACTCTCGCTGAGAATTAATGTACGAGGTTTATAACAACCGTTGCAGCTAAGAAATTGCGGCGTGAACATAAACGCGTTTCCGATACAGAGCAGCTGATGATGTTATCTTGTTAATTTTCTCGGAAGTTGTGCCAGTTACTTAATTAAAAGAATACACGTAATACACAGAAGACGTGACGTGTTTATTTTCGAATATACAATATATTCTTTTTGTTTTAAGAAAATAAAATCGGATGTAATTTTTTTCAAATGTCAAAACATTATACCGATAAATTTTTATTATAATTGAAGATTTGTAGATTCTAGTTAAATTTCAGAAAAAGATATAGACTCAACAAAATTGTTTATTTGATTCCAACAAATTTCATGTTATTGCAATAATGTTTTAGAAGATTAGTTAATAAAGATATCGAGGACATACAGACAAATTTATTTTTTAATCATTCAAAAAATTCATGAATGAATTGCGAATTTCAGGTGTTTTGATTCTTTCTATCGCATTTGTCTCGTAATTTATTTACATTATTGCGATTCATGTTTGACAAAATAATCTTTGAAATTGATTTCTATTTTTAAAATAAATTTTCATTGAACAATTTTTTAAATAAAAAATAAATATGACAAATATGAGATTAGAGGTTAGCATCAATCTTTTTGCCTCTTTTTATGATTCACGATAATGATATGCCAAACATGAGCGAGCACGCTATCGACTCTCGCAGCAAATCGATCGCAAAGTGCGGATGAGCGAAACCTCTGACGTTTCTCTGTCGTCGTCGTCCTCTTTGTCGTCGTCATCCTCGTTGTCGTTGTCGTCTTCGTTCTTCTCATCGTCGTCATTGTGGTTGTTTCTTCCGCTACCGCCCGTCGTCGTCGTTGTCGTCGTGGTCGTCGTCGTTGTCGTCGTGGTCGTCGTCGTCGTCGTCGTCGTCGTCGTCGTCGTCGTCGTCGTCGTCGTCGTCGTCGTCGTAGTGTCTGATGCAATCGAGCGCAACAGACTCTACTCTCGACTCTCTCGCTATTTTTAAACGTAATTGCACCCGGTCGTTTTAATGGGCGACGAGGCATAGTGACGGAGATAGAGCCACGAGCCGACACGGAAAAATAACGGCAAAAATTCGCCGACAAATTTCACCGAGCACGTTAACCCGCGAACTTCGAATGGGAAGACATTAAACTTAGCTACTGCCTGTGGAAATAATGCTGTAGTAGCTCCGAGTATGAAGCCTCAATCGATCTTTCACCACTAAGGATCTATATTTGATGTGAGGATGTATCTCCTTTGTGTGAAATTTCCACACGCAAAAAATATCGTAGATTATTTCTTGAACTCACGATGCTGTAGCTCGTATATCGTTTCGTCAGAGAAGCTTCCGTTCGAAATGTTGATCGCATTTTTCTCGGTATTTCATGATGACTGGATTGATTTTTAATTTATCGTGAATTATGCATTTTGCGATAAGATCACAATAATAAAGTTCGTCACGCGTCACTTCGCGTGCGCGAGCTTAATGTAGGGCGCAACGAGACGTCCGTCGATTAGTCACAGAACACCGACGTCGTCATCCCTAAACAACGCCAATTAGTACCACTCTAGAGCGGATTATAAATAGTACGTTAGGTAGGTCTGGGTTGAATTGGACGGGCTTTATGTTGCGTATTAACGCGGATGACGCATTTCAGATGGATATGTGTCTCTCCCGTTCAACATATTTTTAGGCTAATTTGAACAAGTGCGTAGTAACTCAGTTGCGCCGGCGATATTGAATGAATTTAATCGAATTAATGCTCAAATAAAGTTACGTTTAAATTGCTCAAAGAATCCGCAAATGAATGAAAATGCGCGGGATATGCTACATTTCTTTTATAATTTATTTACGTTATTGCGAGGCACGTTTGGCAAAATAAACTTTTAAATTTATTTATAATTTTTTTTATATTGGATGATTCAGTATAATTTATTCAGTCAAATTATATATGTATAATATATTCCAAAAATTGGAATTATTTATACGATCTATTTTTGTGATTTATAAATATTGAACGATTTTATATCGTGGCAATAGTACTTTTAAATTGCACGACAGTTGTCAACAACTGTGAGTGTGAAGTTTCATCGCTCTCTAAAATTGAGAAATTCAAAATATCGATGAACAAAATAAATGTTCTCTCTTTTATTTTCCTGAAATATTAACGCAAGTCGTAGTTTGTTTTGATCAGGCGCACGGGCAAATGTTATTTTCGCTATATTTTACCAAAATATGCAGCCCGATGTGGTATGGCAAATTTTGACCGAAGCATTCGTGAACGAATACATGAACTGTCGTGGGATCAGAAATATTATTCGCAGATGGATGTCGTTTACAATTTAGAGGGTGCTTTAATAAATATTTTTTGCCTCGCGGCGGTTTATCGTCACGTTTCTGTCGTTGCCGTCATTTCTCTCTCGCCAAGTGTATTTCCTATAATAGATGTATATTAGTATTATGGACATATAGACGTGAAGAATATTTAATTTTTTTATACAAATCGATAATTATCATATAAGCCAGTACAAAATACATATTTCTTTTTACATGGAATAAGATCTCTTCTTTATAATTCAAAGTAAAGAAAAAGAAAAAATATGTATTTTATATTCTTTTGATGATATAATTTTACATCAATTACTTTTATTAAACTATTCTCTATTTTTTATCAGATAAAACTATTCACCGTTGTTTCGCGAAGGTAAAAATTTAGTTGTAAAAGAAGTTGCGAATTTATTCGAAAAGTTCTTGAGATGAGAATCTATGCGTGCACACTCGAGAATTTCAGAATTTAAATATTCAAGAATCTAAGTAAGATCTAAATAATTTAAGAACTTGTAAAGTTTTATTTACAATAATTTTACAATTCTCGTTTCGTATTTTATTCGGAAACTGTCAATATTCCGATATTAAGCCAAGTGTTCTTATTGTTAGTTTGATTCTTAAGACACTAGTCGAGAGAAATGACGGTAATTCCGGGACATCCTGTATATCCTGCAACACTTCCGCGCATAGAGGGAAGTTCGTAGGGAACGGACGGATCGGCGGCGATGGTGAACGTGGTTTTGAATATGTATGCACCGGCAGTCGTTCGCACGGTCGACGAACACTCTTATCCACGAGCATCTCGTTTTGCCGGCTCGCAGATCTCGAACAGAGGCGCCTTGTGCCGATATACGCGTACGTTAGAAAGAATCTCATAACAGTCGGTGCCTCTTATCGGGCAAACCGTCGTCACGACCATGGTTCTTTTTTTCTCTCCCCCGCTCAGCCCCTCTTTCACTCTTCCCAACCTCATATGCGTTGACGAAAGATAAGCCGAAGCTCCTCAGAGATAAAAAAAAAGTATTACGTGTAATGTCGGAAATTGCGAAAAGACTCTTAAACAGACGAGATATGCGTCATACAAATCGATGGGTTGTAAAATCGCGTCGTTAAAAAGGATGGCAAACTAATTTTGATAAAATCAGCAGAAAAGCAAATATCTCGGATTTGGAATGGCATTTCGTGTCGCATAGTCGATGACATAGACTTATGGGTAGCAGTAATTAATTGTTGTTGAATATGTATAATGTGTAATGTATAATGCAGTGTACATGGTCAAAGTGCGGCGTAAATATATTTATATCACGTGCTTCTCGTTGACAAGTTAAACGCCTGAAAGAAGCATGCACGAATATTAGTTACAACAAAAATATAAGTATTAATAGAAAATTATAATACAAATATTTTCGTATTATTTACAGTTATTAATGACTCTATGGAATTTTAGTACACATATACAATTAAAATATTCTTTTTATATTAAAACTTTATCGCTGACCTTTGATATTCTGCTCTTTAAGACCAGATAAGCTATAAATGATAGTCATAGTGCTGCTAAACAGAGAATATATGGCGTTATTAATTTTTTAACATTCGGGACATATATATTTATATGTATAATACTGCTTAACAACAATTTCCCCCTCGCTTTTAAATATCAACAAATTCTTTACAACTAACGCGGTATAGGAAAAATAGGACGAGTTGCGGACTTGACCTGCGTTACGATTTATTACAGCAATCTTTGATTTGTTATCGGCCATTTCGATCGAACACGGAAAATGGAATTTCAGAAGAGAAATAGCTTCGGGAAAAAAACGTGTCGTAAACCTTGAAAAGGAACTAGCGTCCACAGAATATCATCGTATAAATCGCAAAAAGTAAAAAATATATTTCTCTACAGTTTTAATTTATTTAATATTTATTATATAATTTAATTAAACTATACATGATCTGTTATAACATTTAATCTTTTCTTTTAGTTTATTATTATTATAAATTCATCTGATCAATTCACTTTCTCTCACGTTTATGTTTACATATATTTGAGATCTTTCGTGCTGGAATTAATCTAATGCACCATGAAGTGCGTCGTGCGCATCGCTTGAATCACATTGCTACTGATGTCGTGATTTATCTCAAATAGCGCGTGATAATCTTCACAGTTGATATTTACAACACTTTCATTTCGCGAAACTGAAACGCTTGCATTCAAGTTACACCGTTATTGCTTCGCATGCTCCAATTCGCTAGTGCCTCTACCGCGTGCATCGAGCGTTTAAGCTACATTACGATTTGTCCGACGTTACTTAGCGCAATCGCGATTTCTCTCAGATTGCACGTGGCGATTTTTACAATGCTTTCGTCTCACGAAACAGAAATGCCTTCGTATTCGAGATATTACACACATATTGGCTATTATGTTAACGTTAGAAGCATCCGACAGTTAGCTGTTAATAGAATAATCTCTTACCTAATACAGGTGAAAGAGAGTAAAATTTGTTTTTTTTTTATTAATAAACATTTGAGATTCTTTTCTTGAAATTCCGTCAATATTATTAGTTGAAAACTTACGAAAGTGTTAGGTACACACAATATATTATATCTAGCTAAAGCTGTCATAGAACTCGTAAGCTTGAAAATTATCCATAATGTAAAACTAACAAAAAGAGGAATAAAAATCGCAGAAGTGCCACTTGATATTAGCGATAAAAGGAAAACTGGAAGACGCGGATTCCTGCATTGGTATTACGATTGCCGTTTTCCGTAATGGTTAATAATAGTAGCGGCTACTTCTCCTGTAATAGAACACGGGGGGTTATTACCTTCGACATTTCTGTTTTGCGATACTATAGCGTTTACATATAACAGCTGCATCCAATGCCTCACATGCTCCGGATCGCAGTGGAATCCGTTCGCGACGACGGACGCGGAGAGTAGTGCATCGCGGAGTGCATCCAGCGCATCGTTCCCACTGTGCCTCTCCTCCTCCCATCCTGCTGGCGGTCGTTCGCGCCAGATGCTTCGTCGTTTTCTCCTGTCGGACGCACGTGCTGCTCGTATCGTTTGTCCGGGCACCGGCCGTCGGAGACTGCAAGGTAGAGCAGGAGGACGGGGCGGACAGCAGGGGACGGGACGCGAGAGGATCGCGTTGATGCGAGCATAAATGTTTACGCTACGTGTCGCTCGATAACGTTCGTTATCGGCAGTCTTTGAGTCCCGCGTTTCGCGCAGTTCGCCGAGTCTGGATGCGTTTTAACTTGCACCGCGCGCGGATGCGAACGATCGCCCGCTCGCGCGCTCGAAGCGGCGCGGCGGCTGCCGCCACGCGCGACGTGAATCTCGAGATCGCGCTAAAATAGAATCGACTACGACGGTTCTCACTCGATTTCGAAGGCGTAATGCTTTAACTCTTTCGAAGCAGTTTGGAAAGGTTTTTCTTCTTCAGGGACGGTAGGATAAATGTGCTACATAAGTGAGTGGAAGTACAAAAAATTATTGTACCGTTAGTTTAATAATTTTGACACTAATGTGTGACGAGGTTAAATTCTACAAAAGGTAAGATTCTACAAAAGGTAAAAGGTTTTTAAAAATATCGTAAAATTGTTAAAATTTAATAATTTTTAATTTTTATTTGGAAAATGACGATGCTGTATATTTATCGCACTGTCACAATTGCTTGAATTGATTCCAATTATATAACTTACTATCAATATATTATATTACAAAAAATTTATTACGTAGATATTTTTATTTTTAATTTTTAAACGAGTAAGATGAAAAGTAAAATGATTTTGAGAATCAAACGCGATTCGTAATACGTGAACTAACGCTAATTAGTATTCAGTTAACAATTTTATAACAAAATTATAAATTGTACATTTTGTCTCTACTTCGAGCCATCGTCAGCAACACGGTCATAAATAATGAAAAAATTTCAAGCTCTCTGACAAGCATAAAGTGAATATTTAAAAAATTGAATGTCCAGAAGTATAATATCTGAGAGAAAACACTTGAAATTTTTGATGATAATCATAATAAAATATTCGGACGAAAAATAAAAATTATAAGTGAAAAGAAAAGAAAAGAGGATTTTAGCTAATATTTATTTTTCTTACATTACATTATTAATTTAAATCTTCTTTTCTTTTCTGTTGTCTCTTTATTCTACTTCATTCAACTTTCACTCATTACAAATCGTGTATAATTCTCACAGCCAATTTTCTTGTTACTTGTTTAAATTTTAATATCAAAAAAGCCTTTAGTTAATTATTTTTTTATTTTCAATACTAAATTTTTGCGTTTTTCGGATTGCTGATTCAAGATCTGTAAAGTTGGCACTCTGAAATGCAAATTTTTACAAATTTGATTGTCCACAATTTGTTCATAAGTAATTTTTTTTTCTGCCTTAATATTCAAATTAATATTTTTAGAATTGAGAGATGATTAGAAGTCCTAAAGAAATACAGGTCTAATACAAAACTAATTAAGTATAAGCTATATAAAGTTATATTTAAAATATTTTTAAAATACCCCGATGTTTAATATTATCGTCACCTCTTTAAATCCCTTGATCTGATAAGATGCTCGTTCCAACAGCACCGAATGACATCATTAAGCGTGCGACCAACGGCGAAAGCCAATGTACACAATTAAAATTCACGTCGTGTATCGTATTTGCAGCAGCTAAGAAATTCAATTAACCGACTCGACAACCATAAGAAATAGCATTTATCAGCGATAATTGGTACGCTACCCAAAAACGAGATGATATGCAATCTTAATCGATGTAAACAATTTCTTCTGATCAATCACAATTTTTCTTTTGAGATTTTTATAAATATTATATGATTAATGTATATACGCGCAACATTAAAAAATTTGTTCTAAAAGGTGCAGTAAGCTATATCATTTTCATTCATTTCCTTTCGATAAATCTTGTTTGAAAATTTACGATTTTTCGGTAAATATGTTGACTTGTTTTGCTATTTGAATTATAAGCGCAATATGATGTTATTGCTGCACATATTAATTTGAATCGCTGCCGGCAATTTTACTGCAACGCTTATTTCCATATTTACACCGCGCGCGTAATTCAAACTTAAATTTTTTGGGGAAAAAGGCAAGTTTTGGAAATAGCGAGAGAAAAGTATGATAGATAAAGTTGGCGAAGCCATGCAAAAACAAAAAGTCATTGGGTGAACACGTGAATGAGAGCGACGTATGTGCAGGAGCGCGGGTGGCTGCGCATCGCGAGGATTTCCTGTATGGCATCGGAGCGCTATAGTTTCCAACAATGGCAGTCATATTGCCTTGCCCCCGCATTTCCTCCCTGTCTCGTGTTCGTACCTTCCCCACCGCACTCGAATTCATTCAACGTTTCCAATTAAGGGGTTAGTCCACTTTGCGTCGGCAGTGAGGTGTGACTTTGCGCCGCGGATGCGCGCCGTTCTCGCACGTTCTAGAACTTCAGTCGACCGAAACGCTCATCATTAAAGCCGCGCGATTACACGCGTTTTGACGCGGGCAAAGGTTCGCTGCATAAACTCGAAGGAGTCTTGTACAATCTAAGAGGAAACCAAGAATCTTGGAAATTTCAATTACTTCATCTAATCTCATCTAAAGATTTCGTTTGTCTGTTATAAAATTCACGAATCCTACTAATCTTAGAATGATGTTGACAGATTATATTATCGGAAAAGTAATAACATTGCATTTAGATTAGATCATCATATTTGCAGCTCTCACAAAAATTTAGAATTCCGAAACTTTGAAGTTTCAGTATTCTAAATTTTAGGAATTGTTAGATTTTTAATATTTAACTTGTATATATCTTTAGCCTTGTTTAAGGAAGTTTAAGAATCTTAGACATCAAGATTTCTTAATCTTTAAAAGATCCTTGTATTTTTAAATATCCGTAAGTTTGCTTTCTTAAAGTTTTCAGTTTTCTTTCGATTTTAAATCCGTCGGCGCATAATTACGTGCACGATCATTTACATGCTTTTACTTACGAACTCGTAGAATGTATGAACCGACCTTTGCATTGAGATACTTAATATGATTATAATTATACATAATGCGTATATGTATACATATATTGATCAGTATATATTGATACAGTCACTACGTTGTGTAAATTTGATTAGAGTTTGCATTATATAATAATTCGACTCGCTAAAGTGAAGGTTCGTCCACGTAGATTAGACGCAGTTGCGCGCTTTAATCAGCTGGCGATTAACTACCTGACCATTCATCATTCCGTATACTCTATCGTAAACCTTAATCAGTATTTATCTCTCTCATGCTAATAATGCTTACTGTACTTGGCTATCGCGCGTCAACATTGTACGTCACGGATCGCTTTTCAAAGCGGCGTTTTACCCGCTTGAGGCACTATAATGAGGAGTAAAACTGAATATAGTGAATTAACACGTTGATTTAAAGTTTCTTTCAATCACGGAGGGATATTATTATTTATGTATATATTTATATACATCAAATATTTTACAATCATTCTATAATGTATTTCGGTGGTTAATTAAAATTACGAAAATTTTATTTAGAAAATATTGAGAAAACATCATAATAGATTTTAAGTTAGAAATGATTAAAGTTAATCAATGATATTATATATAATTTACAAGAGTTCGTAATTGCGCTTATATACGTGCAAATCTATCATTTGTTATTGATTTTTATAATGCAGGTGATGCTGATTTTATTTCTTGGTTTCCTTACGTCTTCTTCTTTAACGATTTTTTATCGAAATAAGTATTTCGCATAATTAAATCAAAGTACTACTGAACGATCGTATCGTATTAAATAATAATAATAAAAATAAAGTATAGAAATTAAAATAAAAAGTGAGATAAATATAGATTATTTATGCGATATTTACGCGGGTAATCGCGCATTTATTAATAATTATTTATTTAATCTGATGTTTAGATTTAAATATCTTTCATATCATGTTTCATATTTTTCGCCGGTTTTATGCGATTTGTCCATATTTTCAAATCGCAAGTACTGAATAAAATACGAAGAATTCAAGCGAACGAAAGTTACGATACGATCGTTCAGTAGTAGTTAATTTCATACAAAGGAATATTTGGTGTGTAATATGTTTTGTAAAATATTAAATATTTGAAGAAAATCAGTTGGCATATAGCCTTGGGGTTTGTTTTTGTAGCGTTCAATACGCGGTGTGTTTTCGTAAGGTCGCCGCGCGATCATTTGCCTACCGACGTTCGAGCGGAGCACACAGCGGTGCGCGGCGCGTCGTTCCGTGTGTCGTTTCATTACTCCTTGAGACGCGATCGCGATTACATCCCATAATTGAGAATTAATAATTGTTAATCCATACAATTACTCAAATCTCATGGATCGCTTAATTTATGCAATGGTAAGCTGTGATAATATCGCGCGTAATTCATTAATAATACGCGTATTTTGGGAGATTTATATGAAACATATTGTACGATATATCGACGTGTGCGAACGGTACCGAATTTTTAAACGGTTGGTTCATTGCGTATTAATTAGCTATTAACTCGAGTTTATTAGTCGTACCGTACGATGTTTATATAGCAATAATTGTTTAACTTTCTTTAGCGTTCATGATTCTGTTGGTTTGCGAGGCGCATGTATCAAGCAGATTATTACGTGTTTGTAGTTGATCGTACTTTTTTATTCATTATTCATTTTTCTTCACTTGCGTTACTATAATAAAGTGCGCATTGCATATGTATAACATCGGGAGTGTTGTGTAAACTGTCGCGCAATTGCAAATAACCGTGTTTCCGCGAAAGCTGTGTTGTGTTGTGTGATTGCAAACAGAAGAAATCTGAGAGGAGGAGATCTGGGAGAGGCATCGGGCGACGACGGAGCAACCGTGGACTAACGAATTTATTCTTTATTTTTTTTATTACTTAATTGCAAAATTAATCGTTTTATTACACATGCAAGAATTATTTTCTAACAATTACGTTTTAAAATATTAACTCATCGAAGGAGATTCCTACGTGCTTTCTATTTTAAATCTTTGTAACTCGAGTATTATTAAAAAATTTTTAAACGCATCAATGTTTAGATAAAAAGTTATTCTTTCTGAAAATTTAATCAGCGATGAGATACGAAAAAAGATATAAAGATTGAAAGTGGAAGTAAAAAAAAGTGAGTGATTGCTTTTTTAGTGAAAAGTATTTAACTAAATTATTTCGTTTATTTTGGGGGAATTTTTGTTATAGAACATTTAAATAATAATTATATCGATTTATTTTAAAAGGGTAGATGAAATTATTTATTAATTGAATATTTGTCAGTAAAAATACAGAGGTCATTAATTTTTTTTATCTCCACTTTTAATTTTTTATATCTTTTTTTAGACATTCTATCTCATCACCGACTAGATTTTCTGAAAAAGCAACTCTTTTTACTCCTAAATTCCAATTACGGTCTAAAAAATTTTGATTAAGATCCGAGTTACAAAGATAAAACAGAAAAGCGCGTAAGAGCCTTCTAGGACTTAATAAGTTAATTATCTCGAGCATAGTCATAATTTGAATATATTTTATATTTTATAGGTCAACGTAGCCATGACGCTCAACAACTTCAAGTTCTTTCATTTATTTCCATATTATATTCCATAGACGATAAAGATCGAAACAAGATATTTATGCATTTTTACATGTATATGAAAATAAATTATTATTTGTGAAACATGATAGAGGAAAATTTTTAATAACTGTTAATATCAGCTGATAAATATATAGCGCGTACAGTACCTGTACGTAAGAAACCAAAAAACAGAATAGCTGAGCGGTAAAGATTAATATCTCTTGAGCTATTATAATTAACGGATAACAGATCGGTATGCGTGTAAGCGTAGTTACGAGCTTGAGTGGAACGCTACGCGATATGCGTCTTTAGCGAGTTTAGGAATACCTTGCAATTAGTGCGGCATAAATACGTAATATAATTATGAGTAGGAGTGTTGCACAATTATTATTACCGTATAATAAGAAAAGTATTTATTTACGAATATGTGACATTAAAATATGAAGAAAATTCATCTTATGGAGCAATATGATAAGAAACTTGATTTAGAAACTAATTTTTATCATCTTTGAGATTTATCTTAATTGTCGAAATTAATCTTTCTTTATTTCTTCAAAATAATGATATAAGATATTACACTTTCATGAAAAACGATCAACGAAATTCAGCTTATACGTAGCTCCGCGATCATTTCTAATGTAGAAAACAAAAAGAAATTGATCCGCGAAAAATGACGAGAATTCGTCAAATTTCCTCGATAACATATATAGTGATCGTGAAAAATGTCGAGACCGAGAGCCTCTTCCGCAATGGGAGCGACATGGTGCGCGCGAGCTTATCGAGATCATCCGAAACGAGCTATTGTCAGCACGTGGTTAACCGTGACTATCTAAATTAGAATCGGTGTTGACGACACGTCGGCTTCCCTCGTACCCGGCGCGTCGGCGTTTGCGGCCAACTTTTACGCCGTCTTTTACGCCCGCGCCTTTTACGTGAAAAATTTCCGCGAGGCGGCTCATGCGAGAGAAACAAAGGCGTATTTACGCGGTTTGCTCTCGATAATCATTCCAAATAAAACATACAAAATGTTGAATGAACGAGTTTCTGTTTGGATGAATCATCTGACAACTCATCTAATAGCTGCATTTTTATAATCACTCGTAATCATATATTCTTAATGATGACTAGTCGAGTTATAATTTATTAAGCAGCGTATTAAAAAATTGATTTAACATTTACTCTTTATTTTAAAAAGATTATTAGTTTTTTAATCTTCTGGATAACTATCAAGCGAAAGGGTAGCGAAATTCGAGGATAGCCTCACTTCTTTTGTCTATCGCAAATTTCCAATAATTCTTACATACCTAAACAGCTTAAAGTTTGACTTTGTCGCTCTTTTGATTGGATTTCTTTGATGACTCCAAGTTTTGATACTATTATTCAAAATGTGCTGTACGAATTCGCCTTAAGTCGCCTTCGTAGGGCTCGCGAGAGTTTTCCATGACGTGATAAAAGGCGGTCGGATGTAGATAGAGGCGGGTAAGGTGATAGGTTTTTACGCTGACTCGTCGCTGACACGAAGTGGCTTGAGTTACGTCGCAGTGGTAAAGATGATCGTCGAGAAGAACATGCTTTGACGCTTGGAAAATGTCATGGAGCGAACGTGATGCGTTTCGAATGCGAGTCATCTTTAGCTCATAGGGTTAAACATATGTTAGACGTCGGACTTGTATTTATTGTGTTTTCGGTAGAATTCTCAAGCTGCGCCTCATAAAACTGATATCCAATTCTAATAACAAAAATTAATTTTACGTAAACAAATTCATCTCTCGTCTCTTCCTTCTTGGTGTATGAAACAATTAAAGATTCGATTTTATTGTATGTTTTACTGACCCTGTTATTTAAACTGAGAGATTTAATTTTATTTATATACTTGTGAAGGACACAGTTTAAACATTTCTAGACTATTATTTATTTTCTCGTTTAATACAATACTTTTGCGTATGACTTTTATTTAAAAAACGAATATAATCATATCTGCAATGATCAATTTAATATTTCTCTTACGGCGCAAATTAAATAGTAATAGTCATAGATAACGATGAAAAAGAAACAAAATGATTCTCGTTTTAATTTTATATGTAACATGTGCAGCTGGGACGTACGTAAAGAGGTTAATAGGAAAAGATGGGAAAGTTACAGATAGTGGAAAATATAGAGAAATTGTAGAATATAGTGAGGAGAGAAAAGTTCTCTCTTACTTGGCACACTATCACTTTACCCAGTTTAACATTTCAACATGTGAATGCGCCATCCCGTGTAACCGCGAACAGTAACATCTTATGCCCCCGATACGTTCCGGGATTTATAACGATCGATTAATGTTTAGTTGCAAGTCGCCGGCGTATCGTCTCGAAAGTGGTGCGTAGCATTCCATACGGAAGTCTCTTTAACTTTTTAACCGTCATAGCATCGTGTTCCCTTTCATTACATACATTATTATTAACAAACAAGGAAATACTTTACTTTAGAAACAAATTCTCGCTAATTCGGAGGTAATTCTTATGATATTTCCTGTTATAGATACGTAGCGAAGTAAACGTTTAATTTGAAAGATAAAGATAACGATCTTGCGCTTTATATTGATAAAAATCCACACGTTTATTAATTATGACATTATGATAAATTAATTAGTACATATCTCGTATTTTGCGCGAATTAAATTTTCGTTTTTATACACGTGTATCGCGTATGGTAAAAATTTTTTTACGATAGAAAACGAGGAATGCACAAGACTATATTGACGCATAATCGACTCTGAAGTTCGCCATAAAAAGGTAATGATTATCATAAATAAGTAAATATCACTAATAAAATCTTTTTTATATTAAAACCCTCTCTTATCACTTAATATGCTTGCGTCTGAAATGTTTGACTATCACGACGTAAATCGAGGAATCGTTGATCAGAAAAATATATGTTGCGTACCGAAAAAAGTTATAAGATAAGTGCAAGTAGTTTTTTTTTTGCATGTTTCCCGTTTTTATCGCAGGCGTAGATAGGAATATTTCTCAACGGAATCGCTCCCTCCGCTACGTGCTATAGGCTAGGTCAGGCTCTCTCTAGATAGGACGCTATAAACGCGACACAGACACGTGCACGCATGCACACGTGCATACACGAGCGGATAGACCACCCCGTACGCCGTATCGAACCAGTTAGACGAACAACGGTTACTTCTTAATGGACTCACCATGCTCGTCCATTACCTAGCGTGACACGCTTGTATCCCCCCCGACATGCACACGCACGCATCGCGCAGTTATGGGGCATACGTGACACCATTGTCACGCGGCTGTAGCTACCCGCGAGCTCTCGTTGACAAATGCGACCCTTTTCGCGACACGCGGTACTAACGCGAGAAAATCGGCGGGGACAATAGGCCGTTTTCACTCTTTAGACTCGGATTTTTATGTTCCATGTTTATTGTAAAATATAACGATATGATTTCGAGTTGTATTATGATTATTTATATTATAATGACTTAGAAATTACATGACCATATTTAGTCTTAAATATAAATATGCAAAGTATTCTCTATAGACTGCTTCGAATTTTCGTATTGCTAGGCAAATTTAAATCAGTAATGTCGATAGACTCTATATTACTTGCTAAAGTCGGATATCACTTAGCTCTCAAAGTTTTGGATACTATTAAAGTTAGAATCTAAATTCAGATACTAGAATGTCTATAATACGGAAATGTTAGAATATGCTGATAACTATATCTTTTGATTGGATACTATCAAAGTTGGTATCTGTTCTATCTATATTAAGATGTTAGAACTTTAATGATACGGAAATATTAGAATATTGATAAATATATCTCTCATGAGTGTTTATAAATTAATTTGTCGTACAACATGTTATATTAGCCTTCTCTTATTATTTTACTACGATTCTACTCTTGGCCAAGTTCCTCTGAAAGAATGCCACTTTGCGGCGTTTACATAATTCGGCACGAAGCTCGGCATGCATGCGGAATCCGTCACGCGGTTCTCGCAAATTTGCGGCTGACCACGTGGGCGGCTGATATTTTCGGGCGCTTTCATGAACCACAGAGCAGAAATTTATGCAGACCACTGGGAATCGCGTTCGCGGAAGCGCGAGGGAAAGTGGAAGGAATACGACAGCTTTAATCCTCGGTCATTAGTGCGGCTTCCGCGATGCGGCTTGCGTGGGCCACTTTACACGTCACATCAGAAGTAATATTTTTAAAGAATATTCTTTCGCGATTCTTTTTCTTAGTTTGTGTATCTCGTAAAGATGTATTGCTAGGTAGAGCTAGGTATTTCTTTGTACGAAGATACCGTACGAATAAAAATGTAAATAAACCTGCTGAATTAAACATTAAAAATAATTTAAGATAGTTTTAATATTAATATCAAAATTCTCACAGGTTTCGAAAATTTGTCAAGATTTTTAATATCGACATTAAATCTAATTCTTTTTCTCTTATACTACTGTTACAAAATAATATCGTTATTATAAAAGAATTTTGTTCGGGATTATTTTTCGGGACGTCTAGTCCACAGATCTAATTTTTTTTTGTTTTTCAATTAATTACAAATGGATTTTGCTTTAACAGAATGCTATGTCCAATATCTTATCGATTAATAATTATGTCAGATCGTGTATTAAAACATTATAAAAATGTCTGAGGAATTTTTCTTAAGGAAAATTGATCGAATTGATCGAATTGATCAAAGAATTGATAATCGAGGAAGAACGAAAATTAGTTCTGCAACACTTTGTACATACCCACGTGGCAAACTTGAGAACAATGCAATAAATGTGCTATATGAGAAACTGTAGTAACTAAGAGTTAACAGAATGAAGATGCTTGCGCCAAGTAACACCCTTCCTACCTTTCAGCCCTCCGCTCCTCCCTTTTTCGTCATGTCATTCCCGATCCCTTCCTACGCTGCTTGCCCGTCGAACTAAGTAGATTACTCAACAAGTGGCTGCCAAACCTTGCACGGTCACCGATGGTTTAGTTTTAATACCATCCTCCGACATTCCGCGATGGAAATCGAAAAGTCGTTGAACTTTGAATTCTCATATATTTGATTGGTTTATGATCATGGCGATGCTAAATAGAAAAGAAAACGGCGTACCGTAGTAATTTTATTAATTTTAACACAGTACACCTGATTAGGATGTTAAAAAGATAAATACATTCTAGAGCTCTTGTTAGATAATTGTAGAAGATAAATTTTACTCTTTCTAAATGACTAATTTTATTTTAAAAGGGTGATTAAAGTTTCAATTAAAACGGAAGCTTTAATTAAAGTTTTTTCCCTACTCTTTTAATATTACTAGCGATCTAAATGCACTTGATTATCGCTCAATCGACGGGCCGATCTATTCTCCGAACACTAATTGGTGATTAACTCGTTTATTGAAGGCAATAACTCGATTACTAGATTTTGCAAGTTCTTCAGTTCTGTAATTCGGTCAACGGGAAGAGACTAAACGCGCGGAAAACGAGAAAATGCCTGTATATATAGACTCGATCAAGTGGGTTAGTAGAAAATCATTCTTTACATCGCGGTGGCCTAACAGTCGCGAACGCGCGGCGGAAGTTTCGTCGTGAATATTACATACCACCGGCCGCAGACGGTAACGATTTCTTCCAGTCGGAGGGGACTGCCACAAACTAGGTAGGCTGCATTATCGGTCTTATAGACGGAGGGACAGACGCGAAATGTCGTCAGAGAATAATAGTAGGCATCCTGATGTAAGAATATTAAATGTCGCAATTCGACGAAGCACGTTCGTTTAAATTCAAGAGCGTAATTTAATCCGAGGTCTGACTGAAAATTGATAGATTTCTCTGCACTCTGATAACACGGTTAGTAGAAGTGATATTATTGCAAACCACATTGGATCCGATCTCTCTGAATCGAGTTATATCTCGAATAAAAAATACATATTTTTTTTATAAATCAATAATTTTATAATTTCTTGTTGCTCTAAAAGTGTGCAACGTGTTCAATCATCTATTCGGCAATAATTGTCTACGATTATGAGTGCATTACGTATGAGAGAGAGCCAGTTGAATAAATTTCCATAAGAGAGATTGAAGAAAAAAAAAAAAGAATTAAAAAATCGTATAGTTTAGTCTGCGTTTTCATACACGCTACATTTTTCAAGGATTGAATTCCTAGCTCGCGTTGCGGACGGATTCCCAATTTATCATCTCGCCGTTATGCACATTACTGCACTTGTTATTCTTATATCATGGTATATACTTTTGCCGCTTTCTGAAACCAGTTTTTCTTTCTCCATCTTTCACCGGTTTCTCGGTTTCTTCCAACCGAGAGACTCGCCGGACTCGCCTTATTGTTCCTTTTTCTCCCGCCTGCTCTTTTCTTCTCCTTTCTCACATAGTGCTTCGTCTTATTTCCCTTTGTCTTTACCTCTCTTTCTTTCTTTCTCTCTCTCTCTCTCTCTCTCTCCCTTCCTCCCTTGCTTTCTTTCTCTCTTTTTCTCTCCTTCCTTCTAGCGAACTAAACATCCTGCGAACCTTCGAGGCCGCGGCCAAAGGTACCAAGCTGAAGGTACCGACGGCCTTGCGCGCCTTTTTGCCGTAAGTTCTTCCGGTACAGTCGCCACCAACATCGTATCGCGTCTTCGCATCATAGCGTTCGAAATAAGTGTAGGTTCGTGCTACAAGTTGCTAATACAAGAAGATGAAGAGTCCGTAGAAAAGCGGAAGTCAAATATTAACTTAACTAAAGCACTTTATTTCGAAATCTTCTCTCGCGGGTTTATAAATATGTATTAAGGTCAATATATTTAAAAGACAATAAGACTACATATCGTTGCTTTTCTGAGTAATTAAGTATTTCCAAAATGATAAGCAGTATTTTTGCAACCATATGAAATTTGAACATTTCTTGTGTTTCAGAATGTTACTTTTTTTTATATTTGTATGATGTTTGTTGATTTTTGTTTTTCAAATTATTAATTTTTGATATTTATAATTTTTTTCATCAAAAATACATAGGGATAGATAAAGCTTTAATAAGGCTAATATTTTATTAGTTGCAGTCGTATAGACTTAGGTTCGATATCATGTATTGAAAATAATTTTTACCCGCGCGCTTTAAAACTTCTGAAATATAATCAAATGGACGAGATTATATGAGTCATATTCTTCACCGGAAAAATACAATGATCAAACTAAAATTATTTCAGTTCAAACTTATTCAGCTTTCCAGAAATAATATAAAGCTATTTTGAGTTATATCAGCGATGTAACCAGTATTGGAATGCACTGCGCGAATGCACTTACTTAGCCAGAATCGCTAAAAATAAAATACGCAAACTTATTTCGAGACGCGGTTGTGTCCGCGCTTGACGTATGCGACAGAACGCGTGTAGGTACGCGCACGTAATTACGCCCACGCAAACGGAAATCGATTAAAAAAAAAAATCTAAAACCGTCGAAAACGAATACATCGTGGCGTGCATGAAAAATGCCAACCATAGAGAGCCTGATTGGAAACTTTGGTGTACACAAAACATTCTAGGCCGAGCATTTTTTGCAGATGAGAAATTGTAACGGTTCGAAGGATTGTCGTCAATCCGCCTAGCTTGAATCATGTGATATAGAATATGAGCTATGATTAAAACGTTCCTATATTTGCGACGCCCTAGAATTATTACGCATGAACAGATGAATGGAATTTTCAATTTTATTTATAGCTATAGTTTATTCAGTGTTTATGTAGGTTGATGAAAATCTTCCAAGCGAATTGAGCTCGCTTAGGCGTAAATCGGTGAGTGACTATTAAGTCAGATGAACGACAGAAATATTATTGGGAACTTATCACGAAAATAGAATTGAAATAGAGAAGGACTCTTTAAATATATTTGGCGCGTACAAAAGAATTTAAATTTGCAGATTTACAAGTTGGCTGCGTACATACACGCGCGTTCTGATTATTAAGAATTTAATTTTCCGCAAAGTGTTTACGCGTAGTAGCGGCCGTGACGGCTCGTTTCTTAGCTAAAATTTGGTGCATGACCGCCAATTTACCGCTGTAGATACCGATGCATCGCGGCGCACGCGTTCACGTACACACGTCATTACGCGTGCATCCTGCAATCGTCAGACGCATTATTCCACGGTGGTTTATACGTCCGCATTTGTGTGCGCGTCCGTCCCTCTAGCCCCAATGTTCATACGCACGCACGTACGCATGAAATACTTCCCCCCCTTCCCCTTTTCCCTGCACCCATTTCCTTCATATTTGTCTAATGGTACGTCCGCGTGTTTCTCGCACTGCGACGGGGTGCGTATGCACGCGAATTCTCTCGGCACGGCGGTGAGGGGGAGAAGGGAGGGAGAGCGGGACTATGAAGGGCTGCACGTTGCGGGGGCCGGGACGGGATTAGGGGCGCATGTGTAAGCGACGTGTTAATGACATTACGTAATACCGAGCAAGCCAATCAATATGGCAGACACTGTGTGCACTCCGGTGCACGTCATGTCCCTCCGCGCGTTATTGCATCGGGCAACGTCAGTGCCGCATCCGAGTGCCGGAACGAGAGTGTCCACGTGCGACGAGACCCGTCGTTTCGCGACACGGTCGAGACCCTTCCGTATATATACACCTACGATCGAGATTTATGAGGTTGTATATGCGAAGTTCCCTCGAGAAGAAATTCCGAAATCGGAAACGCCGAACGGAAACGATTCGTGGAAAATGCATCGCCCCCGAGCTGTCATCGCATGTAAATAGATTAACGTCCGAGTGGGAGCGAGATGTTCAGGAATACGCAAAATATTGAGACACGCTTTCACTTTATGAGCAGAGATAGGTCCTTTGAATCTTACGTACGCGTGCATTAATTTTTGGTAACGCTAGATTTCGCGTTCTCAGGATATAAATATGAAGTCCTCGGTTTTTAATTTCTGGAAAGTTTTATGTATCATTGCGGTTTTTTTTTAGAACTGAAATTTGAACGCTCTTGAAATGGGGAGATCAAACTATCATTTCTTCATTACGCGATTAAAGTCTGCGGGAATTTTAATTTGCAGTAATTATGCATGAAAACGAGAAATATGGAAAATGACTCGTCGCGAAAGTCGTAATTCGGTGCATGACGACGATTACGAGGAGCCTTCGAGGAAACGTAGAAATAATTGCAAACGAGGCATGTCCGGTGCGACGAAGTGACAGTCGCGGCAGGATGCAACGGTATGCACCGCTGCACGACCATGCGCATTGGACAGGACGAGGGGGAACGATCGCATGGTTGTGCGATCGATCATAGCGTGTTAGGGCCCGTTCCTACGTGACGAGGTGTCACGACATTCGCTGTCATGTCCAGAGCCGTAACTAAAGTTGAGCCGCAACTAAAGTGAGAATAAATTCGCTCATTCCCCTCGCGAAAACTGAATCATTTCTAGTGCACGGATAATCATGCGAATAACTTCATCAAAATTTAACAAGTACACTCAAAGGATATTCATAATTCGCCGTATTCCTTGTGATTTATCCGCTGTATAAAATAAAAATCTTGCAATTCCCTAAAAATGAACAGTTATTTTCGTATCTTGATTTACGAGAAACTCTTTAATATTCGCAATTTGGAAGGTATCTCATTCTGAAATTCTTCTCGAGGAAACGTGCACTCGAAAGTGATCAAAGAGTCCGCGGTCAACCATAACGATAGTAGTTCTAGGACGCTCTGTATATGGAAGTCTGTGAGCCAGTCGTTGATTACTACTACCGCAAAGTGGGTCTCTTCGTGTTGCGTTGCGCAGGATTGCGTGCTCGATCACGTGCTGCGGCTTACGCACACGCTTGTCATGCAACGTAGCGGGGAAACAAGTTCCCGCGGTTTCAAACGCCCACGGAGACGATCAGCTGATTCCCGTCGGGGCTTTTAAATCCGTGATTAGTACGTGTGTGCGTGTTACGTACGTATGCAGAAATGTTACAATGGCTGCGCGCGTAGGTGATTATAGAGCTCGTCTTGGGTACACATTCTATTATTATAATGCAATCAAGATGGTGTATGAAATACGCTTTTTCTAGAATTTTATAATTATAAGCAACAAAAAATTCTGGTGAAATAAATTAAAAATTCCCAAATTTTAGTCTATTTGATTGCGAGAATCTGCGCAATTTCTACTAACAATTATAGCGTATATTATTAATAGACTATTCTATTTTTAAATTCTATTGATTATATTATGAGTCATCTACCATTTTTTATTAACAAAACATCTAACAGGTGTTTTATAAAATATGACAGATCTTTGTAATCTCGACAAACTTACATAACTGTCTGATTTGTGTGTCAATCTTTATTTTTAACTATCCTTATCCTTATTTAACTATCCTTAAGACTTTCACTTACGAGACTATTAGGAATTTCACTTATATTTTATCAGATAAAAATATATGTATATTGATATATTTCTCAGAGTTGATAAACATCAAATATACAAATGTCAACTTTGACTTGATATGTCTCTTAATGAACAGATAAGATAGCTCATTAGACGCGAAAAGTTTAATGCTATCATGCACGAACAGAAAAAAAGCGATTTGACGATGTCGATGCAAGGACGCTTTCAATCAACTTACTTCCTTTTTCCATATATTACAAAAATAGAATTCTTACGCGCGCGCGCGCGCGCATGTGTGTGTGTGTGTGCGCGCGAATAATCGTCTCATATGTCTACACCTCTAGATAACTTCAATGCCGGCGAATGAAACGGGAAACGAAGTATTCCATTACGCCGTTCTTGTGAATATCGTATAACTGCTCGCGTAGTTTACTTTGAGTTACGCCTTTCTTCCAGTCGCGTTGTCAATTTGTCGAAGCCGTGCTACGCGACCAGTACTCGTTCGCGCGAATGTATCTCTCCTCCGTCGTCGCATGCGTACAAAGTACAATAATAGCAGGCAGGATGTGGTGTTCGCAGGTAGAGGATAGATCCTTCCCCCGACGTCGCGTCGCGTCGAGTCGCGTCGCGACGGTAAGCGCGTCACGCGTGCATGCGTGTGTGATCGATCGTCGCGTGCTGTTGCGTCGCGCCGCGTGCGCGGTCACGTGTAGCGTCACGGGGAGAAAAACTACGATGTCATAAGAGAACTTTCAAGAATCGTACGCGTGGGATCGCGCATGCGTTATCAAGATATGTAACACATTTATAATGACATGTATAATGCGGTGGTACGTCGCCGTTTTCTTGTTTATAATAATAACTGGCAAAGAAAAAAACTGATAAACTGGTTACGTTATTGATGACATTTTGCCTCGAGGAGGCGGTAACTCTTTGATTTTGACATTATTATTAGTCCAGAGACGTAATTGCATAGCGATTAAATTTATACCAATTAATGTAAAGCAAATCGATTAGAACGTTGAATATTAAAAACGGAGAGTTTTGGATGCTATTTCACGAAAGCGATCGATGAGGATTCGCTTTGTCCGTTATTCTGTGATTACGTTTGCATTCGCTCAAATGGTTCACATCTACATACACAAATTTCGCGAACTACGTTAAATCATATCTTGTGATATTCGCGGCTCGAAATCATCACCGCACTTTCCTGTGGAGTTTGACCTCCTTCGCGTTTGATTAACCGCAACGAGTTTATCTTCCTTTAAAGGAGGAAAACATCTATCACTTTACAAACAATGTTCAAATCATATTGGTTTTAGAGAGATTGAAAATTATTATTGTTCTACTTTTTTTTATACAAATAATCTTTGTGTCATGAAAAACTGAAATAGAATATAGAGAGAATTAAAGGAAAGTAATTTATTTATTTTATTGATATTATTATATATGTATAATTTCATACTATGAGCTAATTGCGTAATTATCATAATTACACATTATTAATATTACTCAGTTTATAATATTAATAATTTCTTATCCAAACAGAATCTCTTTTTTGGTTCTGGTTAATCATTATCATAGAATGTAAAATATAATTGTTTATGCTACTCGCGCTTCTTTCATTTTGGATGATTTATATGAGATGATCATCAAGAGTGTACTTCGTACGAATTCGTGCCTTAAGAAACGTCGAGGGTGCGGTGGTGACACCGAGGACGTAAATCAGACGAAACTGTACCGCGGAATTAAAGGACTCTCCACCGGCCTGCGTCCTTAATGAATGTACCGCCGCCACTAATTAGACGTCCTTAGTGCCATGCGCGTCGCTTTATACCAGGGGGAAAGAGAACGAAGAGGAAGTGTCATCGTAACCGCTATTCATAAGCGATTTAGATTGCGAATTACGAGTTGAAGAAGCTATACCATTATCGATAAGAATTAAGGAATATTAATGCGAGAAGTTATTGACTGCTTGAATTATTTCTCATTGAAATTTTCTAAATTAAAATTGCCAGAAAGTTTATTCGACAGAACAATATGTTAAATCGGTTAAATTGATTTATATTACAATTTCATATTTTTTTCTTTCTCTCGTAGATCAATTCCTTTTCGTTTTAATCATAGGAAAAGTGTTATAAAAATACTGTGAAAACACTTTGTATTTTTCACACACGCTTTAAAAACTTGACCCTACATGAGTAGTGATACTCTAGTGTTACTTGAACATATTGTTTCCTCGAAGGACAAATAGACATATTTGTGAAAGTAAATATCCAAACTTTGAGAGAGCGGCTCATAGTATCCAGACATACATCGGTTTCTCGTCTATCACACTGCCATTCGACCGATCGGTCAATCACTGTAGTCAAACGTCAACGTAACAGGTTGCACCGTTGAACATCGTTTGAGGGCTGGTTCGTAGTTACCTCCAGCTCGACTGGTTCCCTTCAGGGGTCGAGAGTGGATACGGACTGCGAGCAGACAGTCGGGGTAGAGTAATTTCTGTCTACGAGGGTCGCTGGAAACGGTGGTTGCCCCCCTCCTCTCCTCTCCTTTCCTCTCTCTCTCTCTCTTTCTTTCTCTCTTGCTACCCTTTCCTTATCCAGGAGGAATCTGTATGAAAAGCTACCACCCCAAAGCTACGGGCCTTCCGCTCTTCGTCCCTCGTCGGCCACCATTCTGCCTTCGAAGACCGATTATGGATAATTATCCGCAACCTATTACGCGCTAAAATCTTGTCACTACGATTATCGGCAGAGCGTGAAGAAGCTGCCTTCTGTGCGATGCCACTATGCCGTGACGTTGAATAGAGCACTCGACGCTTACCGTCGCCTTCGACTATCGACGTCGGGGCTTAGTACTTGACGTACTGAATCTTTGCCGTACCGCGAAATCTTGTTAGAACTGTCACTGGAAATATCGATAAAAATATTTATTATTCGTTTATCATTATCTTTAAGGGAATTGTTATTCGGTGTTATTCAGTTACACTTTCAGAAGTTAATACTTTATAATTAACAATGAGGATCAATGTACGTTGAAGCAAAACTAATTTTCTTTTAAATATAAAAAGTGAAGAGATATGGAAGGGAAAAATTTGATTTGAAACTTTTGAACTTTTGCGATTCTGAAATTCTTGAATTTGGAATAGCACTTGCAACTTTGAGCTTTTGAGATCTTAGACACGTCGAGACTTTTAAATCTAAAAGAATCTTAAGATTTTAGAATTTTGACATTTTTAAATATAACGTATTAAAAACTTAAAATTTTAGAACTTTTTGAGAGCTTCGAGACTTGAAGAAATTTCAGGAATATTTTGTTTTAGATTTCAAAATTGTAAATTCCAAGATTTAAAGTAAAAGATTTAAAATTTCTAATTTTCGGAATTACTTTGCAATCGTATACATATTTTACAGTATTAGCTATATAGTGTCAATATACAATCATGTCTAGTACATGCGCTGCGCGCAAGTATTGGTTGAGCAGAATGTATAGGCAAATGGTGTAGTATATCTGCCGCGTTGCGTTGTACTTTCTGTCGCAGTGCAGCCGCAAGGGTATCATAAGCTGAAGAAAGTCTGGTTATCCATCTAGACAGCCGCTTTACAATCCGCAATGTAGGGCATCTAGTTAGCGCGAATCGGTGCGGCATTATTTCTATGCGAAGTCGCGGCAACCAGAATATTATATTCGCCGCAGAATAATGCCATCCATCAAAATACCGATGCCTAGGATAATTGATGCCATCGGAACGGCGACGCCAGTCACGCTAGACAGCGCATGGCGTAAAATTGAATATCGATTAGATGTTCGGAGGGGGTTCGAAATGGGGCTTGCTAAAGTTATTAATTCCCCTCGCAGGCAAAATCTTTCGATTAAATAGCAACAACATCCGGCTTGCAATGTAAATACGCAATTAGCTAGTCTCTCTCCTAATTAATTTTTGATTTTCGATTAAGTTAACAATCTCATGCGTAAGGTGTATGTTTCGAGAATTCCAAGCTGTCGACATTTTCAGGATCCTGAGATTTCAAGATTTTTAGGACATTGAAACTTTTAACGGTCATGCGGTTAAAGATTTTAATCTTTCAATGATTAATAGCGTTAATAACTTGAAATTTCTTACGAAGTTTTGAGATTCTGAAAATTTGAAATTCTAGATCTTCGTACATTGAAACATGTTAAATCTTGACACATTGATATGTTGCTTGTAGAAGTTCTGCGAGACGCTGATACTTTATGATATTAAGTTTTATTTTTGATACTTCAGAAACTTTAATATATATGTCTCAAACAATATATGTATATGGTACTCGCACAAATGATATATGTTATCCATGTACGTATACACAAGTTAAAATTATTACTATTGTCTGCTAACGTTTTATTCTATTTTATTTATTATATTTTCTTGTGGAATAACAAACGAAACAACACATCTTCGTGCAAATCCGTTTTCGTGCAATCAGCTGTAACTTATTAAGTTTGTTGAAATTTCCGGTGGCAGTTTCATCATAGTTTTTGCAAGTATTTATACTTGTCGCGTCTCCTTATACGCCGCTGGTCCAATAGTAAGGCGACTTTATTTTTACTCCTCTTCGCCCTCTCGTCTCCTTTGCAGCAGGATCCGTTTCCGTCTGTGGAAGAGCGAAGAGGAAACGACTGCTTCGCTCTCTCTCGATCGATATCTTAAGAGAGAATGGACGGACACGTTGCGCCACCCTCAAGGGTGGAAACCTTTACGTAAGCGCGCGACATGAAATCGGAAAATGAAACTCGCATCGACCTTTGATCCTTTCGTGCCACGTCGAGAGAAGGATGACGTTCGGACACGCCAGAGTTTCCTATATAGCTTTTTAGGCACGGAAAGCATTGAAGAAGGTTGTCTCTTGTTGTGTCTAGAAGTTCGAAATGCGAAAGGAACGCGGATTTAAATAATTAAACTTTGAATTACGTTTGAAAGAAAAAAAAGACAATTGTATCTAGAACATTTATAATGTAAAAAACCCAGTTGCATTACTTTATTTTTCGAATGAGATACTCTTTTAATATATCTTTTTTTAATCTTCTTTATTTAATGATAAAAATTTATATATTACAATTAAGAAATATACATAGTTTGTTTAAAAATTAGTCGAGCGGAACTTTACAACAAAACTTCGATTCGAGAGAATTTGCTCCTAACAGCTGCTGTTAAAGTTGTGTATAAAAATATACAAGTAGAGAAAAATGCAATAATATTGCGTTTGTAAAACATCGCTGTGCGTAATTAAAGTTGCAAGTGAAACTTTTTCGCATTAACTTCTCGCGCTATCGATTCTCAGCTATCGAATTACACGCATTACGAAGCACGTATTTGCCACGAGTAAATACGCGGGCCTACGTCATTTTACGGCGTTACAGAACGCCGTTTTTTTTAAAGAAACGATAGATGATACGAATTACGAAGATAAATGCACGACATATTTTCTCGTATAGTTTCCTTTATTTTTTTATACTTTTATGTGATCGTTGCAAACGTTGTAAATGAAAATTGTCCAATTTGCTCTTGATGATCCTGTTTTTATGAAAAATACCTCTCAGTACGGGACAAAAATTCAGTCAGAGGAAACAGTCGCGCTAGAAGAAGAAAGCAATCCCGCACCTGAGCGCGGCGTTCTTGGCGCAAACACTCGCGTGCTAATCGCGATCACCGACGCGGGCAGATGCACTTATACGTTTGATATGTGTAATAAAGGCAGACATGCTGAAATTACTGCGGCTGGAAAGTCGGCCGCCGCGAAAGGCCGCGGAAATTGGGAGCGTGTTGTGTAATACCGCCGGGCTTACATGTGTTTCCCTGGCTTAGGGCAAGGCCGTACGTATAATAACGACGTGAGATAAATCATGCGAGGGTTGCGTACGAAGATCTCCGTGAAGTCGGAACGTTGCTCATAATATCGCATACAAAGTCGCGGCAAATC
Organism: Tetramorium bicarinatum; assembly: GCA_928718305.1. Classification (NCBI taxonomy): domain Eukaryota; kingdom Metazoa; phylum Arthropoda; class Insecta; order Hymenoptera; family Formicidae; genus Tetramorium; species Tetramorium bicarinatum. The sequence goes on from OV788320.1 coordinate 14,615,625, forward strand.
CTGATTAATCTTTTCGAAAGCGTATATTAGTGCGATACTATGTCAGACATATTGGATAATATTTGATTTTGGGTCTAAATGTGTAATTGCATATTCATTATGAATCAACGAATATTATTTAATTACAGGCGAAATTTATTTAATTTAATTAGCGTGGAATATACGTGTAAAATTACAATAAGTATTCAAAACGTATCTGCCGACGGATTCATAAAAAAATGGATATATATACATGTATAAAAGTAAAAATAACAACTGTCGTCGTTGTGATAATTTATTTTTATAAACTATTTCGTACGATACGTCAATTTCGCTGGATTCCGCTCTTCACTTTATAGAGCACGTAATGGCCGAAGGCATGCAGGAAATATTCGCTTTTATTGAAATATACAATAATCCACAAACATAGCTGTTCGTAGAATATTTTCTATCCCAGTGCACTACATCGCACTGCTTGCATTTGATGAACAATGTAGAAAAAGAATTGCAGCAGAAATCTGTATGTTGTTTAGACCGGCAGAGAATTTAAAATATAGAGATTAACATATCACATAGGTTTGCATACATTTACATGTACTATCGTCATCTACGCTATTTACATTTTGTTCTCGCACATAAGCTCGCATTTATAATAACTATATAACGGCTCCTACTATTTATGGGAATTTATTTACACCCCTCTTTATTTCTGCGCGTACGTTGCGCAATATTGGTATTAACGCAGCCTCGTTGATATCAGCGTGTCGTGCGCTCGGAAATCAGAAAGCGTAACGACGGCGACGACGTCACGGTGCGTCGTGCCGCGCCGCGCCGCGCGGCCAGATTAACGAAAACCGATGCGAAATGACCGTCCGTTTCTTGGTCGTGCTGCGATGTGAGAAGATCGTGTATATTTAGAACGCCGCGGGCCTTTACTTCGCGAAATCTTCGAGACGTTTCCGCGACCGGAGACAAATCGTCGGCGCTAGTCACGTCGACGTCTGCGTTTGAAAGAGAAGAACTACTGATCGCGACAGTTAGCAGAGTGCGGCCTGTCGGAGTTCTCCCATAAATAAAATGTCTATTTTAAAAACGACGCATCTCATATTTCAAAAATCCTATTCGAATGGATGTACTACACAGTTTAGAACAGTAGGCTGTTACAGAACTCAAGAAGCGCAATCTTTTGGCAAAAATCGTGCTATAAGTTAATCAGAATTCATAAATTCAGAAAATACGGTAACTTTAGATTGAATTTTAATAAATACTAATTGTACGTTGTAATACATCTTGCTGATACAGTACTTAAATCATTGATTGCTTTGACCGAAACGATTTATTAGAATTTAGCAAATAGATATTAAATTTTTGGCCAGTCTGGAAAGATGAAGTTTATGAACTTTTATTTGTCAACATCAAATCAGCTATCAAACCAAGTGCACTTATTTTCAATGTGTTGGTCGCTCATTACCATATCGACGTTATCTCAAAACTTGAAATTTATTCCAACGCGGTCTCGTTAATGGCATCAGAAATTCACGAATTTGAAATTATTCGGTTTCTATAGTGTTTGCAATCGCAATAGCGCCAATCCCTACAGTGGAAATAGCCGATGGTGTGACTAAAGTTTAATTGACGTCGGGATTTGCATTCGCTCGTTGTTCGATTCGCGAGCTTACATTGGCGCGCTGATAAAAATTCAGACCGGCCCATTGTATTCAAATTCCTGCGCGGTAACCTCGCCGGCTGGTATTCTCGTCCTGGTACACTTGTAAAACGAGCATGTAAAAAGAAGCGCGACGACATCCACGATCGTACTTTCGCGAACAGGCTTAACCGATCTAAATACAGTTTTATTTTTCGTACCGTCTCCTTTTGAAACGTCTTGAAATTCTACGTCGATCAGCTCTACTTTTAGAATAGATCTGATTTTTGGAAGAACTGCTTAGATGATCATTATCCTTTGTTAATATCTTTGTCTTTTTCTCTAAATCGATATCTCTGAAATCACAAATATTTCAGTTCTTAAATGATTCTTATACAATTGTTCGTACTGTTGAAATAACACGAATTTTAATCTCAATTTTATGTTCTTTTACACAAATAGTATATAAAAATATATTATTTTTATCGCAACTATTTTACTTAACGTTTCTTGAATAACAAAAAGAGCTTAACATTATAATAGATTGCCATAGTATTTATCAAATTTATAAAGAATATTGCGTGTTTCTTTTCGGCGTCTGAAAAATCTTGTTTAATTTAAAAAAATATCGCTGTCACTTACTTATATACGATTCGATTAGCATACGTTCGTCACAATCTACATCACATTTGCTGTATTCTTGGAGAATACAAAGTCCTTAGCTTCGTCACGGATATCCCTGTGGACTGTGTTAACCCTGACCTTCGGTCTTGTTACTTGCGAGCAGAAGGGAGAAATCGGAGGTGAAGGGCGGGAAGGGAGGAGTGAGGGGGGGATGAAGTTGGGGTGAAGGGTCCCGGAATAAGGCGAGTACTCTTGTTTCGCCGGCTCGTGCAGCCTCCGCGGTATGCGATTTCCGCGGAGGCTCGAGGGGTCTATCGACGTCGCGGGAGGGCACAGAGAGGGCGAGGAGAGAGGACGGAGGGTGAAGGATGGGAGAGAGGAGGGAGGGTGGAAGAGGCTTGGTACGCCAGGGCAGTCGTGTGGATGCGTGGGCTCGGGTTCGACCCTAAGAGCGAGACGGAGATAGAGGGCACGCGGAGGAGCAGGGATTGCAGGGAGGGAGTTGGGGGTAGAGAGGGAGCGCGGCAGTGGTGAGAAGAGGAAAGGAGAGAGGAGCATAGGGGAGAGAGAGGCGAGAGGGTTGGACGGGTTGGATTCGCCGGCTCGCCGCTATTGATTTTTCCCGTCAGACTCGCGGCCTCTTCGTTCCGCTCTTGGTCCTCGTTCTTCCCTCCTCAGTCCCACTCGCGTTGCCTCTTTCCCTCTTCCCCTGGCGTTCCCGTCCCCGCGTATCCGGCCCCTCGCCACCTCCGTCCTTTCCATTCTCGCTCGCTCGCTCGCTCGCTCCCTCCCTCTTTGCTCTCTTGCTCGTTAATGCCCTGCCGCCCTTCGACTCTCGATCCGTGCTTTCTCTCTTTCTCTCTCTTTCTCCTTTTCTCTCCTTATTCTCCATTTGCATTCGAAGATCTTTCTTTATTTTTCCTTCTCTCTCTCTCTCGTGTAATCTTCTTCTTTCTTCTTCTTCTTCTCCTCCTCCTCCTCTTCGCTACCCATAGTTCTTAAGGGATTTAATTCCTTTCTTTGTCTTTTTCTATCTTACATTTTTATCCTTATATCTATCTTTGTCTTTGACTCGTTCGTTCTATAGTTCTCACGTTTTTGACAAGTAATTCTTTTTGCATCTTTAAACGACGTATAACAGTCCTAGGATATGTAATTATTTCTATTCTTTAGTCTACTCTGTAATCCTACCCTTGTCCTTTTGTTTTATCCTTCCCTCTTCATGTCTTTTCCTCCTCACTTTTTTTTCTTCTTTTTTGCTCGGATTCATTCATTTGATTTCTTTTCTTCTTGCCTCTCACTATCGGAGGATTTTTTGCGATTGCATGTGTGTGTGTGTGTGAGACTCTATCTACATACGCGCGATTAAATACGGGTCGTGCGTATGTGCGTGCACTTGTAACGAAAGGCATGCTTAATGGCCGGTTGATGATCCCGATTCTTGCGATTCCGCGAACAGACTGCTTCCGGCCGCCCCGCTTTCCATTTGTCATTTTTCAAAGGCCGCAAAAACTTAGAATTACGCCGATCATCAGCTCTCACTGCGCCGTCACGAAGTTATATTCCTGATTAATTAGTGGGATTTCTGCAAGAAATTCAGGTCTTCGGGCGGGATTGAAGAGTAGATTGAGAAGTAGTCGGGTTAATGAACGACTCTTTTATTATACTAATTTACCTCACACCGCAAACAACTACTCTCTCCGATGTAGCGGAAGGAGGGAAAATTACGTCCCCTTATTAACTCCCAAGTCCGTTGGAAGAGAAAGTTATCAAAGTATCCTTGCAATAGCATACTTTTGTACATAGTAAACTCTGTGGTTGTAGATTCGAGGTTTACGACAGTGCACTGTCATGATAATTCTTATCTAGATTCATGATACGTTATGATTTACAAGCGATTTAAATAGCTACGCTACCGTATATCCGGAACGCGCTGCTGCAAAAGGCTCTCTTGTCGAGCACCGTCGAGGAGATCTCGAAACAGGATTAATATCATTAATCGCAATCGAGGGTATCTTTCCCTTATTTGATTTTGATGTCTTTTATCTACTATGCACTTTACGAACGTGCTCTTCGAGATTGTCCGGGCATTCTGCCGTCTTGCAACAACATTTTCTTGCAGTAGTTATACCAATCGCGCGTATTTCCATATCTGGATCGGGAATATACTCTCGTAAAAGTTTTCACGATCTCCGTAAAACGGCGCTATCAGTATCTCCAGTGCTATCTGCGATCTAGTTTCAGAACCGATTAAACTATATCAATTTTGTATCTGCTACTTCCTCTTCGATCGATGGCGGAAATTGCATTCGTGCAGCGTAAGATGCTTAGTAAGATTGATAATTCCTTAATTCTTCTCGACCCAATAATTCCACAGATGGAGTCACATCTGTTATGTTTGTCTGGTGATCATCTGTATAAACGTTAAATCCTCTTCTTTAAAATGCCCAATAAAAAGGGATCAAGTATAATGTATATTAAATATTAAATAGATGATAAAAATTCTAGCGAAATATTCAATTTTCAAAGTGAAGATAAAACCCACGCGCGTAATTTGTTTGATATATGCAGAAATATTTTCACGCAACATAAAACTGCATTCGCGATCAAAATGCAATGAATAAAATTTTAACAAGAGGAAATCATGAAACATAATTTTCGCTTCTATAATTTTCAATGGGTAATGTTATACATATATGGAATAGTATTAATCGAGGATCATTTATATGAAAGCCAATACGAGAGTAATGTCAATTTAATCAAGCGTCCAATATATTATAAAATATATATTTCATAAACATATTTTATTTTAATGGAAGTATAAGAAAAATGAGAATGATAGATTATATACAAACCATAATGTTTTAGAAAGTTCAATTGAGTTTTAAAGATACCAATATATGTATTTTAAATAATAGATATGTCTCTTTCGGGACTCTGAAAGGTTCCCCCCACAAAACAATATTTTATTCGTTTCGTTTATAAGTTCGCGGCTTGCGTCGGCGTCATCTCTGAACGGTTTATCACCTTCGACCTATCCGCGGGCTAATCGTATCGGCTAGACCGTTTATCGGCTTCCTTGGCCTTCCCCGAGACAGAAGATAGAGATAGATAGATGGAGAGGAGGGAGGGGAGAAAGACGGAGAAAAAGAGAGACAGAGGAGCGCCTGTGAAATTTACTCTCCGTCTGCCTTCGTTACTTGGAAAGCGGAGTGACAGGTTCGTTGCGTTCGGCCTGTGTCGTGCTTGTGTTCACGTAAATTCGATCAATCTCATGATCACTACTTCCATCTCGATAATTCTTTCCAAAAAAGCTTTCCTTTTAAAAAAAGCATTTACGCCCCAGAAAAAGTTTCTTCTCAGAAAAAGCGATTTTCCTGTCGAAAAAGGCCATTGGATACTTTCGTTACGGAGAGCATACGATTTTATATGTGATAAACCATTAACTTTCGAGAATTATGTCAATACCATTATGAATTCGATTATTTTTAAAGAAAATGTCTTTGTTATTCCAACTTATACATATAGTTTGATGCAGCAGATATTGAGAACGAGATTTCCATAATATTTGATATGCGAGAATAGTAACAATTTTAAATCTGTAATTTTCTACATTTTTAAAAAAATGTATGTCAATTTTAAAGCATTGTAGAGATGTTAAATAATAATATTATACTTATTGTTATAATTATTGAGTATATCGGCATCTCGATCAACCGCTATTCGAGAGATTTTATTTTGTGTAAAAATAAAACAGATTTTATTATTACACAAAATGTTAAAAGTTCAGTGAATCTGTAAAAGAATTTTTCGAACAATTACCAACTGCTTAATTTTCTCGCTGTTTCTCTCTTCCCCGATTTTACATCTTAAAATATACTTGACGTGTAAAAGCTTCTTGCTTCCCAAAAATCGCTCCTACGAATATAATTACTAACCGCTAAATTTCCATCGCTGCGACATTTTCCTCCTAGATTTCGGGATCTCACCATGTTGGCTATACCGCTTATGACTATACTTCGGGAGTAATTTCCATGAGCCCATACTCACACGCGCGCACACACGTACGAGAGCGTTCTCATACATAAACAATTTGCGTTTCCCGCTCGAAAAAGCGAAAAAAAGATCTATCGTAAAAGCGAGTCTTTCGACGGCGACGATTATGGATCTGGGACGGTATGCATGCGAATGGGGAACATAATCTCGTTACTCGGTCGGAGATGCATAAAGATACGACGTGATTAATTACGTAGGCGCCCTTTACGAGACGAACAATGCGCGCCAAATATTTTCATACTACGGTGATCCGTCGATTGCATTTAATAAGCCGAAATTTTTAATAATAAACAGACTACCGAATTTTCGTATCATTTTTAAAAATAAAATATTTGTGGCATATGATATTTTTTATTACTGGTTTTGCGATTGAAATGCATCTCAAAATATTTGGAAATTAAACATTTTATTTTTGTTAATTCTGATTGCAATGAATGTGAAGTACACTTTCACGCATTTAGTTTCAGCACACATACGTTTGTATAATTTGTTTTGCATACGGGAATCTGCTGGAGAATAGCGGAAAAAATATATTACATTTTTATTATAGTTTTATAAATTGAACATTTATTACGCTTCGTTATTATAACTAAATGTTAACAGCGCTATATCGTACAAATGATAACTTTGACAGATGCGCGAATTTGTTTAAAACAGTCTAAAATGGTGCATTAAAAAATGAAAGTTTTATCTTTATCATTATTATAATTTTTGAAATTCTTTTACTTTTGCTTATATTTACTCACTCCAATTTCAAAGAGTCGTTCTGTTTTAAGATACGGAAGCTTGTACGATTATCATTATTTCAATAACAAATTACGAGCGTGATTTGTAAACGACCTCCGATACATTCGCATGGATGTCTCGATAATAAAAGACAATCCGATTGGATATATCTTCCTTCCATCTCGATTCCGTTCGTTCGTTTATTTTCTGCATCTCACCGCAGACGAGACCACGGAGACGACGAATCTCGGTTGCACAGCAACTACGTTTCCTTGCGAGGTGGATAAGCGGACTCTTCCAGAAAAGAGAAATTGGAAACGCATGTATATGTATATAAGCACAGACACACATACGTACACAGGCACATATGTACATATATATGTACAGATACGTATGTATTATATATATGTATATATACATACCTATATACGAAATTGCGCGAAACTCGTGAAGACGAGATTGGGATGGAACAACTTTAAACTGCATTCCAGTGATCTGCTTGATTGAATAGCAAATTGGTAGACGGTATAACCGTGCATTTGCGCGCGCGCGCGCGCGCACGCGGCCGCTTGTTTCCGAGGAGAATACGAAAGCAGCGTCGGATAATCGCCATGTTGCGCGATACGATCGATCTTTTCCATCTCACGAAACGATTTTCACGAAACGGGATGGGAAACGCGTAAACTCGGCATATTTCATTCGCGGTACAAGTGTTCAACGGGTCGTTTAATCCCAACCTTCGTTGTTTGCAAAAATCCACATTTTTTTTCGGGAAATCAAGGAATCGGATGAAATATAAATTAATCAATTTGTTTAAAAATAGTATCCCTCCTACATTCTATCCATCTTAATTTAAAAACATTGTAGCATTATATCCATCTATTATCATAAACTATCCAATTTATCTTCAGCCAATGTTTGAGAAAGTTTTTTTTAATTCTTTTGCAGCTCAAATAAAATTCGAATAAGAATTATGTATTAAATAATTTATCTATAAGAAATTAAAGGAAAATAAGTTGATATGTTTATCTAAAATATCATACATAAAGTTTCTCGCAGCGAAATGTGAAATCGATTTCTCTATCATAAAGCGTTAGCATGATTCGAGTAAATTTTGGGTTTTGGTGATAAATGAAGAATAAGACGCGAAACAGAGAAGACGAATCACCTTGTTCGAATCGCGGCAGCGTTAACAGTCTGGGAATAAAGTTTCCTTTTGCGACGTTTGCCAAATCCAGTCCGCATCGTGCGTGGGTCGTGAGAAATGCGAACGATGACAGTAAGCGGAATTCGAAGGAGCTGCAGCCGAAGATTGACGACACTCCGTGAAGGGCAGAGAGACACGGGAAGGGTGCCAATACATGGGGTGTGCGGAAAACGATTCTTGTTTAAAAGAATCTTTTTGGATTTTAGTTTTATTTAGGAAGATCGCTTTAGCAGTGATTGCATAATAATTATTAATCACATTACTAACAATAAGAGAAAACGCATTCGTTTTTTTTGTATTACATTTACCTTGTAATATTACTAATACATTCGACATTATTTGAGTGTTGACATGAAAAGTGAAAATAGGCTACAATGTTTTACAACTTTTATTATCAAGTGAAAATATATGTACATATTCAAATATTTGTTAAAAATGTGCTGGAAACACGTAAAAATGGCGATTGTATGCTCAATCAACTTTTTGATTGAACAACAATCAATTTTTGATAATCGAATCTAAATTGCGGTGCTGAATAATATTGAGGGATGATATTTTTTTTGCTTTTCTTCTTTTTCCTTGTTTTTTGTACACTCTGTATAAGAGCAAGATACGAGATGTAGGAAATAAGGGAATAAAGTAAACAAAGTGGAATAGGGATAGAAGACCGAGGCTGATTCGCGGAGAGCCCTCGTAAAACCGGTGCACTTCGTTGGGAATTCCGTTGCGTCGTTTTTCCGCGGCTGTTCGGATTCCGCGGGATGCGATTTCTTTTCGACATCATTCTACCCGCAGGCATCTACAGGGTGTCTTGCTTATAAAGAGCTGATATCCTCACATCTTTACATTACATTTTAATTTCAAACTTTTGATTAATTTAATGTCGAATTTAAGATTTTTTGTTTCTTTTGTAAAAATTGTAATGGAGTTATTTACATAACTTCAGTTTTGATAGCTTATATCTTGATAAACTATTAAGAGTTAAATAGTAAATTATATTGTGATGTGATTAAACAAACAGTTAATTAAACAACAATTTTAAAAAAATTGTAGGTATATTCCTAAATATCTGGAAAAAAGAAATATTTTTTTTCGAAAGTAGGATGTCTGGCTCTATTTCTAGAAAACTGAATAAAACTCTACGATTAACTCTTTTGTCACGGGATATATATATCACTGAGACATATATATCCCCGTAATGGCGAAGGAAGTAAAGAAAATAATACAACTTGATTAAAGCATATTAGAAAACGATCGATCAGTTTTATATAGTTGAATTCTTTGTAACGCTATATAAGATAATCCCTATGGGATATAATTAATTCAGTAATCATTACCTTCGCAAATCAACTGAGAAATCAATATTATGCATCCTTATATAACCAGTTAAATAAAAAAAGTCGGATACGACGAAATATTTTCATTAATTACGTTGCCACGATTGTGTCGCCGTTTTTATTTCGGGCTCCATTCACCATTCGCCGACGTTTCCATTTTTGTCCGTTTCAATTGTGCCGTATCGGTAACTAGTAATTTTTTTGTCCGCACACAAGAACGCGCCATCGATCCCGCCTGGGAACCTGTTAGCGCGTCAATGACACTTTCAGGAGGCGGGGTACAGCGAACTGCGTGCCCTCTTCTATCATTATATTCATTTGTCAGATTGATCCTCAAAAAGCGGTTGAGATATATTACGCATATATAATAATTATAATTATAATTATAAACTGTATACATTATATTATACTTATAAATATAATGTCATACAACATATCATATAAATCACATAATATAATATGGAATAACTAACCATATGTTATACGGAGAATATTGAAAATATTTTGATAATCCATCAATTTACATTCGTATTTTATTAATGTTTATAATACTTTAAAGTCGAGTTTAGATTGGTTTCGAAACAAGGTGTGTAAAGTTGGCACTCGAAATGTGAATTTTTATAAAATTGATATGTCATCAATTTACCCACATTTGTCGAAATAATTGTTTTCGTCCACATTGCAAAAAAAAAAATAAAAAAGTTTCATCATCAACACTCCTAAGTGCGTTTTAAAAAATTATACATCCGTCATTTGTTCACATTTGTCCATAAATAATCGTTTTGATGGACAAATATGGATAAATAGTGGAAAATCGGAATCTACATATAATTCAAAAGAAACGCATTTAAGCGTGTTTATGATGAAGTTTGTTAATTTTATTTTTAATTTTTTTGCGAGGTGGATAAAAACGATTATCATTTATCGATAAATGTGGACAAATGATGGACAATTCATATATGTATAATAAAAAAAACAAACATTTAGAGGAATAGTGATGATGAAATTTTTATTTTTAATTTTTTTGCAAGGTGGACAGAAACGTTTATCTATGGACAAATTGTGGACAATCAGATATCATTTTCATAAAAATTCACATTTCGGGGGGGGGGGCTTCACAGAGCTTTTAAAATAAGTATTCATTATAAGCTTTTCTGCTATATTTTATTTCGCTGTAATGTTTACGCCACTGTAATGTTTACATCTATCGGAGAAGAGCTGGGTTCATTTTCGCGCATTGCATCGAATGATTTATAACAGCCCGCCGATTCGTAACGTTATTAATTCGCATGATTGATTTCCGGCGCGGGAATGGCAGGCGTGATTATACTGGCCGAAGGACGCTCGCGGATAATCACTCTTGTCAGATCCATTAAGGGATTAAAACCCCAACGAAGCCGATCCGCGTAACAGATTCCTCATCGTCGCTCGAGGAGGTCATGCAATCTGGTGGAGAAGATTTTTAAGTCGTTATGATAAATCGATATTTTGAACGTAGAATGACCGATGTTATGCGGAAGTAGAAAAAACGAAATATCATACGAAACGTTTCGGAAATCATACGCTATCATCTACAAGAATAGTAGGAGAGAAATTAAAATAAAGGAAATGTTTAAACGTGAAGGAAAAGTCAGAAAGTTATAATTAAAAGATTTATGATTAATTTATGGAATCAGTGGACGATTAAAAACTTGGAGGTTTTAAGATCAACTTGATTTTAAAACGCCTCATTAAGATGTTTAAAATATAAAAGGAGAAAATTTCCTTGAAGATTATTAAATATAATTAATTTTAATAATATCATAAATAGACTGTTTCATCTTTGCATTTTTGCAGTTACGACATTGACGAAGGTGTAATTAGATAAAATGCTTCGTTTTCAGTTTGTTTTAAATTAATTTAATTTTTTTATCTTATATTTTTTCAAATATAATAAAGACAACAATCAATCAATAATATGCGTCAAATTGGCGTATTCGCGATATGTAAGTGGTTATCAAAATATTATATAGCATCGTTTAGATTTCCCATTTCGAAAGAAACTTTATTCGACTCGAGAATCACCAGCGAGATCACCTTGTTTAACCTCGTTCAATTGCCTAGCATTTTCAAGTTTGGGTCCCTCTCCGAAATGGATATTGAGGTAGCGAGAGAGAGAGAGAGAGAGAGAGAGAGAGAGAGAGAGAGAGAGACAGCGAAAGAGAAAGAAGTAAAGAGAGAAACAGAGGCACGTACCCCTTTCTTTCCCACGTTTGAATCGTTATGAGTCGTATAGGTATAAACTACCAGTTCGATCAGACATGATGGCGATATACCAGACGATATTGCGAGAGGATAGCTTGAGTAAGAGAGTATCGATGTGGAATACACCTCTCCATCCTCTCTGTACCACGTTCCCCGTTCTCCCGCTCTTCCTTCCCTCTCTCACCATCGCAATTCGCTGCTCTTCCTTTTACCACTTTGGAACTCGCAGGATGCTCGGGAGGGGGTCAACGATCCCGACGGGGATTTTCAGGGATCTGCCGACTGAAACCACCGACGGGACTCGTCACGACTCAATTCCAATTGCTGGGGTGATAGAAAAAAAAGTAAAACGCAGGGGAGGAGAGAGAGAGGGAGGGAGAGCCAGAGAATATCTCGCGCGGGAATCCGTACGTGTGCTACGCACTTTCGTTTCGCATTCTAGTTTCTCGAACGTACGTACTTCGAAAGTGTATCATTATACGTCGGAAATAAAAATGTTACAAAGAGAAGAAGACAGTCTTTGAGTAAATTGAGAAAAGCAGTTCCGCACAATCAGAATAATGTATTGATACATTTTACATGTTGTAATATGCAAAATACGCGTATATTGTGCATTTGTCATCTTTTAGAAGCATTACTCCCAGATCTATCTGTATTCTGAGGCTTTTTTGAATTCTTATATTCCACAAATAATATTCCTCTGAAGCGCAAGTGCAGCTTCACTGAGACATGACCATTTCCGTGAAATAAATCAAGCCTGCAGAGTCTTCGAAGCAAACGCAAAGCGAGCTCATCGCTCGCTCTATTTCGGAGTCGATGTTCCGGAAAATGCAAAGAAATTCACGCTGGAATTTTTCCACGACTACTGACTCTTTTGACCTATCGCGCGACAGAATTCAGCGAGAAATGATTTTCGGGGCGTCGCGGGCTGTGCAAAAATAATTGAGTCGGCGAGAGTGCGCGCGTACTCCCTTTCGTGTCGTTATAAAATGTTTTAACTACCTTCGGCGAGATCAACAGAAATTGCGCACGTTGCTAGACTGCGCGCAATTTGTTTGTGAAGTTGTGTCGAAAAAAATGTACCCTCGTGGGTCCAGTATTGAAGTTTTTAAAGCGGAAACCGAATTTAATTGGTGAACAAAAATGTTTTAATTATCTCGGATCGCATATGAGATTACTACCTTTATTATTCCTGATTATAAATATTTCCGTATTTATTTAGCTCTCTCTCTCTCTCTCTCTCTCTCTCTCTCTCTCTCTCTCTCTCGTTCTATGTGTGTCAAAATATGATAGAAAATTTTCTGAATAATTTTACAAGCTGATGAGATAGATAGAGAGTGTGATGGATATTATTAAAGCAGATAATCAAAAGTTTTTAAAATTTTTATTATTAGTTTTTTCTCATAATTAAATTATTTACAAAATGTACCTATTGAGTTTATAATTAATTTATATGATTATAATTTACACAAAGTAAGCAGTTATATATACTTATGAAAAAAACTATGAAAAGTATTGTGATAATCGTTATATTTGATTACACATATCGACCACTAGTTTAGTAGTCGAATTCTTTTGATTTGTCGGTTGCAATCTTTTTTACTGTTCTTCACACAATCAATTAAGTTGTTAAGGCTAGTATTTTCAAAAGATGCGCACATATTTATAAAATTCAAGTCTCTTCAGTACATACAAAAGCAAAAGTCCATTTTATATTTCGAATAACCTGAAATTATGAAACGTCCGCACTTTCGCGTCGGCTCGACCATATTCAAATGAAATATCGAATACTCTAAACTATCGGGCACTCGCACGTTTCTGATATTCTCATTCTTCGAATGAAAGCTAGAATCGATCGGCGTTTACCCAAGTAATCTTGCACGACGTTTATTCAATTTGATCGCAAGTACGGTAGCGCGACGTGTGCGTTACGTCGGACGATCCAATTAATAGTTCAATTAAATAAACCGATAATTGCCTGAAAATGGAATATAGCCGCTGAATATTGGATCTTCCGGTTTCTCATATTCATTATTCTCCATCCTCGGCACGCCAATGTTCGTGGAGATTGCTGGAGAACATATCTCTACACCATATGCATAGGCACATAACATAGTTTTGCACACGTATATTAGAGCCTTTTATTTCTCAGTATTCGAGTTATATAAATGAGTTATAAGTAATGTGTTGATAACTTGCCTTTTCATCCTGCGATTAAATTTTTATCACGACATAAAGAAAATTAATTAAGCTTCAAGGATATATAATAATGAATAGTAAAACATTATTTCTTTACTAAATTAAAACAGAATTTTATTTGAAATGGAAACTGTACGAATTTTTATATACGATTATGATATTCAATGATACGAAAAATAAATAAAATAAAAAGTCGATCTGTCGACGGATTTTGGAAAGAAAAATTCGATGGATTCGATGGACCTAAACGATGACGAAACGCAGTGAACTCGGCGGGAACACCCGGTATCAGTGCGCTCTAATGCGCACATCCTCGCATGGCCGTGCGTCAAAACGCGGACGGAAGACGCTGTATAATGTGTGTGCCGAGGCAATATTACGTGTATTAGTCATTGCAAACAGGGACCGTGCCGTCTACGTCGGACGTGCGCACGCAAGCACGACACACGACGGTGGGGCAACACGCGTGCACGCGATATGCATACACGACGTAAGTACGTGCGATTACGTAAGCTTGAGTCACGACGCATTCTCGGCGTCTGGCGCGGTTTTTTAACTCACGACATATTTACCATACAAGCGGTTTCCTTTAGAAGTGACATAGTAAATCAAAGACGAATTTCGTCTTTGCAAAACTGCAATTCCTTCCTGCAGAAGAATCAATCGGCGAAGATAGTTTTTGTCTATTTGGACAGAGTTCTTAGAGCGAAGATAAAATGGGGTAAAAAATTAAATAAAAACGATATTAGACGCTGATACTTTCTCGTACAGTTAATCATAAAATGAAATATTTATTGTTTTATTTCTTATTGCTCATATTTGTGCTTTAAAAACGGAGTAGGTGCTGATGTAAAAAACTGCTGATTGACTAGTTTAACGAATTAAAATATAATTAAATACATATAATAATAATTGTTACATACCTATATATTCAATTCTAAAGAATTTAATGTTGATTTTTGTTCCGCGTTTTATTTACCGTTTCTCTTAATAATTTTCGATGGCTATGTCTCGGAGGTACATGTTTCTTTCCTAAAGAACCTCTTCCATTCTCCAAAAAGAGGGACAAACTTCGCTTCTATACGCTTCGCTATCGCACCAACTAGCATTTTGTAAACGCTGGCTGAGCGACTTTAAACTTTTATCTCGCTGCAATTTTCCGGCCGCGTCGCGGCGTAAAAGGCGGCTTCGAGCAAAGCGGTGCTCTCCCGACGAGCGCAAAAAGTCACTGTAAAAAGGAAGAAGTGCGGAAGAGAACGCAGTGCGTTTACAAGATTACGTCGCGGTACTCGGGGGAGATGGGGTAGAGGGAGGAGAAAAACTGTCCGGTCGTGGAAGTTAACATCTTCCGGAGTTAAACGAGCCACCGTCACGACTTGAAGCCACAGATTTACGCAATTCACGCTTTATAATCGCCTCGAATAAACAATTCAAACCTGTATTGAAGAACATTCGTTTATCACATTAAAAGCAGAGCTATTGCTTTTTATATGTATTCGCGAGTTTATATGGTGTAAAACGGGAGATTACATAAAAGCTTTACCGTGTAATGACTATGCATGCGATATCATAATATTTATGGATTTTTTTATCAGTCTTGGAAAGACTTTCTTCGATAAATTTGTCGCTTAATATCACTCTTTTAAAACTAAGATACAATAGCTTAATTTAACTATTTTGTACGAAACTTTTTTGTTTCTCATCATTGTAAAATTAAACAAAAATGTATTTATAGCGTTAAGTGCATTTACATCATCAGAGTGATATAAAAATGATTTATCATGAACTTTTCTTCAATAAAATATTCAATGTACACAAAGAGCGCAGTTGCTACGTATCGTTGATTTTACATTTAATTTTTAATTATTAATTCCGAATAATATCTATTCCGTTGTGCAGATATCTGCGGGATTAGAGTTCACGAGGATTAAATTTAATTATTCTCGAACAATTAAGAATCACGTGAATCGCTATACAAGTGACACGAGAACTTACGTTTCCCATCCCTCCCATTGTAAAAAGGACGTCTACTTGTGCCGTGTCTTGTTCATTGTCTAAAGGCAATCCTGGACGAGGCATAGTTTGCCTCGCGGAGCCAAGAGTCATTTCTGTTGCGCGGGGGAGGAAAAGCGCGGGAGGAAAAGAGAGGACGTCGAGAGAGAGAGAGAGAGAGAGAGAGAGCGTGATGGGGGATAGCGGGGCCGGGGAGGATCAGAGCGGCGCGCTCTCTTGCCTCTCCAGTCACGTGTTCGCCCACACTCATTCATTTGTTCGGCGGCAGAGGTGCTCAACCCGCGCGACGAATCCCGGACGACCACCCACCTCGTGCGCTGGGCGCCCGGGCTCTCTCGTATATGGGTCGTGCGACTCGGCATTGTGCATACACGCGCTGTTATGCATGCGGCGCAACAGCGGCTCTCACCGCTGGCGCCGACGTCTGTCAGGACGGATCGTATTACTTCGTTACGGTCCAGCAAAAATCTATGCATTATATAATTGCGCTATTAAACCGTCCTCGAACGCGACCTCGTTGCGGAATAACGCTCGAGAAGCTTGAGCGATCACCCTTTTATTTTAAACAACGCCGGCCTCAGTTTCCTCTTCGAGTTTCGTATGCCAACCTTGATAACAAATGCACGCGCAGCGGTGAAAAGTAGGTGTAATATAAGATTGCGAACCGTACGACTCAATTCCGTAAAGTAACGAATTCGGTATTCTTCTTTCCTTCCTTCTTCTTTTCCTTTTCTTTATTCATTATTCTTTCCTTCTTTCCGCCGTCTTTTTTTCCCTTCCTTTTTCCGCCATCTCTTTCACCCGTTCTCTTTTTTTCCTATGGCGAAAATCGCTTCGTATCTTGTTTCTCCGCAATGGGAAAAAGTTGGCGCACAGTTTTTATTACGGGAAATAGCGCGCTACACGAACAAATTCGCTGAATAATCAAAAATACAAAATGTGTAATAATATCATCGCAATACATTGCGATTGAGAATAATTGATAGAGTTTATCGGAAACCTTTAGCTAGTAGAACAAAGTAAGAATTTCCACAAGAGATAACAAGACATTCTGACAGATACAACGCAGACGAATTAGATGAGTCAGTTCATTAATGACAGAGTAAAGAGCAAATTGCTGCGTGGTGTGAAACTGCAGAATAATCCAAGGTTGATCCTACGTTTCTGATAATCGAGAAATTATGACAAAACAAATGAATTTTAATCTCTATCGCTTATACTAACGTATGTCTTTTTTCTTTCTGTTACAGGTGAGTGATCATTTTAGTAAGTCACTGCGCAAAGCCAGTGCGAAGGCAACGTAATCTCGGTGAGTTTATATTTGTTACGATCTATTAAGCGAGATTTTGCAACGTCGTGATTTAATCGGCGTTAAAGACACATAAAACCAAAGAAAGACAAAGAATAAGATAGAAAAAAAGTGAAGGGAAGAAGAGTGAGGCCGCGTTTTCTTGGGGCATGAAAAAAATGAATGAAATGAAGGGGGAGAAATCTTGAGGCTGCAGCGGTTTATCGAAACGATGGAAAAGAGAAAATAGATTGATTGAAATGCGATTTAAATTGACACGAATGTCAAGATGTTCGCTATCAGCTGACTAAAACTCAACTAATTATTCGCGAAATTTGCAGTTCTACTTGCATTTCCGTTCCGTCGCTTTCGAAGATGATATACGACAATGACATTCTCAAGATGAGAATCTTTGCTCAAGGATAAATTTAACCCTTATCTTCCGATAATAGCATCTTACTATCGATATAATATAGATAGGAGCAGGATTTGAAACGTCTCAGATTTTTCCATCTATATCTCGTAGCTCACTAAATCTAATCATGATCCCCGTTAGATGACATTTATATTATCAGAAAGTGTGTAGAATTTACATTATTTTTTTTTTTTATTAAAATGGAATACGGATGATGATCTCTCCCTTTTCGAAAGAAGTCGTACATATTAATATTAGATCAGCAATTTATTCGAAAAATGTTTTTATTTTGTGTTTTATACATACATATATCAATCTCTATTTAGTAAAGTTTTTTCGAAGAGCTTGATAAATTATACATATATATAAAATTATATATATGCATATACCTCTAAGAAAACATGTTATACATATACCTCTAAGAAAATGTGAGCGTATACGTGTGTGTTGGTAGAATGGAGCGTAGGCTAGGATACCTTCATGGGTCTTTAACCTTTGCACGTGCGCACACTGCGAAGATACTGGCGGTGAATACTGTAGATTTCCGACGACGATTGCCGCTACCCTTAAGCCACCGTCGCGGACTTGAAACTCGTGTAACGCGAAGTGACTCATAATCAAAGTTAAATGGGGCAAAAATCGTTGCTCGGGAAACACGATAAAGGCGCCTTGATTCGCGGTTCGATATATACCTACTTGTTTGTCGTGTAAGAGGTGTGATTTCGATGACGTCGACTTGAAGAGATCTTCACTAGATGCTGAAACGAAGGATAAAGATATAAAGAGAAGGAGAAAATAAGGGAGCGGAAGAGACCGGCAGGGAACTCTTCTTCTCGAAAGGACAGAGATTCCTCTGGAGACTCTTGATCGAAGAAATTCCGTTGTTCTTTCGAATCACCCTCGACTCGTTCCAAGACGATAATGGAGTCCCCCAATTTACCGTATCGGAAGCCACGCGATTGGTAGCACGTTGTGTGTATCATTATTTACACGGCCATTCGTGAGCAAGCATCCTTCGAAATCGAGATCTTTTCAGGATCCTTCCCTAGAGAGTGTTATGGTCCTTTTAAGAAAGTTTGTTCTCCGTTAAAAGTTTATCTAAGCTTTACTCGACATTTTAGAGACATTTTAGAAATATGGCATTTTATTACGTTACAACTTCGTATGATAATTGTCAAGATGTTAACAATTTTCATACATAAATCGCAAATAAAGTTCTTCGCTTTCGATTAATATTCACGCAAGAAATTTCGCGAATTAAGATTTTAAATCATTACTGAAATATAAAAACATGTTTATTACTTGCGTTGAATTGAGAGATTGCTTAATGTGACAAAAAGAATGAAGCAACATGTCTAGTAATATGACAAAACGGCTTTCGCGGTATGAAATTCTTCATTTCAACGCATTCATGCCTCTGTATTTCGTAACACATTGCTTCTGTGATGCAAAACGCATGTCTACGTGTTAAAACTTACTTCGCGAGCTATATTTCAATGTCTTGTTCTAGAAGAGAAACATGATATTCGCGTCGCGGCTTAAAATCTTACTCGAAAGCATGTTTCAACAATCGCCGTATCAGGAAACCGTTTTATGAGAGGTCGGGTTGCAGTTTTACAAGATACATTCGGGGCTATTTTTCATTCGGATCGAAAAACCTCGAAATGCAAATTTGTGGTACAAAACATAATCCTGAGCACAATGGATGACAGTTTGTGTACAATGCATTATATCAAAACATTATATTAAATGGTATATACGGCAAAGAAAGTCGGATTAAATTATCTTTGGAAAAATTCTTCATAAGATCAGTTTCTAGACGATAATGGATAGAATCCAACCAATTAATTTTTAAATCGATATATTAAGAGAAATTATAAATGATAATTACACGATTCTGTCTCTCTTGACATGAACTATAAATAACAAGTAATAATTACTTCTAAATGTTTTATGTTCGTCCGAGTGCTTTTCAATCGCATGATGCGCATTACATATTTCATTCCAAAGATTAAAACCGGCATAATTTACTGATATTGGATTTCGATAGTGCAGCCGCACGAAAATGATCTCCGTAATTATTCGGGACGATGGAAACGCGACAATCGGCAGGAGAAATATTTTTAACGTCGTATTTATAACATTGAAAATCGAACGTATATCATGCAATCGAAATCATGCAATTTTCAGTTTCTATTTCATAGCAACACTCGTAGCCGGCGTGTAGGTATGCCTTCGTGTGACGACCGATGATGGTCACGCGCGAAGTGCATCGTGAGGAGTGCACACGTTGCACCCACGTGTACGCGCGTGCACGCCTACGGACGCGCGTAACGGCATGCCGGTTGCGTGCATATCTGATCATGCGAAACGGCAGCGTGCATCCAAACGCGTTTTGTCGGCCTTTCTTATCATCGGTCCGCCTGAATTGAGCCTGTGATGCCTGTTTCGGAATTTGAAATGATTGTGTACATACGTTGAATAGCTACGTAAAACGTTTTGACACGTCGAGTCATTTTTATTTCATTTTAGAGTTATTAAATTTGACCGTAGCAGAAATTCAGTTTGAATTTTACAATATTGAAATTACAGTATAAATTACAGTGTATAACCCTTTGATTGGTTTAATACAGCGTGTCAGAGTGTCAAGTCATTAAAGGCTCATAATTTGTTCAGATTTTTTTCGCGAAACTGTATTATCGTGCTGGAAACAAGAGTTCGGTGACTATTGCGTACAGCGACAAGCAGAGAAAGCCATGCCAATCAAAATTGCTAACAGATTTTAATGGATTAAAATTGGAAACGAATAAATTTAAATAAAATCTCGGACAAATGACGAATATAGCTTTAGACGCACACACAAACACATACGTAACTAGATTACGTAGTTGACTAGTTGTTGAAAAAAATGTAAACTTGTTAGATTTAATAATTAATCTGTTAAACAGTATATTTTTAAATTATTACGAAAAATGATCACATTACAATACGTTACGCTTTAGTATTCCGATCTGCTTTTAAAGCAGATATTTTATTGTACAAAATTTAGTTAGAAAATTGGAGAAAGTAAATTTTTAATAGAGAGATACATTGCACAGATAAATTGCACAGATGTGAGTGCATGTGTGTGATATCACGAAATAAAGAATCGTCAATAATCAACAAAGAACTTGCCGCCCACGCGTACCGTGTTGCTCCTGGAAAACAAACGCGAGGCGCACATCGAGAACGCGGCTTGGATACGCCATGTTGACCTCGAGGGAAACGTGATGCACTCGGTAGCTATTATAGCGCGATGAACCGCGGAGCTGCTGCGGGGAGTATCACTAAATAACTCGTTACAGCGGCGAATCAAAGGCGTGCGCGGGTGTTTTCGCAGCGATCATCTTCCTGATCTTGCCCAGTCACTATGTTTCCTTCGGCGAATTAGTCTTCGTCAGAATGCAGCGGAGCAAATATGACCATTGCTCCTCGTTCGTGAACCTTTTCCCACGCAATTCCCTTTCATATATCTATATTGTCGTCTTCTTTTCTTTTTGATCGAAATCTAGAATCGCTACGAGCAACAAGGGGAATAAAGTAAAGCGTATTTTTGCCGCAAAAAATATACATTATTAGACTGTTGCACGAAATGTCGATATTGTATCAACGATCTTCGAATTTCGAGGGCTTTTGATGTAAAATCGATATTTAATTTCGGGAGAATTAAATGTATTTTATTGAAATAATATGTATTACATTCTTTGCATTTTGCCAATGAGAAATTAATTTTATAATCCTATTTAATAAAATCCGAGGAATTTCCGAACGAAAGCGAATTAAATAATTTTTTTAATGGAGAAATCTGTGCCATTGCACAAACTCCATGTTTCGAATTATTTTATAAATTATTTTATTTATAAGAATTTGTATTCCTTATATACATATATTTTTTAATATTTTCTCCAACAAAAGAAGATGAAAAGAATGGATCGCTGTCTTTTTTGATAATTTTTTAAAAATAATTATACAAATATTTTTATTTAAAAATTTGCTTAAATATTGAATATCTCTTTTCACATCCTTGAAATTGTAGAATAAGTCGAATGTTTTTATCGAGTAAAACATAGCACTATTCTTAAATATTCAATAACGATTTGAGTGCGGATTGAAAACAAAGTACAGGCATCGACAATGCTACGTTGGAGAGATCGATAAATTAACTGTAGTCACTCGAATACGAGTTCGACGTCGACCTAAAGAACAGCGAGCGTACTTAAGTACATATCTTATTCAGAAAGCATCGTAACTTGCCGCGGAACGTCCATTAAATTATGGTCGCCACAGATGTTGCATGCTCAGGTCATAATTCTCGTTCGAATAACGACTGTTCCTGTCGCTGTAGGAAAAGATGAATTCAAATAACAAGTCTAATGTGTAATATAATCTAATAATGATATGTGCAAGTTGCCATTTCGGATTTACCGCACTTCCTTTTGAAACGCTATTCGTTAATTAATTTTCAGATTCTCTTCTAATGGGATTTTAAAAAGATCACATTTTTTGAGATATTTTATGTCTTTATCAAACTGATAAAATTGCCTAATCAAATTTTTACAAAAATATAAAGTTTGGTCAAGATCTTTAAACAGAATGAACAGCAAGCGCTGAAATTTAATTAAATTATACAAATAACAATAAAATAATTACAGTGTGAAAATAATAGATTAGAGGGAATAACATGTAGTATAAAATAAATGAATATGAATTTTCAATATGTGTGGCTTCTCTGTGCACCTGTCAGTTGATTGAACACCCTTACATAAGCTAGGTAGTATCTAGTGTTGATTAGCATTGCAATTGACATTATCGATCCATACTTGTTCAATTCAACTGCCGTTTTGTCGTTTACGTTTCCGTGCATTTGCCGCATTTGTTCGCATGCGAATTCGCGCGGCGGCATTTACGAATCAGAGCTTCGCAAAAGCAAATTCTCCGTAAATCAGCGTTTGCGTGGCTGATCGACCGCGCGTGCAAACGTATCGCGGTGCGCGCGTTGGAATTGTTTTCAGCGACAATAACATTCTCGATTATTTATTCACCGCTGGAAAATGAATCGGCGTAATCCGTCGAATTTTATCTTTCCGGATGAGCAACGAGATTAAATCGCTCTTTGCGCGTTTTCGCCGCCGCTATCCGCTATTGTTTAACATACTGGCGATCGCGCACTACATATGATAATCGATAGTCGCACTGTATGATTAATACTCTGTGATTAATATTCATATTTTGTTAAATATATATAATCGTGATATTGACTCTGGCAATAGTTCTGGAAAAAATATGCGCCGACATTTAAAGAAACATGAAATTTTAGATACTTGAAAATAAATCGTTATTAGGGATTATTAATACTAATAATAGTTCAGTGATACGACATTTTATCGATTCTTTTTGCTATTATAACTTTCGTGACTTATTATTAATTAATACTATTGATTGGATTTTTTGAACGTTTTATTTTTCAAGAAATATGATCGACTTTTTTTCGGCGACGAATCTGAATACTGCAAAGGAAGAACCGTATTGCGATCGATGCATGGCAATTACACGGTACACGGCTCTTGCAATAATTTCCATTTTTTGAGCGGATAATCTATATTCGATAACCACGCGAGTTCCAATCCGTTCCGATATCGTAATGCCGATCACTTTTCGCTTGAGGTGATATCGATCCGGCCAGGTACGAACACGTTTCTTGAAACTATACGTTGGTATGCTCGAGGAATTCCAGTAAGGTAGGAAAGGGTATACTGGCTTGGAGTAGAATTGTGCATGATTTTTAAAACATTTCAATTTTAGTAACAATCATAACAACGAAGAAAATGTTTTTATTTATAATTTATTTAATATATATATTATGTGAATATAATATTGGGTAGTTCATTCTTATCCAAGATTGTACATTTTATATTTAAATCAGTGTTTCTCACTTATTCCATTTTTTATATTTTTATATTTTATTAAACTAGAGTCTTCGTATATGCTTCAAAATTAAGAATATTTTATTTTATTCTTCGAGCTATTATGTTATATAAAAATTGCAAATTCTTATATATTATTTTTATGATTTGTCATATAAAAATATTCATTTTATCACATTTTGTTGCCTGTAGAAGTATAATTAAATAACTCTTTATACAGCAATATGACTATAGAAATATTTATCTCCGTGGGTATACTCTTTCTTATCCTCGCAGTTAATTCTTATCGTCGAGTTATTGAGGGCTCACGGCTCATAGCACGACGTAAAGTAGTGAAGCGATAAAAATTCAACCCGCGTTGCATAGAGCGCGGCGCGGGAGAAGGAGAAAACACACCCCGCAGTGATCCTCTTCTGCCGCGGCGGCGTCATTTACGACGTTTAAAAACTCGTTAAAAACTTGGCCGATGCGAGCATAGATCCGTCAGCGTTTAAAAAGCAGCCGTACCCCTTCCCGTCCGCATCGGGATTATGAAAGTTTGATAAGGCGATAAATAATTATCCGCGAGCCCATCGCGAGTTCCGACGTAACTTTTGAGTTACTCCAACAGTTTCGTGCCGCCTTCTCACCCTGCGTCTCCCCTTCTCCCCTTCTTCCACATCCTTCCGTATCCTATCCATCCCCTTTCTCCCATTTGCTTCTCTCCCTTTTCTCTTTTCCTTTCCTTTCCGCCCTTCGTTCGCCTTGCTCCTCTCCACTATTTCATTCGCTTCTTTTTCTTCGATCTCACCGTCAAACTTTCGAACCCCAGCACGGCTATTCCACTAGATCGTACGGAGTCAGAACGGAGGGCATAAGGACGGTAGAACTCGTTGCGCCATACGTCCCATGTCGACGTCGGCGATATTCGCTGTCGTATCCATACCGCACCTCGTCCCTTCGAGCTTTACGGTCCGATATCGAGCTTCGTGACCGGGAACCTGAGCCGGACCGCGTGGATTTTCGGTTCCCTACAGAGGGGAACGACCCGGGTTCGATTGGTATCCGGCTACCGTCATTCGGTGCACCTTACGTACGATGACCGTACGTTCTGGATTTTTCAGAAACGTCCGGCATGTAAATGCTTTCGAAACGTTTCTTTTTGGAGACAGAAAAAGTGCAAGTTCGAGCAACGTCATAAGTATGTTTGCTATTTTTTATTTTATTATATGACTATAATTCTAAAATTCAATAATATACATGTACATTGTGTGGCCTTTGTCACGGTATAAACATTTTTGTAGCGCATGTATAGGTAGATGTAAAACTTGTGTTAGTTTGATCTATTTTATAATGTTATAAAACTTCACGGAAGATTGATCGTCGTGTTCTAAGTATGATGCAGTTATTGTAAAACCAATGAAAAAAAAAATAGATGGCTATAACGGTCTCTTTAATGTTCCGTTTTAAAGATTGTTTAGTAACAATTGTATAATAACAATTATACAGATAATAATTGAAATAATTTCGCGATTTTTTAGTAATATATATATAATTGTGAAAATATGGAATTAAGTTGGATGCAATTTTAATCACTTTCTCTGTGATCCATTAAAACACACGAATTTCGAGCTTTCCCATCGTTTAGATAGAAGCTGGTAGTAATAATGCAGGCATCTTAAGGCAACGATCCTCCAGTCAGGATATGTTAGAGGACCGGCTGGGAGAGGATAAATCGTTGCATCGGTAATGGCGGCCATTGTGGGTGGATGCGAGTCGTCGTCCTCGTGTTCGTCCTATCGTTCGCCATTCGGCGCGTATTTTGGGGTCCGCTATCGGCCGGCGCAGGGTAGTAGTAGGTAACTCCCGGATTATGCAGAACTGCGAGGGATGGGTAGGGGAAAACGGATCCCGTATGCACTTGTACATACATGTGCATGCAGGCGTGTGAAGAGTAGAGA
Source organism: Tetramorium bicarinatum (assembly GCA_928718305.1). Classification (NCBI taxonomy): domain Eukaryota; kingdom Metazoa; phylum Arthropoda; class Insecta; order Hymenoptera; family Formicidae; genus Tetramorium; species Tetramorium bicarinatum. The sequence continues at coordinate 14,641,261 of OV788320.1, forward strand.
GATGGGACGATCAGTGATGGAGACGGAAGCTCGATTTTGAAAGAGCCTGGGAGATTTGTAAATTCGTCTGCGTGGTGAGAGACAGATTGCCGTTTCTATTAATCGTTTTATCGTATTCGAAATAATCCCCGAGTTTGCGTGATCAACAAATTGATCTTACTTCTTGAATATATTTTTTTAGATATACTTTATTTACTTACGATTAGATGTTGTCTGAAAAGAATTTGTGTATATATTTTTATCGGGATTTTTATGATCACGCAAACTGTTTTATATGATTTAAAAGAAGAAATTATTCTGGAGAGATAAAAAATATTCCACAATTTTATTAAACATTTTAGTACAGTAAATGATAGATGATAACATTTTAGGTCTCTTTCGGAAACTTTCTTGAATATATGCATCGTAATATGATTTTAATATTTTTGTCCTACCATGTCTTGAACACAACGAAAAGTGACGATAGTTTATCCGTATAATCGCAGTTAGACATCACAGTGCCACTTGCCGTAGCGAAGAGATCCGCTATACCGCTATATGACAGAGTCGCCGTCGTGGAGCTTCGGGCACGAGGAACAATTTATATGCTAATTTATATGCGCTTAATAACGATGTCCGACGGTGCTTACCGACACGCCCTGCGGGCGGTGCCTGGCGATTAAATCGATTCGAATGGCGCTGCTATATAGGCGATCCAGTTGTCATTGCCCCAATTATCCATCTTGCATTCGCGACGAGTTTGTTTCGATTCTTTCGGGGGGGTCAGCTATAACAGCAGCTTTTGTGCCAGCGATTCCTTTCTATTTCTATATTGCAGTCCTTGTTACGTGCGAACGGTTTTGTCATATTCATTTTTTTTACACCATGTATCCCTTAATATATATCTTGGATATTTAAATCATATTTAATTACAAGTCTAGTGCATTTGTTATCTGTTCTGAAACATTTGTGGATACATACATACATACGTGGAGATTTGTAAAGTTGGTATTCCGAAATGTGAATTAAAAAAAATCAATATAGTATTTAATTGTCCACAATTTGTCAATAAAAATTGTTTCTTTGCCTATCTTGCAAAAAAGTTAAAAATAAGTCGATAATATTCATGCTGATATTGCATACAATTACATCTATTTAAATTTGAGATAAAAGAAATAAGATTGAAGTATTGGTTTAATATTTTTTCAAGTTTGGAATTTTGTGAGGTAAAGCTAGAGCTTTGGTATTGGATTTAGAAAATTGAAAACCATAATTTATATTGCTAGCGAAATAGCCAACAGCTGCAGATTTCGGGTATACATGGACCGTCGAACTGTTACCAGGGCATAGTTTCATCAAGAGGTTTTCATAATGAATGCCGCGTACTGGAAGACACCGCTCTTCGAGAAGTTATGAAAGTTTAACACGTCGGAACTCGAGCTCTGACTGAATAGTGACACGCTTAGCTCCGTTTTTCTGTCTCTTTCTCGTTGTAATTTTTTTTCTTTCCGCTTCCCTGAAAATGCATTTCTTAAACTGTTTAGTTCTTAGTTCTTAAACTGTTATATTTATATTACGAGTGAGAATATTTAATATTGGAATATATTTAATTTATTAAATCATTTATTTTAATACATGTAATTTCGCGTTTATGGAACATTTTATGAGACTTTGCACATTTATACAATTAATATTTCGATATCTCAAAACATCTAACAAATATAATATATTCTATATAAATTGTACACACAATAATTTTGTTAAAAAATTTTACGGAATAATTTTACTAATTACATTTTTATAAGATATACACGCATTTTATCCTTAAAGCAAGCTCTTCGTACAAATGAATAATGATGTTTAAATAATTTTACCCTTTTTCTCTTTCTCCCATCTTCCCCTTTCTCACACATTGCTTTCCCAGTCTGCCTGACCAATAAGCGGATCAAAAGCATCCTTTGACTGCGGCACTCGCGCGTTTCCTCGTCGCTCGCCAGTTTATTAACTACAGACGAGAAGGCGAAGGGCTTCGTACTCGGAAGTGACGAAAGTATAGCCGTTAACCCTCTATCGATTTCCTATCTCGCCGACGAGACCGGTCCTGACCTCGGGGCACGCAACACCCCGACGCCGATTTATTTAACCGGTGCACGTTCGCGCGATGTAAAATGTTTCCACGCGGAACACACGGGATATCCGCGATAACCATTCTTCCTTGCGTTTACGCAAGGGAATCGTGGTTAGAGCTAGTATTTTCGGGGATTTTCGTGTAAAACGCTCGCGCCAATCCACTTTCCTGCGTTTAGGTCTAGCTGCCTGTTGGCTTGAAATGTATTTGGAATAAATGTTTATTCTGCATCTGCTGCTACGATTTCTGAGAAAGACCGTACGTTCTGTAGTTGAAATTTAAATATGGCATTTCCCATATTATTTTTTAAATAAATGAATAGATAAATGTCTGAAAAAAAATTACTGGTTATGATCACTTGAGATGTAAATTTAGCTGAGGATACTTCGTAAGTAAGTGATCTTGACTTCATTAAAATAAGCTTCCCGACTTTTTATTAATACAGGAATTTATTTAGGACTTTAATACACTTGCTTCTTGATACATAATCGCGAAATAAAAATGAGAAAATTCTAAGATTATGAAATATTGGTAATTTTAAAACAATATTAAAACTTTTTTGCAATATGCTTAAATGTTTCTTTTAATCTTTTCAATTTTAGTAATTCTTTCCAACGTCCGATTATTTATAATTTACTCCTGTAACAACAAATACTACATACACTGTTGTAAAAAATTTATGTCAAATTTCACTTATTATAGTGGGTAATTTTGAGACCTATTCTAAATTGTAAATTTACGACTAAAAACTGTAAATTTTTGCGTGTTTATAACTCTACATATAAATTTTGCAAAAATTTCCTAATTTATTTTTCTTTGTGCTTACACTGTAAAAAAATTTACAAATTAAAAAATTATTTTTATGTATGTACTGCAAAATTAGAGAAACACGCAAAAATTTACACCTATTATAGTGGGTCTCAAAATTATGTAATTTTATGTAATTTTACATAAATTTTTTACAGCGTATAACCAAAATGCTCCAAATGTATAAAATTATAGTACTTTTTAATTATATTTTTCCTCGTTTAGAATCAATAAGTAAGTGCAATATCGTGCACCTCTACTGGTATAGTTGTTCGTATTCCGTACAGTATACACAGACGATTCTCGCGTTCAAAGAATGCTGAGGATGTTTGCCGAGCCGAGGCTGAGCGCGAGCAAACGGTGTACCTAATCCATCGGCCGTGAGACCTTGCTCGCCGTCTAGGCACTCGTATGTACGTATATACAACCGAGGACGCAGATAATACACGGTGTTCGAGTGCACGCGAGAAAACTGGCCGTGGGTAACCGAGAGAGTGTGATGAACTTTGGACGAGGAGAGCGTACGAGCAGCTTTCTCACTGAATCAAAGACGCGGAAGTCCGACCGTCTTTCGTATTTTTTTCTTGACGCTGCAGAGTTTCACGTGATAGACTATTCAATTAGAGATTAATGCGAGACCTACAAATGTAATGTAAGCGAATTTACACAGCGACTTTTTCATGCTGTTTATCATGCTTTATTATGTCATCTTGCAATGGCGTCTTTATTTGAAGACAAATCAATTATGATGATTAAAAATTGTTTATTTTTTAGCAAGTATATCAATGCAACATCGAAACATATATAAATTCAGTATTATTTCAATTAAAGAAAGGGGAAATGTATAGATTGCTTAAAATTAAAAAATGAAATGCTTGTTTATATTGAATTTAATTCAAATATTTTTTAATTTTTAAAAAGTACTAATTTGAAAGCTAAACAATGATATCTACGGATTGAAACAATCGTTGTTCTTTTCATTTTGACGTCTGCTACACATTTCAAGCGGATTGTTTCGCTAATTTTAGTTTCTATAATTTTATTTTTTTAGTATTATATACATATATATAAATTTATCATAAAAATTTATGCGAAATAATATTTCTATTATACATATATCGTTTTTCTTACGATTGTGATAATGTCTTTATTTCTTAAATCTGAATGTAAAATATAAAAGAAAATATAGAAAGTATTAACTGACAAAAATATAAATTCCGTTATCGAACGTGATAAGCGCATTACGATATCGCGTAACTATGCGAGCACATTCGGCCTCATAGATAACATTTCAACGTCGACACGAGTATAGATCTCGCCACGTACAAGAACGAAATAGTCAACAATAGTTTCTGGGACTTGCTTGTCAAGAAAGACATGCCGATTAGGTTATCATATCGGGATCATCATAGGTCTTGACCGCGTTAAATCGCTTGTTTCTGCAGCTTCATCTCTCTTGTACATTGCCGCCAAAAAACAAGATAGTTTAACTTCACAAGCTCTTGTTTTATATATGTATATGTCTCTATACATTTAATAGATGCTAATGATAAATGAATAGATTAGAACAACAGTGGATTGAAAAACTATTAATGTTTTATTAATGTTTTTATACAGATTTGTACAATTTTATTTGACATCGTTCTGTGTCTGTTCAATCGTCCGCTCAATCGTCTTTGCAGTTTTACTATCAGTTCTTTTTCTTCTTGCTCGAATACCCTCTTTTCGTTCCACTTCATCTTATTTCCATCTTCTTACGCTCGCTTCCCCGTTTTCGATGAGATTGCGCAAGAGACGTACGTATTATTCGGACTAGACGCGTCCTCGACGGCCGTTTGTCGGGCATCTCTCCGCTTGTTTGAAGCGTATGATGCAACATGCATGCAACGCGATGTAACGCGTAGCGCCGCAACGCGCCAATCCGCCAGAATCCGCCTCCGTAATCTCGTCTGTCTCGCGCCGGCGAGTTCCGCCGCGCGTATAGCGTTTGCCGGATAGAGGATAAATGGCAGCACTTTGGAGTACGACACATTTCCATTGTCGTTGTGGCGCTGTAGATTGAAACGACTTGGCGGTTCGTGAGTTATACGCCGACGTCGGGAATCGGCCGGGGCGCCTCGGTGTCCGATCGCGGTGCCGTCCGATTACAATGTAAATGATTGATTATGCTTACGCGACGATGACAGTCGATAAATCTCGAGGAAGAGCGTACAATGTGCTGCGGCGCGTGCGCCCCATCGGGTCGCGGAGGTCGAAACAGAGTAAACTGTAAGGGATAAGGGCAAAAAGACAGTAGACGTTTTATTAATATCGCACGCATGTAGACTAAGAAGGACATATGAAATTGGAGAAATCTTATTTTGCATTAGATGCATTCTGTCGGTTTCATACAGTTTTACATGTATAAGGAACAATAAAATAATTAAGGTACATGAAACACAGTAAACAGGATAATTGAATTTTTTGTATTTGATATATTATTTATTCATTTATAACATTTGCATTTTGCTTGTTATCAATCACGGAATTGTCGGATCAATGCGTATGTACGTGCTATCTAGCATATCTTGCTATTTAACGTAGCCTATATGATCTATTTTACTATGTCATATCAATTGGATATAATTTTTGATCGATAGCCATTTTGTAACCATTATCTTATCGTTTATTAACACGACTCTGTGACATATCTTATTTACGGCGATCATGTTGCCATGTACGAAATTTGAAGCACTATAAGTTGAAATGATTTGGAAAATTACTAAATCGTTACTCGTTACTCGTTATCGCGAGACAAATAATACAAAGCAAGAGTTCGAAAAAAAGACAATTTAGATACTTTTCCTGTATGCATTGTCTTAGTAAAATAGTATATCTATTTGAACTTTTGGTATACTTTATATCTTATCCATGCATTTTATTGTTTCAGTTCCAATCTTATTTATAGAAACTCTGAATTCTTGATACCATATTGTGAAAGCCGATCGTAAATTTCAACGTCAGCGCAATATCAGTCATTGAGGCGGCGTACAAATATAAATTATGATTCTATGTAGCGGAGCTGAGTTACTGTTTTCACACATTTTATCTCACGTCGACTCAATGGTTATTACGCGAAATATAATTTTTAATAACGTTGGCGTTTGCTTTCTTCTCCATTTGTCAGTACGTAAGCTAGAATATTCGTGATTGTTATCGTCATCTCACACGGACGCATTTCCACGAATGATCACGTTAGTGAGCTCTCTGTAAGGTTGTAAACCTAGCCCGGCTTAACTTTCAACAGTGTCGGTGTTCCAATCACCTCAGGCAAGACGTAAAACCCGTCGTATATTTTATCGTCCGAACCTTCTGCATTTTCCACTCTACGCGTTACCAGTCGTTATAATTATTCGCGGTACGCTCCGTACAATATCTTCGGCGTGTCAGACTTCTGAAACACAATATTACGTTAAAAGCCAAACTATCCGGTTTCCCGGCGCGAGTCTCGCGCACTCCGCGAAATCCAAGTCGAATCTATTATTCCCACCGCGTTATTCCAGTAATTGCACGAAGAGATTAAACTCGAGCCAGCGGTCGAAACGGCTCGCGAACAGGTCAGAGAAGCAAAGAACGGAGGTATGGTATAAGAACGCCCTGCTATTTTAGCTGCGTGGAAGTTAAATTGCGGGGCGCATCATCACTCCGACCACATTTTCTCAAATGCCGACTTGTAGTCATGTCCATATTTGATAAATCCAAAGGATTCATGCATACATCGTGACATTTAACGTAAATATACATGCGATTATTAACGTTGCGTTCTCTGAACGTATCATTAGTAGAATATTTTGTTATTTCATGCTGCTAGAAAAAACCGCTTGATTTACTTAGTAAATATTGTAGTAAATATATGAATTTGCTAGTGATTATATTATAGCATATAACGGCGAATATTACAGAATTTAAATTTAGAGGATAATAATTCTCTGATATACATATATCACTTATTTTGGCAGATAAACAATCTATCAATTATAATAATAGTGTGCGAGATGCAGCGTTACATTTAATTGATTAATTTCGAATTTAGTTCTTTATTCTTTATCCAAATATGAAAAAAAAATTGATGTTGTAATTATCGAATTTCCAATGCTCGATGTTTATTAAACAATTCCATCCAGTTTACATTTCTCTGTTGGTCGCTCAAGAGATCGATAAGAATTGGATCGATTTCAATGCAGAAAGACATTGGATAATAGAAACGGTGCAAACGAGTTTTTTCCGTGTATGTGTGTGTGTATGTGTATGTGTCCGCGCTTCTACATCGTGTCTAAGTTTTGAGAGAGGCATGTCAACGAGCGCTGATCGGGGCTTTCTGCTCATCCCTTTCGAGAGCCGCGAAGCCTCGCCGTGACGATCCAGCACGAGTGACGACTCGCGTCGTGCCCGGTAATTGCATCGTGCTCGCTCGCTTTTCTGTCCGTCAGGCGGGAGGAGTGACTCCGACAACAAAATGCCTTTCGTCAAAGTAGAGCTACGCCAGCTTTTTCCAGTCGACGATGGCCGCCCTCCTCTTCCTCTTGCTCTGCCTCGTCCATTCGTCTAGTGTTGCCTGTGTCCCCTCTTCGTGCTTCGTCCACCAGCTTCGTCTCTCTGTTAGAGAAGTCCGCTCGATGGATGTCGGCTCGTGCCTCGAGCTCATGCCATTAATAGCGGATCCTTTAGCGGCAACGTTACCTATCAGAGCCGCTCCGGGAACGCGATGAGAGCATGAGGCGTATCTGTTTATCTTACATATCCCTTATTTTACACAGAGTCATTGTCATTAATCAATATTTTACATAGTTATTGTAAAGTTATACGAAACACAAGTTTGACTCTCTCTCTCTCTCTTTCAAATTATTATTTTTTTAAATAATATAAGATAAATATGGAAATTATTAAATAACTGATACAACTAAGTTAAATAAAATAACATATTAATATTTTGATAATAAGATTAACACAATCAGTTAAAATGACTGAAAAGTGATAATATCTATTCGATAATATCACACGTAAATTCATTAAAAATTGATAACTGGATTTTATTACTCAATTTTATTACTGGAAATTCATTATATTTATCTCTAAATATTATAAATTTTTATAATTGAACAGAAATCTTCATACAGTTCGTTTTTCCTGCTCAGTAAACGATCTAATCGTTGGTAGTTATTCTACAAATTCTTTATTGTTATTCGGAAGAAGTGCTTCGGCAATTCTTCAACAGTCTGTGGGAAGGTTTTCTCTGCAGAGAGGCAGAACTCGCTTTGCTTGCGCCTATCTCTGCCGTATATCGGCGCACGGAAACCGCGCGCGGTTACGAATCGCGGTCCGTCTTATTTACGAGCCTCTTGAAAGTGGGGTACCACCGCATCGGCTCTTCTTCTCAGCGGGTTGGTTGCTTGGTCGCTTGGTTGCTGACGGCCGAGCAAAAATAGCTGTAAATTAGACATCGTGACGTTTACGTCGCGGTCGGCTTTTGCGCGCGCAGCGCTGCGGGTCGATTTTGCAAACATAGTGCTCCTCGTCCATCCTTCTGCGAAAACAAAAGAAAAAAATGAAGCACACACATAGCGGTGTGTGTAAAAAGAGTTGCTTATATAAATTACTAATTTATAGGAAAAATACCAACAACACGATATATTAATGAGTCAGACCTTTTGGAAAAAAATTTCATTTACATTGAACTTTAATCGGGAAAATTCTAATTAAATTTATATTAAAATTTTTGATTTTTACGAATAAATGAGTGATGTAGCTAAAATTACAACTGAATCGACAGCTGTCGATTCTTCTCAATTTAATGACCTATTTAATGACTCAATCTAATGTCCTTGGATTTAACTATTATTATATTTCCCGCAATTCTAAAGAATCTCTTCCTTTCCGACATATTAATTATCTTTCAAGAAAAAGACATTGTCCGCGAAAAACAATTCCAACTCCACGCGAACTCGCAAGGGCTTATCCTGCCTGCTCGCGTAATACGCAAGATAAAGGGAATCGTACTCGAATAATTTCGGGTAGGGACTCAGGTCGAGCGTGACGATAGCGACCCTCGGGAAGGTCGGACGATAATTCCCGACCAGACCCAATGTCGATTGAGCCTTGACGAGGCGGAAGCACGCGGGCCCGATGATCCGGAACACGCTTCTACGTCCGGGCACATCCTAGTTCATTCCAGCGGCAAACGGCGGCCTCGCAGCGCATCCGCGAACGGAGGACGAGACGATCCTGCGTAGAAGCGGAGAAGACAGATAGAGAAAGAATGAGAGAGTAAGAAAGATGAGACAGGGGCCGTTTGTGCGTCTAGACACGAGTCCGTATTCGTTCTACCGTGAATCGAATAAATGGCCTCGCCACCCTTAGCGTCCATCCCTCTTTGACTTTCCACCACAGCGATGGCTTTCCGTCGCCACGATGCGATTAACCTTGAGTACTTCCTATTCGCGCTTCTTCTTCTTCTTTTTCTTCGTGCGCGATCGTCGTAGGTGTGCGATCTCCTTGAGTCTTTCTCTTCTTACGAAAGTCATTGACATCGGAAGGGTTAGCGAATGTTTTCAGAATTGGACGATGATGAGTTTTAATGCGAAAGGATGCTCGTTTAAATTACCGATTTGTTTAAATTAGAATATATTGTTTAAATAGAGCATGTAATTATTAGGACTTCAAGTTGGAAAATTTGAGACTTCACAATGAAAGGATATTGTAGAACCGGGAAGCTTAAAGAATAATGATCCATCCAACTAGGAATTCAAAGGAAAGGAACTGAGAATGTAAGATTTAAGAATCCTTAAAGTTTATAGATTTCATTATAAAATCTGAAAAGAGCAATTTAGACCTAATAAATGGAAAGAAATAAGAAGCTAAGGAGAGAGCCAATTGAAAGAGCCAATTATTTAATATAATGTTAAAATAAACATTAAAAATATTAAAATCCAATTTCGAAATCTTACACCGTTCTTTTTTTCGTTTCTGAATTCGTAATTGTTCTTGCATACGGAATTCTCGAAGAACGTAACACGAAGCCGATTATTGAACATCGAGGTGCGGTCACGATACATTAATTAATAACACCTTGCTGATAGCGTCTTAATTGCCCTCCGCGGCGATGTTGGGGTCCAACGGCGCATTTAATTAAATTAGCAATTAAAATGCCACAAATGCGACGTTCACCGACCATTCGACCGGCGACGTGGTTGACACGTAGCGAAATGCAGAATATCGGTACCGTGCGTGCGCGGAACCATTCCGCGGTTTTAATCTGCGGGCAGACCGATTCGATTTGTCTCGTGCTGCATGAATCGAATACATAACTATCCTTTTCTAAAATGTAAGAATAGTACTTGGAATATTTTATGAATTAAATATGATCTTGTTTCATAATTGCTTAAGTAACGGACAAAGATTTCCAAGTTAAAATTTAATTAAAGTGAATTTCTTTCAGAAAATTAAACGACAAATTAAAATGTTGATTTTTGCTTTCATATTAAAGTTTGAATCATTTAACTTTAATTGTGAATTACTTACAGATGTTTTTCTTAGTTTTTTTGGTTTATTGCATAGATATATCTCACTTCTCGTCACACATTTATCATGAATCGATTATTGTGATTTGTGATGAATGCGTGTCATATATTGAATGTTAAACTTTATCACTTTGATCCACTATCTAGGATTTATTTTCTGTCGATCTCGCGCAGTTAGTGGTTGGCTCGATATTGGTTTTTGAAGTGGATATGTCAAATGTTTCACAGAAGTTGTATTTTATTTGAGCTATAGAAATAGTCGAAAAGAACTGATGAGCTTTTGCATTATACATTAGTAACTATCAGAATCTGAATAGGCTAATCTTGTAATCGTCCATCGATCCATTATTTTGCTCGCCTCGTACTATATAATTTCGTATAACAGCGATCTAGAAAATTAATTTATTTTGCTTCAGCTAGCATTAGCCGAACTAAGAGAAATCGGGGGTTTTGTCAGAAAACCGATACCATCACCACCATTACATTGTCAGTATGACGTAGCTGTTATTATCGCCGAGGCGTGCAATTTTCTAGCTTCATTCCTGTCTTTAATCATCTGCGGTAAATGTAACGCGCGCGCGCGCGCGCATCACTCCCGCGTTCGTTGCACAAGGAAATGTTTCCATTATCCTGGGCGTTAAATCGGCCCGGCGTATCTTGGCGCAGGATCACGGGTGATTTCCAGATTGGCACGATCGTAATGTTTGCGCGGGAAAACGAGAGACGAGAGCGAATATCGCGATTCTGCTGCGGAACGACGTCGCGTTCTCTCCATTCCGTCCGCGCGACCCGTCTCCCTCGGGCGATGCTTGAAATTGAGATTAATTCGAGTCTTCCGGGTGTGCATGTACGTGTAGCGCGGCGGTGAATTAACACAAGTCCGTCGCTCTCGCCGCGGGAGCGAAAGATTACGATTCTATTAACGCGTGAACGCGGCTATTGTTGGCCGGATTTTACCTTCGCGCGATGTAATTCGTGCCGATTCGCGCTGAAGTTTCGTGGTCTTTCGTAACTCTTCACAAGTTGTGACATATAAACTCTTTTCTTTTTGACCCTTGAATTCTCGTTTCGCGAATTCTCTCCTAGTTAATTGATGCACTGAGAGAAAAATATAGTTACTTTTGGCCTCAAACAGAATTTTACAATATTTCTAACGCGAATTATGATTAACTTAACTATATGCATCATTATGTTAACCATACTAGTGTAGCGTAAGGGATAGTATCAAATATTAATATCAAATTTTAAGCTAGTACATATGAAAAACACAAAACACTAACACTGAATAGTGTAAGCGTATTTTTCTAAATACTTCTTTTTTTAAGGGAATATTCTAACTTTTTTAAAAGACAGCACAAAAATAATTTCTCGCAAAACGGCTAGAACAATAAAATCAGGATCAGAACATTAAATTAATGGATATTCTAGCTTGATAGACATTATATTTTCCTCTCAGTAAGTTTACAATTTTCGAGTCTTATATTCATAGTCAGACCTTATATTTAAGGCCTCCTTTTTATCTTTAGATGTTTTACGGATCATTTCATTGGCTACAGAGTATCTAAAGCTGAAACTTGAGGAGGCATTAGATTTTCGTAGAAAGTCTGTGAAGTTGACATCCCAAAATGCGAATTTTTACAAAATTGATATAGCATTTGTTGTCCACAATTTGTCCACGTCTATGGACAATAGATCCCCGTGGAATATAAAAATTGGTTATTATGTCATAGCGTTGCGTTATAATGGGTTAATAATCTGGCGAACAATATAGCGAGGTAATAACGATCGAAATGTCAATAAGGAAGACATGATATTGGATCTTCTAACAGAACCGAGTGACGAAATTGTAATGTAATTGGCATACTTTCGATCGCGTTTAGAATTGCGAGTGATTCGGACGGTTGTGCCGGCATGTGTGAATTAACGAGCGATTTTGTCACTTGCCGCGTGTGCAAAAGCTCGCGTCAATTTAATTATCGGACCAAGGCTGACGCTATTGTTCGCCGTAGCTCACCCTCGGTTTTGTGCGTTTGAATTTGCGCTGTTTGCACTGGCCGTTGGGATGATTTCTCGACATTCGCGGTTCGATACCCGCGCGAAAATCCGTCCGGGATGGCTTTAATCCGAACTCGTTTGTAATTTTTTGCTTCCACAGCTTGATTAATCCTTTTTTTTATACATTTTTGTATTCGATTCGTCATTGATCGTATTCCGGATGAACTCGATACCCTTGATAGTAATCGCACTTTTTTTCATATTTCCCGACGCAATGGCTTGTCACCGGGTTAAGAGCGGTATGCCCATATATTTTGTTAAACTAAAGTGAAATTTAAAAACGTTACCTCGTGTAAGTTTTGTGTTACGAGTAATGTTTATTTGGTACGATGATGACACACACGCACGTTTATTATTGTTAATAATGACATAATGCCTGAGCGTTATGAACAAGGAATGAAGATATTCAATTTTTATAGTATAGTATTGCTTATGAAAAATAATTTTACTAAGCACGAGCAACTTCAATGATAATAGAAATTATTAATCATGAAAAAATATATATTTCTCTAATAAATATGTATAAATTTTATTATACATATATTGAGAAATGCACGTTATATATTTTTTCTATTGAAATAAAAAAATGTAAAAGTTTAATTTTTTAATTTATTTTTTATCATTGAATTTTTTTTTAAATAAGAGAATTTTAGATTCGATAATCTAAAGATTTAAAAATCAAATACGCGAGTCAGAAGAATTTAGCATTTAAAGATAATTCTTGAATTCTTAATATTTATATTCTGTCTTTGATCTATAGATCAAAGAATCGATGATTTCAAAGATTTAAAAACAAAAGACTTTGTATAAAATGTGAGCATTAAAATAAGATTTATGGAGGTACATGCTCGTTACGAAAAATAAGGGACTTTCGTTTCGCATTGCGGATTTTGTTCGCAGCATCCAGCTTCCGTTTGAGATTCAAGATATCGAGAGTTGTGCGCCTACGCGGTCGTTCTTTGCTTTTGTAGAGTTATTCACCACCCATACTGTGAAAAAGGATCAACATGAGAAACAACGCATTGGCGTCGCCAGAATTTTTTATACGAGATGCAGAGATCTCGAAGAAATCTTTGTAGGACTTTGTTTGAATCTCTCTTTCAGACTTACGATATATTGCAAAGAGTATATATATATATATATATATATATATATGTAGAATATATAATCCATACGTTGAAATTCTTATATTCCATTGAAATATTTTATAAAATTTTATTTTATTTCACAAATATATGTCACTTTATAAAATTTCATTAAATACACAAATCGACATTCTTTAAGCGAATTTCCTTTCTATTTTGACCTAGAGGTTGCAGATACAATTCATTGTAACTTGATTGTAAACTCCTTACGGCGCTCATGAACAACATTGAGCAGGGTTGCAAGCGAGACGAGAGGGCCAGCGGACCCCTCACGGTGCGCAGAGCTCTTTCTCGACGGTAATTGGTGTTCGGGCCTTATTGTGTAACTGGTATCGTCGTGTACTCGCCGAGGTATCGTCACGTACGATCTCTGGACGGTGGCGAGCCTCCCTATGACGCCGTTTCAACGTCGAGATAAGCCTTTGTAGGCATATACCTCAGGGTCAGCTCGGAGTAAATCTTTTAGAGCATCATGGACCATGGTAGGTCGTTTTATGGAATTTTCTTGCGATTAATCTACGATTAATACTCATTAGATATTTGACAATCGATTAAATCTGTTGTTTGAAACCACACGAATTATAGTTGACTTTTAAATGACATTACAATTGAAAAATGCAGCGAGAAAACATTTTGAATTAGATAGTTTCACGAAGGGCTTTTCCTCTTTTTTAAGTTTTAAATCGTCTGCCAAGATTGGCGGAAGAACTTGAAAAAGGATATGAAGAGAGCACGGGGTGAAACCTTCAATCAGACCGCCAATAAACCGGGATTTGGCCGACCCTGAAATCTTACCGTTTCTTCATCGCTTTCGGCGGCAACGGCGTCATAACTGTCGATCTAGAATTTGAAACCTTTTGAACGCCCGTCGTAAATTGAATTTATGGCCGCCGAGATAAAATCGTTTCGTTAAATCATAACACGCGGAAACCTGCCTGGGCGCGCGCGAAGCACATTGATAATTCGATAACAGTCTTTATCGTCCGATACTCGTGGAAACCGTTTGATGTGAGGTTTTTCGCATTACTAGTATACGCGGTCGTTCCTTTCCTGTGATAAATTTTAACTTTTTTTTTTAATGTCGCTTCGAAAAAAGGATATTTTATATGAGGAGAAATAAATCTAAAAATAAAAATAAAATACTCTAGGAAAGAAGGTTGTCCATAAATTAATGTAAGAAAGAATTTTTTAAGTATAGAGATACATGTATACAATATATTTACATTTGCTATTGCAGAGATTCATTCACTCATTCATGAAAACAAAATCACCTCTTTACGATAATATAGCAGTTAGAAAAAAAATCCTTCAAAAATACATATTTAGCCGTGCACTTTCAAAACGAATTCTTTTTTCGTTCTGTTCGACACAGACAAGATTCTACTTCACGTCGACGACTCTCGGGTTTATTTAGGACAGTCTGTAAGTAATCTGTCGTTGATGGTCGTACGGCCTGCTTCTTGCACTGGAAGCCCCCGTGAGCGATTGTCACAAAAACTGGTCTTTCTGCTCGCGCGAGGCCGAGGACGTGGCCTCTACACTTGTTAAGAAAGCAGCTCTCCACTAGTTTCCGTCTCGTATGCTCTTAAACCCTTGTAATGTTCTTTCTTTTATTATTTATCGAGCCTCGCTATGCTTATCATAATCAATTTAAAGAAACACTCAGTAAATGTGTATAGAATTTTGACGGCTTTTGCATCTAGAATTTTTGTAATTTAAACAAGAGAGATATAAAGACAAAATAGAGGAAAATTGCTGTATAAAAAAATTCAATATTGTTAGAAATATGAGTAACATTTATGAGGAGATATATGCGGTAAGAGTGTGAGGAGAATTTTTTCTATATTTCTCTCTTCAACATGTCAGATATTTAAAAGAATAATTTTTTAAATTCCTTTTTGACATACACGTAATATTTTTACGTCTTTTTGTTTTTTAAATTATTCGTATGTTTTTAGCTATTAAATGAATAAAATGATATTGTACTTTTTAGATTATTCTATAATTTAAAGTGAATAAACTCATATCTATTTACAAACGTCCCGCTACTCTCTCTCTATTCGTTTATCTGTCACGTCTCATAGTACATTGATTATTTTTGTTAAGAAATCACTGTTTCCGAGCTGTCGTAGAGACTCCAATTATTGCTACATGTCGCTGCAAACAGTGTATTGCCACTTGCATATCGACCGTGACTGTAAAACTGTCAATTAATGACAACAGTTTGTCTCGTGAGGCCAGCTCGACAACGAGGAGAACGTCGGGCGTAAATCAGTCGATTCTACTGCTTGTTTTGTAACGGTCGAACGGTGGATGGGCCAGAGAATTCGCGAGGAACTTCGGGGAATCGTTAACGACTCGACATTAATTGCGCCAGGAAACAATCGCCTATTCAACCCTTGGTTATATTTGACACGTCATGAATGTCGAGATAGTACTGTCTTTTGGCTTTTTTTTTTTTGTTATTTTATTAACGTTACACTGTTATACATTATACTAACTGTCGTATATTTGAATATTTATTATACATATATACTGTAATTTAATCTCAACATATAACAATACATATAAATTTTCTCGCATCATTTTTTTGTAATTAAAACAGTGGAGCTCGCAAAACATTTTTATTGTTTTGCGTGCACGGTGACGAAATATTAAATCCAATGCGTGAAATATATACGTAAAACACGTGGGAGAAAATAAATTTAAAAAATAGATGATTTTTGACAAAGCTATGTTAAATATTCTGGCTAAAGAAAGTAAATATTTAATTTATTGTTGATATAAAATATAATAAACATTAATTTAAAAAAGATTGATTATCACCGATAAAAATATATAATTAAAATAGACGGAAATTAAATTAATTATACCTTCTACCTTGTCTTCATTAAAATCTAATGTATTCTGCTTTATAAAATGAATATTGATCGGGCTCGCAACATAACAGAAAATCGAATGAACTTGATTGCTCCAATAATCGTGCTCATATCCGTTGATAGAACATCGCTGCGTATATGCACGTGCAGCAAAACGGCGAATGTCGAGGATTCACTCGGCGTGATTCCTCGAATCATTAAGCGGCGAGAATCGAGTTCACGCTTATGACCGTCTGATTGCGAATGGTTGTGAACAACTCTTCAAATGTTGGCCGTGCTTGCGCGTAATTATCATAATTCATCTTTGTTCGGGTACGACACGCGGTCGGCCGCCACGTAAGTCCCGTCGTGTCAAGCCCGCGCTGATTTCCCTCTCTGGCAATAGTTCTGGAACCAACATCTATCAGTGTTGTACAACGAAACAACGTACACGCTTCGTGTGTAAGGTATCGACAGTTACATTGCGATCATTAACAACGTTTGTGCGCGACAAATCCAAATATCGAAATAGGCTAAATGTCAGATATTTGAGAGTATGTGAGAAATATTTTGGTAGTTGCCTTGAAATAATTAATTGGTGTAACAATAGTTGTCAGCATATAATTTTTGTATGTTTTTTCGTTCGTGAAATGCGAGATCATTTATGTTTCTGTTTTTCTCTCCTTTAAAATCAACGTTTTTTTAATATGAAACAAATGTATTTGTATTAGAAGCGTATTAGAATCGATGCGAAGAAAGATGTGAAAGAAGTCGCAATAATTGTATCGAACTACGCGTAAATACAGAGCGCGTGATCTACTATAGGATAAGAGAGGTGTTAAATTCGCGCAGTCCATATAGCGCGTTTCACCTTTCGTACCTTAATGAAACAAATATAGCCGAAAGAGAAGAAAGGTAAAGGACGCGAGGTGTAAGTAGGAAAGGGCAAGAGATACGCGCGGCGCGAACAAATCTCTATGTGTGTTTCACTATTAGATAACTTGCTCGATATTTTATCAGTTCTTTCGACGCTGGCGACAGATCGGCGTTCGCGCCGTGGCACGGAATCGATATCCTGCGCAAAGCTGGTTGATCACCTCGGGCAACGAATGACTTGCGAGAAACGGACTTGCGCGTGCAAGCAAGTCCAAGGTGTCCAATATTTCGTGCGTATCGTCGCCGTCGCTACCTGCCAGTACACTTGGTGTGTGTGTATATGTGCTCTCGATGCGGAGCGATAAATTTTCCCGAATTAATTCGCCTTTTGTACGCTGCTTCTCTCTCTCTCTCACTCTCTCTCTCACTCTCTCTCTCTCTCTCTCTCTCTCTCTCTCTCTCTCTCTCCCACCGTTGCCTCCGTTCTCGTAAAATCGCGCGATTAATGGCGCCCGCCATGCGCTCGGTGTCCGCTCGTCGGCCGCTCGGGGACTCGACGTCGATGCCGCCGCGATGCTCGGGAAGCTTAAGTTAGGTTTATTACTGATTTAGTACACTCCGGGCTTTAACTCTCGGCTATTGCGGCTTAACTCGCAAGACAAAGAGTAATGTCTTTTTTACTTTTATTCTGTCGAAAGGAGAGCTCGCACGCTGTGACTTTTCAATTGCTATGCTAATTCCTAACGTTAAGAATGAGCTTCATTAATTGGGACATTCAAAATTAGATGATCTAATAAGACCGTTTGAATGATTTTGACCGATTGAAATTCTTTTATATATTGAATAGTTAGTTTAGTTCTCAGTTTTCGAGTAGCAATTAAAAGTGCCATATTATTTTAATTTTTGTAGTAATTTAATTTTATCAGTAATTAAAGTACAATTTCCATTTTAATTAGTTTATTTTATCAAACTGCATATACTTGGGAGAGATAAGAAATAGTTTTAAATATATTTTACATGATATCAATACGACATTTGATACTTTTTCTAAATCTACGTTTCAAATACTTGCGTTCGAAGATGTACATTTACTCTTGACATTCTGAATTCTAATTTGGGCTGTAATATGCCGGATGTATGTCCTGGCATCCTGTTGATCGCACTGTCCATATGTCGTGATCTAATGCCCTCAGGAACGGGTGATCGGTCGAAATTAATTGCAAGATTATGCAGAGCAGGTTACGTAGCATAGATACGAACATAATTACACGAAACGGATGGGATTAGAGCTGGATTCACGAGATTTTTATTCTCCAAAACTGATAATTATTCTTTTAAATCGATTTTTCTTATTTCTTTAAATTTACAGAAATATATGTACATATATCGCTCGGCTTAGCAGATTTATTGTGTTTTGACTTTATAATAGACAATTTCAGCAAAATATTAAATTTGCATGGTGCACATTGCCGCAAAGTATTTGCCTTAACAAGTAAAATATGTTTCTTGTTATCGTCAAGTACTTATATATGACTCTGTTTATTTTTCATAAAGTTTTTTCGCCAGTATTGTTTGCAATTTTAATTAGAATTTAATTTCAAGACTGAAATTTTTGTTCTCCACTAAAAATTCAAATTGCATTTCAAAATTAAAATGCAATTTCACGCAGAATTTAAATTTAATTCCGCGTCCTTTTAAAAGCTCTCGGCCGCATCACCAGTTACGTCGTTACGTGAAGCGGATGAAACACTTGTGGTGTATTAATTAC
The DNA here is from genome assembly GCA_928718305.1 of Tetramorium bicarinatum. Lineage (NCBI taxonomy): Eukaryota > Metazoa > Arthropoda > Insecta > Hymenoptera > Formicidae > Tetramorium > Tetramorium bicarinatum. The sequence goes on from OV788320.1 coordinate 14,660,433, forward strand.
TGTTTTATTTCGCACGTAACACATGTAACGACGTGCAGTGCACGGTAAATAACCAGAAAAAACAAAAGTGTTTCAAAATGTTAAAAAAAATATCGTTACGATTCATGGCTATGCATATAGCATTAACAATCAAAGTATTTACATTATTAATCAAATACAATTGAAGTTTTTCATGTAAAATGCGTGTTGGATTTATATTTTACGAGATTTATAGCAATTAACTCCAGTACCATTAATTTGTTTAAACCAATTTGCAGCCGATTTTTCCTAAACAAAAAATTGATTAGGTATTATCTTTTCTATATACGTAGATATTATAACAATATCTACATACATAGCTGTTAGTTAAAATTTAAGCTAAATATGTGCTTGCTTTATCAAGGAATTTATTTCTTGCATTATTAAGTTGTATATTCTGTAAATGTTTGATGATTATTTTATTTTTATATTATCTTAATTTATTTACTTTTCTATTTGCTATATTTCTTTCCTAAAAGAAACTTTAGAAGGTCTAAATAGATTTCTTGAATATTGTTATTCGTAAATTAATTACAGTTTAGCTTTTTATAAGAACAATTACTTGGCGCATGATTTTATTTAGCAGTTAAAACAAAAGAAAAATGAAAAATCGTTATAATATTATATAAACATTTAATTATTCTTTTGCTTTACAGTTACAAATATGATTGGCAGACTCGAATTATATGAATTTTTCTGCTCAATGGGGCACATAAACTGACATAAACACAGTTTCCTGGATTTGCGATTTGATTGTTTCAATGATCGCAACTCCGCGAAACACGCTTCATCGTAGAAACTATAGTGACAGGCGAAACACACTGGTTTATTCTCGTTTCGATCTGCTCCTTTAAGGAAATTCATCCCCTTCGGCAGTTAGTCCATTTAACGGTATGTTTGCCGACGAGATGTCGCGCAAACGCTAAAACACTCCTTTCTGGGATAACGATTTTCTCTTTCTAACGTTGAACATAATCTGTGATGAAACGAACTTAGAATAGATGCAAATTTTTATGAATAAACGTCTATTGTTTTTATTGGTTTTGATAATAATTATTATATATTTTTTTAATATTATGTAATTTAATTAATCAATTCTCAATTGATTAATTAATACTTGAACTTATCGATTTTTAAAGAGAAATTATATTATATTTTTTACAACCTAAGCCATGATCAAGCAAATAGGGTAATAAAAGAAGAGTAATAACGTTAATTAAACGGCATAAAAAATGTCAATTTAATCTAAAAGCATCATTCCAGTACATGTCTCCCTAATAACAGTATAAATAGAAATAAAAAATAGTAAACAGCACTCATCACAACTGACACAGCGACAACTTTGCTCGCGATAATTGACGAATTAGCGGCAAAGTCCGGTGTGCCGTGTAATTAAAATAAATTAATATCGGATGTGAAATAAGTCGACAAAATCACCGAGGATCGTTAAAGACGCGCCGATACGACGATGAAAAAAAAAAAGAATGAATGGGGTAGCGTGACGGATAAAGAAGGAAAGAGGAAGGTCTGCGGCTTCTTCGCGGCGAAAATTTGCGGTCCGGGGATTTCGGGTGGTAAAGGGAGACGAGAGGCGATACGATTTAATTAAAGACTCTCTTCTTCCTAGCCGCGACTTTCTCTCCCGGCCGATTAACGAATCTAATTTTTCCTCGGATTTTAGATTACTACGGGGATTCAGCAGACTCAATCTTATAATGTAGCTTCCACAGAGAGATGGGCGAAGATGGGAGGGGGGATATCACGTTCGTTAGCCGGAGAGAAGCGGATAACCGAATCTCTTAATCGCACGTCGCGACCAACGTTCGCAAATCCGTTCTTCGATATATCGATAAAGTAACTAACGAGAAGAGAAAAGCGATGAATCCTTATTACATGATGTATACGCGAGAGTATTAGTACCATATGCGTGTTTAATGGTTAAAAATGTCTCTATAATAGTTAAGAAATATATCTTTCGTTTACACAGTTAAATAATATATTAATTTGTGAAAAAGTTAAATAAATTGATGAATTGCATTGCAAGTTGTAAAGTTTCCTTGTAGCATATTAGATGACATTGATGCTTTCATTGCATAATATAATATGTCTTTGACTTTTAAATATTCGATTAAATATTTTAGGGATTAAACTGCAAGGAATCGCGAATGTTGCAGACATCAAAGATCATATTTATAGTTAAGGATATTTGAAAATAGATAATGATATAATCTCAAACGAATTTTTTATTTTTGAGGATTAGATGATGAATTATTTAGAATTGAAAATAGAATAATTATAATAAGAGCAAGTGCAAAACTTTGTGAAAAATTAAATGAAAAATGAAAGTGTAATAAATTCGAAGAATACACTTTGTATGTGTTTAAAATTGTGGAGATTAAAGTGGTTTAAGAAGATTAAAAGATTTCAGTTCCACATAAAACCACTTGTAAAAAAATCTGTCTTAAATTTTTTCTCTCTATAATATCTTTAAAAATCTCTAAGGAAATACAAGTTGTGTAAGATAAAAATTCGTTAGTTCGCAAATACAAATCAGAATTATTTTTAATGTGAATTCGTATGTAGAACTTTGCGAATTTTTACAATGATTGACAACGGTACGCGAATTTTGATAACAAAAATCCAGGTCACCCTACATTTTTCTCGAGTGGTTAACATTCGTTATATCGGGACTTCGTTTCTCGTTTTTTGATATCGGGATTGGAAGTCGTGTAACAAGATAAAATTCGGTGCGGGTTAATCGTATTAATCGTTAACAATGCCGATATGAAGTTCACACACAACGAAAATAGTCGAAATTTTAACCAGCGCCAAATCCTGAAATTGCTACTGGATTTTATCTGATAATTTTTATTGTGGATTACTTTAGAATTCGCGAGCCCGACGTCGCACATTTTTCGACGAAATTCGCTTGTAACGACCGATTTTTAATAATGAACGCTTCGAGAGCGCAGAGATGAAATGCGCGTTTGGAGATACACTCGGTGTAAATTCGGCGCGCCGCGCGGTATCGCGTCGAACCATGCAAATTTTCGACACGCGAGTTTTATGGAATGCAAAATGCAAGCGTACCGGAATATATATTTTAACCTCCGCCGAAACAGCGATTCCTTCTGGCCACTGACGTTGCTACGCCGCAAAAATTTATGACTTTGTCCGCTACAAATGCCGCGCGAAACGAATATTTCTCACACTCGTACTCGCGCGTGCACAATCCGATCACGGTTGCCTAGTTTTGCCTAGCATGCAAGTTAAAGTATATTTTAACCGGTAACGTGCAGAATGATGCATCTAATGCTACTACCTGGAATTCTTTTATTTTTCGTCTCTGAAATTTTATTTTATGACAAAGAGAAAAAAGAACTAGAACTCCATGTTAAAAAATATTTTAGATGTATACTTTTTCTGCTATTGATTGTCCTATTTCTTATCTGCATTTGTTAATAAAACAATGTGAACAATGCAAAAGCTTATTTTGTAATTCACATTCTATAGAACTGTCATTCGTATCACTATTGTATTACACTGCATTGCACTGCATTGCGTTCTGCTGTGCACCGACGTGGAATTGGACAGTCATGGTTTACAGACGCGTCAACTAATTAACCAACAAATTAGTAACATCTCGTCACTGCCGTTCTCAAACTTTGTGAACGTTTAGCAGCTACACTCGCCTCGCGTTTCGCGTTATATAGGCAAACTTTGCCTTGCTGGGAATTAGTTCTTCCGTGCAGTAGCAACACGTTATTTATTTTAACGAGTGGTACAAGTAACATTGTTTCGCAATTTCGTATTTTGGCATACCGCGATTAAGCCGATATTCGTTTTTTCTTTTAAAGCGATTGTTACAACAGCGAATATTGGATACTAAATCTGGTGGTTTAGAAAATCCCAGTTATGAGATAAATGACATAAAATTATTTATTAAATTATTTATAAATTTTAATTTCAATTTTACTTTATTTATAGTAGCGAATGCAGCACTATTGTCGACACATTGATATTAAACTATGTATATTATTTCACGTTTTATTGTACTGGGTACCACTTTTAATTAGCCAGTATTTCTTTCGTTCGCGTCTGCAACGATGCGGAATGGTACTGTTTGGTTCGCGAACGAAGGGTGTCTGATTGAATCGAGGGAAGATTCCATAGCAACCGCATGGCAATTAGAAGTTAGGGCGCTAACTGCCCATGGACATCCTGTTGAGCGTGAGAGATCTTTGCCTTTGATCTAGAATCATGAGTTTTATGAGAATTTTATGGCTATCTTTTACTGCTGATTTATTTATCAAAAATCATCACTGCCGTTTGGCGGTATTAATCAAAATGATTCTAAATAGAAAAAGAAATCCATTTTCTGTTCCAATTCTATATTCTTTTTATTGCTATCTACGTTAAATTATTCTGTATTGCTACATGTTACACTTTTCATAACAATTCTCTTATATAATTAAATTAAATCATATTTTCTTAAACACTTGGAAACGGTACTAGAAAAAAATGTAGATTTTAAACAGATGTTAAAGTAAAACTAGATCTTTTTCTTTGTACATTACGTTTAGAGAAAATGAGATTGCTGTGAGGCAGTTTTATGTTTTTAATCTTATTATTCTGGATTTACAAAAGATACAATTAGAAAAAGACAGTAAATGTTATATAGTCGATAACAATAAATGTTTGATGTATTTTGGAAAATGTCACAAATATTGTTTATCCCTGTAGATTTTTGTTAAATATAATAAATTTCAGAAATTTTAGTACATAAACTCTGACGCATAAAAATAATAAAACTGCTAATTAATTACCTAATATGACGTACAATGGTTTAAATTTAAAATAAATCATAATGCTCGAAATTTTTGATAAGTTTGATAACATAAATAAATAAGTAAATATTTTTATCGGATTAATCCTTGCGTAGTTTATCCACGCATGTAGGATAAGAATCTTCGAAAATCTTCGTGATTTCTTGGCTTTCTCATTGATGGTGCAGTTCCTGAATATACATGAGAAGCGGCGATAGCGCGGCCGTTTCGCGCGCGGTCATGCCATAAACTTCGCATAAGCCGTCGAAATCTCCGGGTGCTTCTCGCTCAACTTTGTCGTCGGTGTGAAGGCGGACCGCTGCTGCCGACCTGAAAACGAAAGAACGAAACGAAATGGGTGAACAAAAGAACGTATTCTCCGTTACGCTCTTTCTTTCTCTGTCGTTTTCTGTCGACGGGAACAAAAGCACCTTCGTACTTTCGCGACGAAGTGTAAATCAGATTTTAATAAGACCGGTAAAAATGAGGACGTTAACGATGGATGCTATGTGTTCTTTTAAGTTCATTATTATATGACACTATGCATGCCAATGTTCGCGATAGAAACTGTCGTCAGTGTCAGTAAAATATTGTGAAAGTTACACAATGACGGATTAAAACATTTAGAGATTCCAGGTGCAAATTTTTTCATCTAAAATGTACAAATTTGGAACTAAAAATGTTTTAAAGGATAGTAAATATTATGATTCTTAATAATTAATAAAATTTAAATGAATTAATAAGATCCAATGAACCTTTTTTTTAAGACGTTTGCGAGAGATATGAAATATGCTAGAAAATTATGAACACTGATTTAGTTAGAACAGTTACAAACAAGAACTGGTTGAAAAGTAAGTGCATTAATTTGCATTAATAAGCCACGCTATCACGATACCAAGCATCATTATTGTGAAAATAGGCTTTGAATGGTAACGATGTCACGTTGAAAAGCTGAAACTTTACTTTCATTAATTAACTCAACCGCTGTTTCGTAATCGCACCGGGAAATCGTTAAACTGGAACATCGTGTAACGAGCGAGTCCGCAGAGTTTCGGGTTGGTCGTCGTTTAACCCTTTCGTTAGCAATAGCGAGCCATAGTCGCCTCTCCGCAAAGTGTTCACTTTGTAGAAACGGCTGTGGCAGTTCAACGAGAACTGACATCTCTGTGCTTTTCACGATTTCCAGATGCGCAGCAATTTGTTGAAACACTTCTATGAGGCTATAGACACGGGAAGTTTCAAAATTTTTGACAAAATTTGTTTTATAAAAGTTTTGAAGAGAAAATAAAGTCCAGGATTCAAATAAAATTTTGTTATTTATAACTGTTATTGGAAGTTTAATTTGTCCGAAAGATCTTTTATTTGAAATTCGAGATTGTTAACATTTCTCTTATTAAGCAATAAGTAAATATTGGCATTTGAAAATCCATTTAAGTCAAACGGTGAGAATTTTTAGAATTTTCCAACTGTGCAATAATAATAATAAAGCTTAAATATGGAGACAGTTTTAGATCCCTACGTGTAATTTCCATCCTTCCCTTATTCTGGCTTATACGGCAATTACGCTTCTACTAGCCGCCTGGGAAGGAAAGGGTTAAATACGGTCAGGCCCTGGCGGTCCGATTTAAAGAGTCAATAAATCGCGCAGCCAGGAAGAAGGCTTCGAAGGGTGGGAAGAGAGAAAGAGACGGAACATGGAACGAGGCTCGGGTGCGATAGTTCGCTGCATTAATAATACGGGTGGGACACGATTTCGCGCTCTTTATTGCCGGTCGGCGTTGGGTCGGTGCACATATCGGCGCGGTCATCCATCGTGCAGAATCTCTCGGGCTTGCGCACGACATATCCGCTTACGGGATATATCGCGTCACGACGACGACGACGACGACGACGACGATGACTATGGCGACGATGACCAGGACGACGGTGGTAGTGGCGCTAAGGCACCTCGTATAACGTGTCGCTAGTTTATTGCCTGACCGAGAACAGCGCGAGGACATTGCTGCACTAGCATGGGCGCGCGTTAATGAAACCTACGGTTGATGACCTCATCCGCGCAGGTGTGCTACGCCGTTTTTAATTGGGAAATGTAGGAGTAAAAACGATCGTGGCTTGAATAGAGAACGAATCTCAGTTTCACAGTGTATTTCGGGATGTTTGCATCTGTTCGTTTCGCAGCGCCGTATTTCGAGAGGTTCGTATTAATTTTTCTTTCTTTTATTTTTGAAAATTAAATGTATGCTCAACACTAAAATTGGTTGTTATCCGTTATTGCTGGGTAATTATGAAAACAGGTCTGTGAAGTTGACATTTCCAAATGTGAATTTTTGCAAAATTGATATGGTCCATTTGATTGTGTACAGTTTATCCACACTTATCCATACATAATCGTTTTTGCCCATCTTGCAAAAAATTAAAAATAAAAGAATTGAATAAACGTCATGAGCACTTGTAAACGATAAAAACAATTATTTATGGAGAAAATGTGGACAAATAGTGGACAATCGGAATCTATGTACAATTTTTAAAAACACTCACTTAAGGGCTCATGATGAAATTTGTTTATTTATTTTTAATTTTTTCTTTGCAGAACGGACAAAGAATTCTTGTGAAAAGCTAAATTTTCAAAATGTACCTATGTCAAATCGAGACTTTTTTTTGAGTTGAGAGCCGGATTTATACCTATAACATTAAGTAATGCATAGAAGGATTTAAAATGGCAAGAATGATAGCTTAAGAGTGAATTTGTTTGCAGTTTTGCCGGCAGGTAGAAGATAATGTAACAAATAAATGACTTAATCCACAATCTAGGGTCCCACATGGAAACTTTTTGCGATACAAGAACACGTATATCACAAATTGACGGTCGAGCACGCCTCGACGCTAACGATATCGACTTTATCTGCCCGTTAAGCTCGAAACTTCAGTTCAGCGGAGTTTCATGCGGCCGGTGGATTCGATAATAAAAGCCGGCAGGCCGACGTTTACGATCGCCTGCGACTACGTTGCACCTTACCTATATTTTCCTGGTGTAATACGTACGTATCACTTACGCCGACAGTTACGCCTTTATTTACGACGGCGTGACGTTGCGTCGCGCCGCGAGCTGCATCGCGCGATAAAAATCGATGCGTATCGACGCCGGCCGTTGTAGCGCCGCTTGTGTGATTTCGCGGCTGGCTCGATTTCTTATTAAGATACCGCGGCTGAACCTATGGACAGCCTCGACACGGATACGTCCCATAGATAAGAATCGGCCTCTCCACAATGGTTGCCCGGCACAAACGAGCTTCTGCTGTCGTCGCATACAAAGAGGCGCTTTATGAATGAGCACCTGCAGCTGCACGGCGCCGCGTTCCGATAACGTGACGCTGGAACGCGTTGATTAACCTTTTACCGGGATGCACCATTTGTTGAGGAAAAATATTGCGATTGTAGGTCGTGGCGAGGAAACGTCCATAGGGAGGAAAAAAGCAATTTGGCTGTCAGTGTTTTCTTTTCGTTCTAATAAATAAAAGAAGGAGTTTGCAATATCGCTTAACGAGTGGTATATATAGTGATAGAGCCGATTACATGCCGTGATTAATTGAATATTTTTTAAAGATTTAACTTTAAATTAAGGACCTTGCTGTCTGAAGGAAAAACTATAACTATGGGTTATATGTAACATGTGGAATCTTTCGATAGAAAATCATACACGTAATAACATGAGGGATTTTAAGTAGTTTTATTTTATGCAAAATACAAGATATAAACTTGCTTCGAGTCAGGAGTTTTTTGAAAAGTAATTTTGCACGTGCACGTCAAGTAACAGTCGACTGCAAATTTGTCGAAAAATGCGTGGAAGGAAGGATCGACGATAGTATTAGATGTCATGTACATGAGCCAATCTCCGGCGCGCAGCTCTCTATTCAACCGACGGATATATGTCGCATTAATTATATCTCTGTCAATGCGCCGTCAGACCGAAGCAGCGTGTCAGTAACCACAGTCGGCCATTGTTCGCCGGGCTAGTTGGATACCTGGCGGTGACCACCGCGGGAATTGTTGCGCTTATTAGCTCCGAAGTGCCTGCCGACCAACGGCGTTGAGGGTACAATATTGAAGCGTTCTGATATATTAAATGCGGTTGATCGCGATATAAAATATCTGTATTCGGTTACTCGAATAAAGATACTCGTATTTAAATTTAACAATTAATATGATTCTTGTGGATGCATTGCATAGAAATGTTTGAAAACCTATTGCATTTCTTCATAATGTAATTCGGCATTTTAGGGGAATGTCATTTTTTTAAGTATTTAAATAACAGAAAGACATATTTAGATAAACAATTGAAACTCTAAAGTTTTAATTATTTAATTGCAAATGGATTTGATTTTAAGGATTTTTTACGATTTAAAAAAAAATAAATCTCATTTTGATGTGTTATAAAAAAATAGCTTTAAATTTTCAGAAACGTTTAATTGAAAGTAATGTGTAAGTAAAGCTTCGAGTTTTATTACGGCTCTGAAAATATCCCAATCTAATCATTTCATATTGGCTTTTAAAAGAATCAATACATTTCGTCGATAATTAATCGTAATTAGTAATGTCTTATATATGCAGTGTGCTGAGCAAACAGGTCGAACAGCGCCATGACTGACGCGTTTGAGAATGTAGATCCAACTCGTCTCATACTTTGACCGCTAACATCCTAACATATTAGAAACTTCAATATATGACTTTGTCGTACCTACTTGAAAATCAACAGCCAAAATTTCGTCTCTCCCTCATACACGCAATCGAAAGTTTTGTCAAACATGTAATCGGGAAGCTATACATATTACATTACATATAAAGTTTTAAAATCATAGTGACCGATTAATTTTTGTCGAAGCTTTATTTAAAACGAAATTTTATTTTAAAATTTCATTAAAGTATTGATAAACATTGGAGTCAGATTGCATTTTCTTATTTCAATGAAATATAAGTTACATTAAATGTCACTGTTATTTTGACACATACGTATAATTGTTTCTAAATTTATGCAAGTGCGGATCTCGAAAGTCTCGTATGCGTTATGCAAACTCGCTAACACGTTCGCTTGATTGTGTCAGTTGATATGTAAGTTAATACTCGGTCGTTATTTCCGCTTGTGGATTTTTGAAGCTCCAGCATCACGTAATAATTAAAAATCGGTCGGACCAGCGCAATATTTTCTATGATGCGGCTCGGGACTGTTCAGTCGGTCGGTCGGTCGGTCGGTCGGTCGGTCGATCGATCGAATGGTCGGTCTTTTGTAACGCCGCGCCAAAAAGTGCGACGCAGGAAGATGAAAGCCGGAAAAAAAGAATGCGCAGGTATGATCATGGGGAGGAGAGAGACTGCGGATAAAAAGAGAGAGAGAAAGAGAGGGCGGAGGGTAGGATCGCGAATAAAGAGATGCAGGGGTACGAGGAAGACCGCGAATAACGAGGAGAAGGAGGATGACCGCGAATAAAGAGGTGCGCGGTGGTGGAGTTGAAGGAGGAAGAGGACGCCGGCAAGCTCTCTTCACTTTTCATCCAATATTCAACAAAGGTTCATTCAATTCATCCTTACACGCTAGCGCATGAAACACCGCGCGACGTATGCAAATGGCTGGTGACAAATGATCTTGTTATTCCCGTAGCTCCTCTCGCTCCCGGCCGCCGCACCGTGTCCGTTCAGGCATTATACGATGTCGTGCGTCCTTTTGAACCCGGGCGCCGGCATTTCCCCTATACGTCGTCGTCGCTCGATGCGTTCGCGCTCGCGCGTCGCGTTCCGCGCGTTCGAGCGTGAGCCGCGGGAGCGGAGACGAGCGAAAATCAGAATGGCCGGTTTATTAATTGTACAAAAGGGATTGAAGGTAAAAAGAGATTGAAATTATCTTACCGACCGTCTTTCGTAATATTATAGCGTAATTAATGTATTTCGTTTTGTCGGAAGTGTCGTGTTTCACAATCGTTCCTAACGATCGATACGTGATACATGATTTATTAAAGACATCTATTTCTATGTTGTACTTACGCTGTGTAAACCAGAATATTTTTAGTATAGTTTGTCAAGGTTGTATTGTCATGCAAAATAGGTTTTAAACTTGCCGTTTGTGAAAGAAACACGATTCGAGTTACGCACAATATTTAATCAAAGGGGAAACATTAAAGTGGGCCAAAGTGTCTGCAATCGATGTCGTAATCGACCTAGACCTCAGTCCCAGATCGAAGAATATGTACAGAGTCGAGAGAAATTACAGGGGAAAGAAGCCGAAGAAGTCGCGACACACCGAGAAAGAGATCGCACCGTTTGCAATTCGCCCGTTCCCCCTTCGTCTGGTTTTTGTGCACGACGTGTAATCTTACGGGACGTGACCATGAACGCCATCGGAATTTTTCGCGTAGGGCCAAGGGCAAAAATGGGCTTACGTTCCTTACCCGAGAACGGGATGCATCTATTTCGGGAAATTTTTGCCAAAAATCGCAAGATATACAGATAAACGAACAGATTTATATTTACGCTTCTCTTTAGCTATAACTTGTTAGCTGTAACGGAAGATTTATTGTAATCTTAGCGATATTGAAAAATGCATTTTATCTATCGTGCGATGTAGAAAATATATGCGATTAGTTTCTCTTATCCAATATTTATTTTCTTTTATTGTGACTGCCATGAAAATTGCAAAACAATCTTGAAAGAACTGACTTTCACGCGAGATGTATGGACTTTTCGATATTGAATCTTTCTTTCTCTCTCTCTCTTTCTCGGTACATACTTCTTAGTCCCTTTTATATTTTATTAAAGTTATTCCGCGAGTGTGTGCGCGCCAAGACTTTGGCACAACTTTTTTAATATTCGCTGCGTCTTCGCTCGGAAGAAAGCGTTTCTCGTTATCCGGAAAATCGCGTAGATAATCCCCCTCTCTTTCGCTTTTCGAGTGAGAAATTTCCTAAAGAAGCGTGCGTATTTCAAACCGGCGATGGGGTACGACACGCCGATGAGAGGGAGAAGGGAGAAAATTATTTAGCTCCCATTAACGTCAGTCGCATTTACTTGTCGAGATGTATTCCCTTCGTCTTTCTGCTGTCCTCTCTCGTTCTCACCTAAAGTTCCGTTTCTCCACCCTCTTTATCGTCTCTCTCTCTCTCTCTCTCTTTCTCTCACGGCTTCTCTCCTTTTCCCATTTCTTCGGCAACGTCGACGTCGGAAACCCGCCGCAGCTCGTTATTTAACATCCTCGCTCGACGGCGATGTCGACGGGGGAACGGCGGATTTGATTTCATTCGTTTCGCGGGAGAAGGATAATATTATGTTATTCTCGTAACTCTAATAATAACGCGGCTACTTGCGCTAACGACCTAAACGCTTACGCTAGTTAACTCAAAGTGCCTTATATACGTTGCAGATATAAGCGTGCACACAGGCCGTACATTAATTTTCTAAAAGCGTGGAGAATTCGCCGGCTAAATGGAGGAAAAAATACATCTCTGGCAATTTACCTTACCGAATATTAAAATTCGATATACGATTTCATTTAATATTTATCACTAATTTGATAGCTTAAAAAGATCCACTTTTAACGATAATTTAAAAATTTTCGATAATCTTGAAAATATTTACTACGAAAGTTAACGTCAAACGCAGGCAATTTGCACATAACACGAACAGTTTTACATCTCATGACATTCTAGTGAAAATAAATTTTATTAAGAAACTCTTAGAATTATATTGGGATGGTAAAAAACATGAAAATCGACAAGGTGTTCATCATCCACTAAATTCCAAGCCGGTTAAATCTGGTCAAGGCGACTCTATCGCGGATATTCCATTCCGTCCCCCGATTCTGCTCCTCCTACATTCTCTTTTTTCTCCCTTTTTCTTCTTGCCTTTCTCCTTGTATTTCTCATTTCACGAGAGAGAGAGAGAGAGAGACCACGGTGCGAGAACCAATATTTCCTCGCAACGTCCGCATCCCGACTCGAGGTAGGAATCGAGAAGGGAACTTCATCGGCGCACTCTTTTATAAATATTTATCCTCATTTGAATCCATCGGAGACCGAGTCCTCTTCCCTCTTCTCTTGTCTCCGGCGTCCTTTTCTCCTACCCGTTCTCGTTCACGGCCTCTTCCCGTCTTCGAGGCCGAACTCCCAGGCGTGTATTTGTTCTTGCAAATCTTTTATACGTTTCGTACGCGGATTTGCATCCATAACGGCCATGGGCGACCTGAACCGGCTCTTTCATCTCGGCTTTATTTCTCCTCCCATTCTTCCCCGTGTTCTCCCTTTATTCCTTTTCTGTTCCTCTATTCTCGCTTTTCGTGATGACGCGCACGAAATTTTTGTCAACTCTGTCTGTGTCTGTTTGTCAAACTCGCAATTTTTGGAAAGCGGAATCGATTCTCTCACACTTTTGTCAGTCGTATTTAATGTAGGTTTTTCAATTAAATTTTTCTTCCTCTTCCTTTTTCTCTGACACTACCTAACGTATTTGAAACCATTCGACTACAATTGACTTAACCTTGTGACATTTTATGCCATCGATCGCTCTCGGAAAAGGTGTCGAGCCAGTTAGTCGAGTGCTCGAAGAAATAGAAAGCGGCTACGATCGCTCTCATTGTTGCGCCGCAAAAAAATGACGACAAGAAAGGTCGTCTCGCTTTTGCGTAATTGATTTCTGGTCCATGATCACGGCGGAGACGGCAGGATTTATGCCCCTCGCATACGGTTCTCTCTCATATGATTCCCGAGGATATCACAGTCGACCTCGGTCAACGGCAACCAGCGGGCGTTCTCTTCGCGGGCCAGCAGTCGGTGCACTATTACTGTCTTTCCGAGAATATTAATTACACGGCGAATGAGACGGGAAAAGCCATCTCGGGCTTCGAGGAAACACGCTGAGGTCGACGAGAGCCGGCTTAACCCTTCCATTCGAGGTGGTTTACTTTTGCGTTTAACCCTTTCGCTTCTACCGCTCGCAAACGCCGCGCTGCAATATTTAAGCGGTCCTAACTTACCAGCTCGCTGGGTAATTACTTTACTTTTACAAATTGCGAACTTCCTTACCTAATTGAAATGTAAATATTTTATTTTATTGACTTTTTATTGCTCGACTCTTACCTTTGTGGGGCAAACTTTTGGAGCGAGAAATAATTTTATTATGAAGAACATATGTCGAAAGATTGTTACATAAAGATAGAGATCGGAATTTTGCCATAGAAGAGCAGTGAAGAGTGTAACAATATAATTACAACTTCTTTCTTTAGCGAGATTTGCATTTTATGTTCTTTTCGAGTTTATGTTCTTAGTCTATCTTGACATATATTTTTACACTTATTACATAAAGAGTTAAATTTATCTATAAATTTATTTGTCTCTAAATATTTTTTTCCACGTTAAGATATATTTTCCTATACTTTATACAAAGACTGATCATATTTTATTACTTTCATTTGTCTATTCGCGAGAGACAGAAGTTGAGCACCACCGAAGCCGCAAAGGAAGTCACGACTACGATTCTTGATGCACTTTCTTCTCTCGCTTCTGCCCCAGACGCTCTTGAGTTTGATTATACTTCGTAGCCTTCCGCTTCTTCTCCCGCTACCTCGCCACCTTCGGTTCCCTTCATCTATCCGGTAACCCTTTGGCGTAGGTAAGTGCGTGCGCGTACGATACGCGCATTGAATCCACGCGAACGGGCAGATCGATCGATCTCGTTCGCGAAATGTCACGCGAAACGAAGATTAATCGCTCGTGGAATCGACCGCGTCCATTGTCGCGGGTTTTTCGATTTTGACGCCCGGTACGGCGCGGCGTGATCGACGGTGATAACACGAAGGGATCGACGGACGCTCGTTAAAGAGACCTCCCTCTGCGTCAATTTTCAAGATCGGATAGGGCATGGCGTGAAAGCGACCCTCAACATCTTTTCGTGTCACATCTTCAGAATACGATGCAGAACGTGCAGATTTAACGCACGATGCAACACTTTTTAGTCACTTTTCCTGATAAAGAATCGAAATACAGAGGAAGATTGTCAGCTACAAATGAAATCAATTTGATTGATTCAAGTTTCGTTGCTGATGTATATCGACGTTAGAGTCAAGAATAATTAAGTAAGAATTAAAATACAAGATTATTATAAACATTATTACAAACGTAAAAAATATTTTCAGTTTGCAGTTCTGCAAACTCTGATTGTTTTGCGAAAAATTATAGGTTTTTTCCCCACATTGTTTAAAAATTTAAGTATAATTTATCAACTAGTATCATCACGCGGACATGTTGTCCAAGTGCCGTTACATTTTTGTTATTCAGGGTTTGATTTCGATACCCTTCGAGGCTACTTAGCGCTTCCGCTTCCGGTCGCAGAGCACCTCGTTAGAGCGATTCGGTGGGTATCGCGTTGGCACACACACCCGAAATCTCGCAGACTTTCTCGATGCCATTTCTCTTTCCTTCGTCTCTCGGGTGCGAGTGCAAAAGAAAGAAAACAGGAGACTGCTTCGCGCATTGCCAAAAACCGAAATGAAGCGCGCCGCAGGGAAAAGCAATGCTGATTCTGGCAGCCATCGTTGTTATGGTTGCTTTCTACTCGCAGAGACAAAACAAAAATCACGTACGAATAACGACAGTCATAAGCAGAATGAACGAAAAAGAAAATAGGAATTAAAGAGTGACAAAGTGAGAGATCTAGATTAATTTATGAATTAAAAAGATGAATAGAAAGAGATAGAGAGATAAAAAGAAAGAAACAAGAAACAATGGAATATAATTTTTGAGAAAACTTCTAAGTGTGTTAAACGAACAAATGCGGTAATGCAAAATTAGGAGCATTCCAGAAGTAGATGTCTTATAATTTCTACTATGTATGTGATTACGTGATATAATGAACAAGGTAAATGAGTTAATAAATGAATAGAGTGAGAACATGATATTTCGTAACAAATTTATTAACAATTATTGAAGGAGATATACATTAAAAAATACAAGATCCGTCAACAGAAAATAGACTGTATTATAGAATGATAAATATATATAATATATATTCCATATAAAAAACAATTGTTTTAACAACATATTAGTAATAATGACAAGACATTATTTCGCGAAATATAATATAATTTCGTGAATTAATACAGTAAATGTCGAATGTAGAGGGAAGGAAAAATTAGGGGAAGACGGAAATATGCAGAGAGATTTCTTTTTCTTTTATTTTGCCTACCGTAAATGAACTGTACCGAATGGATAGAAAGGAAGATAAAACTAGAGTTTAAAAGGAGGAAGTCAGGTAAAAAAAAGAGGAGAAATGCACAGGAGGGCACAGAGGATCGAGGGAAAAAGATGGGAAAAGTGCAAAATAAACATAACTGTGACACCAACAGTAACAGCCAACAGAGTAATGCCTTCTCGAGGAAATTTTCTCGTTCCTAAATTGGGAACTAAAATTTTCGGTACCATTTAAAATTTAGAGTACCATTCTAGGCTTAGTCAACCCCTTGTGGTACGTGCCATTGGATGAAAGAAAATTCAAGCAGTCGTAAAAGTTTCAAAAGCCGTTTCATAGTTGTCATTTCGGACACTGTTTCGCAGTCTTAGGTGAAATTTCTGATGTCGTTTGCAGAATGACTGTGACAGATTTTTGTGATAAATATTTAATCTTTCTAATTTTTGTCCTTTAACTTAAAAATTTCAAATTTAACATTAGCTTATATTGTAGATTTTAAAAATCTTAAGAAGTTAAGTAATTTATACAGATTACATCTTTGTCATCTCTGTAAAATTCATTTTCAATCTTCAAAACTTTTCTATTTTTTTCTATTTGCTACATTTTTTGAACTTTGTAAATATATTATTTAAAAAATAGCGTGATTATGGATTCTTATTTATGAGATGTCAAAAACTAAAATGGAAAAATAAACGATCAACGCTGTATTATTCTGCTATTATCAATGGACAGATAACAGGTTCGGTGTTTTGGCAGCTTCCGCTCCAATGTCGTTCCTTCGTCGTTAAACACGGCGATTAAAGTTGGCGGCCGCGATCGTCTCCAGGAGATTAGCGAAAATGGAATTTTCGCTTACCGCACTCCTAATTCGATGCGTCGTCCCGGTTCGGGAATGGAGAAACTTCCGGTTAATGTTGCGGACGTTAGTTTTAATGCGCAATAAGGTCGTTCCACATTTGCTAGCCGTCGACAAGGACCTCAAAGAGGAAAAGACTGAGAAGGAGAGAATCGGTTGAAGGCCACCTGGAGATTCAAAGACATCTCAACGGTCGCGGTAGCGACGATTTAACGAGCCTTTTATGCTTCCAGCTTCATTATCGTTGGTAACGATCAAAAGTCAGTAGTTTGGTATGCAAATCGATTCGAATCATGAAGCGTAGACTGTCGGATGTCAATGGGACTTTCGCAAAAGTTGCACGATTTTCCACAGTTCTTCGTCCTGCAATATTTGCTGTTATCGCATTATTAAAGGAAGGGAAATTATTCACGACGATAATTTCATTTCGATAAAGTTTTGATTTATTAAAGCTTATAATTTTTGTTTTTGAATCAATAATATTGTCTTTAATCGTAATTAAATTTACTTTTTACTATACATCATTTGATGTATTCTTCAATGACTTAAAAATTATTTTAGAGACTAATAATTAGAACACATTTATCTCTCCTACATATAAATGAAAATTATGGATAAAATTATTTTCGTTTTATTCAGAAAAATAATGGTTTGTAAGAACTTGCAAAGGAAGAATTGATCTTCGGAAAACGATCCATGTTTTGAAAAGAGTTTAATTTGCATTTCAGTGTTAATAATAAAATTATATAACCGTCATATGAAAACTGTTATGGTATTAAGAACACGCGGTGTCATGTTGTCATGCTCCTGAACGTAATATAATGTTTAATGTTACGTGAAATGGGGCTCTTAATGCTTATCTCGCAAGTTCTCTCTTTTCATTTTTCTTGCCGTGTATATCTTTCTTATGAGTTTACTAATCCGCAACGAATGCATACATTAATATGCAATTACTATTGTACGCATATCGCATCAACGTTACATGCAAGATGGATTACTACTACTCTGTATTAGGATTGTACATTGTACTTATTTTTATTTACATTTCAGATATGGAATCAGTTAATTGCAGATAAAAAAATTTATATTAATATTTCAATTATTATTGCCAAAAATTCGTGATTAATTTCATACAAATAAAAACAAATATTTTCCGATCTGACTATTAAAAGTTTATAATTTATGATTGAATTTTTATTTTTATATCTGCGGTATATTGAGGACAAGAGAAAGTTACAACTAATGTAAATTGACAGTTTTTGATGATTGTTCTTCATAATTCGATAAAGTATTATTATCGCGACAGCATAAAGTTTAAAATTAACATTGTCATAGCGATCGTATACGTTCAACGTCACGTGAAATAAATCCTTAGCAATTGTTTCAATCTCTAACTTTATAGATAATTTCTTCTTGTTTCTATTTTACGAGTTTTCCATTACATTATTCGCAAGAACGATCGATGTTTGATCTCTTGCGTTGTTGGTCTCTTTTTTTCTATGTAATAAAATTAGCGATCGATCTATTAATATAGACTTATATTGAGGCTATCGTGCCATCTCATCTAATTAATATGAAACGTGGTCCGGACGAGTTATAAACGAAATCATGAATGATTCTGTAATCAAAGCTCAAAGGTGATTCTCGAATAGAGATACACAAAGAGAAAAATATTTGAAAATAACCTATTGTTATGACAAACACATTGGAATTAATATTCTCTATACTTACTATTTTTGATGTTATAGAATTGAGTCATTATGTTTGAAATTACAAACAGAAACATTTCATTTATATATACAAGATCATAATTTCACAACATAATTTTAGATTATTATAATTATATGAATATGACGAAATTTTATTACATAAAATTGTTTGTACAGTAGCGTAAGCATGTATCAGAAATTTGATTAAATTTTGCATTTGAATATCCATAAAAATAAATTTGTTAAAATTTTACAATATATTTTTTAATGCATATTCGAACAAGATATAAAAAAAGTACAGTTTCAAAATAAAAATTGGATAATATTTTATCTTTTAAAATTATTTTTTGGAAGAATAATGAAAATGAGCATACTTTGAGCTACATTTTATCCAGATTTACGATTAATGAGACACGTTATTACGCCATAAGACGCTGCCATAAAATGCGTAAAATTTCTTTTCGGATGAATTCCGGAATGCGAAACGAACGGAATTATGGTGGCAAACGCGGGTCCACTGCATGTCGGACACAGAAAGCCCATTAAGAACGAACTCGTATGCTCAATGCTCAGCTCCGCAACAATGCGGCACTTTTGCTGGACAAACACACACACACACACACACACACATCCCCCCCGCGAATTCCCTCTCCGTTAGAAACCTTTCCTCTCCCTGGAAGTTCACAACGACAAAACGGTACACTCCACAAAATTCGTTGCCATTTGTTGTTAAATACATAGCGAAGCTTGAGAGTTTCAAAGTTTACACGAGGAGTAGTAATATAATATAAACAGTAGACAACGCGAATAACAATCGATTGACGTAACGTAAGGAAAATGTCGCCGTTCCAATAATCAATCCCCGTTTACATAATTTCAAATCGGTATAAATCTGCAGAAAGATAAAAATTTCCTCAATAAATCTTATACCGTGTATCAATTCTCATTAGTCGCGCGTCGTAAATTGAATTTTCTCAACCTGAAAGTTTTTAATTGCTTCAAGACTAGATAAACTGGAGGTAGCGGAAGAAACTTCCAAGACTTCCCCATTTATTTTCATGCCGAAAGAAAGAATCAACCATGCGCTATGGTTAAAACAAAGTCACAGAGCGAGTCGACGCGAGTCTTACAATAATCAAGATCGTAACGTCGGTCAAGCTGCGGACAGGGAAGAGAAGGGTTGGACTTGTACCAGAAAAATGAAAAGAGGCGTAGGTACGCAATGGGAAAATGAAAAGAAGCGACGGTGATAGGGCGACGGAGAGACGAGGGGACATAGTGAAAGAGAGCGGGAGGGTAAAAGAGAGAAAAATCCGAGAGCCTCGTCGGCATCCGGTCTACTCGGCACGGCGGACTCATTAAGGGGTTATTTCAAAGTTTAACTGAATCGAGTCGGGAGGAAGAGATGATAAAAACTCAGAGCACCTTCCTCCTTCTCCCTCTCGCTGCCCTCGTATAACCCACCACTGTCTCCTCACAGTTTTACCCCTCTCGCCGCTCCCCCGCGCGGATCCGGACTTCTTCATTCCTCCGTCGACACTCTGTACCGTTGGCAATATTAATTAACGTCATCCTGCAGCCGCAGTCCGGGTATTTGCAGTTTGTTAGTCAGGAAGATGCTAAGTCGCGACGCTCTTCCTCCTTCCACTTCTTCTCCGTCCCATCGCCTTTACCGCTTAACAGCGCATCGGCTATACCGCTCGCTTCCATATCAGTTTCATACTGCATTATTAAAGGACGTGATGTACTTTCTCTTTTATGTTGAACTTGGAAATCATGAAAATGAGAAAAGCACTCTGTCATCTTAATAATTAACGATTAAAATATTAAGCGTTCGTCATCTATACGCGCATTTGAGTTGGTAGTAATTAGCAATATAACTGTCAGTAAGCTTAATTGAAGAATGTTAAAACACACATTTACATGCGCTCGATTTTTATTTTATATAAATTTATCGCTGATATGTACTTTTTTGTAAACATTGGACATTTGGCACGTCCAATATTGTTCGGAGCTTGGAACCGAGCAAATAAAGGATGAAAAACGGTCGACCCGAAATTTCGGAGAAAGAGGATATTTGCCATAGACACCGTCACCTCTCTTTCCTTCTCATTCAATTATAAAGTGATCAACGTCCACCCTCTCGGTAGCACGGTTAACGATTCCAGATGGAAAACTTCAGCTCTACGTAATTCCCTTTTACACTCGGCAAAATCCGCTCGTTAGTGTGCAAAACGTATTCGCACGCGCACACACGTACACAGACATACATTCATATCGGTGCACGTGGAAACGGATATATCAAGCTCTCATTCCAGTTTCTACGTTTAACGATAAGTCTTCCAGAATAGCTACCACTAAGACCCGGTATTCACAGATAGAAGTAGATCCTTCGTTCCTCGAAAAGGATATCGAGAAAATATATAAGAAAACAAGATAAAGTCTTTCAGGATAATTCTTGATACACTTGCAAAGTGTACATTTACGCTTTTTTCTTAAAAAATAGAATTATATATATTATAAATGTACGTACATCGCTTTGTAGGAAAAATGACATGTGGCATACTTCTTATATCAGAAATAAAAAAGTTTGCTTACGGGAAATTTTAATATCTCTATAATGGCATCGCCTCACGCAAAAACTAGTAAAAGGAACGAGATAAAACATTAGCATTACAAACGTGAATTTTAATATTACGAATGGGGATCGTAACGTACGTATGTTAGCTATTATTTAACAGATCTTTATCTCGGTCAATTGAAGAAAGAGGAATTGCGGTAATATGCATGTTGACTCAGGCAAAAACAGCATAAACTTTAACATTCGCGAATGAGGTTGTAACGCATTCGTATCATTAGAGAGTCTTGCGTTTCGATCGTACGCGGCGCCGCGCCGCGCGTGCCTGCTTGACTTATACGCCTGATAAATACATGGAGTCCTCGTGGAGACCCGTACGGGGTGGCAGCTTCATGTTACCGGCTATCCGGCAGCGTGTAAACAAATTGGCAGTAATGACGTTGCAATTTGTCAGATCGCCCGCACCATGTGAACACGTGCGCGATGGTGTATATGCGCGTCCGCGCGTGTATGCGCGTTGCATATGTGACATGCGAGGGTTAAGATTGTTACGTGATGTACCTGATCGCGCCAGGTATATACTCGTCTTATTTACATATATGTATGTTCACCTGCAATATTCCGCGCGTGTTGAATTGACCGACAGAACCGCGCATAATCGCATTACCGGCGAAAGATTCGGTCTGTCGAGATCAATTTTTTCTGTCTCTTCCCTCTATTCTTTTTCAAAATAGACGTCAAGCGACAAAATAATTAATCGCGAATCGAATTTAAGAGATGGCTTCTTATTTACAACTTTGCATCCACTTAAATTACTGATCCCATTTCTTAACTTTGGACCTTGGCACACGGCCCGCAATCACGTAGTTTCTTACATATTAATTTATAATATTCTGCTTCATAATCAAGGGAGAAGAACAGTTTAGTGAGAAAACAACTGTTCCGGATAAAGCTGTCCTATTAAAGCTTAAGTTAAAAGTCGGTGGTGCGCGCGCCTAGCATGTTGTGTCGTATAATGCAATTACAGCGCGACCACGCGCATGTAAAAATTAGTCGCACGTTAGGCTAATGAAGAAACTTACTTAACGAGTTACGACGCGACTCCAACATTTCCTCAACGGACAGCCAATTTAGTTATAAATGGACAAGAAAATACGCGGCCACAGAAATTTGTAATGCTTACGAAATATTTGGAAACTAAAATCTAGAGTAAATACGTTAATAAAAATACGTTAATACATATACATACGTTAATATATTAATATATTAATGTTGCGTATACTAATATATAGTACATATTTTTATGTTAATATTACACCTTTGTAGATACCTGTCGATAATCAGAAGTGAAATTCCACATTAAAATGGTACATTATATGTATAAAGCACAGTAGTAACTTTCATTCTAACACAGGTGATAAAATGTTTCAAAATTAATTGCTTTTAAAGAGAGTGGCAATTAGTTACATATTGCAACTTCTGCCGAATTAAAACGCTGTATTATGCTGTGTTTTTATTTATGCAATTTTACAATTTTACTCTTTTTGACTGTAGCTCTTTTATTGTTATTTCCTACAGTTTTATGAAACGAAGCGTACAAAGCATATCCGTCAATATCGTTTACTTGAAAATTACATTAATTCTATTTTGGGGACTCTTTCTCGCGGAAAGAGGGAAAGAGAGAGAGAGAGAGAGAGAGAGAGAGAGAGAGAGAGAGAGAGGGAGAGACACACACTCTCTAAAGTCATTAAAATCAAAGTCTCCAGTTTTAGTAACGAACCCTCGTCACTTCGTGCCACGTCTCTCGTGCTCTTTATTAACGTCGACGACACTAATGATCGATGGGAAAGTAACGAGCATCCGTTATTTCTGTTTTAGGTAAGCAGACGTCTGCGTCGATGCGAGCGAGCGAACAGAAAGTGTGCTCGCATATGTTAGTCGTCATCGTGGCCTAAGTGAGTACACCCGCTTTTGTATCTGCTCGATACAAATCAGCGCGCTACATACACAAGCCGACATGTACTTTCTTACGACGACGAGGACCGTAAATTCTCGGGCAAAACGAGGGGGAGCCGAGCTATCTGCTCTGAAAATCGCGCTAATCGTTATCGCGTCGCGTTATACTCGCCGGGGATCCCTCGCTTCTCGCGCTTCCCTTGGGGTTTTCCTGGAATTAATTATTTGATTCCACGTTAATTATTTCGCGGCTGGATAATGATGGGAAAAGATTACGTTCTCTCGCGCGTTTAACTCGGAGCGAGTCCGAAATAACAATTTGCCGTGCCACGTTTTGGCGCGTGCGACTAAATTATGTACGTATATTTTCTTAACGGAGAAATTTATCTCTTTTGACGTTTAGCAAAATAAATTCCGGTGAATTTTATATTCCCCGAACAATATATGCAGACATATCGCGCGAATTTATATATGTTTTCTATATATGTTTTCTATATTTTCAATATATGTTTACTTATCGTTATTTATTCTTAAATCTTGAATTTTTATGAAACAAACAACAAAACAACTAGACTGCAATGTTTTTTTAAAAATAATATTGTTATAAATCTGTTTCTAAAATATTTAAAAATATTTCTACAGTAACATTATTTTCGTTTATCTAATATCTTCAAAAAACGTTCATTATATCTGTACTGTTAATAAAATTTTGGAAAAGTCGTGTTCGTAATACTATTGGAATTAAATGAGGTAGTATAATTCAGCAAGAAAAGATTGATTCTGAGATATATTCATCGGGCGAAACGCGGTAGAGCTCCCGCTTTGATATTGCCGAAGTCACAAGGGCGGATAAACGTGTTTGGGGCGAGGTTAGAGGGGGAAAGGAAGCGAAACCGGTCGCTTTAATTACGCAGAGCCATTGTTGCGGCTGGTTGTTTATAATTAATCGTTCGAAAGCCTGTCCCTGCCAGCGACAGATATGACGGCCAATAAAGTACGTCGCTAGCAGCCGCTACCGGCCGGCCGATGGGGAATTTCGGTTATGGCGGAATTTCGGTTTGCCGTCGTCGAAACAGCGGCACCCGTATCGAAACGCGAGTGTGTCGCGGTCGATCGACGCTAACGAGCGGGCCGATCTCTAGTTTCTAGAAATAGCTCATCACAATTGAATGCGGATTCCGCATAACGGAAAATAGCGGCGACGCGATGAATTATTATGGCTAAATTTGACAATGCGGGATGTAACAGAGTATCGCAGTATATTACGATATCACGGTATCGGGTAATGCTGTGTTGTGTAACGCAAGAATAACAAGTAACGAGATAACAGCAGAATGCGGAATTGCTAAATAATACTAACGTCAAACGTGGAATTAATAACCAAGTGATTCCAACTCGCACTGTTAGCGTAATTACAACTTAGTGAAACTAGAGACTAGGGGACTGAACTTAGAGACTACTTATTCAAGGACCCTCTAGTGTAGTCCCAACTTATTACTAAACTTACAGACTATGAACTTTGAGATTATCAATGCAGTTGAACTTGGTAAAATCGGAGAGATTGCCAAGCCAAGTATTACAAATATAATAGTACGACCTAATAAGAAATTATCACTGATATCGCGCGTAGCGTCGTGTAGCGCAACGACACATTTCTCGCTTCATGCTCTGGCGCATTCGAATTAATTCTTCCGTGTGTATTTGATGTGCGGAGAATGGGGAGGGGGATTTAGCGATTTCTGTGAAGTTTCCTTTTTACGAGGTGCTCGACTATGCCAGATTCAAATGAGGCGTGCTTTAATGCCGCCTGTGCGTGTTCGGCTATTCCCTCTTGCCAAGTCGAATAGCAACCTTTCTGCTTTCGTTTGCTCTCATCGACAGTAACCGTTACCATTGCTTTGTTCCTTGACCGAGTTTTCCCGCCAATCCCCTCGTCGGGAAGAGCGTTCGTTATCAGTTTTCGGAAAGTAATTCCCAACTTTTTCGAAGTTTCTTTCGCTCCGTTATACGAAATAAACGCAAAGAAACTTTAATTGTACCCGACGAATATGTTTAACTCGGCGAACGATTAAACGTTTGTCTTCTTTAAATCTCTGTTCGATCAAATAGATTGTTACCAAATCAAGCGGTCAATAAATAATTAGGATTCGTCCATAATAACAAAAACAATTTATTTATGTATGATTATAGAGAGACAAGAAAAATAAAAGTTAAATAACTGTTCCATATGCATTAAAGATATGGTTGCAGAAAAATAAAGTTTTAAATTACTTTAAAATCATTTTTACATAAATTTTATTCTGCTATATCTTCCACAAATATTTTTTAGCACATAAATTGTTTTACGATAACAGTAGTTGAAACAACTGGAAACTTTAAAGCGGCTATTTTTCGAAAGCCATGTATTAACACGAGGGTTTAATTAAAAATTGTAATTAAAGACCCTTGTTACATATATATTAATTACATTCAGATTTACAATTTTTAACATCCTTGTTACCGTCATGTTATATTACAAAGAGAATTTTATTGATTTATACTTTAACGATATATTAGACCAAAAACTTTTCAGCACAAATTTGATATCGTCGATCGTGTTATGTTATAAATCACATTTTATATCTCAAACGTGACCGAAATGGAATTTTTATTTTAGACTATTACCGGAAACTATTAATGGTAAATTAGCGAGATACTCTCCGTGATAATTATCCTAATGGAAGTCCGTGTGCCAGTAGCATCTGTAGGATTAATTCCCGCTCACTTCTTTCCCCCTCCCTTCTTTTTTTAATCGAGTTCGCCATTGTTGAATCAGTGAACGTTAAATGACGCACACGAGCGACGTTAAAGCGCTAAATTTCCAGTGCGGCGAGCGCCGTTTCCTCTTCTTTCGAGAAGGAGCCAAGTCCCCTTTGTATTCGGTCTCCGAAGAAAACCAGCCGGTTGTGACAGCGTGGATGAAATAATGCGCGAGTATGGGCGTAGGGCGGAGAGCGAGAGAGAGGGAGAGAGAGAGAACGAGCAGGGTCGATATTCCGGAGGGCTCTCCGAAACTTTCCGCAGAAGTCACTCGATAAAGTGATTAGGTAACTTTCGGCGAGACGAGAAGGAAAGGGGGGAAAATGGAGAGGCAATCGGTCAACGGCCATTACAAGTTGTCCCGCCATCAAGGTGAAATGACTTATTATATCGCAAAACGGTTCGGACATTCGCGTTTTGTCGGGGAAAGTTATTAAAACGTGATTCAGGATAAAGTCAGGTCTCTTGTAATTTTAAGACACAACTTTGCTTTGTGCACGACTAGTTATAATCTTTAATAACGGATCGTAAATTGATTATTACTTTATTTATTTATTTATTTGAGAATTATTAAAATGGCAATGTTAATCGTGATTGCATCAAAGCGTATTTAATCCTTAAATCTTTTGAGCCATGAAGATCTTTAAATATGGATACTTAACATATCTATATTACTACAATAAAATAAAGCATACAAGCACAACAAGCACAGATTGGTCCTCGTACCATTACGCACATAACTGACATTTCTAGTTTATAAAAATGTGGTAGAATAAGTTATTATACAATTATTTAATTTTAATTCATAATCAGTAATTTCTTTATGCTTCGTATTCTCGTTTGAATACGAGCTTATCATTTTGATCAAAATTTATTTTATACCTCTTATTAAATGTATTATTTTATTCTTTATTATAAACGAAAATTATAATGTGTACTTAACGAGGATTGTAAATCATGAAGAGAGCAAAATTATAATATATCCAGTTTCTCGACAAATGGTACGAGTGCCTGGCAAATTTGTATATAATTATTCATGAGTATCCCACGTAGCTCATCGATGCAATTGTCCAATGCAAACTATCACTAATCCAAATTCCGAGTTATTCCCCCTTGGGACATCATTGCACCTTGCTATGCTTTCCCACGAGCACCGCCCAATTTGTGTCCATTTTGACTGTCGTTCTGGGACACACGTGAATGTAGTATTGCGTGGACGCAAACACGACGGTGACAAGGTTGCTCTTGACCCGTCGTGACGACTGGCGTTACTTACTTACACATTGTTTTATCAACCGTACAATTTGTAATGACGAATGTCAAACTAGCATGGGATAAAACAAGGTGCCAGGCTTTCGCTGTTTCTCATCGCACGATTCTCTCATCGCATCTCACCATCTGCATACGTGCCAGTGGCGTAACATTCCGACCGAAGCAATAAACAATTGATTGCGACAGTCTGTCGTGTACAGATCGATTGAATACTGTCATTTCGCCGGAAAATACGAATCCCTTTAGGGACGAAATTGGCAAGACTTGCATATCACCTGTCATGTTTTGCTCGTGTTTTTTTTTCCTCTTTGTCTTTCTCACATTGCTGTTCCTTTTTAATTTATTTACTACTGATACTAATCCCATCTGCATATTATAGATACTGATTTTATACGAATCATTAGAATCAGTATTGCTGATACAAGAATATGAAACTGGTATTACTGATATTTTCATATTTCATATTAGTAATTTCGTTAGTGTATACAGATATTATTTAATATGCTAATTGAACTATTGTTCCTCGTGATAGCGTTACGCCACTATTCCCATCACGCATTATATCTCAGCTTGTGGCATTATACGCGAGATGAATTCAAATGTTCGAAAGTCATCTCTCTGTCCATAATACATTCGACATTGCACGTGGCTATTACATTTGCATTTCGCGAAAGTCTCTGCATTACTTCTCGGAGCGTCATCGAGATATCAGATTGAACGAGGTGGCAAAATGATGGATATTTATGTTTATTAAATGACACGATGACGCTGCTGATTCGCTCGGAGATGAAGTACTCACGAGTCATCTCGTGTGATGCAGCGAATTTGTAATATGCGTACGCGCGTATTTATGTTGCATAGTACGCGCGTCGTGAGATGATTGTTCGTCACTTACCGGTTATGCACCAGTAGTATCCAATCCGCCCAGACGCGAAAAAAAGTGTTGTAAACTGAGATTCTTCTCTTATATCTCCAACTACTTTTTCCGCTTGTGTTCCTAGATAGACATGTTTTGAAAGAGCAGAACGCGCAGTTGATTCCATAAAAATTACTGTGTTATTGATCGCTATTAATGGCACTATTAACGCCAATTGATCAGACGTTCAATAACTGCTTATCCACCTCGAATAAAAAATTCCAAAGGCTGTTCAGAGGCACCAATTAAATCAGGCTTTATGAATCGCAAACGGATAATGGACTTTATTTCTCTCGTCAGTGATAAATAGGGTTTGTTTTATCGGGGCATTAAGTGAGAGCAGTTATAAAATTCGCAGGATAAAGACAGTCCTTTTAGACGAAATCTCCGCTGTAGGAAATATCCGCGGGATCGTCGCGCGCGCGCGCGCGTGCGAGAGAGAGAGAAAGAACGCTCATTCGATGCTGTACCTTACCAAGTGCTCCGTGGATGCTGCGGCAAAACTTGTACGCACACGCGTCATCGGATCGCGTGCATGCGCGCACGTCACTCGTTCGCTCGTTCGTTCGCTCGTTCTAGCCAGCGGCGGCAGCCTTGTGGCCAAGGTTGCGCAACGGACGGATCGCGGGTCGCAGCAGCACGTGGTGCGCCTGGCTGTGACGCAGAGCTTGGACACACATACACATACAGACACGTCCGCGAGCGTTGCACACGCACGCACGTACGCACACATACGTACACGGACGCGCCGAGCCGTAACTAGGTGCGCTCGCGGTCCCGCCAATTGACTCAAATGCACATTTACCCTACATCCTCGCCGATTACATAATGAAGCTCGATGGCGCAGATCCCGGCCGGTTTTCCTTCCTCTTAGACGATGATGCCTCGCGGTATTCTTTTTTTATCCGCATACTTGATCCGCGAAAAAATCACGTGCTAAATTACTTGTTAATTAACATATACGAGCGCTATTGCACATAGACGAGTAAATGTTGCATGCGATTTTCCAAGTAGATTTAGTAATAATGCTGAAATTAGCTGACTTGGTTATCATGTAATCATATCAGTCCTTCGGTTCTCATATCATGTTTCTACAAGCATGTACATGTTCCCTATAAACTCTTTTTGCTTTTCTGTGTAAATGTTTTGACGTACTTTTTAACTATCGACGTCTTTCCGAACATGCTTGTAATCAGGGAATTCTGATAAGAAATTTATAACATTTATTAATCAATTAATTAAAATTTATTCGTTGATATCTTTTAATAATATTTACATGTGCACGTGTAAGCTATAAAAATTGTAAGCTACGAATAATTGATAACAAGATGATTTTGAGAATGGAAGATAGCTCGGACGCAAATTGCCCATTGCCCCCTCTCGCGAAAGATATAATCACCCTTTGGAAGGGAAAAGCGAGGGAAAGGCCAAAGAAGTGAAATACAAACGAAGACGGGGATTGTTCTGCAGGTGCGCACGTCCTCGCGATTTAATCACAGGTCTTCGCCTGTTGCGGTGCAGTTAGAGCGTCGCGCAGTTTTACGGCACGTGTAATTGGCGTTTCCTAGGACAACAACTGCAGTGCACATGGTCGCTGCACGGTCGTATTGGTCGTCGATACATAACGTCGCGACTGTTGCAGGGGGAAAACACGTTGAACAAGAATATATGCGGTCGCTCGATTCGCATACGAACGAACGTAAGTGGGACAGTAAATGCCAATTGGGTGGCTTTATACCGCGGCGAACTATGCGCAAACTTTGTAAAAGTGAGTTATCGTCGCGAATCGACTTCAGCAACATCGATCTCGCTTATGCCGACGTGAACTATTATAAGCAGTCTCGACAAAGTGGGGAGAGGTGTAAGTTGCGCGCGATACGGTTGTTAACATAATTGCTTATTTTACACGATCCAGAGATTCCCGTCACTTTGGCCAGATTAAACGATCCATTTGCGAACCGAATCTATTAAATTAAGTTAACAATACTTAAACAAATATCTGTAATGTGCTTCACAGATGCGGGACTATTGATTGCGGAAGTAACTTTTCTGATATTGTAATATTTAATACATCTTCTTCCGTCCTCTTCTGCAATTGTTTCTGGATTCGCTGTGCGGGATAATTAGCAATTTGTTTCGCAATACGTTTTGCGGTGTAAATAAATAAACCGACCTGTCTCGTGGGTTTCAACGCGGGCGTTAAACGAACGTAAACGTCGACCGCCAGGCACAATTACGATGTCATTATACGACTCACTGTTAATCGCTAATGACTTCTTGATCTCATCCCCGGAACTGTTTAATGGGGCGACATCCTGTGCGTGGCTCTGCAAGCTTCTAGTGAGGCTCGGAACCAGCTCGCCTCGATCGTTATGCGAATATTCAGAGATATGAAGAGATTTCCCCGGAAAATGAGGCTCGCTATCGCTATTGTATAAACGATTAACGTGGGCGATTAATAAATGCTTCCCAAATTAATTTACGAGCGTGAGAGAGTCCTCTTACTAAAATTAAACTCGCGTGCATTGTTTGAAAGAAGCAAAATATTTGCTTTGTTTCAATTACATAAATAGTTATTGATGTATTTAATATGCTCATATAATAAGAGAGTCGCGTTTATAATTTATTCTGTAATATAAAAATAACTTTGACTGATGCATTGAGTTCTCATAGCGAATGATTAAAAAAGAATTGCTCTTGGAACATCTGAGAATATTTTTTTAGTTTTTGTCAACTTTTTATTCAATACTTTACATGTTTTTCACAGTATTTTAAGATATCCTATTTTAAGCGCAAGCGTCTGTCAAGATAAAATTCAGTTTAAATTGCGCAGACATAATGTTTTTTTTTTTTTAATAAAAAATTCAGAAATGGCAAAACGCATCATACGAAGTGGTGCGTACATTATCATTAGATGACTCGTCGGAATTCCATTCTTCGATCCGGATGTTATCGTGAGCACGATTTCGTTGGTAACCGATCATCATGGAGCGGCGGGCAAAAAAGGAGGCCGCTGGTGATGATGGGAACTCGCGATACGCTCTCGAAGACGTGGATGGCGGTAAGAAAGAATCGCGTGGGAGGGGAACGAAGCGAAACGAAATGCCTGGTAAATGCGTCTGGCGGTCTCGCACCTGGGTAAGAAGTTACCTGGATCGAGGTGCCGCTAACCGCCGTACCGAGACACCGTTTAATGTCGCCGGAAATCCGGTTTTTCGCTTCACCGACACTTCAGCGTGATCGCCGAACTAGCGTTGCTCTCTTTTTATCCACCTCTCCTTTCTTTTTCTCTCTGTTTCTTTTTATAAAACTCATTATTTATCGAAACTTTGATTTGCCTTCTCTTTTTTTAAGAGATATTCGACGTACCTTTCTTATATATACATGAAGGCGATAATATTTCTGTTTTTACTACTCTTCATCTCAATCTTAACTGTGTTTTCCAGAACGACATAAATACATAAACTATTTTTACGTAAATTGACTTCGAGTCGAATCTCTTTGCTGCATTCACTACAACGGGTATCTACCGGAATCACTGTCTCCACGATTGCGCGAAATTTATTCGGCTGATCGAAGGTGCTCCATGTTGGTCCCGCTTGGTCGCCCGGCTTCATCCTCGACCACTCCCTTCCTGCGAATTCACTATTCCATGACTATTCTGTCGGCTCCCGGGGAACGTACCGACGTAATTATCAACGCTAACTGCCGGTACTGTTATTCGGCTCGCATGTCCCTTTGTCTTCGGAGTCCTCCGACCGCCTGTACCTAAAGTACGAACACACATCTAAGCGCACGCGTTCCTTCCTGCTGTTGAATTATCTTCCTCATCTCTATCTTTCTCCCAGCTGCGTCTCCCTTTCTCTCTGTCTTCATTAAATAATCACTAGTTCCTTCCGGACTGGTTCGAGGTAATGCAAATGGATTAACAACTCCTAACTACTATGCCGCCACATACAAATATATGTTTTATACTCACATTTTCCTGCTCTTTATAATCTTGCCTCGACGAACTTTCACACACAGTAGTTGAGAATATTGAACACAATTCTAGATCAATAATTCGCAATAGCACATAGTCGTACATTCCTATTTTTGGACATTCGTCATTTCAAATAATGATCTCTTGCAACTGTAGACCCTTTATAATTTAAAATTCAATTCAATTCAGGCAAATTATTTTTAATTATAACGTTCGATTAATACATATACTATGTATATCTTCCGTTTAACTCGGTTCGCATGACATATGCCCGACTTTTACCTGTTCTTTATTCATCTCTGTGATTATGTATTATCCTCGTTTGTAGGAAATTTCCCAGAATACAATGTCCTTCCGTTACCTTTCTACTTTCTGTCTCTCTCTCTCTCTCTCTCTCTCTTTCTTTCTCTCCTCTCCTCCTCCTTTCCGTCTTATTTGTCTATCGCTGTCGGCTGTAGTATTAGGTACGATTTTACATCGAAATGCATGTATGTGTGTGTATGCGTGTATGTGTATGGGCATTCGCCGCAAGAGTTACGACGTGCTCCCCGCAACAGGTCCATCGTGGTTTCCCCCCTTGGCCACTACGCTAAAAGGAGTGAAGAGGCGGCAAAACGACAGGGGGTGGAACGACAGGGAAGGACCGAGAGATGGGGGCGAAATAGAAAACGCGTCTCTCGTTCTTTGTCTTGGCTTGACCACGAAATCCCTCTGTCATAATGCTAATACGGTCGCAGCGAAAAGAGGTATCACGAAGAATGTTTTCTGCGTGTTCGTGTAGAAACGTGCATTTAAAAAATACGTCTTTCTTGAATAAAATTTCATAACATATTTTTCTACTTATATAATAATTATATAAATTGTACAAGTCATTAAATGCATTTTTAGTCCTTAATCCGCATCCGCTTGCTTCATCTTTCTTTATACGTGTTGCGTGTTGCGTATCCCCCTTCTCTTTTTTTCTGTCTAGTCGGCTGTAGTTAGAGGCAGTGTATAAATCAGGAAGACGACTGCACCCACCAACGACGATGTATAGAACCGATGAGCGAGAACGACATGAAGGCAGAGAGTGGGGAAGGGCAGAGGGTCGGGGAGGGAAAGGGGCGCTTCAGGAGCGAGGGGACAGGGGCGCAATCGGTCCCGCTGTTGCATCCGGTGCAACGAAGCGATCTCGATTCATTGTGGGATATTCCGTGACTGGAATCTCGGACGCGCGTTACTCAGACTCGGCTTATTTTTTTTTCGTTGTTTTTTTTGCAATTTTTGATCTCTCTCTCTCTCTCTCTCTTCTTCCGTTTCTTCCATTTACACCTAATTTGCCTTCAGATATGCATATAAATGTAAATTTTTAATATTTGTTTTCAGAAACAATAATATTATTTATAATAAAATTATATCACAGTTTTATTTCTTTATTCTAATGTTTTACTTGAATAAAAAATGAAGTGAGCAATGATTTAGCTGATTTCTTTTTGTCCGGTCATTCAAATCTCTCTCCGTCGGGCGACGGTTATCGTTCAAAATATCATGGACAAAAAAGGATTGCCATAAACGCCGTATGGCAGAATCGTTTCGAGCCCAACGGCAAATCGCGGAAACGATGGCCGATCCTATCTCCCGTTCGAATTGCTACTCACTATTGCGTCCGATTGTTGTTTCGGTACAATAAACGCCATTGTCCGGCTATCCAACGCATTACGACTCCGATAAACTCGAAACTCGACGACGATGATTTTGACCTTTATATGCCGCCGGAGATCGATCAATCTCCTTCTCAATAATCCAATCCAAAATTATTGACGAAACGTAAAATTATCTTTTTAAAATTGTTAATAGATAGACAGAAAATGATGCAAATATAATATTTTTACTATTTTTTGTTCTTCACATTAATTTTATATTTGTGATTTACTTTTCGAGAGTTGGATCGTTATTTATTTATTATTTAAAAATTCCAAAGGTAGACTCCAAGAATATAATATCCAAGTTAGGAGATCAAATACAAGACATTGGTATTTGAATTCGCTTCTATTTTATT
The DNA here is from genome assembly GCA_928718305.1 of Tetramorium bicarinatum. NCBI lineage: Eukaryota > Metazoa > Arthropoda > Insecta > Hymenoptera > Formicidae > Tetramorium > Tetramorium bicarinatum. Next base: position 14,694,606 of record OV788320.1, read on the forward strand.
ATTCGGAATCGTAAAAACGATGCTTAAGTGCCTGTGTCTTAAGCATCGTGTGTCCTGCAGCCACCGGTGATCCGTTGCACTCGACACCGTATCGTGAAAAGAGGTAAGATTCGCTCTTTCTATTCCTGATCGCGCGTTTGAGACGCATATATAAAAGACTTCAAAAGGTTCACGACCGGGGAAACGGCGCGGAAATTTCCCTAAGCGGTAAAACATCGCTTCGGTTGATCCGCTACGCTACCATGTCGTTCCACATATATTTACTTAACGTTCCTTTCCAAGAACGGGATAAATATCGGGATTCAAGTATCCTAGATATTTAATTCTCCATTTCACGAATGTGTTATGCGAATAATAAAAAGGATTAAGAAAATTTATTTATTTATTTTTGACGCTATTCTATCTATTCCATGTCTTTTAAATCTCATTTACAAGAAAATACCAGAAATGCAATATGTGTTAGAATATAAGTATTTGACCGATATTGTATTTAGAAATTGAAAGAATTTATATATAAAAATATATATCTTATAAATCCTAAAATAAATTATTCAAATATTTTTGCGATTTTTTATATCCTTAAAATGTGAAATACGTAAAATTTATTTCCTATTTATTTCCTAAAATTTATTGATATTTTAAGATAATGTTTGTTTCAGTACGTATACATTATAATGAAATATTATTTCACACGAGGAATACTTTATAAAAATTTCTGTAAAAAAAATTTAATTTTTGGAATGTAGTTTTTTTAAGTCGCATTCTTTAAATTCTGTTTTTTTCGACAAAACTATTAACGGATAATTATGTTTTTAATTAGTTTCCCGAAATGAACTAATTAATTATAACCCTGTGAGTAATAAATAATTAAAATAAGTTCATAACAAGAATATACAAAATGTATTATACGTATATGACGCATAATGATCTCTATAATGTTGCGCGATATATCTCAGCACAGAAAGGGCAAAATGCACGAATGGGTAATATCCGCGCGCGAATGTCTGCCTGAGCGAAGGATGTTATTTCGTGAATGGAGGGATGCGCGCGTTTCACGGTGCCTAAGACTAATCAAATCTTAATAGAGGCGCTAATGAGAGGGCATTCAGCGCGGTGAAGCGGCGAAGCCGAAGGGACGGCCGTTAAGAGAAGGGCTCGCCCTTTCGCTCTGAATTAGCCTTTGCGGTTTCACAGGCATGCATTCCAACATTCGTCTCACGTTCTCGTCAGGCGAGATAACAATTATTACTATTCGCCAGTACGACTTTTGCAATTTTATCTTTCCTGTACCTGTCCTTTCACCCTTTTCCCTTTATCTTACCCTTTAATTGTCTTTGACGCAATGCGTTCCTTTCGCCACATTTGTTTCACCGAATAATTTGCTGACATAGATCATTGATTCAAATCGAATAGCCATCAGGAAATGAGGTCTGTGAAGCGGGCACCCCGAAATGCGAATTTTTACAAAACTAACATGACATATGATTGTCCATCATTTGCCCACATTTCTCTATAAATATTTTTTTCATTTTTTTATTCCTATTTGAGAATAATAATAATAAAACTATGAACAATTAAGCAGCAATGATTTTCATGTGAAAATTGAAACAAATTTTATTATGAGCTATGCCAACAGGAAATAAACTGTAAATTTGATTTGCAAATACGGCTTTTAAAAACAGAGTTTGTAATTTTTCGATTCTTTCATTTCATTATTCCAACTTTATTTCTAAAAATACTTCAATACGCAAGTTTCAATTTATACTTTCATTCTGTCAATCTTTAATTAAAGTTTTTCTTTAAAGTAAAATCTCGTTTGAAAATGATTGTAGAAAGATGTACATACATATGTCGATTGTTTAAACAACTTTTTCGTTTTATTCCATGATGCAACTAAAAACAAAATTTTTGAACTTGGAGTAAAGTCTGATGCGCGGCGACAATCAAGTAACTATAATTTCCTTTCTGTAATATTGTGCTGTCAGTACATTCGAAAAAGACGTACGCTCTTGAACAAGGAACTCTTCTCACGGAATGCTTATAATTATGGGCACGTGACTCGCTTAATTTCCTGACCGAACTCGACCAACCAATTTCCTCTGTCCGGCGAGCAATGTCGATCGGATAACGGTAGCTTCTCGATCGTAAACGTCATTTTTTTCTCTCTCTTTCTTCCTCCTCCTTCTCTCCCTCCTCTTTCACTCTCTATTCGAAGATCGTTCTCGCGAATCAATCGAGAGAAAGAGAGAAGTCGTTTTCTCGATGTGAAATATCGAAGCATCGCCGTTTGCTTCGCGCCTGAAACTAATGAAATAGCTACTGCATTGCGGTTCGTTTCTTTAATCTCATATTAGATACTCTGGGTGATTTCCAAATATAATCTTGTGCAAGTAGCAAGATGATTAATGATAATCAATTAAGTTTCCATTGAAGTTTGTAATTTCATGAGTAGTTTAAGTTTCAATATCAGAGAAAATAAATCATCGCGCTATAGAAATGGTTGAAATATGATGTAATATTCGAACAAATATACTTTCTTAACGTCAGGAATAATGATGAAATATCTATATTTAGCTTAGAGTAATAATTCTTTTATTCTCTGATACATACCAGGACTATGGTTTCACTGTTAGATTTGCGAGAACAATAGGCAGAACCTATTGAGATTTGATCCGTAATGCTATAGATATCAACATTACGCTACCAGAACCAGAATCCAGAACCAGTCCCAAGTTCTCCGCCGCGGGAGGTAGGCATCGCGTGGCCTTTGACCCAAGAATCAGGGCATCGGCTGCTTTCTCACGTAATGGTTACGAAACCGTATCTGCTCATGCTCAGTTTCGCGATCAGCAAATGATAATAAAAAAATTAGCAAAATTTGATTGTTACAAGAGTATTTTAATATAATAATTCTATTTTTTTAACAGATAATATAAATAAGCGTATATTTTCTCATTAAATTGCTTTCTTCTCTTTATCTTAATATTTAAAACATATATTACATAACTATTATCTATTTATTGATTAAAAAATTAATCATGAAAACAGGATTTAGCAGAATCCACTCTTAAAAAAGGCGTGTCAAATCGATACTCTCGATCGAAAGTCTCGAAGTATTGTTGCTTCTTTCTCGCGATGCTGATTGGTTTTCTCGCTTAGCTTGGTATTGTGAGAGTAACCAATAAGACATGAAAATTTGCTAATTTTTTGGTTCTAAAACTAATTTTGTTGCTTTAGTTTTCAAAAAGTTACTTAATATTGAACTCTCGAGCCTCTCGTAACTTTTTAAAGCACCATTAGTCTTACATCAAATTAGTACACTTGCTTGTCATTTGTTACAAATCTTATAAAGAAAAAAGAGCGTTATTTTGGCGTGTTTCGTTTTAACGTTAACAAGTTTACATGACTCGGTATAATCTGAATACTTTTGACATTTGCTATATATTTATGATTAAACGAAGAGAAACACGAATGAGTACAACGAAATAAAGAAGAAAAAGTAAGGAAAGAGAAAGAGTCAAAGAGGGAATGAGAGGGACAAAGGCGGCACGCCGAGACTTAGATGTGCACGGGCACGTCGCATGATCGCTGAATTATCGCCGAGAGACGCGGCATAAATATGTATGCGGCAGAGCAGCAATGGTATTCCGGATTGCGGAATGCACGTACGGGAGTATGCACCGCGCCTTCGTCGTCCTAGCGTACTACCCCTAACTACCCCTCGCGACCCTTCTCCGGGTTCTTCGTGTCCCAAATGAAGATTCCTTCCCTTCGTCCCAGTTCTTTTCCCCCTCTAACCGCTTCTTCGCTCACGCGTGTCTACCTCTAGTTAGTCACTTTTGCTGGTTAGCTACTTCCTAACTTTTAAGCGGAAGCTCAGGCTGTCGGAGAGGAGAGAAAGAGAGGCGGCCTCCGTGTTTTTGAAAGTCGCGTTCTATCGTCCTAAATTATACGCCGTATCCTATTCCATCCCTCTTATTCTCTCTTCTTTTTTTCTTTTGATTTCTTTTCTTTTCCTATCTGCTCCACACCACGCTCGCCGCTTTTAGCGATTAATCTCGCTGGGGGCATTCCCGAAGGATACTTAGTCCTGATCTACGAGTTACATGTCGTACGACCGGCCGGAAGGATGTATTTACTTTTTTTTAGTTTATTTTTTCTTTGTCTTTTTTTACGAAAATGCATCCGATATGATTTAACTTTAATTGCCAATAGAATTTCGTAAAATGTGATTCCGAGATTATCGTTATTATCAGTCAATCTGTAAATTTATTTCTCGGGTAGTTCGATTGCATGCGTGACTTTGCGTATACATAGTGTTTATGATCAAAATCAATATCAGGCTAATTATTTAGACGCCGACAATGTCAAAGCTTTCTCTTTATTGCTTTTAATGTTACATTTAATGTAATTAGTGAGAAAATTACAAATTAACAATATTAAAGCTTTAACTTTGTTATTCTTTATTTTCGATATTCTTTATCGCTTTATTGTATTGTAGAAAAAATTTGCATTGCTGGAGCTTTTTAAAACGAAACCACTGGGAATTGTTTTGATTCCATTCTGGGTCATGCTCGTCTTTTCGCGCATGGAATCAAGGAAGAGAAATATAACGTCTAAGCCCCCTTTCCCTGGAGCGACGCGAGATCGCCCAAGAATGCAATTAAGACGTCTTGCTAGAACGATAATGATAACGAGCCTAACCGACACAGGAATTTCAGGTCGCTCGCCCTGCGTACAAACGAGAGATTGTACGATGCGTTCTCAGAGGATATTTTGTCTGTAGTTCAAATCTATTTCAACGATCAAACATCCGCCTTATATTACGTATATGTGTTTATGTTTTGCATTTTTGCAATAACATTTCGCAAATTACTTTTAAGCTGTTTTTGTAAAATGGCGCTGATTTATTAATTAAATTTTTTTTACAATTCTGCATCGCTGCAATTATTTTTTAATATGATATCACTTTTCTAAAAGTCAAATTTTTTGCACGTATCATAGATCAATTTTAAATTACCATTCTGTGGTATTTCGTAAAAATTTTCAAAAATATAATATTGTTCTTTTATTTTATTTCTCTGTTAGGATGTGCATTCTAAATTTAAGAAATTGATCCAAGAAATTAGTCGTTATGTCAGAGAAATAAACTACTTAGCCGCTTAATTGTTTAACCATGTAAGGATAAGGAAACTAGATCTGGATTGGATATCTTGAGACGTCAGATATCTTCGGTCGGCATCGCTATTAGCACACAGAACCGAAGTGGCCGACAATATTGGCATAATTCGGTGTCTCGATGAGAACGCGACGGACAATCCTCTTACGTCGATAATCGTCTCAATTACGGCGAAGTTCCTGTAAACCGTGAAATCGAGCGTTCCTATGGGCACTACACCAAGCCATTAAATTCGCCACCGGCGGGTGATATACGCGCGATACCATCTGCAAGAATGCACCGCGTAAATTTCCGCGATGTCGGGATTGTTTGATAAAAAAGAAAAAAATTCCGCCGCCTCGGCAGTTCTAATAATAAAATTGTAATTCTAGTTCTTCGAGTACGAATTTTTTGGATGTTTTCTCTTCACATTTAATTGCGTTTTTTTGCTTAAAGATATACCGAAGTTATTACAGACTTGTATCATTAACCCACATTTTTAATCGATCTGTGTATTTTTAGCAGATAAAAGCTGACTATTATGGTTTAAAGAGAAGAAGTAATTTACATTCAAATATAGTTATTTATTATTGATTTATTGATATCAGTTTATTAGCTATGAAAACTAATGCATATGCAACGCAGGAATTAGTACTACTCGGAGCTTTACAGACATACATCAAACTATTTAACTATTTCTCTCCCCATCCGATTCTCCCTTCTCTCGCGAATACAATTGTTCCAATTATACTAGTATCGATAACACCCGTTGAATCTCGTTGTCACGTCAGAATTGCTCGATGCGCGACCGGATTGAGATGATAAACAGCCGATGGACAAATCATCGAGATTTACATCAGAAACCATTGCGTTCGCTACGCAATTATGTGATTTACATGTTCGTGCGAATGCGATTGGTCCTCGTCGATCGCTACCAGGAGCCTATCTACTGCCGCTCGTAATTCATGTAAACGTTCGTGTACCAGCAAGACATTACAGGAGTCCGAAGCAGTAGACAGGGTAAACGACACAGTTATTGTCCATTTAAGAAATATTTGCTCTACGTTGCGAAAAGATCGATAGGTTTCTCGTTAAAGATAATATGTACGGATATACAATTTTACCTGTTTTATTGCTACTTTTGTATAGGAAGTATAAAGTATATATAAATGTTTTTCAAATAAATTTTATCGAATGTCGATGAAAATGTTTAACTATTATATTAAGTACGTAACAGAAAGCCTAATAATATGCGTACTTCTGTCTTTGATTCGTGGCGTTCATATATTCGAAATGTAGGCAAATAGTAGACAAATTATATTTAAATTAGTGATGAACTTAAAACGAGATATATTTGAATCCATCGGTAATTTATTAAAATCTTTCCATTTATTCGTTTCTCTAATTTGCAATCATAATTGTACCATTGAGTGGATATTATTATAAATTTGTGCGTTAGTACTTTCTTTGCATTATTTTTCTATTATAATGTTTATAAAATACGCGTCGATTAACTTTGAAAGTGTCGTATGAAATATCATGCAAATTGTCGTACGCTGATAATTAATACGCGCGTGTTACTGTTGTTTTTCGCGAGTGAATATTGTGTGAGTGCAATGGAATGCGAATTTCCTGAAAAGAGAAAACATCGAGCAACTCTGAAATGAATAAAAGAATGTGAATAAAAAAACATGGCTAATTGTATTTATTCTTATAACGCGCCATTATTATTCTATGATAACTTACTATATATATATATATATAAATATATATATATATATATATACATATATATATACATATATACATATATATATATATATACATATGTTGAATTTTTTATATCATATTAAAATTTTCTATTATTATCCGTTTATATCAATTAATTCTTTTATAGTCTATATAGTATCTACATATAAAGTCCAATTGATAAAATCCATTGAAAAGTGAAAATTAATATCACCGGAATTTTGTGAAAATAAATAACAAATAATAAATTGATATAGACAGTTACCGATCGGAGGTTGTAAATTCTATACAATATTGACTTTGCATAATTCTCGCGAATTCTAAACTAAACGAAAACTATCACGATTCAACATTCACGTATCTATTAGGATTTTGGACAGTAATTAATCTTCTGAATACTATTGATGTTTTGTATGGTATTCATGAAGCATTTTTGTATATGTGTCTAGAGAGCTATAAATACACAGATCATAAATTTAAGAATAAAGCGATCCATGAATGTGCACCATAATCCAACATTCTATATTTTATGGATTTATGGACTGGAAACGCACGGCTTTATAGAATTATGGAACTGTATCTATAGAAATCTATGAAAGCTGTGTATTCTGTATATTCAATGCATATGAAACTTTATATTGATCCACATCTATTTATAAAATAATCATAGATATTGTTTTATGACATGAATCCTTACATAGACTTGTGACAATAATGATGGTTAAATAAATTTAATACCACAGTGTAATTTTGACTGAAAAATTCACAGCAACTTTTTTATAATGTAACTTTTTATTTTACGATTTATTCTGATTTAATCTTTGAGAAATATTATTATTACAATTTTATCTTAAGAGTATGTTGTGGTATTGTATATTCTCCGATTGTCACAACTATCAATTGATTTCTTATTCTCTTTTTTATTATTGCAAAATAACGTTCTTATTTTCAATATAATAACTGCTCTGATTATTAAAAATCTTACTTATCATAATGAAATGGTGGAATCAATTTGTGGAATTTATATCACCGTACGTTGGCACAGATTTATTCTATGTAAAGCAGGAGATATGCTAGCGATGCGATAAACTGATAATCACATTGGATACCTCGTTGCTGCGTTCTCGATGGCTCGGGCGAATCATGCTTACGCGGCTGATGCAGTTTCGAGTGCAGCGATGAGCTATTATATCGCTGATCACTCTGAAAAGTGAAGTAACGAGATTTATATTCGCATTTCTCATGACGCAAGCGCTTCATAATACCACCTTGTAACTCGCATCCTAAATAGAGATTGATTATTATCGATGATTTTATAAGCGTTATATATTGCTCGAGAAATTAACAATACGTTTACTGGTGTAAACGATTCTTAAAACTGTTCTAATTTTCGACTTAATATGATATTTATTTTTTTCAAAGAGTGCTGTAATATACTTTTAATTTATCGTATTAGATTAGTAAATTGAATGAAATAATGATTTTAAATTAAATTCTAATTAATCAGATTCTTTAATTTTTGTGGATAAGAAATCAACTCAAACCAATTATTTTTATTACATTTAAACGAAATGTATCTAACGAGGTATTTATATTCAATTTTGCTTTAAAATTTTATTATATAATCTCAAGTCGTATTTACATCGTAGACCAACGTTGCGTTGTTTCTATTGCGTTCTATTCATAACCGAAGTTAGTGTTCGATAAGAAGCTATAAAATCAGGATTACACGTGGTCGTAATCGTCTATTTTCGAGATTCACAGTGTGACTTAATCTGAAGCACATGTGGTTCAGCTTTGATACCGCGGTAAACAGGTCGTCAAGTGCGGCATAAAACGCTAATCCAGATCCACACGTGCAGTGTGTGCGGTATTGCAGCATTGTTGCATGCCTGAGACTGATCGACTCGATTCACCGCGGACTCGCAAGTAAGTGCGCGATTTGCGTGAACGACCGGTCAGAAAGCCGTTTATCCTTGCCATTACACGAGAGTATGCGCTCCGCGTGTATGTGCCCGCCGATCAGCCTGTCGTGCATTTGCATAGTATCCATAATTTGAGTATTCGAGTTGGAATCTTGTTGTAGAGACAGTTGCGCAAAGCAATCGCTTTAGCCGGAAGCCGCTCTTACGTAAAGCGAAAGTTTTTAAAAGTGCAGTTGCAAGAGTCGCACGTGCGTCTTTGCGATCAAATAGATAAATAACGGTCTAGAAGTAGAAACAAATGTTATCGGGTGCTTGTGAAAGTTTACTGCGAGTGTTTAGTAAAGGAATTTAAAAACGAGAATTGCGTGCATAATATAATTTTATCGGATTTCTGCTATCAATTTTTCTACGTGTCTAAAAAATAATGACGTGTTTAGAATGTACCGATTTAAATTGCACGTTATTATATATTTTTTAATAGAAAACATTTTATCATATTCGTAAAACTTTTGACGAGTTAAATTGTAAGATCGGCACTTTCCTCAAATTAATTTATCATCCTTTACTCCCCGATATTAGTTATCAATTTTTCTTTCACTGCGTGGTGCAAATGAAAATTCAATATTATTCATATACAACGATTCTCTCGAGCGTCGAATAGCACAGCCGCGCAAAGCGGCAATTTTTTTTGCCAGTGACGTTATATTTGCAAGTGCACCAGCGAAGTCAATATCGGCGAAGAATCATCAAGATTTGTATCGGTCGGCACGCCATTGGCGATGCATTTTCGCGGTTTACATAGGATGCCGGACGTTATTGACCTCTTGCAAATTGGAATTCGGAATCACCTGGCGCGGCGGCCGCGCCTGCGACTCGTGTAAACGCGTAATACATATGGGCGCGTTGCTATTGGCCTCGCGCAAATTGAAACTCGGAAAACCTACTGCAGCTTCGTTTACGATTTATGCGACCGTGTAACTCGCATTGTAACTGGTGGTATTTATCGTTCGCGTGTAACTGCCGCATTAACGAAAACAGGGGGGGGGGAAAGGAAACACGCGAAGGGGTAGAGGTAAAGATTGATCGACGGTTTGCGCATTTGAATCGCAAAATTTCCAAGTCCACAATGAAGGTTTATTCATATCGGAATTATGAAAATTGTTCTTACGTTACTTGACCCCTTTTTGGCAAAAGTGTTCTTTTTATGACAAGTATAACGTAACGTATACTGAGAAAAGAATATAGTTACTTTTGGCCTCAACCATAATTTTATAATATTTCTAACATTTCTAACAATAAATATTATTAACTTAACTATATGCATCATTATGTTAACCATATTTATTGTTAGAAATATTATGAAATTGTGGTTGAGGCCAAAAGTAACTATATTTTTCTCTCAGTGTATGTAAAAAGAATTTAAACATTCTCTTAGATATAAATGCACAAAGCAATATTCGATTTTTTAATTATTTATTTGTACATATATTTAGAAGCTTTTTATTTCTGATGAGGCAATTTTTTTAAGGCAGAGGATATTAAAACAGTTAATATCTTCTAGGGTTTCTAACGGTAAGTACTTCAATTCACCATTGTTTAATTTGGAAGGAATGTATCAGACTACGGTGGTAGACCTTTTCAGATGTATTACTATGAAAATATCCGATTTCTCAGGTCGTTCTTTTAAAGGTGAGACAATCGCTTTGAAACAAATCGTGCTAAGGAGGCAAAAGAGAGAACGAAGAGCGCCGGGAACGGCGAGAGGAACCGACAATCCAATCTAATTATCCGTAATGCGCCGGAATACGGAAACGAAGGCTTGTCGTTCCGCCTCACCCTTTCCGGTCGTCGATGTTATTCATTTGTTTGTCCGCGACACAGGACTTCTCTTCCGTCTCCAGGTTCTTTTCTTCCGATACTTCCCGCACCTCGTTCATGTCGAAACGATTTGCAAGTTAAAGATTGCCCGAAAATCAATTTATCAAATATGTTACAACAAGATTGCGCGATACGTGTGGAAACGTCGTTACGTTTTATCTCGTTCAAAAGATAGATTATGAGAGCTTTATATGATTTTGTAGATGTATTAGATATTTCAGAATGAATAAAATGATTGTTGAAAGAATAATTCTGCCTATTCACACAGATAAAAAGCAGATAATTAAGTTTCGGGAAAAATCAAATTTTATCTGTCGGTGGACTATTATCTTTCGTTGCACATATTATTGAACCTACGATTAGAAAAAAATTGGATGAACAATTGATGTATAACATTAGACTGTATTATTATGGTTCTGAATTGAAAACACTGAATAGATACTTTTAAAGCGAATGAAATATATTCCTCTTAAATCAATCTAGCTAAATAACAAATAATTTATTATGGAAAAGGTGAATTTTCTTGCCTTCAGAACTTCAATTACGTCTTAATTGTCGATATTTCTTAATGGAATTTATTAGAATGAAAATTTAAGGCACTTACAACACAAGCACGACCCGATAAAAAATGATGCAGAAGAGCCAAGATAGCATAATTGAGTTATCCATGACACACCATAATTTATTGCGTAATTTAGCATAGCTTTATTCGTTTAATATTTAATCATTTTGCAATATTTTTAGGATTAGTTTCGCAATTACAAAAGTCGCTATTTTAATTGTTATCTTTAATATAGAGCTTTTAAATTCCATTATAATTATAAACTGCTACTATAATAACAATTATAATAGTTAATTATTACCAATATTAGCTAATTATCATTAGAGAAATTGACTGCTTGACTTTAATGAGCTATTAGCACGTTCTGGAGGGTAAAGGAGAGGGGAATAATCTCGCAATGCCAAATGCCAATCTAAAATCGATCTGTGCGGTTCGGGATTTTATGTTGCTTATATAATTTATAGTCTATGTGACATGTACATATATCTTCGTAGACGTGCAAGAACTATGTGGACGTAATTTTGAAGTATACACAGAAAAAAAGCAAGTGTCACATCAACGCTTATATACTCATATGAACTCGTTCATTGTTTTATATATGCGTAACAATTTATAATCTTAGAAGACTTTAAAAATCTTAAATTTCTACAATATATAGTCGTATTTTAATACTATAATTGTTACGTCAAGAATAAAAATTATTTAATTTTATTCTAAGAAAATTATAATCTTTGATTTAAATATGTTATTTTCCATCCAATATTTTTTTTTTCTCTATTCAAGAAAATTATTCTCAAATAAGAAGAATATTACTTTCTTCATTAAACTGTATAAAATCTAAAAATATATCTTTATTCATGTAAATTTTCTTTGTTTGACTCAATATAATCTCATTTTAAGATTTCCATTTTGAAACTAAAGATATTGTCAAAATAAGAATATTCTTTTTTTCTGTGTACCATTCGTGGTGTCCACATTGTGACCCAGCTGAGTTTTCAGAGTGCGCAATCGACCGCTTCCGTTCGGGCACGCCGTGCCTCCCTTCCGACTCGCATTCTCTCCGCGTCGCGTTCCCTCGCGGGCTCGCCGGCGAAGACTGTCCGAAATTTATGGCGCATAAACTCATCCGTTGCCGCGTGCTTTTATGACGAGCGCACTGTAGCCCGTGTCAGGCCCAGAACGAGTTTTGCGTATCCGCGCGAAAAGCTTGCGCATGTCTCTCGCTTGACCCCTCTCCGTCCCTCACCTCCCGGTCGGCTGCGTCGTCCGCAGCCGCGCGTTTCCCGCCCTATTTAATAAAGAGTGATTTACACGCGTTTCCATGCACTGGCCGCTTTTATCGTGACTTAAAAGCGGTCTCGCGGTTTGCGTCGCGATTCAATGGCGTCCGATAAAGTTTGGCTTTTGTACATACACATTCGACTTCTACCCTTCTTCCTCCGTCGCTTCTTTAAAAAGAATAATTTATGATGTTGGAACTGAATAGATAAACGGTGTATACATGTGCCGGAATGTTCCACGTTCAATCAATATCTGTTTAGCCATAGACATCGGAAATTCGATTAAGAAAGATAGTGGTTCTTTCGATATCAGAGCACTAGTGAATACTTAAAAAATTGAGAAAAATTACAAATAATAAATATAATAGCTTCAATCTCTTAATTTATATTATAATTAATATAATAATTACTTAAAAATTAAAATTTTCGGGTAATAATGAACAATATTTCATGTTTTTATTAAAGGTATTAATTTATTAATACAATTTTGTCGAAATTGGCTTCTAACTTTGTGAAATGTATTTGGAAATTAATGCAGATCTTCTTATTCATATTTTCTGCTAAATTCTTAATTACCGGGTTTTTTTTTCAAATTATTTTACAGAGGAAAATGAGGTACAATTAGTCATGAGCCATGATAATAAATTCTAAATTTTTCCATAAGTGACATAATTTTGTCGATTTTTATTTTAATTTCCATTTATTGTACTACATACTATTACAAATAGCCGAACGTTTAAAAATGTGCTTCATTTTTTTCTATAGATACTTGAGAATGTATTTACTTATACGTCAACTATCTTGTAAATTTTTCAATGCAGCCACACAACTGTGACGATTTATAGTGTGTATGTCGAAATGTTTACGGTTTTACAGCTTTTTTTTTTTCAGGCAACGTCAATTCGGCCTGTATACGTTTGCGCTCGTATCGCGGCTATGTACGATCGAACTTAAAATTTAATGCAATAAAGCCGCGAGAGATGTCGGCGGTCGAAGGTATTTCTGCTGCTCCTTTCCAAACGCCTAAACTGCATAGTTATGGCGTTTACTCGGCCGAAACGTTTACGGTTTTACAACTTTCCCCGCGGTACGACGTCAATGTAACGGTCTTCGTGTCAGGGATATACATGGCGGCGCTTAAAAATTAATGCAATAAAGCTGCACGAGATACCCCGCGCGAGCGCGTGATACCGGTAGATATTTTTATTAAGGCCCACGGCGTGCGGAAAGCTCGTCTACCGAGCTTTCCGCTCGCAGCCGCGCTTCCCGCTGTACTTAATAAAGAGTGATTTACATGCGTTTCTCGCCGCGCTGTAGGGAATCCTACCTCTTGCATCCGCTGTGAAAAGCTCGCGGCGTAATCAGAAATTTAACGTCGGCGACGCGAACGTCGCTTTCATCTCGTGGCTATACCAATATACGTATATATCGATGCTGCAGTTTTCTCAGTTATTGTTTCTCCTCCCTCCAGGGAAACGAACTCGCAAGCATAATTATTGAAGGATTAATCGAATAAGGCTGCATTTAAGAAAATTAATTTAAATAATTGGTAGATAACAATATCTCGCGTGTATTCTCTACTACTAAAGTTTATTTTGTTTAATTATTTGTTTAATTGTTTTAATTGATCTCTTTTGCGATATTATTAATTTGTAAATTACTACTTTCACTTATTTACTTATTTAATCGTCTAATGATGAAGTACATCATTAGCGTTTATGTTAGCATTTTTGCTGGATAAACCCGAATCGTTTGAAATGGAAGCACAACGGCTGTTCATTAACGGTGTTTTCATATAATTAAACAGAAAAGCAAAGCATTAGTTGTATTGATAGAACATGTGGCGAACGCACTAATTTATGATGTGTTTAACGAAAGATACAAGAGTTGGTGCATTTTTCAGTCAATTTTCTCGACAACTAAATTTTTAATTTGGGTTCATAACACACTGCAATATTTAATGCACGCTGTTGACTATTTTAATAATTAAATTATAGGAAATTTAAAGTTAAATTGATGCAAATTAATTATGAGATTGTTTTACTAGATATTAACGTCATTACGAGTTACGTCGTAAATTCAAAAAATTTAAAAATCTAATTAAGAATCTAATTAAAAGGATGTCTAAATATTTGTTTAAGAGTGCAAGAAACGTTTAAAAATTTCAGATTCTACAATAACAATGTAAAGAAATATAAAAATAGAGATATAAAAGAATTAAACAGTCCAGGAAGCAATGATCGCATCGATTGCACCGATTCCACCTGCCTGCCGCATTTTTCTCGGAACACCCAGTATAGATACGAGTATTCTCCATATTCCTTGTGACCCGGCTTCGCCTGTCCGCAACGGTGTTAACATACATGCTCGGCATCGGCTTACAACCTACGGTGTTATTCTAAGCAATACTCCGCGCGCCGGGAAACGGGCATTAGTCATTTTCTGCGCTGACAGCCGCTTTAAAGCGGTTTCCACCGACGCCGTTATTTCCACGTTCGCTTCGCACTTTTCCACGTCCCCCGCCGAGCGGCCCCAACGCTCCAGATGCTTCCTGTTCCGGTCTTTCCACGAGGCGAACGGAAATCCCTTCCCGCGCTGAAACACGGAGATTATCTGTCCTGTTGTTTTCACTTTACTCCCACCTTTCCCATCCTCTTTCTCGCCATCTCACCCTCAACTCCCGGCGAAACGTCTGCGTTTCTCTACCGCAGAGAAGGTAAAAGGCACTCGTACGCCAATCCTTCAGACTTACCGAGCATGTTGTTTCTTCGCGTAAGGAGTGCATCATAGCGGAAGGAGATAACTTGGCAATTGCAGTTTGTACGTTCCGATGTTTAACCTGTGTGTTTCGGTATTAATTTCAGAGGATGGATATTTGGCTCAAATGAGTCAATGTTGCGCAGGATTAGTACCATGCCAACAGTACAAGTGCTAATTTCTTAACACTACATATCGCTTTTTCATTTAACATCAAATTTAGATGTAGTTTTCCGAATATAAGTTGGATAATAAAATAAATTTAAAATAATATACCGAAGTAAGTAAATTACTTATTTGATGATAAAGCCAATAAATTTTTTTAATTTAAAGCTATAAAAGTTATAATAAAAAATAATCTCAATTTATCGGAATTTAACATATGCTGTGATATCAACAGTAGGCAATAACGGTATTTAATTTATGTATAATCATAGATGGAAACCGAAGTCTCTCTTTCTCTTCCAAAGATGGTCCGTCGAGTGGATAATTCCTTACCTCGACTTGCTCGTCAATGCTTTCAAGATATTGCGCCGTGGTTCTCCGCGATGTTTTCGGCCACTTTTAATCCCGGATTTATATTAGCTCTCTCTTGCCCCCCGTCTTGTCTCGCCCCTCTTGGTGATGCCTTTCATGGTTCTAAAGCCGCGGACTCATAACCCCGACCCTATAATCCATCGTAATCCTTAAGACAACTAAAAGCGACTCCCTGGCTTTTCTCTCGAGAAATAGCGCTTCGACTTTTGTGAAAAATAAACGATTGAAAAAAATCAGGATATTCGTAGACAAATTTTCAGTGCTTATCAAGTGGATAATTGATGTCAGTGGATTAGATAATCTTAATTTTAATAAGAATTTTTAAGAAAAAATCTATCTTCTTTCGTGTCTTCTTCATTTTTTTCGTTAAAGTATAAATGAAATTTTTCGTGATCTAAGAAAGTTACAACTATTTTTAAATACGTTTGCGATATTGTTTCAAACAGTATTATATCATATATATTATCACGAAAGATATTTTATCCATTAAATGAATGAATATAAGTTGTAGTTTATAAAAAAGTAATATTTGCATAAAACTGTAGTAAATAGTAACAGAGAATGTAAACAGAGTTATTATGCGATTAATTTAGTCCACCATCAAATCCTTAAGAATTCATAATTATTTTCAATGTTTCATTTTCTAAAAATGTTTAATTAAATTTGAAAGAGAGATGCTGTATATATAAAATTAGGTAGGAAATGTTTTCATTCTTGTAATCTTTGATTCTTTTATATAATTTTCTTGAAATTCTCACCATACTTCCGGATTTAAGTGCAAGCGGTAGATTTCATATAGTTATAAATGTGAGAAAAGAAAGACAAAGAAAGAGGACGATATTTTGACAACAATAAGCAAGACAGGAAATCTTTCTGATCGTGATCCATTCTTCTGTCCTTTCCTCCCTTTCTTCCTCCTCTCTCTCTCTCTCTCTCTCTCTCTTCTCTCTTTCTCTCCCAACTAAAGTTCTCGTTAATAGCTCCTTCGCCGACGTGTTTAAGCGTAAGGGCGCGAACGCGCCGGCCAATGAAAGCGTCTCTCTCTTACCTTCCGCCCGCATTGCAGCGTAGCCAAGGGACGATTTACGAATCGTCGTCGATGCGGGGTCCCCCTCCCTCTCTCCACCGTCATCCCTTCCAAACCCCCCCGAGCCCTCTCGCCGCCCTTCTACCATCCGTGCCCCTGGATCGATCTGCTGCACCAGGGAGAGAATTTAGGGACGCTTCGTTAAACTGCGCTGCAAAAAAGTTTGCCCACCGATTGGGCCGGCAGTTCTGAAGCCTCCTCTAGGGGAAAGAGGGGTAGATGATGGTGGCGTGGGGATTCTTTTCTCCCTCCACTCTCTTTTTCCTCGTTTCAAAGATGGATACCCCCCTCCGGTCTTTCCCTTGCCCCGGATGGATTCCGCTCAACGATGGCTTTTGGATAGTCGCCCAATCGCTGCCACATATTCCTATCAGCCTCCAGGTTCCACTTTCCACCACCTCCCCCCCCTCCCCTATCTTCATCCACTTGTCACTATTCGCTTCTTGAGGTGCATAGTGAAGTAACCCTTTTAATCCTAATTCTTCATGAGCACTATCAGAATTTCTCGTGGAAAACAAATTATTCTTTTTACTTATATATAATAATTTTTGCGATGCTCTTGAAATCTTTAAACATCTTTCATCACAATTATTTTATTTAACCTGAATAATACATTGAAAAATTTTATGGTCATTATTAACAAATGAATTATTCCATAACGTTTTATAAAGTTCACATTTTAATCCATCATCTCTTATTCCCGTTACGTTGTTCATGTTGCACGTGTTGGAAGTTTTCATGGCTGCAGGAAGTTAGTTGTAGGTTCTAAAAATGAAAAAAGACATGAAAAATCATAGAAACAACGGTGCTCTTTTAGAAATTGCGCACTAGCCATTCACCTCACACCATTACACGCGGCGTAGACGTGTTACCGGATTATATGTATGTTCGAGCGCGTGAAAAACGTAAATACTTTTAACGTTATTACCTTTATTAAATTGCATTGTACGCTTTTTCGAGATGTGCTTGCCGTCAGCCGCACGGAATCTTTCGGCGTGCTTTATGACCAAAATGGAGGCGTGGTTGGATCCGATCCAGCCAGGATCCACCCCCAGATGTTGGCGTTGCCGACGTGTAAATTCGCTCTTCTTCGCTTTAGGATGTTTCTGCGGGATTTTTAGGATGTTCCGTGAGCTCGACTTTCATTGTCTTGCCGTACGAAGTTGAGAAAATCGTTATTATCTTCGAAATGCCCTGGGAAAAGAAAGTCCAAGTTAGAAAGATCGAGTAGCGGAAACGGTACGTTATAGTTATAACATTGAGGTGGACAATCCAATTAAACGAATAAAAATGATATTTTTATATTAATATTCTTCTATTTCATCCATCTTCTACTACTTTTTAAATACAGGATTCAACATATACGAGATAAAAGTAAGGAAATGCATTCTTAATGTATCATCACTGCGTGAATACTTTTTACTATTAGTTAAATAAAAATCTTTTATAATGAATTAAATATTATTTTGATACATTTTGCTGCTTATTCTTAGCTGATCCAGAAAATTCTTGATAAAGCAATAAATTTCTCTCTTTCTCTATCTCTCTCGTTAAAAGCATCCGTTTCATTAATCGATATAATAAGCGACAGTGAATTAGTAACACACGTATGTAACGCATTCGGGAACGGTAATAAATCTAATAAAGCATTCCCCGCTAATCAGGAAATAACACTCTAATTAAGACGAACGATCCAGCCAGTGCTGTCGAGCCGGGCTGCGCAACCGGCCGAGAAAAACATTTTCCAGCGGGTGAAAATTTCCTCGTAACCTCCACGAACGTTGTGCAGCGTTGAAAATAATTAACATGGCGTGTCAGCGTGTTGTAAATAATTAATATTGCGCAGCTCATTTACAAACAGCCATTCAACTCTCGACATGCGACATGCAATCGACGCATTCGTGCGCACTGTATTTATTATGCACATACATATATTATTATACATGCGTAAAAAATACATTTAATCTGATTTATTTTATTAAGAACTATGTATTTGCACTTTCATTGTCTGATGAATCTTTTCCGCGTGTATTTACAATTTCCCTACAATTAGTATATCTTAAAATTTTTAGTAATCACCAATTTTTGTTTATACATATGTATAATAGCTATATAAAAATATAACGCACTCGAATGCGTAGATTCATCAGAGTATCGCTGATCATGTGGCTTCAAGATTAATTCCTAGAGATTTAATTTATTATATTATAATCACTAATTTTTATTTTTTTCTGTGAACATATTGTATCTACGATCTTTTTGTTGCCTGGTTTTATTGTTGGTTGGCGATTGAATTATCAGATAGTGTTATAGTGTCACACTTTTCTTTTTGTGACAGCATTGTACATGCGCTAACGTCAGAGTATTCACGATGCTACGGATATGGAGGGCTCAGACTAGCAGTTAATTAGGACTGGGAAATTAGATTTTACGTTTCGTTATTTTGCACCCTGCTGACGGCTAAACGGGGTGAGCGCGAGGGTGGAATGCATGTGAATTCGCCAGATGATCGCCATTGATACCGAATAATAAGCTCGCTTAAAACTGTCTGACGCGGCGATAACACGCGCCGAAAATGGCGTCCTAGATACTCGTTTCTGTATTGGTATAGCTTCATTTTCTCTTTTTTTCTTGATATTCCAGTACATTGATACTCGGATATTTTGAAATGTTACGTTGTGTCTTACATACTACTATATCGTTAGATTTTTTGATATTTTTGTTTTCTTTCTTTTTCTGTTTTTCACATTAAAATAAATTTATTTTAAAAAATAGAGAAATCTACTAGAATATTTAGTAAAACGTTATTAATAAAATTACATTATTAATTAACATTACTAATTACATAATACATTATTAATTAATTATATTAAATTTATTTCTTTTGACTTGAACAAAATAGCTTCGTATTTTATAAATAATTTTATTGGCGTTCGTTATTTTATTATACGAATTTAATTTTGTTATTATATTACTTTAATCAAAGGTATAACACTTTTTTTCACAAAATGTTTTATGAAAAGTTAAATTGGCACACGCAGATAAAAAATTATAAGAAAAATTCGGTAAATTTTTTTTCAAACCAATATAAGTTTTAAGGTGTAATTGCAGTTACTTGGAGGCACATAAACAGGTATAAATATTCTACGTTTTTGCCCATTACAAACTGTGTTGCGGTACTATCTATCGTGTATTACTTGTATTACACATGCTTACATATACATGTATTTTATGTAGAATTTAATTTCGAACTGTACAATATATCTAATCTAATCTCCCTTATGTAATTTTACAATGCTACGGGATATGGTTACGCATGTTTAACTCGCTGTTTCTAACGTTGTAACGCCACCGTTATGCATTTGTACTTCCTCCTGTATATTTTAAAGCTTACACGTATCAACAATACTATACGACTGAAGAGGTTTCACCCCAAGGTATCATAAAACTTGCCCCTCTTTCTCTCTCTCTCTCTCTCCCCTTTCTCTTTCTCCGCCACCATTGACTTCTCGCCTCTTTCTCATTTTTCTTACGATATTTCACCCCGCGTCTTCCTTCCTCCCTTCCCTCCCTCTTTCTTAGATCCAACTGCACCTTCCGAAGTGCATAGCCTTCATATGCTACAACGTACGTTTTCTCGCGCGTTACCCAGATTGGCGCATCACATTCTCTACCTCCCTCGTCCTGCCGCTCATCCCTACCGTCCCACCGCCGACTGCATTTTTCATTTCGCTCCCGGTTCATGACGTTATTACCCTTTACCCCCGTACTTTTGATACGACTTTATACATCAAGCTGTAGCAATCCTATTACCGCGTGAACGCGACGGAGCGGATAATCGCGCGCGCTCGCTCGCTCGCTCCCTCCCTCACTCACAGCACGAACGTTTTAATCCTGATAATTGGATCCGCTTTAATTTTTTTATGCCGATTCATACGAGCTCCGCGTCTGTGCCGCGCGCGCGCGCGCGCGTGTGTCTTATAGGTTTCTCTTTCCCCGTTGCGTTTATTGCATACTCGCGCGGGTGCAATTTCGAAAGTTGCGCGATGAGGGATTATGCTTGTTTGTATCCGGAACACGGCTACTCCCAGTGTGGCAAATCGCTATGTGCAAAGTTTCACACTGTCATTCAGTATTAAAATTGTTGTGTGCTTGTAAACGAGTGCATTCGGCTCAGGTACTTATTTCGGCAAGATCGAATCTCTTCTTTTCTAGGGATCTGATCTTTTTGCTCGTTGAATTAATGAATGCCTTACATCGTGACGAAAAATATCTTCAATACAATTAGCACAGCGTATCATCTAATTATTTTTATTTTATTTAATGAAGCAATTTATACTTTTGCTCTATTTATCTTTCTCCCATTCTCTAAATCTATTTTTACCAACTTCTGCAAAATTTATTTCTGACGTATGACCTTTTTGAGGCGACTGATTTATTGGTAGATACCATTGTTACGTATAGTAGGATACTTCCATTTTTACCGCAGTGGGCGGTGCTTTAGAGGACTAGATATTTAACTTTTACCATACATAATGTGTGCAGAGAGAAAGAGGGGGGAGGGGAGGGCAGTAGAACGATTAAAAGTACTTATCCATATTATTCCACATAAATACATTTTATTCATTTGAAATACAGCTTTTCAGATTCACTAAAGTTAATGCATACGTAAATTTTGCGCCATCGCGTGCATACATCATCTTCCTTTTCTTCCGGTCTTTCGGTAAATCAACGGATTTGATTAATTCTTTATGATTCTCTTCGTGGACTCTTTTCGGGATGCGGAAAACGCAGCGAGAAAACGCCATCGCGCAACTCGGGCCATTCGTTCTCGTGCGAATTTATGGTTTCGCACAGTGACGGCGTCGAGTCGGCTAACGAACTGACCTGCCGCGGTTTAATTTAAAACCACCGGCGAGTGGGTCTCTTCCGGTCGATTAGGAGCTGGACAAGTCTTTCCTGAAGGAGGGCCAGGGTTCTATCTCTCTTTCTTTCGCTCTCCCTTTCTACCTTTCTGTTTCTACCCCTTTCCTCCACCTCTCTCGCTCGTTTTCACCACGGTGTTTCTGCTCGCGGTGTTATCCGGTCGCGTTTATTTACTGATACCACGCTCCCGAGCTAGCCACACGATCGTGTACATAAATCCAGTTAGCCCTTTGCACACTCGTCCTTCTTCCCCTGCCCCGTTATCACTCTCCTTCGTTTTCACTCCCTCTTCCGTTCGTTGCGATTTTCTCGCGCGAGTTTCCGACTTTTCTCTGAAGCTGTCACGTTATTTAACTCGGGTTTTTACGAGAGAATCGTAAATGGCACCTGAATTCCTTTGATGCGAATCGAGAATTGGCGATTATTTTAAAAAACAGTTTTGCTACAGTACAGATTTACATTGTAATATTCTAATTATATATGTACATATGTATATGATTTATGTTTATAATGTAAAATTCTATTTATATAATATTTATATTATATTTGCATAGGTAAATATAAAAAATATTTTTTTCTGTCAAGTTGTGTGTCAAATGTAACAAAATTTATGAAATTTTCCTCTTTTTTTGAAACTTTTTTAAAAGAGAGATTGAAAAATTTTTTCTACATAAAGAAAGATATCTGCAAAACTACAATTTTTTAATTCTTCTTTATTACAAGAGATATATTAATAATTTTGTATATTATTTTTGCGTTTATTACATGCTTATTCTCGTTTTCAAAGTTCATACACGGTATACGTAAAATTATATACATTATTAAGATAATATTTAATAAAATTTATAATATTGTTATCTCGTTTCTACTGCTGCGTAGGGAATGTTCACGATGTAATATTCCATTTACGGTAGAACGAGGTTTCAACAGGACGATTATTCGCGGACGAACTCCCGCCGTTGCTACAACTCGCTACCGCCGGTTAGCGACTTGCTGAACGTGGCGCACTTGCGGAATGCAATTTTACGTACGAAATGCGACGTTACATAAGTTATCGTGGGTAATGCACCGGGAACGAGGTCGTCGCTAATTGTAAGATGGCGCAGAGGAAGCGCATGTGGAAAGGGGCGAGGGTATAGGGAAACATTCGCCGGCACATAGAATACATGCGGGTGCGTGCAATTATGACATAAGGCTACAGGTGCACTCTCGGCGAATGCTCGTGCATTTGTAAATCTTTCCTCTTCTCTCGGCTCTGCAGCTTTGTCTCTTTTCCTCTTTTTCTCCTTTGCTCTTACAAATATCTTATTTGATTTTAAATTATCGTTTACTGAAATGAATCTTACTCTATACTCTTTTTCTTATTTTCTGTAATTGCACGGTATTACAATTTTTTATGTGTTATAACTTGGTGTTAGAAAAAGATCTGAAAAACATCATATACATACTTTAACTACTTTAATTTTATCATATCTTTTTTTCTTTTACTTGCCATTTTCACGCCTTGCCTTTTCTTTCAGTTTTTCTTTTCCCTATTATACTGGTTTCTTCTTCTCTAAAACTTAACTTGTCTCTTGTCCTCTTTCTATTTTTCTTTTTTTCTTTAGTTCTTTAATTCTTGGTTCTTCTTTTCAATACTATCTCTCTTTTTTCTGCAGTTTCCTTTAACATGCATTAATATTCGGCGGACATACGTATATTTATTGATGTATCATAAGTAAACCGCGTAGATATTTATATTCTGTTCGTAACGCTCGTATGTTTAGGCAAAGAATTGTCCCTCTATGACTTCTTTCTCTCTCTTTCTCTCCTGTTTCTCTATCTATCTATATTCCTTTTTATTTAAATTTTTAAATTTTATTTTTAATTTAATTTCCTTTTTGCTTTACTTTTCATTCTGTCTCCTTATCACAAATTATTTTGCTGGCTTGACAATTTATTAAAATAAATTAAACTCTATTAGGTCTCTATTTTTTATTTTTTTAATAAATAATATCCTTTTTATATCATTTAATATATTTTTTAAAGATTACAATCTTTTTCCATTTGGATTAATCAATTCATCGAATACAACAGTTTATATAATATGGTTTACATTATATGGTTTGTGTCACATATATATGTATATATATGTACATATATATGTAAAACAAATCAGTCTTTAATTAGATTTTTCTGCATCTACTTCTCTTTGGATAAAATGCAACAACAACGCTCTCGCTGCGCCAAGCCACGATATTTGTTTGTTCTTCTAGGAAGGAATACCGGGCAACCCGGTTTTCCGGACTGGAAAAACCATCGAAAAACAGAACAATTTGTATCCACGGCAGTCGGAAGCGCTCGGCTTCGTCCGAGCCATAAATCGACGCGCTCATCTTTAAAATATGGGGACGCCGAGATATTTGGATTTGGGCATGTCGAAGCGAGCAAGAACCGCGGGTAGAACCAAAAGCGAAGAGAAGGGGTGGGTGAGCAGGGGTGGAGAGCTCGGTAACAGGAAGTCGCAAAGGTCCGTAGTAAAGATGTCATCTCCCCGCCAACGAGGGGGACGGCGAAAGGGGGCGGCAGGTTTATTTGCAACGGGTGCATTGCCGGCCTCGGTCGCGCGTTCCCCTCCTCGCTCCCCTCGTTCCTTTCGGCCCTTCCCCTTTTCCCGCCAGTGCAGCCTCGTAAATTGCACGGCAAATAATTGATAGGCGAAGGCGATGTCTCTATTCCCGTTGGCAGCACTTGTAAAGGAGCCGCGATTTATTCCGCCTCACCGCCTCACTGCCTCGCTGTCCGCTACCGATATAAATGGCTTTGCTACCGGAGAATATGCGGGATGGAGCGGAGAGAAGATGGAAGGGAGTAGGGTACCGCCGCCACCGTTGCCGCCGCCACCACCGCCGCCGCGAGAAAGAAAATGTTTGTGGGCCCCGGAGAAGGAAGGAGACGCCGCGGAAAATCGCACGGGAAATTCCACGCCAGTTGAACTTTTTCTTCCCCTTTCTCTCTCTCTCGCTTTTGCTCGCGCTCTCCTCTTTGCTCCCTTCGAACACGCGCGTATCCGCGCTTTACGCTTTAAATGACGGCCCGTTTCCGCTTTTTCCTCTCCTTCGACCTCCCGCTTTGGCAAGCAGATGACCAGGATAGGAAACATCGCCGTCTGGAGCGCTGCCATTTTTGCGGCAAGGAATACGTCGGCCCGTAAATTACTTCGAGGCCGCCGTATCAGTTCGATATTTCGCGATAGTCTTTTTCTAATCCGGAGCATCGGATTCGTTAACGTACCTTAATGAGTTTGCCTCCTCGCTTTTGCGCAAGGCTTTAGAAATTGCGATGAATCTCAGAGTTAAAATTCTATTTAGACTTATGTCACAATTTGGAATCGTCAAGGCACCAGTATTATTGATTAATTCTATTTAAAACTTAATATTTGCGTGTTCTTCATTATGATGTAATGGTTATATAAAAAAAAACTCTGTATTACGATTTTAAAAGAATTAGTGCATACATGTGCAAGTGCGCGTTGTTAATTTTAAAATATGAAATTTAATATTTTTCCTGAATTCACTAGAGAAGCTAATATAAAAAATTAGTAGCAATTAAATACTTTAAAGCTCTGTAATTAACGTTAATACTTAATATTAGGATTACAGAAATAAATGACTTTTTTTCCTCAAATAGTGATATATCATGTCGATTACCATTCGGATGGATTCAGCAATTCGAGCTTTTTTCGAAGCTTTGTTCACGGATGAAGCACTCCTTCGCTCGATAGCCATTGAGTCGAAGAAGCGATCTAACAAACGCATTCACGCGAGCATCGTTATATCTCGCAAAAACATAGCAATGGATGTACATTCGCATTCTTTTCTTCTCTCTTTCTCTCTGCGAAAATTTTTTTAACGATCTGCCTTGCTACCGCGGCCGACAATGTGGTCGGGATTGCGAACGACTTCCTTTGCACAGTATTCCGCGAATTTGTAAACGATTTGACATTGTGCGCTCCGAAAAAAGCTTTGTCGCTATTAAATGTATATGCAATCGCAGGTCGAAACAAAAACACATTATTATCACATCAAATGAAGAGACACATTTTTGTTATTTTATGTTACAGTTAGTAATCATAAAAGTAGTCTTTTTTATTATGTATATTTCATTTGGATTAAAAATTTAATTTGTACAAAATTATGTTTAGTAAAAGTAAAATTTAGGTACAAATTCTATACATTTATACTTAAAAGAAGTTGTAATAGTTTTAGTATATTCCGCACAGTTTAGATAAATGAAGAATGAAATACTCTTCAGAGAAGACATAATTTTATTTCGTTAGAATCTTATTTTGTTAGAGAACAGTATCTTATTTTGTTAGAGAATTACATTTTGTTACAAACTACACATACACCGCACAGCTGCGAAAATGGAGGTGCAAAGAATGGTGGCGAATTCAGATGAATGAGAAAGCGAGAGATAATGCAAAAGGGTGACGAGGATAAAAGACAGGGGCAGGCGGAAAAGAAGGGCGAGCATTGTTGCCCGCGGTCCGTAATTAGGCTGAATGGCGCTTTTCACGGGACAGCCCTTTTTGAAACGAACGCGGCCCGGCGCCGCGACGAAATATCACCGGGCGATAATTAACGCGTTATCGCGTCCAAACCGGCCGGCTGTGTGGCATAGTAGGAGAATTTAACCGCGCGATTAACGAATTCGCTGAGAGTTGTAGCGCGTGCGCGCGCCGACATCGCTCTTTGCATGGAGTGGTGAGCTGAAAAATAATATCCTCGCTTATCCTACTTCGTGCGTATTTTTATAAAATAACATTGTGCAATGAAATATTTGAAAAGTCCGTTGTTTGCGACATTTGTTCGTGAAAATATCAGTCGAGGTATTTAATACTTATGTATCTATTTTATCAACTTTTTGCATTATCTGTAAAATATCCAAGTTCCCTCTATTATAATTGTATGGACTTTAACGGTACGATTAATTAAATTTTCGTTTTCTATTTTTATCTGTGTATATCGTTCTACTAATTCTTTCTTCGTTAAAACTACAGCTTATGACAGATGAGATTGTGATCTCGGATTCTAAATAACCGATTTATGTCTATTTCTATCAATGCAGATTAACTTTAATCTCGGTTTAACTTACTTTTCATTTTTTTCTAATTCTTAGGACTGAAAAAAAATAGAAAGTAAGTTAAATCGAGATTAAAGTTAATCTGCATTGGTAGAAATAGACATTAATCATTTTATTTGCATATTCTTCATCAAAGATTATCTTTCTTAATACTAAAAGTGCATTTGTGTCATATTTGATAAGAAACGCTATTATAGAGATTAACACAAAGCAGGAAAAAAGTGAAAGGCAAAACAGTCAAAATGAATGTCATTTGAAATACCAAGCGAAGCGTTCTTTAAATCGGTTTATCAAGAGGGGAGACTTCTAAACGTCCGTCTACGCTTCGTTACAATCTAGACTATAGGGCTGCAAAACTGCAAAGGGACAGTGAATTGCTAACTAGAGTTAATTGAGCGAGGCTGTTGGTGCAAGTGACTCTGAAAATGCGTCCGTACTTGTCGTAGTGTGCACGACAGCCAGTCGTTCTGTTATATGCTGCCGTCGCGTTAAAATATCCGCGCCGCTCGCAATTCGGTACCAGGCGTTTATCGGCCGAATAATATTCGCGAGTCACGTCGACAAAATGTTTAACGGTTCGCGCGACGGCGATTAATGAGATATTTTAACTGGACGAAATAGATTACGTACGCCGACCGCCATTCGAAACAATCAAACTGCCCGTTTGGACCGCCGCCAATCGCTCGACCGTATAAACGTGCGAATTTATTATAAATCCGCGACGGGCGTGCGCTCGTAACGACCCATCGATCGCGAGGGCAAAAATCAACGGAGTTTGATTGATTAATTTCCCGTCATCGTTTGAGTCCTTTTTTATGCGCCAACAATGTTGCCCGTGCGAATGCAGAAATCTGGAATTAAATAACGGGATGTGGCTGCTGCCATTTGTTGCGATGACGGCAATCGAAGCAACAGCATTATGAAGCAAATAATAATGCGACATTACAATGAGTTATTATGCTCTACAAATGTATTTTGCATGAATAAGAGAAGGCGCAATGCGGTATAATAGAAAAATTGTGTAGAAAAATTTAAATTCTTTATTATCTAATGTTAATAATGCGCTTAAATCTCTCAGTTTATGGTTTTTGGAAATAAATTAGGTACGTCACAAGTGTAAGGTTGCTTAAAAAGCGTTTCAATAATTCCAGATTTTCAAAATATCGCAACTTAAAAATGCACTGCCAGAAGTTCAGTGCAAGGATTATGAAATGTCAGAGATGTACAATTTCAACCGCAAAATTTCTTAGATGATCACAGGATCGTTTTTACATTACGCTATTAGAGCCCTGATTATTTTCAATCCTAGGATAGGAAATACACTTCGACGCGAAGATTCTGGATTATCCTGTCGTTCGCGAAGCAAGTGAATCCGCGCAAAAAGCAATTCGAGTGTGTATGCCGGGCGATCGTATAGTAGTCGGAAGCAAAACGGCCGCCATAAATCGCGAGGTAAGAGAGAAAGAGCGCACATGCTTTGCATAATGTAAGCTTCGCTGCTCTCGAAGCGAGTCCCGTCGCCTCGCGTTTCCTCTCGTTCTCTGGTGCGTTTCTCCCTCGTTTATTCGTTGCTACCTCCTCCTTTTACTTTCGTCCTTTTCCGCCATCGTGCCACTTGCGTGTACAAGACCGTTCCGTAAGAAACGGAATAGAGCTCGTTGCTCTTATTGATATATTAGCGAATTTTTTCTTTCTTTCACTCTTGCTTATTCCCACTGTTTATTTGTGGGTGAAGAAGAAAGAAATGTAATTGAACGAAATGTAGACTTTGATTTTTAATGAAAATTATACTGTAAAGAAAAAAAATTATTGATAAATATAAATTGATGAATAAGTATCAAAAAGTTTGATATCGATTTAAAATTTATATTTACTAAATCGTATAGTGAAAGAATAAATAATATTTGCTGCATTGATAAAAGTACAGAAATTAAATGACACTTGAGATATATGAAAGACAATAAATTTGATAAATATACAAATAATAATAATTTAATAATTAGATTCTAGAGTATTAATGTTTTATAATTTTCTCAATCTTTTCTAAATTTACTTAAAACAATTTCTTTCTGAATGTGAGAGACATTAACGTAATTTACAAAATAAATAACTTAGAATTATAGGAAGATTCGAAAAGCTTTTGCTCCAACTTGATGTTAATATTGATACATCCGGTAGGAAATGATTGTCCTCGCGATTCTTTACGAGGAGCGAGTTAGACCGGCGACGCATCCTCGCGACGATCAACAACGTTATTTATCGCGATGGTAAGTTTTCAATTGCGGTCTTGCGAGAAGTTATGGCGCAAAACCCAATCCTTTTTCCAGAGACGCGCTCGCGTCGCCGGAAGAAGCTCTCGCGGCCAATAAATCATCGTTAATGATTCGACCTCTGGCACAATCTCAGATCTCTCATCCCCGTTGTAAGTATTAATGTCAGCCGCGATATTGCTCTATCAACGTGTACCGTAATTTATAGCGAGCCTTGCTTGCGTTCTGGGAACTAATAAGCCCGTCCGATGCTATTCTCCGGGCCGACCTATTCCTCTTTCGATTGCTCTTCAGCTTCCGCACAATGGCGTGTCGAAATTTCTCTTGAAACCGCCATTCTTTCGAGAATCGCCAACATTGTCGGAACGAAGCGTTATAGATTCCCAATATCCACTTGCAACAAACGAGAAGAAAGAATAGGACAAGACGGAGAGATCTTCAAGACATTTTTAATATTAGATTGAAGCATAATTTCTTCTTCGTGTCATTTATGTTCATACGTCGAGAATCGTATCTTGTCCTCCACTGTTTTGCATTACTCATTTTTATTTTTACGAAAATCCACCTAGCTTTTCATTAAATTTTTCCACTCATGATATTCTCATTGTTATTTCTCTGTTTCTTTTAAAGTTTCTATCTTGTATTTAATACGTGAGCTTTTTGAGAAATTCTACTGATTTTCTCATAAAATTGAGCGGCAAGAAAGTAAGGATCGAGAAGAAGCAAAATGGGAGGGAAAGAAGAAAGGAAAAAAGCGATGGTGAATTCTGGTCTTACGGAAGAATGGTGACGCGAAGCTTGCGGTGAGGATGTTAAGGAAAAGCAGAGCTTAGATGGAATCTGTCGATGAGGACCAGCACCTTAGCTCTCTTTCGAGATTTTCACGACGATAATCGTCCCGCTCAAGATCCTCAAGGCGAAACGTCGAAGAAAACGAGTGGGAAAGAAAGGATGACGGGGATGGCCCAGGGAGTAGCGGAAGGGATCGGAGGGGATGTACGACGAACTTATTCCTTTGGCGGAGTGGGAAATCGACCTTGGTAATCCAGCGTTCCCGAGGGCCGACTGTTCCACGTTTCTTACGGAGCAATCTGCTTGATGATTTCTTCTTCGGGATTCGTGCAGCCGCCAGCCACTTGGCTCCGCACCGCTCTGAAAGTCGGAGGGCTCTTCCTTTCGAATCGCACCGGCTCGAAGGGCACGACGATAGATAAACCGGGATAAATAGGAGTTGCTTTTAAGAGTTGCTCTTAAAAGTTTGGAAAGTCCGTTGTTCTTATTTATCGCAAGTACTCTATCAGGATTATACGCTGCACCTTCACTTATCTAATGGAATCGGATCCGAGCTACTCGCAATTGTTACGGTGATATTGGCTCCAATTTATATGAGTAAAATACTTTTGATTAACTTAGCATGCTGTATTGATAATACATATTAAATAATATATTCTAATGATTTTTAAAAAATGAAGTTAAAAACATTGTTATTTGTTATTATTTTTAAACAAATCATTAATTCCTGATTTCTAAAAAACCAAGAAACTTTGATCTAAATTTTTGAGGTTGCAAATAAGTTACAAAATATTATATTCTTTCTTTAATCTTAGAGTAATTTAGAAATGGATAATCAAATACCATATCAATTTTGTAAAAATTCGCACTTCGGAATGTCAGTTTTACAAATACAACTTTACAGAATATTTATTTGAGGGCGTTTTAATGGCGATTTATTTGCTCAAGCTAATTGTTGATTTGACAATGCTAGCAAAGAACAAAAAACGGAGAAAGGATTTTGGAGGGAGGCGAGAAAAAGAATAGAAAAAGGAGAACAGCCATACGCGAAGGTGGCGATTTGCGTGCGGATCACGTTTTTATGCAACGCGTCTCCGGCATTGTGATTTCACCGTAATGAGAGAGCACGCGCGTGCGAATGGTTCCATCTTCTTTCCGGCGATATATCTCTCTTTTTCCTTACGTTCCCTTGCTCACTCAGCCCTAATTTTTTTGCCATCTTACGTCGTGCATAGTCTCAATAGTTTTCTATTTTATTGCGTTATTTTTGTTTTTATAACGTATTACTTTGTAGTCTAAAAAGTGAATTTGGATCTTCTTTCAACTCTTCCTTTCCTGAGCACAGTTTCATTCGCTTTCTCCTTCTTATATTTATTAGCTTATACATTTGTTAATTTCGTACTCTCTACTATGTTTTCTTTCTTGGTCCTTTTCTCCCTTTTTAGTACAGTTTCCTTTGTTCCGGCGGTACCCTTTATGTAAATCTTAATGGCTGCGACGACCGAAAGCCACGAGTTATAGTTAGCTATAGCCCTCGTTTACTATCGTATACGGATGATCCCGGCTGAATTTTTCTTTCTTCTTTTCTTCCATTTACTATCTTCATCCGTTCTCGCCATCCTTTTTCTCCTTGCACTTCTCTGGAACTAGATCGGGAGAGTACGAGGGCGAAAGATGACGCGGCTCTTTTACCGCGAACCTGTTGATTTCCATGAAAAATATAGGGCGATAGCGACTCCAGTTAACGTGAATCGGCCATGAAACAGTATCGCGGTGATGATTAACGAGCAAATGATTATCCGAGTAATTTCGATATTGATATTTTCGTGCAAGTCCGGAAATGATGAATGTTCCAAATGTAAAAATTTGCTCTTCAACTCTTTTGAAGGGTGTAACAGGAATTTCGTGATTCGAATGAATTACATATCAGCATTATTCATGCTTAGAAAATAAATAAATCCCTGTGGAATTTCCAGTATCTTCGATGACAAGAATTTAGTGGTCGAGAGATTACCCTCAGACTGGAAAAATGTGGAATTATAATGATGGAAAATATGTCGGAAAGTAATGGTGGTGGCATCCCAGAGATGTTTTGTGTGTGTGTGCGCGCGCGTGAATGAGTCATCTGGGAATCTTTGATGGGATGTCGTCTCATCCTCATCGTACACCGATAGACTTTGCCATCCTCTATCTTTGATGGTATGTATGGCATGTATGTGTATATGTGTGTGTATACACATATATAATATATATATCGTATTCGACATCTCACGCGATAGATTGCACACCATTCGCTCAGAAAAAAAGGAGACTAAAGTGATGGACAGGATCGAAAAAGAATTTTATAAGTGTGAGAATTGTGTGTCTTACTCGCGGTCCTTTTCTGCTACAGTCGAATCCTTATCGGACTCTTTTTCTTCTCTCCTTCCCCTCCTACTTTCTCTTTATCCTCTTCTCCTTCTTCTTCTGCTTCTTTTTCTTCTTCCTCTGAATTTTCTACGTGCCCTCTCGCCCTGCCGTAATTTTCTACGCCGAGATATCCACTCTCGATCACGGAGCGTGTCGGCGTTTAGTCTTACTTTTATTTGAAATTGAAACGAAATTGAGACCTCGATACGCTCTCAATCCGATCTTGGACACACTTCTTCCGTCTCATCTTCGTCTCTCATCCGTATCTTCCACCGCCGTGTGGTATAAAACCCTTCCTGCTCTGATTCACTATCTGAACGGGCTTTTACCGAAGGGAACGAGATGAAACCAAGTATGCTCTTGCAGACTCCTACCTCTAATAAATATTTCGACAAAATTTTGAGTTCCTTGTATTATCCCAAGATATTTTGTTAAGATATTGTTTTACATCAATTGTTTCTGTATTACAAGAAAACTTACAATTAGAGATAATTTTTGTATATCTATTACATTGAAATTTGTTTTAATTGCACTTATCTCTATTTTAAGATTTTATTTAGATAAAAGAAACTGTACTGAAAAATTAACAATAGTATTAATAATAGAAGATGAACGATATAATTCCAATATACATCATTGTAATTAAATAATCAAACTAATACAAATTATTTAATATTGTAGGATTTTTTATAAAACATTTTCTTTATATGCATCAAATAAATATAATTATATAGCTCGCGATAGAAATTATTAAAATTTATCTTTTTTAATTTACGAGACGCGCGATTGGCGATGTTATAAGTTGCAATAGTTGCAACTTATATTTTTAGATATCTGTGCCGATAAATTTCCGAATCTCTAGAAGATGAGTTTGAGGCAACGCGAGGAAAAGAGAGTATTGGTTGACTGGAATGTTCAGGATAAAATCTTATGACCTATCGGGGTGGGAATTCGCCGCATCGGAGAATTTCTCGTGATAACTGCACGCGGTGCCAAGCTGTGCTTGCCGGGTCCTTCGCGGCGACAAATTAGACCAGCGTCAGTTTCTTTCCTTTCTCCCGTATAACCGGCATTTCTTAATGGATTCTTGACGCTCAAGCTGCTGCGCAAATTGCGCTCCACGACATGAAAGAATGTCGTTCGAGATACGCGCCAGTGTACGTTTGTGATAACTGTGAAGATGTCAGATTATCCACGAAGTCGATCGTTTATTCAAGAATGTCGCGATTATTGTCTGGCGAATTTTGTGTGCGATGCACAAAAGATTTGTAAATTTTAGCGTATTAGCAATAAGTGAAAGTTCTTTTGTTTAGCCGTAGGATAATATGGTTATATTGATTTGGAAAATTAAAATATTCTACTGAGTTTAGTTGGAAAATATAAGCAGAACAAAATCTTATTCTTAAATATAAAATGATAATATAATTAGATTTTATGAAATATTTTATTTGATATTTAATTAAAATACTAAATTTTTGTGCTGACAAAAACAGTATTATTTTTAAATATTTATTTCACATTAAATGGATCTTAAAATTATTCTGATAGAATTTTAAAAGATATTTAATATCAGAATGTCTTTTTAAATTTATTTTACTTTTGGACATATTCCACTTTTAAAGTGAAGAATTTCAAAACACACTTCACACATATCATTTAAGAAATAATTTATTAATATTTACACTTAGGGTGTAAATATTAATAAATTATTTCTTAAATGACATGTGTGAAGTGTGTCTTGAAATAATCGTACTCGTAATACAATTAAATATTGACAATAATATTAAATATTTGTATAATAAATTAAATTCCGTTTTGATAAAATTTAATTGTTAGTTATAAAATACTTGACGCGTATTTTATGATAATGAAAGAAGCCTTGTATTCATTCGTATTAATTTCCACGCAAACAGATCAACAATTGTTACGTTATCGTGCGCACATTCACGTGTTAACACTCGCTTGACGGCGAAGCCATCTTTAACAATCAATTTCTCTCTCTCTCTCTCTCTCTCTGTCTCTCTCTCTTCTCTTCTCTCTTCCTAGTTCTTCTTCCGTCAATTCTCCTCTACTCCATCTCGCCTAATCCCCGATGCTGGTACCGAGAAACTCGCTGGAGTGCTTCTAATCAGCGGCAAGACCCGTCAAGTTCCTTCGCGTCGAGTTACAGTTGGAGGGCGAGGGTCGAAGGGGTTGTTCTCTCCATCCATTTCTCCCTCTCTTGTCTTTCGTTTTGCACCCTCCCATCTCTCTCAAACTACTTCCTTGTAGAAGATTCAACAACTTCGATCTCTGATTCTGGTTTTACCTGCGGAAACCTCCTAACACTTCGTCTAAGCTTGTTCTCTCATTGTTCTCTTCCTCTTTCTTGCTTTTCCTCGGAATTTATTTATGGTTACTATCTATTATGAGAGGTATACCTCTATTATACCTTATTCAATTATCATCTCAGTTTTTTTGTAGACTGATCTCTTTTCTCGAATAAAAATCCCAACTTTTCCATTTTACGATTAAAAATTTAAGAGTTTTAGTGATTTATAACGTATGAATTTAAATACAACGGAAATGAATGTCAGTTAAAAATATATTTTAGAGAAAGCTCTTTTTGAATCTGTAAATGTTTAATGTCGAAAATTAAATTTTTATTCAGAAAGATTTAATTCTAAATATATCAAGAAGCTGACTTTGCGATAAGCTAAACTTTGCGGTAATTCTCGGATTATTTTGTATGTGTATGTAGTACAATAACGAGTCATGTTGATGATCTACGTGAAACAGGATGGAGTAGGGTTAATTTCATAAGGACTCGTAACTAATGTAATATTAGTTAGCCCGTGTTATCCGCCGTGGGCTCTAACTCCGACTTGCTCCGAGATCATCCTTCGTTGCTCTCAGCTTCCCTTCCTCCTTGGCACTGGATTACGGAACGTTATAGAGGATACGTCTGCGTGACCCCCGGACTTGGAACTTTTCGAAGTTTGCCGGGTCTCTAGCGAATTTATCGCGAAGGATTGTTTGCAATCGACGCTGTGTCTTCGTTGATTTTCAGGCTAGATTCAACGGGTGATTATTTTTATATTAAAGAAATAAATGAAAATATTCTAAAATTAACATCTGTAAGAAACTCAACAGATGCAAAAATAAGACACAAATATTTATTTCATAAATGTATATTTTATACAATTTTTAATCTGACATATCATTTATTTATATAAAGTTTAAAATTTGATACAGAAATAATTGTTCAATCAAATTTTTATTAAAAAGGAATGAGAAATTTTCTTTCTGATGTGCAAATGCTATAAATTATGTTATACAACATTCTACATTTAAATATAAAAGTTTTTGTCGATACACATTCTTAGTTATAACTTTTATAAATAATTTCATTTAGCCTGTTCTTTATAAATGGGGACTGGAGATAGGATAAGCAAAGAGAAGAAATGCTTCTTTTCATTGAAACGGTTTTGATGATAACTGGAGCAACGGCGGAAGTCTATAATGAGAAAGGCGACATTCAACTTTAAAGCAAAGCTTCCTTGATCCTGAAAGCAGGTTTCATTCTAAGCACGCATCAATAACAAACGGCAGTTTTGTAGTCTCCCTCTTTCCTTTTCTCTCTCGTTTTCAGATTCTTTTGATATGTTTAAAATGAAAACACTGATTGCAACGTTTCTCCATTAAATACATGAAAAAGTATCTTAATAACTAAAATTATACATATATTTAAATATTTTAAATATTATATTGAAAGTCTTAAAATGCAATAAAAAATGCGTAACACATTCTAAAAATTTATAATTGAAAAAATTAATTTATGTTATAAAGATTTATTAATATGTTTATTTAGAATGCAAAGTTGAATGTAAATGTAAAACTTGAATTTACGAAAACATTATTGGATCATAAAAGAAAGAATTATTGACTACGATACAGAAAATTTACAGTTGTGAGACACATCTTCCAGGAAATCTTTTCCATTTATATACAAGCTTATACAAATTTTAAAACGATTTTGCTTTTCTTATTTTTATAATTTATTTTCTGTATTTACAAAATCGCGCAGCCCTCTGGCTTAATCGCATCTGTTAGTCGTGTCTTTTTTTGCTTCTACGTCTCATCAAATTTTTATTCTGTCACGCTTTAATTAAGCGAGATAAATAAATTAGCCGCTAGCTACATGTTTAACAAAGAGAAATGTACGCATAATTCAACTAAATTAAAATTAACGTTTTAACGAAAAAAAAAGAGAGAGGAAAACATTCAGATGTGTTAACGATATCGGTGCCAGAATTTCGTTCTGTGCGATATAATTTCGTCGTCGTTACAATTTAATCAGGGATTGTTTTACGTTAATTGCCAGGACGTATTTGCCGCTGCGCGGATAATGCATCGATATTGTCGAGCTATATAACGGCGCGTAATGTCTGTAATACACGTCACAGGATGACCCCTCGCTGCGACGGACATATCGGTATTCGTTAATGTAGTATTGATTTTGGTTGACGGATATGTAAAGCCCGTGCGGACGTGTTGAAGGGTAGTTTACGGTACTACGGGCAATCGCGTAAAATAGCCATATTAATGACGCGCTTAATTTCCCGTATGCTAATAACGTGTCCCTTCGATCCTGATGCGATAGTCTCTAACGATGTGACTTCTCTCCGATTTCCCGAGGCGAGAAATATATATATATATATAAAATAAAAGTTGGCTTTTGCATCTGCGTATTATTTCAGAAGAGAGTCACTCTAATTATACGTATATCGCCGCAGTAATTATTTTCATTTTGAGCGCGCAATATGAAGAGTCGGTCACTCCATCGCCCTCGTAACGTTACCGGTGGAATAAACTTCATATTGCAAATTGTAATTGACGACTGTAAGCTAATAAAACACGAACCACCTGTACATCCTCATGTCCACGTCAGATATGCTGCATGGATAACATGCATTTATACGATATATGTGGTAGAAGGAAGCCTTATGATTTTCTGATAGGCCAGTGAGTGTAAATCCATATGTATATAACGCGAACTGTAAATGAGTTAGGACAATACTTATTCAATTTAGCTTTCTTAATTTGATTGCGTATAATTTAGAAAACATGAAAACTGGAGTGACACGAAAACTTGATTGATTTTGATCTACTTATGGACGAATGAGAGGTGTAACATTAGTGACGAGATAAGCTGGTTCTAATGAGCGATCTTGTAATGTCCTACTTTTTGAGATGTTTTTGCAGAATTTAAATAATTCCTTTCGTTTGAATTTTGCAACTCTCAAATTCGAGTTTTGCGTATAACAAGTTGAATGCAGGCAAAAAGATGCAAAAGTCAATATAAGATGTATGTGTACATATCTGTAACATAAATTGTAAACAGTTTAGGAAGGTTTGTAAACTATCTCTCAAAGATATCAAATATATCCAGGGAAATGTTAGATAAATGTTTAAAAGTGTTTCATTACACAGTGCATTGAAATAGGAAAAGTAGGAGAATATTTTTACTGGCAATCGTATAGTAAATTTTACAACTGTTTTACGCTTGTAACATGTTTGTAGTTTAATACGATGATACGTGTAAATTTTACACCGTTTCATTTGTCGAAATGTCTTCGTACAATCTAAATTTGGAGCAATAGTTTCCATTTGACGCTCGTAGCTCTCAAATATCCGAATCATGCATGTACCTGGTGAAACGTAGGCCGCTCGTGCCGAATGTTTAGATATGCGAAGGGACTGAAGGGTGTGTCGTGCAAGTAGTTGAAGCGCGAGGCTGGAGGTAGGAGTGTTCGGATGAGGATGCTGGAGCTCGTGGAGTCTACGGGGACGGGAGTTCGTGGCGGGCAACAATACCGGTAAATGAACCAGCGGTAACTCTCGAGCAACCCCCGCTGTATCTTCAGCGACGTCTGCTACTGGAGATAGTGTCCCGCCGTGTGTGTACCGATGGTACTACGGCTGTTTTCATCCCCTCCGCGGTATATGTTTCACGATGCTGGTGGGTGAAGTGCCTGCGGTCTGTGTGAGGGTGTACGTGTACGTATTGGCTCGCGTGCGTGGGTGAATGCGGCGAGGTGTATGTGAGTTTCTGCCATGGTCGTTACACCAGCGACGTCGAGTGTCGGTGGATCCATAATTATGCGCGGACTTAGGATCGTCGCCAGCGGTTATTAAGCGACTGCATCCGCTACGTGGATTACGGAAAAATGGAGACGACGCGCGATATTTAGGTCATTTTCCGAGATTGTGCAAGATTATCTTGTATGACGTTGAGAATCTCGAATTAGAGCGTCGTTTTTTTTAGCGAATATTAATGTCACAGGATTCTTGAAAATTAACGATGAGCACCAGAAAAGATAGACGAAGAGTTGTAAAAAAAGCATTATTTGTTTAGAATTCACAGACTACATTTAATGCGTTAAATACGATCGTCCTATTTTTAATTTACCGTTCAATACGTTTTTATTCAATATTAGGTATACTAATTAAAAATATAATTAATACCAATATATACAATAGAACTTTTCCGGAATTGCACTATATACAATTATTTTAAAAAATGCAGAATTATTTCAAAATTTATTTGATTCGAGTTGCTATAAAATATAATTCTTTCATTCCTAATTAATCCATCGTTCTTTATGATACACATATGTAGGTGATGTAAAAGACGCGTGTTTCAGCATGCTTCACGGAGGAAAGCATTTCCCACGATGTTTCCTTCCTTCTAAGCGTTAACAATGAAGATACATTACACGGACTCGTTAACGCGTACTCTCGATGTACTCTATCAGCTCGCACGGGAAAATTGTTTATCGCTGAGGAAGATACACGTTATTCGCGAGGTTACTGCGAACTGGCGTGTTGCAACGGAGCGGCGTGCGAGTTTATATGCATAGTGCCGCGAGCAAAGCACCAACCTCGTTGCGGAAACGACCTGGCTTTAGCCGCTCTGTCTCGTTCCGTTTCTCCTTTTCTTCCGCTACTTCCTTCTCGTTCTTCTCCCGTCCCGCCGCGCCCCGCGTCGCGTCGCTGCGGCAGGAATTATCGGATTTTCTCGGATACGAATATGCGGCTCGTGGATGCAAGAGGCTGGAGGCGATGGTATTAGTAATGCAGTGAATGGGAAAGAGAGGCGGGGAGGCACGAGCAAAAAAAGATTGTGCGCCGTTCGAAGAAGCCGAGCAACGCAATCTCAACATGCGGGACAAACATGACGACACTGCAATATTAATTATCACAACGTTGTAAAAAGTGACACATTATAATTATATCAATACGTAACGTGTCATGGAATTTCGACGTCGGCAAAAATATTTTAATTATCTATAATAATTGATAATTAATATAGTGTTCTTATTTCTCGATTAATTATAATAATTACATTTAATATGTCGAGTGACCTCGTGAATTTGTTTTTCTTCGGAGTACGTGTATGTAATGGGAATATATACATACGCATATGTATATGTGGATACACATGGTTGAGTTTTACATAAGTGTTAATGGTAAGCCATTAAGAAGGTGAAAGTGTGAGGAAAATAGTTAGGGCGAGGGTGGGAAACGATGGATGTCGATACATCGGACGGGAAATGTTGGGATTCAACGATGGTGTAAAACCCGTATTCGCGCGGTTCGATAGTCATTTGCATGCTAAATGCGCTTCGATTTCACTGCTAAATAATTAAGCGACTTCACCGCGGCCCAATTATTTTCTCTATGCGATCGCTTACTATCACTCGGCGTTTATTCTTTTATTTTTAAACTGGAACTATTCTTTTTGTGACATCACTATCTTAGTCGTTAGGAGGAAAAATGTCGCCATTATACGAAAACAATTGCTCCCTTGATCAATTATTTTGCGATTTTTATTTTTATAAAAGTTGTATGTATTAACTTAATTTACGATATTATTGTCCAATAATATGTTATAGTAATTTAATATTTAATTATTTTTTTGGCATATAATTTACTTTGAATTTCGAGATAAATTGATTATCGTTATACATTTATCAAATTGATAATTTATTATTGCACGATAAACCTTATTAGATCTATTTTCCTATTAGGTGACTCGATTGATGCATTGTATATATGTATATGGATTATTATGGATAAATTCGTTAAAAATTTTCAATTGTATCGATAATAATTTATCGAGATATAAACATGACTAGTGATTAGGTGTGAAGAGATAAATTACATTTTTGAAATAGATTAAATTGTGTTCTTCTCTAATAACGGACAATTAAGAATAATAATGTGAATTTATTACGTATAAAATTTGTATGCAACGAGTTTGCATACAGTGTAATTTTATTGCATACCGTAAGAGAAAAGTAAATCATATCAGAACAATACAAAATTGCTCACTTTTTCCTACATAGCTTTCACTCTAATGAAAAACATGAACGAATTTTTTGATTAATTTCATATCATGTAATGATGTTAGATTAACTATAAAACTTTTCTTTATGAAGAAATTATGTTTGGTAACTGTTTAGTATGCCATATTAAATACTTTGCTAATTAATTCTGACAATAAATTTTGTATATGATAAATGGACGAAAATTGGCATTTATTAGCTGAAATTTATATATTTCGAATTTACGTGGTTTAATATTACCGCACATTTTATAAGGAATAAATTATTTGATATGTGTAAATAATAAAATTCTACTTTGCATCAACATCTATCGTGTAATCGTGCATAATACATATATAATATATATGTAAGATTACATATTCTTTTTTATTATTTTTGAAGTTTTTTTTACAACAAATGAATTATATTATTTCAGTACTTAGATCTTAATTGATTTCGTAAAACGGGTAAATAAAAAATAATTGAAATTTAATAGAGTGATTAAAAGAATTAACGACAGAGAGAAAGAAAGAGAGGGGGGAGGAAAAGAATTGTTATCTTTTACCGATCGTCACACATTTCGTTGCATAACTGGAATTGCCAATGCATAAGTGTGCATGGAGGTCGCGAGGAAAGTTCGTAGGAAATGACACCCCTGTCTCGCGACGTCCGCGACGGCGTACAGCCGTAAATAGCGGCTTCCCAGCTCTATAGTGAGGTCTTGCAGTATTTATATCGGCGATCGACGTAAACGCATAAATGTTGCAAGCCCCCCGTTTCCTGGTAGGTATCTATGCCTCCCGCGAATGTCGGTCGAGCGAGCAGGTGGGTGCCGATTCGAGGCGGAACGCGAGGGACATCGTGCAGACACAAGACAACCTGTAAATTGAGCGTCTGAGCGATGTTCGATACAAACGTCACGAAGTAGATTACTCTATTTGTATTGATAAATTCATGCGACTTCGGAATTATGAAAATTAAATTATGTCTAGATTTCATCGAACATTTTTCATGAATCTTGTTTAATTTTACATTTTAAAACAATTTACTTTTCTTCATTAGTAAATTTGATTTCTTTTATTAAACTTTTGTATATAAATTTTAATTCTGCGTATATATACATATATGTAGATCCAATATGTGCTCTTTAATAATACAAATAGTGTTCAGTACAGTTGCGTTATCGATTAAAGGTTCGTGTGTAGTATTAGGTTGTATTATTATGACCATCAATTTAACTTTAAAGTCGATAAGCGTAAGGCAACTATATAAATGGAACATAGTTACTTCTTGCTCTTGCCTGTTCAACTAGTATATCATAACTAGCGTTAACCATTGCATGTAAGATTAATATACAATAGAGTTTAATGCAGCATACAATGATCAATTAACTTTTCTGAATGCGATATGTATTTTCTTTCTTTTTTATTTTCTCAGTTTTTTTTCTTCATTTTTATGTTAAATATAACATAAAATTATAAAATCTAATTTACAAGAAACAATATATAAATATATTGTACATGAAATGATAGTTGGATAGATAAGAGTTTTAACATTACCGCTATCTTTCGTGTAAATCGGCATTAACATTTTCTATCTTGAATATTTTATTAAATATTATAAAAAATAACAGCAATTGTCATAAGTATTATGCCAAAAATGACAATATGCGGAGGACTTGAAATACTTTCCATCTACAAAAAGTAAATTCTCTAATTTGCTTCGAAAGTTTAAATAAACATAAAGCGTATTAAATTCGATGGGAACAGCACGATACGACCGTCTGCGGCACGTACGCCACCCCGATATCTTCTCTATTGAGGTGTCCGTGTTCAGAATGAAACAGGACATAAATGGACTCCGCGATGCGGTTCGCCCCTTTTTGGCAAGATTTCTTCCGATCGGAGATCGACGGTAGTGGTCAGGCCTTCACTTTTATATATCCTGAGTTTTATTGGTGGTGCTAGAGAGAAAGAGGAATAAAAAGGGGATAGAAGCGCGGGGTGGCGTTCTCGACTTCTACGAATTCACTCTTTCTTTATCTCACCTCTTCTCTCTCTCTCTCTCTTTTTCTTTTTTTTACTAACACGAGTAGAAATAAAATATTTGAAACACGCGCGCGGATTCTAACTCTCGCGTACTCGCCACGTTCCTCTGTTTCCCTCTCTCAACCCCCTTCCTCCTTTTCTCATTCCTTCTAATCTTTACACCTCGCCCGCTTTTTTTTCTTCCCCTTCGGCAACATCTCGCGTTCACGGATTCATCGATAGGGGAGAAACCGTTCGTTTACCGACAGGAGATGCATTACATTTGGCAGCGATTTCACTCAGCGAGATTAAGCTTATTTTCGCTAGGCCGATTTCGCCAATAGCGTACATATCCTATCGGTGGCTCG
This sequence comes from Tetramorium bicarinatum, assembly GCA_928718305.1. Lineage (NCBI taxonomy): Eukaryota > Metazoa > Arthropoda > Insecta > Hymenoptera > Formicidae > Tetramorium > Tetramorium bicarinatum. The sequence goes on from OV788320.1 coordinate 14,737,824, forward strand.
AGTTTCTGCTCGACGACGGGGAACCGCGAGATACAACAAGATAGAATATCGCATTCAATTCTATTTTTTTTCCACAACCATAGCTAATCAGCTGTTCTAGCAAATCGACTGTTTTTGCTTTCATTTATTTTTGTGCCTCACATACTTTTATGGACACATAAGGCATCCAATAAAAATATTGCATAGGCGTAAGAATAAGAAATGCATTTTTAATAAAGGACAATAATAAGCAAAATTAGCAAGTTAAGTTTTGACAATATATCACAATTGATTTTTTAATTTTTTTATGTGATATGAAGTAAATTAAAACTAAAATGAGTTTTATGCATAAGTATAATCTTTTTCTTCTTGTACGTTACTTTATTATATTCCTTAAAGTTTTCGTAGCTACTGCTACGTAGAAAAGGAAATTGAAATGATCTATTCATAGAAATTGCAACTTTATACTTTTATCTGACTGTTTTAAGTGAGAGCGTCGCGATAGAAATCATTACAAACCTTCGATTACTAGACTCAACTTTTCCAATTAGAATCGAGCATAAGTTCGACATTTGGATTATTGCCTGCTAAGATCTTCTTGTTAGAATGGATACTACTCGAGTGGATAAATCCGCCTCAATAGCGGTGCGAGTGCTACGCGAATAATGGACCGACCGTCTTTCCTTTGAAGACCCCTTCAGAGTTTTGGCGTTAATTGATGCGAGTCCGCACTTTGGGAAGATCGCCTTGGCACTTCTGGCCATCTTCCTCGACTCTCTCCAGCTTCCCAAACGGGCTGAGATTACTTTGTCCGCACAGCATCCGTTCTCTTCTTGTTGACCTCGACAACGTATAACTCTCTTCGGCGAGAATATCTCCATTCAGACACTAACTTTTCAAATTTCCTTCCATGATGGTCCGAATCATATATTTCAACCACCTAAAAATTGTAATGAATAGCATTATGTATGAATAATGATTTATTTATCAAATAAACAAGATTCTTGCATTTATTTCGAATCTTACATTTATTTTTATGGCTGTATCAGAATTTTTTGAACTATTATTAACATATTTCTCGATTAAAACATTTGCAAAAATAAGTAATGTAATATAACTAGGATATATCGTAATAATTTATTTTTATCGTGATCTTCTTATAATGGAAATTCTCCGATAAAGGGAATCAGTAGAGAATCTTGGAGTTTGCGTTCACCGAGGGTAAATCGAAAGGAATGACGCTTAACCGCGAGACTTATTGTACGAGAACAATGGCGCGAAATGCGAGACCGGGCCCGCAATCGCATAAATTAGACGGCGGAGGCATTCCGACTTCGTGGCGTGCATATTAAATGCACTTCATCGTGTATCTTCACAACGGTTCCGTAGACTTCATCTCTTCGAAGATCATCGATTAGAATAGATTCGCATTACGGACACGCATACATTCTGATTTGAATGAATTCGTTTTCCATTAAATAAATTAAATAGCGAATGATACTAAATATTCATAACCGTTTATTTTCATGATATTTCTAACTATTACCTTATAATTATCCAAAAAGATATATTAATATGAAATAAAATAGAAACGAAAACTTTCACATGAAGTGCCATTATCACATTTAATTATGAATTTTTATTGAGCTGACGTAAGAAAAAAGAAAATATTTTACTTTAAAAATGCCAATAAAATTGAAATCTTAAGAATACAATCTTGATAAACGAATTCAAATCCGGTCTATTTTATTTCTTCAAGAAGTCTCGATGATAACAAAAATTACATTGACGAATTCTCGTATTCCGCAATTAAATCTTGCCGGAGAGGTCGTACGCTCTTACTCGGCAGAAATTTATCCTTCCGTCGCTTCCGTCGATTTATATTCGACAGTCGTTGTAATCGTGAAAAGTACGGAACACGAATCAATTCCTTCACCCCTAAGAACATGGGAGAAGGGGGCAGGGTGGCAAGCTGGTCAGGGGTGGAGTTGAGGAAGGGAGGAGGGGGTGAGTGAAGGGACTGCTTGTCCGTACGAAGAACTTTTCAAGACTTGGGTTAAAGTAGCCGATCTCTTGCGCTCTCCTCTCTCACTCGTTTACTTTCTCTCCCTTCCCTCTTCCCCTCTCTAGCTCTCTTTCTCTTCTCTCGTCTTCATCGCACTCTCCCGCCAGCCTTTTTAGGCGTCCCTCTTTCGAAACTGATCGCGAGAATCGGCTTTCGGCTATAGAAAAAGCCACCCCGATCCCATCGCTTTCAAAAGTTTCCCGGATAATTGATTGTTTTGCCAGAGCACGCTTTCCATCCCCTTGTCGATGCCCGGCTGTCGCCCTCTTCTTGTTGCCTGAAGGGGATGTATCTTGTGCTCGTCCATGTGCTGTGTTTCCGGAAGGACACATTGATGTTCCGCATCATTTCTGCATAGATAAGACTTAAAGTCCGATTGTTATGCTCGAAAAAACAATCATCTAGTTCTGAGTAATAATTACTCCTATTAAGTTCGCTCAATACTTTAGTCAAAAAAATATAGTTCAATTTATAAAAACAATCTGCATATAGAAATGTAGTATTTAAGATTTGAGAAATTAATATATTACTTAATAATATTATTATTAATTATTTGTAATAATAATTTAATAAACCATAAATAATTATACAAAAATATTAAAAATATTTTTAAAAAAATTGATTAAGATGTTATCGCGTCAAATGTTATTGATTAAAATGCCATCCTTAACTTATGATAATATCTATCATATTAGATGAGCAAAACTTTAATTAGGCGGCTGCATTTAGCGCTAAATATGGTGCATGGAAACAGATTGGTAATATCTATAAATATTACCTAGAAAACATCAGCTTCGATATCAAACTTTCCCTTGATATTTGGAGATTCTCGCGTTATTTTTTTCTTCGTGAATACGCGAGGAAAGAGCCGCGTTTCCCAGATAGAGAGAGGAAGGAAGCGGAGGAGGCGCGCGCGCGCGCGCGAGGTTTATGTAAGCCTCGGAAAGTTGGCGGAAATGTCAAATTCTCGAGCGTTCGCTTCAAATCAGCGTCCAAATAAGACGACGCCTTCTCGCGGGGCCTGTGCTCCGCCACCCTTGTCTTCGGCGCTTTACGTCCCGCTTCCTTCGTTTGGAATTCTTCGTCACCCTCCACGCCCCCTCCCCTTTTCTCGTGCTCCCCAAACCTCTTCCTTCCCACAGGTCTCGCTCGCGTTTTCCACGTTGACGACCATCCGCCGTCAACGGCTAAGACGTCTCACTTCACCGAGACGCGCGAGCGCGCTACGTCGGATGCTGGAAAACGTGTCCTCCATCCCCCTTCTTATCTCGCCCCTCTTATCTCCGCCTTCACTCGTGCCTCCGCGCCGTCCTCCGCATCTCTCATCTGTGCCAGATGGAAATCGCGCGAGAGAGACTTGCCGGCAGCCATGTTGACGAAATATTCGCGTATTCTCCCGGCAATAGCCGGATTGTCTGCTTCGATGTGCATATTTACTTAACGGGAATACCCATGGAGCCGTTCCGCCAGCTAGAGTTGTTCTCGGGACGGTGATTCACTTGTCGCGCGGAAACTCTTCGGGGATAACGATCTTATCCTCCGCGAAAGGATTCTCTATTTTCCAAGTTGAGATTTTAACTCTCTTCGTGCGCGCGGCAGATCGCGGTAGCAGGTCTTTCTAAGAATGGCCCCTTGATTCTTCGTGTGTAGGAAAGAGCGATAATTTTAAGAAATTTTAGTATAGTTCTTTCTTTAAAGATAAAATTGTGGTAACGTTCTTGAATTTAGCAATTAAACTTCGGAAGGAAGGAGAAACTCGACGAGATTACTCCAACGAGCGGTTTTTCGAAACAATAGTTCTCCTATCACGATAATTTCTCAGTGATAATAATCTTAAATTTTAGTGAAAAGGTCATTTGTTTCTGTAGTTAGATCTTGTTTGAACATAAACCAGATTAAATGGGAATTTAGCTTGCCAAATTGAAATATGAAGAGTGTATAAATTTAGTTTTTTTACAGCTGAAAAATTGAAATTATAAGAGTTTTCAGATAGAGGATAATAAAGTAATAAATATCTAATTCGGGAGATTTACGGCTTAGTTTAATATTTATTTTGATATTTATACACGTAATGCTGTAAACTTTTTACATGTCAAAGTTGGTTCTAATCCACAGGCTAATCCGGTTTGTCAAGTGCTAAACTAACAGAGCTCTGTAAAGCTGGCAGGATCGAATCAGCATAATCGAATGGCACGGGGTACAAAATTAATTTTGGTGGTACAAAACAATACAAAATAAGTACTAAATAGTCCACTAGGTCGCATTCGATTTTGCTGATTTGGTCCTGCCAGCTTTATAGAGCTAACTAATAGCATCGATATTCTCGCAGTGACTGTTGGAAATAACGCGAATGTCACGTGGTGACCGATTTCTCGTTTATCTCTCGAATTGTGACGTAGGTTGCTCGTGACGTAATCCGCGACGTAACTATGTATCTATATCTCCATTATTCTGACGATCGTATATTTTACAATTAAAAACGATCCTAAATTTTATTCATTCGAGGCTAAAGAAAATCGCGTAAAACGACTTTGCACAAAGTACAAATGTACAAATAATATTAGACATAGTTAATAGTTGAGCGTGAAATGCAATGTCGGTCAGCCGCATTTCATTTCAAATGTAGAAAAGTCACGTGGATCCTTTTTGATGCTCAAACCTTGGATCAAAAGGGAAAGAGAATTCTCATTTCGCAGGTATGAAAGGCCTATATGCATTCGCTCGTATCGATGCACATCACGTACCGGTCACACACACACACGCACACACACATACACATCCACAAATTGCACCTATGTACACATACAACATACGGACAGACACGTCTGTCCACGTACCTGTGAACACGTCGATGCGGAGGACGGTTTTGTACGGTCCTCGACGGAGAGGCAGCAAAACGTAAATGCTCGAATTATTTACGCTAAATTTGCGCGACGACGTGCGCGAGGCGAACGCGCGTGGCAAAATGTAAAATACAGAATGCAAAACGCGAACCGCGCGGTGGACTCGATCAGAGAAAGCGAGGTGGAAATTGGGCCCACCATGATCAAGGGGGCAGGGGGCTCGAATGGGCTCGGAGACCTGGGCTGCACGGCAGATTCGATCGATTCGAAATCAGGACAGGCCTTTGTAATCTCTCAAATTGTTCGTCATATTATTTTCGGTTTTCGTTTGGTCTGGACGTTCGAAACTCCTCGTTAACAGACTCCATGTCCATCCAGCTTTCCCCCTTTCTTTTCTGTCTTTCTACTGTCGCTGCTTTTTTGCACATTTTTCAAACAACATAATTACTAATTCTTTTAGATAAGATTTTTTTAGAAAATTTTATGTACAAGTGCATTTGAAGGAAACTTGTGAATTAGATGTGTACGTGTTGTAAAATATATTTCACATTATTAATATTTCTATGCTCCGTAAGATTTGCATGAAATCTCAACAGTATATTTTCTAAATTTAATGAAAATTTGAACCAAGAGCTTAAATTGAAACAAAATTTACTTGATTGAAGAATACGCCTATATTATTTTAGTCTAGCTAGTAACCATAAAATCTAACTTAGCGTCAAGTCTTCAATTGCTTATAATGGAAGAGCCATTGATGTCACGACGTTAACGCAACCACCGATCTCCCAGTATCTGCCAATAACAGCACAAACGATGAACCTGGCACGATCCCGTGTAACTGCACGACGAGTTCATTAATTGTCACCCCTTCGGCCACGTGTTCGCGTTCTTTCGCATCCCGCCACTGGCGACGGCAGTGGCGACGGCGGCAGCAGGTCCATTTAGTACCGTAGTTTCGTAGTTTCGCAGTTCCCCGGGTTGTCGGTGGCGTCCATTTGTATCGGACGAAACGGCTTCGGAAACCCGAAATACTGGCCGGTGGCCAGGAATTTATCCCGGTCCCTTCCCATCGTTGCTTAGAGAACGACCGGGCCGTGTCCGTACCGTGCAGGTGGACCGCCGTGTAAACGCCGTATTTATTGCCTCGTTCCCGGATGTAAATGCGCGTGCCGCGGATTATTGGGAACTGATCTTCCGGTCCCGGGGATAATTCGAGTTCTAGCGACGTGATCGCCGTCGCCGATTTCTCGACCGCGATTCTCTGAATTTCGGCGAACCGCCAGAACGCATCCACTCGCTGATACACGAGTAGGCGCTTCTCCATTTGGAAAATGATCATCGATTTATTAACTATTATTACGCAAAACCGATCCGCGTATATCTTAAAAAGCAATAAATATTATCAATTCTTATGACTTTAATTAATTTAAGGTTTTTAAAATTATTTTTTTAATTTAATTATCAATACACGATATTTTTTAATAATTTTTGTCATTCTTGCTAATTTTATTATTGCAAACGTTTATTATAGTTTATTCATTGCCGCGATTATACGAATTATTTCTTTATTGTAAGTAATAAGTATTGTGAGTAGGTTATATTTTAATAACGTAGGATTGACGCTGAGCACGAACATTAAGAAAATACATGTTCCAAAATCTAAATTTCTGCGCAAAATTTTAGAAAACATTACTTGGTTGTACATTGCACAGCGCTCAATTCAATTAGCGGTATCTGTTAATTACCTAGCCCTTGCGTCGGACATTACACAATCAGGGTATATGTGACTAAAGCAGTAAATGTTCGCGGTTTCTCCGAATATTCAACCCATGCCACGAGGACATCGTTGAACATCGCCGTCGGTTTTCTTTATCAAAGATTCAGTTCAGGACAGACGGTGACAGGGATTTGTGCATGTTTTGGAGAACCGCCTGGACTAATTATGCGACATGAGTCGCTGGAGGTGAATTTGCATGGTCAAATTTAGACGATCATCCGCAACGCGAAATAAAACTAATTTGTGCAATTAATATCTTGAGAGCAAAATTTCTTTCGCGTATTCCAGTTGAACATTTTAATTTTCGCAATATTACATTCTATATCATGAATTGAAGGAGAAAATGATTATAACTGAAACGATGGATCGAAAACGATAACGAACGCTATCGTATAATGTTATGGTATGGCTACAACGTAAGGAAAAAGTAGGTCAACTCGCAGCTAAGAAATTGATAACTTATTGGACAGCTTCTAGTGGTCTACTGCTGATGATGATAGATGATAGCGCTCGTTCGATGAGGTCGCATTGGATGATTCATCTGAAATAATCGCCGGGAGAACGAACGTAGAATTTCACCTTAACTCTCGCACGCAGTGACGTTAACATACCGCGGAATTGTCAGTGGAAGGCACCGGTGGTTGCCAGCGCAGTGGGATCCTGGTGTCTGCGGTCGTACCCAGAGGCTCCAGGCATCAAGAATTCATACCTGACCTATGGCACCGGTTCATCCTCGAGCTCGAACCGCTACCTAAATCGTGCCGTCGTGCACCACACTTTCCGCGATTAATAATCGCCTTAACATTTTATTTCAGTTTATAGCGTAACTCATTGCTCCAAAAAAGAAAATGTTTTCTTATTGGGTCGCTCTTGGATATATATCATCGCGATGTTCGATCAAGTTTTTATTCTTCCAGAAACTTTCCTTGGAATGATATTTTTAACAAATCTGTTTACTTGTATGAAACTTTCGACCGACAATTCTTAGATCGTCTTCTGCAGATAGCATTAACTTTTAACTATGGAAAGTTTGTGTGTAACGCAACGGCTGTAATGCTGTCAATTTGATTCTTTTGTGAGAAAGAATGGCACGATATCTTATCGGATTTTTAACGGCGGGCATAAAACGCCTCGACATTTCTCGGTATATTGTCGGCCTCGATTCCGTTTTAATGTAAAATAAGCAGCCACGGTGCCTGATCCGGAATCCAAGAGGTACGCGAACACCATACATCACTCGGAGTGCTATTTCACAAATTGCATGCACGTAACATTTCTCCCGATAACACATCGATTTCTCGGAGATGCATTTTTTAAGCGACCCGTCGCGGGAAGACGTGGAGCGCGCGATAGCGGTCTAAGAAAATTACTTTCGTCGCCGGGACGCGGCGCAAGGAAGTGCATCGGCGGACGATAAAAGGCGACGCCTCCGTCGCCGCCGCCACCGACACCGCCGCCACCGTCGCCACCTCCTCCCGAGCTCTGAGATCAATTTGCGATCCCGACCTCACGCCTCTCGCGCTGGAACTCGAGCTCCCCAAGTCCCGCCAATCTAGCCCCGTAAATAACGACCGCCGGAAGTTGCCGGGGCGGCGGAAGATCCCTCGGCGGGTTCGCACTTTGTCAGAGACGGATGACGCCGCGGCGCTCGCCGCGATCGGATCGACCGGTGATTTACGATGGGCGCCGTCACGCCGATCGTTCTTGTCTCGAGATTATTTCGATGCGCGCAAATTACGAAGACGGGCACGGGGGACGACGAGGACGCGCCGCGTCGCGCCGCGTCGCGCCGCTTCGATGCTCCTGGCATTCGCGGCAGTTTGGATCGCAGTATGCTGCACAATATAGATAATTAACTCCTCCATGTGTTGATTGATTTTTACTTTACGCTGAAATTGTGCGTGGTGTTCCGTAACTCTTTGCGTTTTTCTTTTACGCGTAAGACTCCTTTGAATAACTTGACATTTCGAATGAATTACGTGTGATGTGAAATGATGAAGAATTTAATTCAAATGCAATTAACATTGAAGTTTCTTGGCGGATAATTTTTGAAATGCCTACTCCCTGCGTAAAATTGCTCGAAAGGTATTTTGAACCATAATTGCTTCACTTAGAAGTCTACCATTTCATTTTGATTGATGATAGACCAGCCCCATCTCCTGAGTAAACAATAATCTCCTGTCATTTTCTGTTATTTCAACTGCAAACGCAATTCGCTTCTTTTCTCAGAAGCCTATTATTCCATGTTGATGGAATAGTAGATTTATGAGTAAACAGTCGCTCCCTTTCGATCTTTCATACTCTAAATGCAAACAGTATTCGCATCGATAATCGAGCATATAAATCGTTTATCGTGAACCGACAATATATTAATAGCCGTTAATAGCAATAGACAGAACATGTACGCCTTGACTTTATGAGTTTTAATGATTACTAATTGGTTGTAACATCTCTCCACTGCGGGGAGAGAGGTGGTTCTCTTAATAATATATCGTTATATCCCTAATTGATACAAGCGTACCATTTTCATCTCGCTCAGCACATACATATTCTTTCATGTATTTCTCATGTTCATTTATAAATGTCAATTCTTCCATACAGATTTAATATACATATTTATAATAAATTTATATTGATATTTTAATAAATTAATTAAATCGCCGTGTTTTTAATAATTTAATATCAACGATAAGCTTGATGAAAACATGCGTGGAGAACGCGAGATTTATTGCTGTAACTGTAAATAGTAACGTGAATTTACCTTTCTGTTTCAGGTAAGATATTACTGATGTCTTCTATGATGATTACATAGGGCGCCTTGCTGGTAGAAGTATAGTGAGTAAATAACCCATAATCTCAGTGTTTGGAATGTGACTTTCGAAGATAAAATGTGAGTCATGATATGCGTTTCAATCATCTAACGGATGGAAGTATTAAAGAATGTCGACATCGCTGTTTTTTTCAATCCTTCTCGATATTAACAATTATTGTCTAAAAATTGTATCTGAAGGTAGTCAAATTTAACGAGTCGATCTTACGTTTCAATGTATCAAGCATCTGTACGCGATCATCGCTAAGATGGATGATCGCCAAAGCAAATCATAGGGACGGGGATTTTCGACGCGTCGCGCGTCGGCTCCTCGCCGCCTGATACATTGACGTAACTTCGGTCTAACTCCGGTTACGCGACACGACGTTCGAGGAGTCTCTCGAGCGTACATTGTGAAGAACAATTCCTTTACAAAATGTTTGTACATCAAAGTGTTTGCGTGTCGTCCGGGCGGATTACAGTTCTCTATGTTAGCGCGTAGATGGCGGTAGAATGCGCTCTTCGGATTTCAAAGCCTCGATGAAGAATTTGCGAGAGATTAAAGTTATGACATTGGTTTGAAACTGTAAGCAAATCAGGATCAATTAAGCTTCATCCTGTGGTTTTTATGCATTATATGTAAAGTAGAGAAGAAACTTAAAAAGTTTCGCAAAGATTACTGAGACACATTGTCGTTTAGATTTAGTAAACCTGAACTCACAATATACGTATGATTATATTGCATATATTTATTTATTATATACATTCATACATACACGCTTTTGTGAGTGACAGTGTGAAACAGATTTGAGGAAAAAAGAGGAAAGTGTAATTTAAAAAGATTGTGAGAAAACAAGAATATTCGTCAGTGTTTCATATACACGAAGCACAACAGTGGAAGTTAAAGCTCATTTTTTATTTATACCCCTTAAAAAAATTCAAAGCTCTGTACAGTATTTTCACGGGTACTCATGATGTCGACTCGTCGATTTCGTCGCTTTAATCCTAAGAGTACCAAATCCGGATAAGAAGGACCCGGAAGTTTCTAATTCTCTGTCAGTTGCTATGTTCGTCGAAAGTCGGTCGAAATGTAGTTCTACGAAGTAAAGTGTAGAATAAAATATAATATACAAAAAGCTCTCTTTCTTTCTCCAAACGATTGGTAATCGAACAAAAGTGCACGATATACGCATATGGAAAATGCTCTTTTTTTTTAAATGAGTGAATTAAAAAAAACTTGTTTTTTAAAATGTATCTTGCTCTTGTTGTGAAACGCGATATGTGAAAACGAATTTATATTATATTTTTTCCACTTATCTTCGTTTATTTGACTGCTTTCATTTCTATTATTGTAAAAAATGTAAGGAAAACTCTCGTGTTACATAACTGCTTCAGGAACTCTGTGAAGTTGATATTCCGAAATTACGAAAAAATTACGAAATTAATATGATATACGTTTGGTTATTCATAATTTGTCCATAAATAATCGTTTTCTGTCCATCTTGGAAACAAACTAAATTAAATGCCTATGAATTTGATAAAAATTCGTTTCCTATGGACAGAATTGCAAGATATAAATACAAGTATGCGTACCATAACACGTGGAATAATTCTACTATCATTAGAATTCCGACAGGGAGAACTTACCTAGTTTCGCCAAATAAATGAACGAAAATATTTATCTAACAGCGAGGCTATCATCGCATAGTCGCATAACAATTCATTCAGATGTATCCCCTTCCGTTCCCGTACCTCGGGATCTCATCGCGCCGGCACGTTTCCGCGATTAACGATTCAAACAGTTGCACGACAGCATCTCGCGACGGCGATAATTGAAATTCATTGTTTCGCTGCATTTTCGGGTTCGAAATACACGCGCGCGTTTCTCTCTTCACTCGAAAAACCGTTCGGCTTTTTCCGCGCCCGCGTTCGTTCGTCTCTCCGTTTTTTTCCGCGAATCGCGGGATTACGGACGGCCGCGTTTTATCGGTCGGTCCGCGGTAATTAACAACGGACGATAATTAATTCGATTGGATCTCGCCCCGTGCCCGTCGATTCAACGCATTTCGCCGACGGCGACGAGGGGTGCGAGTGGATATACGTGCCACGTCGACAATCCCGGCTTATGACGCCTCTCGCCTCGCTCCGCGGCTCTTTGAGTAGCCTTTCAAAAAGGGCTTAATATTAAAACGTGATATTAAAACGCACGATAATCGCATAGTACGTTGAGGTCTCCGATGAAATAATAAACGGCTCGACCGTTTGATCGCGCTGCGTAAAATCGCGTTAAACTTGGGTAGCACTCTCGATTAAAATCGCAAGTTATCACCTTCGACCTGGTTATGAAAAACAGTTGATAATAGCACAATAGGAAGGAAAAGCGATAAGAAATGAGGATAGAAGAAAGGAAGAAAGAATATTAGAATAGTCAATTTTTTCCATATTTTAGAACGAAAACTTTTTACACACACTTATGTACACGGAATATTTTAGGACAACTCGAAATCCAAATCATTTAGTAAATTACTTAATGAAATAAATGAAATGAAAAACTTAATGAAATAAATAAATAACGATGAATTCGAGAAAATTTTCATTTAGATATACACGAAAGGAATATCAAAAGATAAATAAAGGAAAGTTTTACAAGTGCATAAAAGATAATAATGGAATTAGTTTCTGACAACCAAGTCGGAGATAGAAAATGATAATACAATGAAATTTTACAAGAAATAATTTGCTTCCGATCTCTCATTATTACATATACAGTTAAAGCAGTGAATCACTGAAATCACAGAAGAGAACGAGGTAGAGAGTGAGGCAGAAAATTGTTCATTTCGTTATTTCGTGTAATATTTAATTAACGGCCGTGTATTGCATTTGCAACAAATCGATGCCATCTCGATAATGAACCTTATCAATTATTACTGTGGCCGATGAGTCGATAAAGTATCTATACAGTGTAACGTGTAACTTCTCTTTTCGCGAAGCGTATTTTACGCAACGCTTTTCCTTGATAAAATGAGAAAACTAATACTTTTAATAAATTTTTTAATATATTTATTGAGTTGTATTTACAAACTAGATGCAATTATATTTATAAAATTAAATAGTCTACAGGAATACTATAATACATACTGAAGTATAAATATCTTTTATTTGCAAATTAGATTATCAATATTGCGTATTATTAATAGCAGAAGAAATAGTCTGTACTTAATAATTAAGAAATAATTAACTCGAGCCAGATTACGCTTGTTTTTTATTACATATAACAATGCACGCAATATTAATATAAGATATAGCTTTATTAAAAAAGTAATTGTTACTATATCTTTCGACGTTCGTAATATTTTACGAATAGGGAACGTGTGACTTTAGGGACACCCTATATGTCCGTTGATACGCGATCGTTGCATTAGCGGCATTACCATATGGAATCGTGAACGGCGTCCCAGAGATTTTGCCGCGATCGCAATTTGCATGATTGATTGCCCTAAAGCTCCTCCGGCTTTTAGCTCCTAGGTGATACTCTTGTTTCCATTAGGAATTAGCCGCTCCATAGAATGCAAAATGCATATGCGTTTAATTTCGCGATTGCAACGTTCCGCGTCTGCATTTCGATTGAAAAAGAAGATAATTGTTACACCTATCTCTATCTGGTGATACATTCTAAAGAGAGCTTATTTTGTAAACGTAGCTTAAATATAATTGCACAATTTACTATTAAAGCAATTTTTCTTTACGAATATAAATTTCGTAATTTTTAGTGTTTTGAAAGCTGTAGATATTAGACAGATTAGAATTCTATAAATTTTTTTTACACAATTTTTGGGAAATTAGAAAGTTGGCAGATTTAGAGAGATCTTGAAAACTTGAAAATATCGAGTCAGTCTAAGCAGTCTCGATAAGTCTTAAACGTGGCAAAACGGCTGGAAACGGTACGAATGCTTTGAGCGCGATGAATCAAAGGTGCGATTTTTTTCTCGGACATTATCGTTCTCACGTTGTGCGTCGAGGCGTCGCCGTCGTCGTGGGATTCGAGGGAAGGAACGCGCGTTCGCGACGGTTGCGTTCCTTCGTGTCCGCGTGCCACCCTCCATGTCCCGGTGTCCTGTTCCCTGTATTACATTCTTGTCGCGGGTAAGACAAGTAAGACAGAAACGCAACCGTAATCCGAGGCGACGCGATCCGGTAATGCCGGCGCGACGGGTGTAATTTCAGATCGGCATTCGCCCGCGATTTAATCGCGCCTTGATGTTGCGCGCCGCGAATTAGCCCGACACGACGCACCGTCGTGGACTTGATTTGCAAATTTTGCTCGCGATATCCATCCGCTTCTCTCGATGAAGTCCGAAATTATCGTCGTCGACTGAAATACGTTTGGAAATTTTCACGCAGAAAGATAAAGCTTCAGAATTGAAACCTGTTTGCGAAGAGGACACTATTTAGCAAATTAACGAGATTCTTATATTTCGATAGCATCACATTCTTTGAACGGCAATTTACTGCGGATAAAAAATAATAATATTTCCGGATCATGCGCTGCTACACTTAGTCTTTGTTACATTTTTGCTAAATAACACAAACATTACATACATGGTTATTCAAATTTTACGATGCTCTCTTTTACGATGTAACGATGCAAGAAAAATCTACCCCGAATATAATCGATGTTTTTCTCTCGTGACACTTTATTACAGCATGCGTCCAATTACGAAGTGGCGGTACGTATAAGCATGTAAAACACGTCCACGAGGGCTGCCTCGTTCCTGCGTGCTACGGTTATGTGACTCGTTACGTCGCAAATTATTTTTTATGCTGTAATTATGAAAAACTGTTATGCTTTACAGCGGCATATGCAGACCGCCGTTACAAAATCCTTGTGCACGCTGTTACATTTTACGATGCACTGATGATATAATTTTCCTAATTAACATCGTCGCGCGCGCGCGCGCATGCATACGAGAAAGAGATTCATATAAATAAAAAAATTAAATTTTTATTAGAGCATTTAAAATCCGCGTAAATATAGAACAACTGCAAGCCATGCTTAGTTTTATATTAATTGTTGTAAATCGATTTCATAAGTTTTTTTTTTATAAATTTAAATCTCTTGTCTAATATCTTGTGTAATGAGCTTACTATTTTCAGAATGTCAATACAATTAATAGTTGTCATTTTTTTAAATATTGTCATTTTTTTAAAATTCCTAGTTTTCAAAAGGAATTTTATGCTTAAGTAGCAAAGTAGTAAAGAACAAAGGTCCGAAGTAATGCCAGCATTATTACTGGAATTTCAAATCCTTTTTTTCTTTTTGCTCAAGAATTTATAATCAAAATTTAAAGGTTGTAAAGTTTTCGTTGTAATCAAGATAAATATCGAATATAAGAGTTTTTTATGTTTTCGGTTAAAGCAATTCCGCATTGTGAAATCCCGTCGCGTCCTATAGTGTGACGCAAGATACAGTAATTCTCGTAAAAAAAAAAATCGCATCGTTGTTGACAACGTCGTCAATCCGCGCGTCGCGCTTCTCCGTCGGTCGACGGATTAGCCGGATAAGTCTTAAACGTTTCCGTGCGCACGATTCCGTGACTTACGCAACGTGGATCTGTGTCGAAGCGAGCGTTCATGCACGGATAATAACCGGAGCAACCAGAAGAGCGGATTAAGCGACAGTACGTGCTTCGCTCGCGCTTTGATCGCCGAACTAGCCGCCGGGAAACGAGCGTGTAACGCGTTCCGGTGATGGTGAAGGAAAATCAGGACGAAAGGGAAGAGGCAAAGCCGCGCTTGTCGTCTCAGCCCTATAAAAGTTATCACAGCAGGGAAATACCCGATGATGAGCGATACAATCGCTGCGTAAATCGGAACCGTATTCTCGCTTCCATTAAATTCCGTAAATATCATGGTATTTGTGTTTTATCCAGGATGGTAAAATCAGGAATGAGTACCGAGTAATACCAGTCGATGCTGTAAATTATATCTGTGTTACAAAATAATAATGTTATAGAAATATTAATGATGTTTGTGAAAAATAATTCTGATATAAAAGATATAAATAGTAATTTTTTTCTCATTATATTCAATATATACATATGTATATTAGCAATAATACTGAAGTTAAGTTAAAATGCGAACAATTAGCCTTACACTGAAAAAAAATTCTGATTAAAAACGGAGGAATCAGAAAAATCTTGTAGGCGTGATCAAATATTCTGGTTGTTACAAGTTATAAAATATTGAGTCATATTATAATAACCAGAATATTTGATCACGCCTACAAGATTTTCTGATTCGTCCGTTTTTAACCAGAATTTTTTTTCAGTGTGAAAATCCAGAATGCTAAATAACGCTACAATCATTTACTGTATCAACGGTATTCCACGCAGACTGTTTATGGACAGATAAATGTGCAGAGGATAAGGGGTGGGAGCAAAGGGATGGCTCACATGACCAAATCCTTGGCGTTCAGTCGACAACGTGTTCACCTGGAAAGTAAAGGAAAGCGCGTGCCCGGGAAAGCGCGGTCGCTTTCGCTTAACCTGTCGGCTTAGCGCGAGAGTTTCGCAGGATAGATTGCTTTAATTTAAGTGGAGTTAGGCTAGCAGCCCGGACCCCGGTACGCATACTACCCCCGTGAGTTAGGTTACCGGAGAGTCCGGCGTCCGGGCTTAATTCGACCCTCCACCCCCCACCGCCGTCCTCTGCGCTTTCACGGAGTCTCTTCTTCGCCCCTTCTGACAGCTTGGGCTTAGCCCCCTCCTTTGCAGATTAGTCCTAGACTCGCGAGAGAGAGAGAGAGAGAGAGAGAGAGGGCACGGGCGGGGGCGGCAGGGGATGAAAAGGGGCTCGAAAGGTGCCCGGACTATGGTGGATCATTCGATATCCACTCTTGCCGTTAAGGCAAAATCGAACCTGGCCGACTGCAATATCCGCATCCACTCCAACTCGCCCCCGCCGCCCACCCTTCTCCTTCAACCCCCTGCGAAACCGCTGGCTTTCATGCTCTCGTCTCGCTCTGCGCTAACCCTCTCGGCTTTTTTCACCCTCGCTCTCCCCCCTTTCTATCCTCTCGTTCCGTTCTATTTCGACGGTGGCGGTCGTTACCGCCGCGAGCTGTGCAGACTCTCTGGGATTCGACTCTCGAAAGTCTGATTCGCCGAGTGAATTTCGTACGCAGGCTCGTAACAATCGAACCGTCGCTCGAAAATCGGAGTAATATAAATCGTTTGAATTAAGCTCGTGTCGATTAAGGTGTCATGTAATTTGACGATCAAAATTATAAATGTTGCATTTTCTTACTGTGATACAAGAGGCAATGATTTATCTAAAATGTATAATTTTATTATTTATATTATTTATTTCATTATATAAATCATATAAACAATGTAAAGATTTAATTCATATTTTTAATTAAATATGTAATAAAAATTAGAATATAATTTTTCAGAATTAATTTTTTCTTTTGTTAGATAGTTTTCAAAAATTTTGTTTTGGGATGATATTTATACAATCAGACTAATTAAAATAAATGACATCAACAATATGTTCATATTATGTTATTCTTATTATATGTGCATATGGAGCATAGATTTACAAGAGAGAAATATTTATAAAATTTTACATACTATTTATGAACTAAATTTAACAAAATAATGATTCTTTTTATATACTTATTTTAACATAATGATTCCATGCTTAGTTTGTATAGTATATAATTACTTTTTGTATCTAATCATAACACTAATAACATCTTGGATTATTTTGTGACAATTCAAACGGCATGTATCATTTCGATTTTCAACTCAGCTCAAGTATTTGCGTTACGAGAGAGCGGCGTGGATTTTTCAACGATGTGGGAAACGTATATCGGGGCTCTTCTGGTGGTTTGCGCGTATCGATTTTACCCGCGAAAATCCCGCGGGAATTAAATATTTATATAGCAAATTTGGGCATGGCGTTTCGCCGAATGTGAAACGCGAGGTCGTGCACAACCCGGAAATAGCTGGAACGAAAAGTGCAATGAAATGTCTCGCGATGACGTGCACGGCAATCTCACTTCTGAAAATAGTCTCTAATCGAGAATATTAAGCCAGAACATATAAATAAAATAATTTATACAGCATAACAAAGCTTTTACAATAAAAAATCATTGTCTGCACCATTTATCTGTTTCCATTTATATCAGGTTGAATTTGTATTTTTTATAAATGATAGCTAATTTCCTGTTACCTATTTTCTATGTTATTTGCTGATATCTATTAATATTTTATTAGAGTTATTATATTTATTAATATTAATATCTATTTTTTAAGATGTATATGGGTATGCTATGACGAATTACGATATTAAATGTTGAAAAATCTCATTTAGTAGTTAAACAGTAATTAAAAATTTATTTATTCACATAAATAATTTATTAACAGTAAAATTGTCGACCAAATTTTTTTAAAGAGATAACACATACATATATATATTTATATATATTATATATATATATTTTTTTTACATATATAGAAAAAGATCACAACTAACAAGCTGATATAGTCTACTACTGTCGTAAATCAAACAGTATTTGCGAACGTACATTTAACCGGGCACTCTACGGGGCATAAATATTTCAATCCCCGACAGGGCAAGGCCGACATTTGTCGGCTGACACGAACAAAATTCACAAATTATAGTTTTCGAAGTTGATGCCTGGAAATAGAACAGAGCAGATTTTTTCCTGCTACTGCTCCACCCTGAACGCGATTGAAAGAGGTAGGGACAATTCAGGAAATGAAATTGCAACTATATGATTTTCCACCCACATTTAACATTTTTGTCATAAAAGATCTGTATCACGATGTATTTGCGAATGCTCTCGAATTGGTCACCATATCAGCTTTTAGTTCCGTTATTCAAATGATATAGGTTGAAAAGTGTAAATATGATGAGATCAACAACAAATGCTGACAAAAATGCACAATTTCAAAGCGCTGTGTGCGAACTTAATGGTTGCATTTTATGAAGCTATTCGTACGAGTTAATATTGAATTCTATTGTAAAATGCGTGAAACGAAAGTAATATTATCTATTTATTTATATAGCATCCCCATATTCGTGTATATTTTGTGCTTCCTTCTAAAATTTAATTTTCATACCTCGATTCTTTATAACATTCAATTTTTTATGAAAGTCATCACAAATTTACACTTTTTGAGCTTATAGGTAATCGATTCGACATGCGATGATATCATTTTGTAACTATCGATCTCCTCGTGAAGGCCGAATCGTTCCCGCGAGAGATGGAAAAGATAACATTCAGAGAGATGATCCTCTCGGCGCGGCCGCATTAATTTAATATACTTTTTGCGATCGCAACAATCATTGTGATCTGTAACGTAATCGTATCATGACAAATGGCGTTTGTTCGACATTTTGGTGATAATTTATTTAACGAGTGTATTTAGGGTCATTACGAAAATGCGTAAATTATTCACGTAGTGTTCTCGGAAAATGAAACACGCAACTCCAATCCTCTTCCGTTTAATGAAACATCGCATTAACGTTTATACGTATTTATTGTTTTTTAAATAGTTTTAAAAAAATTCAATCTAATAGCGAATGATGATATAGGCTAAAAGTTGATAAAGATAATTTAAAAACTTGGAAACTTATATAAGCGAAATTTGGAATTATTTATCGCTATTCAGATATTCAGAAATTGCAAGAGAGTGAAAATATAGACGTTCCAAGATATTAGAATACTACATAATGGCCTTTGCAAAATTTTTGCGATTTTAATTGAACAAATAAAGTCTGTTCGATACATTTGTTAAAATACATAATCGCAGAACAGCGATAAAATGTTACGACTACGTTACGTCGGTCTTGATCTTGTAATTTTACTAGGTTTTTTTCTCAATTCTCCGTCACGCCGGTCTCTTTCAGTCGCTAATCCGCGCGCCGTAATCGTCGGGAGTAACGCTCTAGATTATTGGAACGTCGTTCGTCTCTACTCTGCTTTCATCTCGACGAGGATTAAGACTTTAAAGTCTTATCTTCGTAAAACACGATGCGCCATTTCGACGATGGCTTCGAAGATCGAGTTGTCTGTAAAAAATAGCATTCATTTTATCAACTGCATGAATAGAATTTGCATTTGATTTTGGTATTATTATTTCAGTCATTTCTTATTATTACTTAACCTTAATTAAAAAATTGATTAGTTTTAATACTGACATCATATGAAATAAAAGAGCAGGTTTCAGACTAAGGACTGGTTTTATAGACTATATACTGGTTAAAAATAGATACTAATAATATTTCATAATAGCTTTGTCTTCCTAGAATAAGAAAAATTAATTATTTAATGCATTGTAATGTAATTGTATTATCTCTAATTATATTTGATTGAAGCTGATTTCTTTTTTAAAAATACTTTTAAAAAGCTTTAGATACATGAAAATATAATAGTTTAGAAACTCGGAAATATCGAAATTTGAAGGATTTAGAAAAAAAATTTGAAATTTATAAAAGACTACATACATTTTGGACAACTGCATATTTGAAGCTTGACTATTTAGAGACATGTAAATCTACAAATATGATGTTGTTATGGGGCTTTGACTTGTAGCTAAAAGTCCTATCGCTTGAACGAAAATCTTGATGTGTTATCGCTCGTTCTGCGGCGAGCACTGCCAGCGATGGACATTAAAACCACGTCGACGTCGATTGTGAAGCCGATGTTTTGCGAGTTCCCGCGTCGCCGCGTTCTCGTTGTTCGTTCACTGGATTGATATGGAGGGAAATGAGTCTCGTCGTTACGGCCGATTTTATCACGCTCTTCGCGCGGAACGCCGTGGTTCGTTTCTACCTTGAAATACGAGTCACCGGGTATGCCCGAGTTGTACGAGAGAAACCGGAATACGAACGACACCGTGCAATCGATACTCTCTGCGTCGTGTGGTTAAGTTTAATGTGTCTTGCGTTACCGTCAATTACCATCTTTTTAAGTGAAATCACTCGGCTTGTTTCAGCCTTCCATCCGGTTTGCTTAATTTTTTAACCTCTCCAAGAAAATCCTTTAAGCTACATAAAAATTTGCGATATATATAAAAAATGGCAAATGATATTAGAGATCAAATCGAGAGTCAGAAACGTGCGCGATAAAATAATGTTATATGAGCAGTCTAATTTTTTTTTATTAATGATTTATTGTGATTATTGCATTTTTAAAAATATAAATCTTGTTGATTATGTAATATTTGCAGTTGGACGAGAATGTAGCTGCTTAGAGGGAGTATGATCTTTTAATCGAGACCGTCGGGCAAGCACCGCGAGTCTCAGTTGACGAGAAAGTTTACCGTGAAATTTTTTCAATTAAAAAGCGTCGACGCGTACTGTCCACTGAGCGGAGTGGATGGAGAACAGGAGGCGAGGGCGCACTTTTAATTACTGCGGCGTCGTAACGCATGGCCCGCTTCGGTATAAGACCTGGCTAGAAAAATTCCGACGGCAGCTGCGAACGAATCTCTCGCGACATGACGAGAGCTGGCGCAGCGCGAGGGAAGGAATCTGCAGAAATTAGGTGGAAAGAATATATTGCCCACAATTGTATTTTTGCGGCGCAGTTTTTAATTAGATTAGGAAACTACACAGAAACGGCTCGTGTCTCTAACTAATTTCAATTGGTTTTAAATAATTTGTCGATCGGTACGATGCTGTAATCTCTTGTGAGGGTTTAATCGTGTTTATACATATACGTTGTATATTGCAAGAATAATACAAGTATAGATGATAAAATCTTAATGTAGAAATTAATTTTTGTAATATTTATCTTATTTTAACTTACCATTACGTAATATCGAAAGTCATAAGAATTCGTAAAACAATTGATTGAATTTCAGCTAAATTTTAAATTTGCTGAAGAATTTATAGTTAATAAAAAAATAGATATTTTTTTATCAACAAGTTTATAAAATTTATTTATAATTAACTTTATAAGGAGAAACATTTAAATTCTTAATACATACTTTCATTATTTAAATTAATATATATATATTTATATAAGTATAATATATTATTTAAAAGTATAATTACTTCTTCAAATCTCTGAAATAATCTCCGAAATTTGACGAAAAGAACGCTAACAATACACAGTAGAGGAATCAAGGAAAGCGAGCCGCATTAATCGTTTAAATACTGATTTGCCTCGAGGAACGCAAAGATAGCGAGTCTTTAATGGATGCGCGGTAGTGGATGGTCGGAAGAGGCGGTTTCTGAAAACGTTTCGTGACGCCGTTTAAAGAGGAGGGGACCAGAATGCGTATTTATAGCAGATGACGGAGGTCGTCACGTGGGAATGGACGCGCGGCGTCCATTGACGCGATAAATGTCGCCGTCGGCCATTAACGGCTCTCGCCTTGCCTCATAATCAATGGGAGAGCCCGACGGCAACTCTCGGGCACCTCTCGGGGTCTCCCCGGGGCTCCACCCCGGGGCTTCCCCACCTCATGTCCCTCGTTTCCCGCACTCTCCGTCAACCACCGCGCACGACAAATTAATTCTCTCCGTTTTTCTGCCTTCCAATTACCGTTACCGCCGCTACCGGATCACGTTATCTATCCCGAAGAAGAGAGTGGAGTATTCGGGATGTTAGAGCGGATCCACTCGGCGAGCTTTCAGGAGAGTGGGAAATGGCGTCGTAATGCCTGTTCGCGACGCCGTATTTCGTTCCCGTATAATGGGAATGTTGGGTGGAAAGTTTAGATTGTTGTATAAATGATCGTTTTCTATTAATCAGGGAACCGATTTGGCTGTTTGGCCTGATTTCTTTTTAATAGTTTAAAAATTTTTAATGAGATGATTCTCTCGTATTTACCAAGTTTGTGAGAAACTACCCACAGGACAAATCCGAAACGTACATCATTTATTAAGCAGGAAGCTGCGGCGAAGGAGGAAGCGATGAAAGAGGGATCTTCCCTCGTCTCTGACTCGCGTTTGACTTTAACGAGATAATAACCGCGCGATTACGCGTTTAATTCTCCACGCTTAAGATGCGCGTCGGCGATAAGACGTGACAAATATTGGCCATAACTACGCTCGTAATAGCCGCCCGCTGCGCTGACACAACCGGCTTGCGGCGCGTGATGACGCCGATGAGGAGGAACCGAACACGGGTGTGAAGAAAAAAAGACTATACAGAGCGCGAGCACGCGCGCCTTTCTCTGGAGAAGAACGAGAGCAGGAACCTGTTTCGTGCCTCAGTCCTGCTCAGGTGTCGTCAACGCTGTGCTCGTGTTAATCTTTTTTTTATACATGTAATTCCTTTCCTTCGTTCTCGATGTTTACGATTTGAGAAATGTACTGTTTCTATATTAGTGTAATAAAATTAATGCTTAATGAGGCGAGAATACATGGAAGAGTCACATTCATACAAAGCCATTCAATAGTAATGTTACAGATAAATTTTTATGTTTTGATATACATACGAAAAAATGTGCTATGAATTCGGTAGTATGCTAATTTAAAATTAAATTTATGCATGAATTTTTTTCCATGTATTATTAAATTACAACAGTGTAATCATACATTCTAAACTTATATTTTAAAGATTCTACAAATATTATTTTTTTTTAAAATGTGCAAGTGACTAAAAAAAAATGATGAAAATATCATATGCATGCTGATTAATATTATGCTTTTTAGTCAAAAATTGAAATCTTGATTAGTCAAATGAGTCAATTTACAATTTTTTATTAGATAAATTTTTTTCTTTTATAGTGATTGGATAAATCTAATATAATTAAACGTGCATTCGTATACTTTAAAAAATGTTTCTTATATTTAGCATACAATATAACATTTTCTTTGATGGAAAAAGAATTATTATGTCACTTTAATTTTACACAATCAATAGTTATTACCTATAAAAATTTAGAAAAGAAGATGAAACGTAAATTAGGAGGAATAAAACTCAGTGGGGGATTTTTAAGTCCCGATGGTCCATAAAGAGTTAATATAATATGATATGACAAAGCTTATATGACGTCGTAATATTATGTCCTTAGTTTAATCCGCGCAAGCGATTCGAAGTCTGAACAAAAGAGCGCGAAGGACTTTTTCCGGGTTACCCCGGGGCTAGGCAAGAAATTCAAGCCGACCGTGAACCATGTACGTGGAAATTAACAGCTTAACTTGGTTACCTAAGAAGAGCTCCAGGTAGTCCCTTGAAAGTGCCACGCGTTCGCGAGCTTGACCCGGAAATTCGCCGGAGCACGACGGCGAAACTTAACCCATTATATTTCTCCGTACCCCGCCGACCGACCTCCGCCTTCTCCTACCATATCCTCTCCGCAATATCTGCGTCATTATTTCCTCCGCGCCGTATAATCTCGTGTGACACATCCCGAGACTTTGGTCGGCCTTTCACAATTGGCTGTAGACATAATTTTGTTCGAAGCACCGAGCAGATAATCAAAATGTATTATATTGTAGTTGTAAATTTTACTTCTTAATATCATGTAATTAAAATCACGGGTAATTCTTCAGATTCATTGATTTTTAGCAAAAGTTTTGTGGAAAATTTAATTTCATCCGCGAACCTTTTACATATTAAATATTTAATTTTTATTGAGGGGTTTGAATTCATAAATTGTATAAATCTTAATCTTAATCAGCAAATAAGTTGTTACATTCTCTCGACTCTCTTTACTTTCTCAACTGTTCAATTTCAAGTTGTAGCACCGACCTATCTCAGTCCCCTCGCGAGACCTTATTTTTCTCGGTCCAAAAATCCTCTCTGCCGCAATCAGACTGCAATCTCTACAAAGGGGAACCAACAACGAAACTCGCGATAAAAATTCGCAGCAAGCGGCAATAAAGCGCATCAAGCCGCGGCAGCTAATTGCCGTGGTCGGCAATAATCGGCCGCGCGCCACCACGAGCGGCGGGCAATTATTTTTACGACGAGGATGATATTGTCCATTTATTTAGCAGAGCTAGGCGCAGCGCAGCGCATCGTGGCGCTTCGCTGCCGATACGACCGTCCGTGTTAACCCGCGGCGCGACGGTAATGGTCGTATAAATTCCACGCTATTTCCCGCAGTAACGCGACAACTCCATTCCGACGATTCCTGCCCGCGTGGTTCTGATACGCGCGCACCGCTTTCGCCGATTCATAATTTTCGGTGTGATTAATAAGAGGAAAGGAAACGGAATAATAATCACTAAATCTTGTTTAACCAAGGAGGGAAAGATAATAATGGCTACAAACATTTAACTAAGAAGGAAGCGTGCAACATTATCCCTGAGTAATTTATTTAAAAAAATGAGGATAACATCAATCAAGATTATTTAAGAATGTTATAAGCTTGATGTAACTGTTACTATAGGCTTTTAGATCGTAATATTTCACAGAACAAAAGTTGCACTATTATTGTAGAAATTTTGATTGACCAACTTGAGTTTCTTAAGTTCCTAACGAAACATTGTTCTTCCTTAAAGTATGAAGTTAGATAACTATAGACTGCTGTGTTACTCTTGGGAGACAAATCTCTCTAAAGAAATATTAGCAAAATTAAAGTTGTCAAAATAATATCACAAAATTTCATAAAATTATAGAAAGCTATAAAAAACTTAAACAATTGATGACCAATATAGATCCATGGTCTCGTGGTAATATTCGAGATAGACGTAAATGGAAGTCGGCATGCCGCAAAAGACACGTAAGAAGCCGACAGAAATAATTACAGTGGAAGTGTAGGCGTGGATTGAGAAATTACGAGGAAACGCTTATTAAAACCACGAGAAGAACCGCGCGAACGACAGAAATGGGCAGGATTTAAGATTTCATTCAAGATACGATTAAGAGTTAATTAGTTTTATTAATGAATTGACTATATAAAAAATTATGCGTATGTTTGTTATATGTGACTGATAATAATTAATTGATATATGAAATAAATTTAAGGTATAAAAATGATAACTGCTGGACTTAAGAAATCCTCATCTTAAATCTTAACACACATATATGTATACCTAATAACAATTAATAAAAATACATAATACATAAAAATAATTTTTATTTGAAATAATTTTTATTTCAAAATTTTTCTATTTCTATTATGAAAAAAGTTAATTTAAAAAAAGTACTCTTAGTCTCTTCTTTGTGTCATTAAAATTTCAATTTGATTGAATTCCTTCTTAGATCGCTTATGAGCATCTCTATTAATTAAAATGAAGACAATTAAAGTCTCTCAAAATACTTCTGGCACCGGTTGGACGATGTCGAAATTTAGATCTGGCGTTCAGTGTGTTAATTACTCACGGTTGTTTTATCATAGTCCCTGGCTCTCATCGACCAGAAACCGACGAGAAAAATCGCCATCGCATTCATCAGAATCGTAAATTTGCTATGCGAATGGTTTAATGCATTTACGCAATAAACTATGTAAAATCATATTTATACGCATGTAAAATATAAATATTTTTCGTTAACGAGGGAAGGTTTTCAAGTGTAAATTGCAATATAATGTCAAACGTACACAGATTACTTCCTTTGATAACCAAAAAGAGAAATTTATCATTTATAAGCCCAACCTTTGCGAGATAAGCACAAACAAATATCGAATATACACGAATTTTAACGGATCATTAGCGTGTTACACGCATCAATTTGCCGATTTTAGCTTTTTTAGCAAAATTTAAGCATGAAATATCTGATATAATATTTATTTATATGTGCATACGATTTCTAATTTTTGTTTTTGCTAGATATTTCATATGTGTAGATCAACTTTTTCTCCTCATAATTAATGTATAGTTATAATTATTGAATGTATGTTTATCATTATATTGTGATTATTAATTTACATAAAATTTCTATGAAAATCCGCGTCTAAAATTGACCGAAAAATAAAATTTCTCTTTATTCGTATCTGTAACTTGTATTTCTTCAAATCAAAGTACAGAAAGGAGTTACTTATACGTTTACATGTTAATTTTAGTTTCTAGTAGCAAGATTAAAGCTCTTGAACGCTACCGTAATTCGAGCTTTTTCTATCGCGTTTCCTTTACGAGGTGCCTTCGCAAATTTTTTTAATGGATCCCGTTTCCTCGCTTACGTGAAGCTGGTAGAGATATAGCCGGAGTGCATTCAGCGGTGCTTAATAACGGGCCAGCTTTGCACGCGCGGACGAAGTACGTGAGGGTGAGAGCATTTCGAAAAATATGGATGAGGCGCGCTTCGACGGCGCGCCCCGTGCACGGACGCTGTTTAAACAGTGGCCGACGCTATTTGCATGTAATTACCGCGTCGACGATTTAACATTAGCAACGCTGCATTTATACAACGCCGTTGCGCCGTCCGTCACGCTCTGGCTCGCGTCTCGCTTTACGTCCCGCTTCGTTGCGGACTTGCATCGTAGACTATTTGAAATGTCTATCATGTCAAAAGTCTACCGCAGGCGTATGACTAAATTTGCAATAATATACATTAAATACGAAAAATACTATGAGAATAATAAATCGAAATTTAATCTATCTAAAATATGGATTTTTAGAAAATTGGAAATAATTACTTGATTTATTTACAAGATACAAGTGTATCAAATTATTTATTTGAAAAAGTTTTACATGGTGCATATATCTAGTTTGCTGTTCTGCACCCTTTGTATTTCTTACTTTTGTTATATTTGTTAATTTATTCAATATCTGTATCGCTATTTTACAAAATTTCTCAATTACTGAAGTAAACTCACAAATTTGGGTTATCATTTTCATGAACTATATTCTTTCTGCCTAGTATTTAACTTTAGGCTGTAGAACCCTCACGCGATTATCGCCGGTGATCTCCCGGGGCGATAAGCTCGCTTGAAATTCCCGTTTCGCTGGCGTAAGTTCTCGTCGATTGCCGAGCGCGGGAGAAGCGTCTCGATAAACTCTCCTCGTTATTGATTTATTTGGGTGCTTAATATGTATTACCGGCGTTATTCCGGGGGTCGACTCGCGTGATGAGGCGCGGTGTGGCGCGGCGCTGCGCCGCAACGCGGTAATCCCCGTTCCGGCGAGGAGTTACGATTCCGGGCTCGTCGTTAAGCGAGCTCGCGGACTGCAGTTGGCCGCCACTGCAATTCCGACCGATCAATTTTGCCGAGGAACCGCTCTCGATTTTCTCTTTCTACCGCTCGTCGACACGAACTCACGACAAGGAGTTCTCTTGGACACGATCGTCGTCCGCCGCTAATTTTAAGCAGCTCATACAATTGGCCGAACCGCAACGCGAACCGCGAATCCGCTCATTGACCGGTGCAGCTGTTATAAGGATCTCAATGAGACGAGCGACGCCGGCAGGTGTGACCCTTTCATTCTCCTTTCCCGTCCCTTTTTCTCTACTCTACATTATTCGCTCTACTCTCTATGTACTTTGTCTATTTTCGCCGTTGATCCGCGGCAAGCTCGTTGCTTCGTTCGAACCGTCGTATTTATAACTCGAGAGAATGATGTACGGGGGCATCGGCGACCGTCCCGAGAAGCTACCGAGGTCAACGACGACCTCGTGGATGGATGAACGACCGACGACGAGAGAAATCGCTGTCTGGATACTGGACACAACCATGAATCTTGAGAGAGTCAAAACTTTCCTTCGTTTTATAACACTTTCTTAAACCTCCCTCGTTCAATTTTTATTATATCTGAAAGTTCTGTATAAAATAATATTTTTTTTTTTTTGGTAAAGACATAAAATTTATGACGGTGCAATCTTATGATTAGAAAATAAGATTAAAATGTGGAGAAGTAGGTGAAACATAGATGCGCACAGTTAGTATACTTTATAATATTTTCTGTTAATATTTTTTTTACTCACCTTACTGTTTGTTTTCAAGTGAATCATTCAATTGGTGACAGGAAAAATGGAATGCGCAAGCTATAGCCGCACGCGATGAGAGCGCGAAGCCGTATCAGTATCTGCCCGATCTCTATATTTATCGCTGTTCAGCGACATTCTTTAACGATGTGGCCGCCGTGGTGCGAAATAGCTCAGGCTTCGATCGTACGATACGCCGTCGCGATTTCCATTCGGATCGCGCAGATGGTACCGCCGAATTTCCGGCGAATTACACGCCGTAGATCTGCCGCGGTCGACACTGTCTACAAGCTCGTCCGAAATTGGCAATACGTTTCGCCCATCCGATTGAGTACTTTTGGCGGACACTTCCGCGAGTGCTCGACCCGCTCTCTCGGAAAGTCGCTTCTCCGATATTTTCGCAGATCGAAGTTTTCGCGGGAGCCATGTGTGCGGAAGGCAGATATGATATTACGGGAATTTAATTAGCCCGAACTCGGGCGAGTCTGCGATATCGTTCGCGGAGCGATCGGCGCCCGAGGAGCGATTGTTCGAGGATTAGCGCGAGCTCCCCTTGCCATTAATTGAAATTCATTGTTATTCTCTGAATTGGCTCTGGATAATGGTATTTTTCAAGAACTAAGAAAGTACTCTTGAAAAGAGGAGAGAAAGAGTCTTGTCCTTCCAAGATTTTTACTGCTAAAAGATAAAAAAGTTAAATTACAAGAATTGGAAAGTTGTGAAAGAATGACTTTTATTTAGGGAGTTAGATGTTTAGGGATTTGTCGCGATTGTGATATTTCAAATCGATTTTTATTCCACGATTATTAATGACATGAATAGTTTTGCTATTTAAATGCAGATTTTTTACTTAGCAGAATCTCAAAAGCTTTGTTTACAAGGAATATAATAGGAATAGAATGTGATGTACATTATAAGAATTTTGTTATTTTGTCGTATTAATTTTGATTATAAACTGATTAGAAACTCCTTTACGCAGTTGAAGAAAAAAGAGGAATCTGATGGAGGTAGAAGATTAAAAAATTCTTTATCCGTTATACGTTGCATTTTAATTAGAAGATTTTCGCGATTAAATCTAATACCGTTGATTGCATTCGTCGGCGGTTGATTAAATAAAGGTTGCACAGTATTCTTTGTATATCTACTTTTGAGTACTGTTTGTACTTAACTATTCTGAAAAGCGTATTTTAAGCGAGATACGAGAGTGCAATGTGATAAACCGAGTTCCATCTCCTTCTCTTGGCGCTCCTAGAATACTCATGGCGGAGGCCATCAATAAATCAAGCTGGAATTCGCGTATTAAGTGAAACCGAGTTCAAGCGTTGCAGCAGGTTCACTGCAATTAAGTCGCGCACTTATCAGAGTGCTAAGTTAGAGTGCTCGCCTAACTAGGAGACCGCGAGGAAGGGAATGGAATGAGCGAACAAGAAGAACAGGCGCAAAGATGCGTCGAGGAGTAAGGAATTATTTTTACTGATGTATTCGTGACATGGAATTTTGCCAAATGCGCCATCAGAATTTTCTAGTTCAATCTAATACGTTCGTGAGTTATTTATTGAAGTTCAAATTTTGCTGATTAATATTATATCATTATTCTTCAGTTTACTTCAGTTAATTTTTATCTCACGAAATGTTGCCAAGATATGTAACTCTAGAAATAAAAAGCACAGCATTCAATAAAATTCTTGTTAAAATTTTATTGTCAGAATGATTCTAATTTGATTTAAAAAAATCAGTTGAAAGAAAAAATTCTTTTCTTAAAAATATGAAAGAAGGGAATCATTTTTTAATTTAGAATATTTCAAGAACTTTTCAAGAATTTTCCCAGTTTCTCCTATCTTTGCAAATGTATTATAACAGCAATTTCGAAAATTTCGTATTTCGTATTTCGAAAATACGCAATTGTGTTCTATCATATCCTTGTATTTGAAGTTCAATGGAGAAAAGACGATTGCAGACTGACAGGTGTAATTCGTCTACCGGCATCACCCGGAAGTAAGGAATGACGGTCCAGAATAACTCCAGGCAACATTTCGGTGCACGTTCATCGTCAGAAACCTTATCGCGATTCGGGTAGCAACGACGTGACGATTGGTCCAGAGCCAAGAACGACGACCTCTTGCCGAAGTATATATCCAGATGGGAACTGGGGAAATCTAATGTCGGGACATACCGAAAATTAATATTCGAAACGTTCCACCAGATTCTCCATAGATTATCCACTTTTACTTTTCGCTCCATCTCTGTCTCTCTCTCTCTCTCTCTCTTTACCTCTCCTCCTCTCAAGATTTGTCATTTAATGTATGTTATATCGTGACTAGACTCTGTATAACATTAGACTACTTTTAGAATTTCGAGATCATATTAATTTCAGATAATTCGTGGAATACGTGGAGTATTTTTAATTGAAATATATAATTTTAGAGAAACTCTCCGACGTTTCTAATAAATAACTATCCTCGTGACAGATTTCGTAATATACTACAATAGGATAAAAGAAAATTTGAAGGATGAAAAGTTCGAAATAAAAGAAATAAAGATTTGAAAAGTAAAAGAGACAAAAATATAACGAGATAATATAATAATGGAAAAATGATGACAAACAGCGTATGTGGAACAAAAATTTGCAACATTTTTTGTAAATATTGGAATATTTAAATAAATAATAAATGTTTAAGAATTTCTATGCATGCTCTGCTACACTATTACTACTCTCATATTTATCCGATTGATGAAAATTTTATAGCAATATTTTTGGATAGGATATTTCTGTGAAAGAGCTATATTTTGATGAACAATAAATTTGCTAAGCTATTATATAAAAATATCTTCCATGCGAATAAGTATATTATGTGCAAGATGAGACACAACAGTGATAACTTATTTCTAAACCGAAACTAATTGAAGGATTATGAAATCATATGTTGCCGGAAATAAACTTGCATGAAATAAACGAGCCTCGCATTTTTGAGACCGACATCGCATTTCTTCGATAGTAAGTTAATGGAACTGGCATGAATGGGAATAGCTGTTGAGCGAAGTTAAGCGAAGGAGGCAGGGAGCGGCTCTTACCGTCCCGACAGGTCTAACGCCATTAACGCCCGAGCAGCGAATTATGCCGGATTTGCGCCGCTATCGTAAGATTTCTCGAAAGTATCTCTAGTCCGCTTGACTTTGGCGTGCAGCGTAGCTCGCGTTTAACGTTAATGGAACCCGAACGCCCATTTAAAATACATTTATCAGCGAAGGACGGCAAAGCGACGGAGCTTCGTGAATTCACGAATATCCACGAGTATACGTCTCGTTGTGAGAGTGTAGTTTATCACTTACGTGTTTTATTAATTATTATTCACTTATCGCTAAACGCGAATAAATTATAAGAAATATATCCGATATTTATGGCAAGAGGTATGTAATTGAAAGAAAGTGATTGTGAGGCGTTTACAATAAGCTATAAATAATAATGACTTTAAGTTTAGATTTTTTTTGCTGTAATGAAGGTATTTACGATACTCTCATTAGCGACTTCCCCTTCAAGATGACCATGTTACCAATCTCTCATGCGGAGAATAAATTTAACTCAACATTGCTGTCAGTTTCGATAATATCGTTGGAAGTCATCCAAATTTAAGCGCGCCGAGTTCCGTTCTCAAATTATTTTGGTTGACGGGAACGTCACAGAGTCTTTGTGCTTTGAACTTCGTTTTAAGTTTTGAAAGGCGGAAATGGATTACACGGAAGCTAAGATATGAAGAGACATTTTTGACCCTTCGCATCTCTTTCGAAGTATGATATTACTTTCAAACTGGGCAACTAGGGCATCCGTTCTTCTTCTCTGTGTGAAGAAAACTGTGAGAAAATTCCGAGAAAGAATATCTAATTGATGAAAGAAATTTATAAGTATAAGAATCAAATGAAAATTTCGTGTTAAACTTTTATGAAAGAGGTTTATTAAGCTCTGTGAAATTGGCACCCTGAAATATGAATTTTTACAAAATTGAAGACATTTGATTATCCACAATTTGTCCACATTTGTTCATAAATAATCGTTTTTGTTCATTTTATAAATTAAAGAATAAATTCAATCGATTGAAAAAGACAATTTTGGAAAGATCCCGATGTCAACTTCATAAATCTGATTTATTAATGAAGTGAGTTTGTAAAATCTTTTTAAAATCTTTTTTGTTATACAGGCAAAAATTTTTATGTAAATGATATTAATAACAGAAAAATATATAATAATATATTACCGATAAGAAAATAAATTTTTTATTTTAAATAA
This sequence comes from Tetramorium bicarinatum, assembly GCA_928718305.1. Classification (NCBI taxonomy): domain Eukaryota; kingdom Metazoa; phylum Arthropoda; class Insecta; order Hymenoptera; family Formicidae; genus Tetramorium; species Tetramorium bicarinatum. The sequence continues at coordinate 14,770,435 of OV788320.1, forward strand.
ATTATATAAAAATATTCATACAGAGTGTCTTTTATATGTATATCGAATTTTTTTGTATTATCTTTAAATACAAAGATAACGTGATAAGAATGTTTTTATTAGCCGTCTGATCCAATGCAATGGAAAAATATCTTGAACGGTTCTGTGCAGATAGAGAAGACAAAATGATTGGAAGGAAGGAAAATGCTAAGCTGCTGGTCCCGTTTGGACCACTACGGGAAGGTCATAGAGCAATTCTGGTCACGTATCTCTGCAGGATTAGGTTCCGCTCTCGCAAAATGGCCAACCGCGTTTTGTCCCGCTCCAGAATTTACACCATGCGACGATTCTTTCGCGCGACGATACCGAAATCCAAAGTTACTTCTCGCTCTTTTCTGTGACATTCATTGCGCCGGCAATTGTTTTAAAAGCGGATCCTCGTAATGGGAACGATCACCGTGGCTTAGGAATGAATTCAGAGTCGGAAAAGCGATTAAACAGGGCGATGCGCAACCATTACTACGGCGAGATAGTGATTTTATGTCGCGTCTTATTTCTGTGCGTCGTATTGTGTTCGTTATTTTAGTCAATTTTTATTCTTTGATGAAAGTTCTTTTACGTAAAGTAAAAGTAATTGAAATGTTTACCAAGTTTTAAGAGTTTTGAAGTATTCGGGAGTGCGCTCCCGCAGAAGTTTTTCGGGGAAATTTCATAGGGGGACAAATAAATCTACAAAACTCTTCATCTTATATTGCGTAAAGGCAGGAGATTGGTAAAACAGTGTACTTTTTTCGAAGCTATTGCTTTTGATCTTTATTAAAAATGGAAGAACTCCCGAAAACTATCTCAATTATTGTTTAACTGAATATCGTACTTTTCGCAAAGAAAGACAGCAGGAACTCATTCTAATTTACGATTAAATGTTAACAAATTGTGAGACTTTCGTCTTAAAATCAATTTTATCCTTGTTGATTTAATGCAATTGGTTTATGTAACTCGTACGTCTTGTTTATTTATTATATTAAAGAATATAATTTACTTTTTTTTATTTATACTTATTTAATTAATCTTAATGAAATATTACACGCGATTCTATTTTTCATTCGAAGAAACGGAATTGAATTTCACTCTTGGTTGATTAAACAGAAGTGTGACGTTTGCGAAAAAGTGACTCTCGAGATTTATCAGTTGCTGCGACAAACTGCAATCCGGCAGTGAATTGCAGTCTAGCGCAAACATAAAGGGTCGCCCTTTAGTTTTAGCGACCCCTCGAGTCTCGAAGGACTCGTTTCCACCGCCCTCGCAAGGAACTTACGACCCTCGTCGAAGGAACTTATTAAATTTCGTAGGGCGGTTTTATTCCGCTTCCCGAACGCGGTTCCGATCCACCCGTCGAGATAGCGACGGGATCTATGCGAGGAGTTTTTAAGTGACCGCGAGATTAAAACGTCCACCGCTGCATATTTCCGCGAGATCTTGCGATGGCGGCGACGTAATTAAAAGGTATTCCGGGGACTATACTTCGCCGTCCCTTTATCTCGCTGCCACGGTGTGAACGAACAATAGCCGTGACTTTGTCATACCGCAGTTTCCGCGAGGATCTTCCTGAGAAAATAGATTCATTTGTTTACCGTAAAATGGTGTAGAATTTCATAGGTAACGCTGTAGAGGCCAAGATATTGTGCCGTGCAACGCGACATGATATCATCTTTTAAGATAATCTTTTAAAAAAAGGTCCCAATTCATCATGCGCAAATCTGAAATTTGTTGTGCAAACATATTACATGTTAAAATTCATTTTGATATATATTTCATCAGTTTTAATTACTATTACACAATCATATATTTTACACTCCGCCAAATTTTATATGCAATATAATATACAAAATTTATATTATATTTATTTATTAACTTAGTATGACATAAATTATATTAATTATAATTATATTGTTATAATATATAAATGTAAATCAAAATGTTTTCTCTTCATGTATATTAAGATTTCAATTTCTGTTTCAGGTAAGCAAAGAAAGCAAAATCTTGACATGCTACACCTGCACGTAAGTTAAATATCTTTAGTATTTTTTTTAGTATTATTAGTTATAAAAATAATTAATGGAATTTTTCAAAATAAATATAATGACAACGATAGAGTCGCGAAAAGGACAAGCGACTCTCCGTGGATCGCGTAATCGCATATTTAAGAGCGGAAGGTTGCTTCAGCAAGATGGCGTCTAACGCTTTATAAACATCGTAGCGAGGCGTGACGTGAAATAATTAATTCACCAAAGCGAGCCGGCAGTGCCAGGCAAGTTTGCCAAGCTGAAGAACCTGGTCCCTGAATTGTCGATCAGCGCTCCAAGTCTCGCGAACGGCTAATTAGGTATTATAATGGCGCTGAATCGGCACCGAGTCGTGGTTTTGAATAATTTCATCCAAGGAATAAATCGAAGCCGGAAGTTTATAAACGCGTCAAGTGCCAAATTAGGGAACTTTGCTCGCAGTGGCTAGCAAAATGCTGTTATCGTCAATCAAAGAATCATATAATGAATGGTGGCTTTCCCCTAACTGGATTGTTATCACCACGTGTTAGAATAATCAAATCCGCTGCTAAAGTTGTCAGCAATTAAGATCTCTATCTAGAAATAAATAGAAAATTCAAGCTATGTAAATTCATATTCACATTTACGTGGCTAGTATATTTAATTCCATATAAATTCCAGACTTTTCTGTATTTTGCAAATATTTGACTTATTTTTAGAAATTTTAAAATTTTATATTTCACTTTATTGAATATATTTTGCATATATTCTGCATATCACTTATTACTTATGTTTCATACAGCTTACGTCTTACAAATCCTCAAGTTCATGGATTCTATCTTTTACAAATTTTAGATTCCATAGAGCCCTATATCTCACGGGTTCTACGTCTCACAAACTCTACATTTAGACTTTATGTTTCACAAATTCAAGCTCTTATAAGGTCTACATATCTCGCAAATTTCAAGTTTTATTGGTTCTATATTCAGCTTTTCCCGCTGACGCCGCGAATTTACACTCTATTCTTTTTTATTCTCTCCGCGAATGAAATATCTGAGTCGTTTATATTCTTAACTAATTGCTTTCTTTCGCGGCCCGAAAAATCGCTCGATCGTTTCTCGATTCCCGGGGAACTCGCGAATTTCCTCTCGGCACGCGAATTTTCTGTATGCATCGTCTTCGCGGCGGAGAGGGAAAGAAGGAGGAGAAGGCCGAAGGGAGTCAATACCTTTCCTTTCGGCGCGGTCGGCGAGGGAGATGGGGGAGGTAGATTTATAAGAAGGAACTCAGGTCGAAATCTCATGCAAATCAATGCAGGCCGACGGGGATGTGGAGCGGCGAAGCGAAGAGAAGGGGGTGTTGTCGATCGTTCTTCGTAGATACACGTAGATACGCCGTGCAGCCGTGAAGAACGGGGAAGAGAAAGAGAGAGAGAGGGAGCCCGAGTTAGGAGGCGGAGAGGGTTGGAACGTAGGTGTGTGACTGTATTATATATCCCCTATCGCTGGTTTATGCAGCCATAAATAGCGTTTATACGCTCGGTAAAGTATTCCCGAAGCAGCGGCAGGCCCCGGCCTTCCGCCTATCCGCTATCTATTCTATTATGCCCCGACATAGTACCTAACTACATCTACCCCGACGCCGCGCCGAGCGCTCCGTGCTTCTCACACATATCCGCCATTCCCATTCCTTTTTCCGCCGCGCCCTCCGCGAACTCTGCCGCCTCGCGAATTCCGTCTTTCGAATTCTCGTGTGTCGCGGGAATCTTACTCGATATATTCACCGTCGCGCCTTATCCACCATCGGGAGGTTGCGCTACCCCTTCCGCGAGGTTATCGCTATATTTGGAGATAGACGCCGCTCTTATCCGGCCGTGACTTCTATTCGCGATTCGCGCCGATTTGTCAGCGGAGTTCGCGGATGTTCCACGAAATTCGCAAGACTGGTTGGCATCGCGTTCGCGGATGCAGATGAGCGTTGCAATGTCTACTCTCATTGTAATATAGTTTTATATCATTTTATATTAAAATGATTTAAAAATTTTTCTAAGACTAGAAAAGTTTTCTAAGACTGCAGTCCCATGGGCACAATTGTAAACGCTCCACGATTTTCTAATACTTAACTTAAAAATGTAATTTGAGTAATGTATATTTGTCTTTTTTTTTTAATAGTTAAAAATGTTATCGAGATTTCAATCTTGAATAATGCATAAGCGTTTAAAGCATACTTTACTTATTAAATAACATCTTTGAATTGTTAATGTTATTCTAATAAAAGACTATATTTTACTATTTTTTATGTCCTGTGATTTCTTCGTTTATATAAGTTTTTTCTAAAAATCTACAAGATTCTAAAATAATTTAAACTTTTAACTGTATACGGGACAGCATCGATATACAATTCTGTATTGGGCTAAAAATGTTTAAGATGCACACAAAGAATTTAATATCGTTACACATTAGTTTTTGGATAATTTCATGAATTAATCTATAATTAAAATTGAACACAAGTTAACTTAATTTATAACTCAATATATTTAAAACGATTACATGAAGAAATAAGTGTAGCGTTCTTATTAAACCCACAAAAGAGTGCAAAGGCTCTTAAAGAGGCTACCGAGCAAAGAAGACGGGTACGATAGGTGAAGGAAGTGGGATTGCTGCGAGACACGCGGCTTGGCGTGTGCTTAGAGCTGAAGCCGGGTTGCGTTAACTCCCGAGTACACCAGGTTGGGTTTATTGGGCCCTGAATACTCAACCTACCTCACACCCTCTGCAGCTGGTGCGCTGGATGTGTAACGTATTCGATCTAATGCATTCTCGCAATAAACTTTATTACCATGTTGCTTGCTTGCGTGGCTGTGCTGCTCCTATGCACCACGAGCTTCAACAACACCGATGCATGCGTCGATCCGGTGTGGGTGGGCGATGCCTTAGTCTTGGCCGGAACTTGCAAGCCGATGCTATCACGGATGTTGCGCGCCAATGGAAACGGCCCTTCGTGGTAGTCCTCTCTTATCGTTCCCATTGAGAATGCGTCAGCTCAGATTCGCTTTTAGACGGCGTTGGTCGATGCTAATCGCGATTAATTTACGTCTTCTTTATATGTATTTGAATGGAAAACTCTTACCTATATTTGCCAAATATAACAGTATAATATAATAACATAAATAATAAAGTTCTGGATGAATTTAATCAGAATTAAATTGTAATAAAATATATAAATCTAATTACATTTATTATTATCTGCTGAGAAATATTATAGAAAAAAACATATTTGCCAAAATTTTCATTTAATAATACATATAGATTGATTTCTTAATTATACAGTTATCTATGTATGAATTATGTTAAATTGTACAACCAGATTGAGCAAGAAAATATTTAAGATATTTGTGTACAAAAAGAATTTATCATCACTTTAAATTTATTTCTGGATATTATCTGGATATTACATTTCAGAAAGTGTAAATGTTACGTGCTGCTTAGTGATAACTATTACAATGTAAGCGACGAGTAGCATGTAGTATCGTGCTTTAACATCCATGTTGAGGACCATAGCGCCATGATGGAACGTCGAATTCGAATTTTGCAGCGAACAAGCTTCTCGCGACACGCGAAAGTTTTGCAAGGTAAACTTAGCCCCATGCAAGCTGCACAGTTAGCGAATCAACTAGGTGGCAGGGAGGCTGTCTGGTTGGCTGCACGGCTGGTTTGTTGGTTGGTTGGTTGGTTGGGTGGACTTGTTGTTCTAACTTCGCTCCCTTCGGCAATCTCTCTTCTCGTATCTCGATGCATCTCTCTTTCTCTCTCTCTCTCTCTCTCTACCTGTCTTCGCTTTACTCTATTTCTTCTTCAGCTTTTCTTTCTCCCAATTTTGTTCCGTTCTTTCTCATATGTCTTCTTCCTTGTTCTCGCTTGGCTAAAGATCGTCGCGGTAGTCGAGCCAAAAAAATGACCATGTAAATTACCTCCAAGAACAATGGCCACTCCGCAACTCCTCATGATTCCTCTTTTCTCAGAGACGCAACCAGGAGCCCGCACGATTGCCGTCTACTAGCCGGTGCGGCTACTTAAAACTTGATGCTCAAAACTTTGCTGCTTTCGTGACGATCGATGACGCGGAACTCTCGTCGGCATGTTAGTGAAGTCCTCCGGAAAGTTCAGAGAGTACGATTGAGCTTGGAACATTGGTTAACGAAGCTTTTATCTCGTCCGCGTCTCGCTCGAAAGAAGAATTGAGAGAATTATTCGTCATTAGCGTCCAGCGACCGTAAACTGAACAATGTTCGATTGCTGTTGCTATTGATGCTAATTTCAAACTTTATTCAACGAATTTTTCTTCTTGAATTGTATTATGATCGCGAAATGCGTATTGTAATTAAGGCGCATAATTTATCATTTGCAAATTGTGTTTAGCAATTGATTAAGGTCTCTATTTCTTTTTAAAGAAATTATTCTAATTAAGGGATTATTGATTCTGCATCAAGGAGAGAACCCTCCAGTTCTCTTTTTTTTTTTTATTCCAACTTTTACAGCATTTGAATTTTTTTCTCCATACATTAATTATCCTTCACTTTTGCATTGTACGTCAATTCGATCACTCTTTTCGATCTCGACAACTTGTTTGGCGAAATTAATGAGAGAGAGGATCGCGAGCGTGACGTCGCGTTTCCAACTCCCAACGCGCTTTCTCATTAAAAGACGAAAACAAGCTGGCTATTTAGCCTGGCAATGTCGGACGGCGAAATTGTTTCGCCCGGCACGGAACGAAAGTTTTCCGATCGGGAACGCTCGATGCTGTTCCCGGTTGCGAAGCCGCACCAGCAACTTTTGACAGTCGACGATCGCCCGTACGGGCTTGTCTCCTCTGCCCGGGAGAAAGACTGGGGAGAAAGACTATCCTTGACGATCTATCTCTTTCGCCTTCGTTTCGCACGCGAACGGGCGTTTTCGCCTCGCCGGCGAACGAGTTTCACGGATCGATCCGTTTCAGGGTGAACGCGCATTTCTCATTAAGCTCGAGCACCCGCCACTGAGAAATTATGAAGTGAGTTTAATTGTTCCGGCCTGTACCTTCTCGGCTCGGCTCGATTCCTACGCCTATCGTTTCTGGCACTGGCCCTTTCCGCTTGTCATTAACGTCGCTCGATCAGCGATAACGATTCGTCAATAAATCACGAGTTTTACTCCTGCAAATACTCGACTTGTCCCGAAAAAGGCGATATAGCGGAAGTCTACTGCGAAAGAAATCCGAATCAAATTTAATTTTACCTAGCAAAATTTTTTAGCGATTTATTGTTCGTTGTAATCTTATAGATTAATATTTACACAGCAGTAAAAATTAAATATATAGGTCTGTAAAGTTGGCACCCTAAAATGTAAATTTTTACAAAATTGATATGTTATTAGATTGTCCACATTTGTTCCAGCATAAATAATGATTATAATCGAAATATAATTATATATAATTTTTAAAAACGCACTTTTTCTCTTAGGGCTAATGATAAAATTTTTTGAAGTATTAATTTTTTTGGTAAAATAAGCAAGAAAACAATTAATTATGAATGGAAAAAATATGGACAAATGTCATATCAATTTAAAAAAAATACATTTTAAGATGTCAACTTAACAATTTTATATAAAATTACATTTTCCTTTCTTCATAATCAATGTATATAATAATCAAGACAAGCACATGCCAGATATGAAAATCCAAATATGTTTACGAAGCATATTTCAATTCTTAGAAATTTCAACTAGATATTTGAGTTTTTAGGAATCTCGACAAAATACCTCGATAATCAATCCATGTTTAAATTTTTACTTAAAAATAGGTTGCACTCGTCTGTAAAGTTCGGCTCTTTGCGCTTCTTTTAGGAACATCGTCTACGCGCTTCTTCACCCAAGCGCGTCAACGCGCAGTATGAACTTTTAAATTGATTTGGCATCTTGCCAGTGGCAAACGACTTTCTTATACTGCGCCCATGTCTTCCTGGACTTCTTTCACACACTCGGGAGGGAGGATGGCTCCCGTTTCTCGCGCCGCGTCTAATTGGTTTTATTGCACTTTAGTCAAGCGAGTTCCGCCGTGCCTGGTTCTGGTGCGATAAGGAACGTACAATGAGTCCCCGCGTCGATTTAATCCCGAGTTAAATTCAGGAAGCTCGAACCATTCTTAAAATCGCCGCCAGAATTACGCCGGATGCAGCCCGCTCGTTGGCAGGCTCGCATAAATTTATAAGAGGACCGAACGCGCGCTCTTGGAAATCCCTGGAGGGCGATTTGGAGGTGATATACTTTAAACGGCATCGATTGCCGTAATGTCCCTCCTGGGTTTCTTCGAGGCAATTATGAACGTTCTGGTGTTGACTTGCTAGTTGAGAAGATGTACAGGGTATTTCGGGGTAATTATGAACCTCGTGATATTGACTCATTAGTTGGGAAGCTGTACAGAATATTTCTGTCTTACCATGCATATAGAGTCACCATTTGTCAATAGATTCTCAACGTTGTACAGCTAGGCAGTTGAGACCCAAGTCAAATTTCCATTAAAATATCTGCTTAATAATACCTATGGAACAAAGCGTTATTGTCCGATGATACTCGCAGAACTTCACTTTTGATCGTGTATAATTTAGAAACTCTTGCTTGCTAACTCTCCTAAATCGCTAATCGTATCAGTCAGTAAACTCCTCCTGCGAATAATTCGCCCGCAAACTCTAATCTTTTTCGAAAGAATGAAATTTCGTTGTATCGGAAGCACCGCGTAAATCAGGGAATAAAAAGATAAATATCTCACGCGCCAGCAAAAAATGCGAAGCGATGGCAGACGGTGGGTTGCAACGGTACGGGAACATGGGGCGACACAAAGGGGATCTGACCAGTAATTTTGTCACGATTGCGGGAGTTGGACATAGGTAGGTAGGTAAAGTAAAGAGGCATAATTACGTATCATTCGCGGCTACGGGCAATAAATTTCGCAGATTCGCGCGCGAGATAGCGCCGGACCTCCGGTACAGCCGGACGATAATTCACTGCCCGGCCGGCCGGACGACGTTCTGGCAGCGGCGGTACCCTGCCCAGGAACACGGTCAACAAGTAGCCGTGGATACGCTCCGCTAAGCGCGGATACTGCGAGCACAAAAAGCGCTGCGTTAAGCGACCGCCTCGTTACCCTGAGAACAGTAACGCGTGGATCTAGTAGAATTTTCAGGCTAATGCAGCTTATATCGCAGAGCGTATGTTCATTTAACTTCGCGTGCCTCGTTTAATTGCCTGAGATTACAATTTTATTCGAGCCAATACTGGACTCGTGTAAATTTTCATCTTTTCATACAAAGCAACAAAGATACTCGCGAAACTGATGAATTGAAGAAATTTTCAATATGCATACAGATTTGCAGTTTTGAAAGCTTATAGAATTTTCGCTGTTTATATTTTACAATGTAAAATACAGTATACAAATTTCTATTAAATTTTTTTGAAGAAGCCTAAAAATTCAATGCTAACTTGTAGAAATTAAGAGGATTAATGTATAGAACATTTAAATTAAAGTTAGAAAGTATTCAAAACAGAAAAAGATTTATATGTATAATAAAGAACTTCCTTCAGATTTTGTAATTTTGCCATTAAATTTCCTTTATTAAAATAATAAATTTTACCGATCGATCATAAAGGAGAAAACATTCTCGCAAAGTCACCAGCTAGTCGACCATAATTTATCTAGGCGCTCACGTTCGGGAGCATGTTCTCGAAAAGCGAACTTCCCTCATCTGCTACGCTTATGAGACGCATTTGACAGGATGAGGAAACACGAAGTTCCACATGGGGCGTGACCGAATGGCAGCGACGCCGGGAAATTCGGATGCAACGATGCGAGTGTCTAACCAGCTGGCCGTCATAATTAGAAACTTCAGCACATCCACAATGTGCAAAGCCTCGCCTCGGATCTTAATGATCCGCGTTCGTCGATCGGCCGGAAATAAAGTGTCTCGTCGACTGGGTCATGTCTATGATTAAACCATCCAGCTACTATTTTGATCGCATTTACGTAAAGTTTACGCGAAATGTTCCTTATTTTTAATACTGACCTTTTCAAAAGTTTAAGAATTTCATACAGATTTCATGTCAATACAGAGAAGAATATTTTGAAAACGTTGTCCATCCTCGAGTAATTAAAATATTGAAAGATTTAAACATTTGTATTGTATTTTGAAAATTTATTTAGTGCTTTTATGATGAAGGATTTACAGTGGTCTGGACTATTAATTCACGATACGTTTGATAAATATTCTAAAGTTTTTAATTGGCGTTGTCATTACGTATAATAATTTATTTTTATTAAACTTAAAGCAAGGAAAGCGAATCGGGATTTGTACGGCTTGTCACATAAATTACTTACGATGTTAAATTGATCAGTAAAATTTTCAAAATTATTTTTGACGCTAACTATAGTTCTCCCTTTCTACTCTTTATAACATGTTAATTTTCGGGATGTCGTAAGTCTCTAACTTTCGTCCTTTGGAGACGTTATCTCGCTCCCTTCGTCTCGCACGAGATCACGCGTCACGCGAATCGTCGCTCACACTCGTTGGGTATTGCGGCCAGCGTGAGATATTCCTGCCCATTTTTCAGATAGTGCCAGCGGTTAATATGTAGGTTGCGTCGTTAATATTCGCGCGACGTCGCGATTTCTAATTATGACATCCAACATGCTACAGATCCAAAGTTCATTATACAGGCGAGTTGTGCCAGCTGGGTTCTTCGTTCAGAAACGTCAGAGATGTAGAATCTTTTTTGTCTTTTACATAATGTTAAAAATTAATATTCATACAAAGGAAATATCGTTTTAATATAAGATTTACATAAGAAGAAAAGAGTTATATCAATGTAATTCACGCAGTCAACGGTTTGTGGGAATTAAAATTATAATAGCACTGAAAGTACAATTCAAAAATCGATTCAAAAAGATACGAATGAGAACGCGGAAAATATTATCGCTTTTTGTATGATATGAATGTAAAAACGAAAAAGGAAATGGATACATCCTGAGATCACTTTTGCAAATTATTATCCTTCTTTTTCGAAATTCTTGGGAACTATCAGGATATCTTTACGTGTCCTGTGAAAAACCACACCTTTTACTGGGGGAAATGCATGAAAGTGCTCTCTTGTTTCTCCAATTTTTGAGATCTTTCTGATATTTGAACGTTGTTTGCGGTAACGCCGGACTCTTCACGCTAGCCTGACGACGCCGGACGCTGGCGTTGGGCGCGAGTCGACGCCAGACGAGAGTCGACTTTTTGCAGGCGTCCGTCGGCGCCCTTAGCACGTGGGCGGTGATGAGAATGACAGATAGCTGCGAATTTCAGTTCTATGCTCGTCGCGCGCCTCGGCGTGCCGTCGAAATCGCGGAGAAATGTTCCGCCGCGACGGGGAGGAGACGACTTCGAACGATGCGTATTTATGGGAACACTTGGCATGAGTACGTAGGAAAATCGCTGGCGTAAACCTGACACGTTCCGTCTGAGGAGAAAAAAGTAAAAATCCGTCTTGTCGGATCTAGACAAGATCTTTGTTAGAGTAAAAAAATAAGCAAGAGACTTTGATATATCCAGGTGAACAGAGTTTTAAGATTTTTATGTGAACATATATACATATACATATGTACATATATATTTCACCTTTATTTCTAAAATAATATTTTTTACGATTTTACAAACTGTGGTTCGAAAAATGTGAAATAGATTATTTTTCAAGATTGTCTTTTGCTTTTACGAAATAAGAAACTTGTAATAAATTTAATTTTGAAGTGTTTTTCTAGCTTGACGAGAAAAAAAAGTATTTCAACGAATCTTTTTGTTTTATAAAAATAAAACTTATTTAGTAAAGTGAAATAGTTAGGGAATAGGAAGAAGTAGCGTCTGATTCATTGATTTATTTTCTAGACATTAATATTATTGGATTCTCTTTAATTACATGTTGGAGAACACGTGACAAATCTATGTATGTAAATTAACAATATTGCGGCAATGTGATGCGATGCTCTTAATAACGCGTGAATGTTAATGGATTGCGCTGGTATTATATTTTGCGGTGAGAACTCGATATCGTCGTCGGGGACTTCCACACTGGTCGCTGCGATAACGGGAAAATCGCACGATCTACTCTCGGATTAGTGTATTAATTACGGTTACGGTTTCCATATATACGTTACGTATCCGCGTTTAATGTCTCTTCGTGTCAATATTACACGAATATCTTCTCATTTCGGATAAATTACAGGTGAAACGTATAAATACACGTATATACATATATTTCACTTTGCATTAGAATAGGGGAAACATTGTTTTTCCAACAGATCTCAAGTCTATAATATCTGGTATCAATTATCGTGATACTTTAGACTAGAAATAAAATTACGTGTATATGACATTCTAAAAAGTTGTAAAAATGCAGAAAAAATGATTCATATTTGTTGAAATTTTTCCTTCAATACTTTCTTATGCTACACAACTTTCTATTGCGAATAAAATCTGTATATAAAAATATTCAGATTGCATTACGGAACGGATTATATTTCAATCTCTTTCTTTTTTCCTCGTTGATCGCCGTTTCGCTTCTATGCGCCAGTTCTTGTTCACGGTCGCTTTTTGTATCTGACTCGTTGTATAACGATTCCGATTCGAATCCGTTGAAATAAAAAGGAATGTACGTAGCGGATGCGTTGTTTCAAGCCGTCGCGGACGGGTGTGTGCGCAAGTGTATTTCCACGTAATGGTCGTGAGCGAGAGCAGTTAAGTAGATCGGGGAATTGCGGATCATTTTAATGCTTGGTTAAATTGCGTGATTGTGAATGGTGAACAAGTTAGGGAGAAAGAGCGAGAGAGGGACAAAGCAAGGCAGCGAGAGTTAGGAAGAAAGATATTCGACGGGTGGTTTGCCAAGCAGGAGGAAGAGTTTCAGACTGACTCTCGGTTAGATTCGTATTTACATGAGAAAGAGCGGGAGATTTATAGCTCGTATTAAGTTCGCCTCCCCTCCTCTCTCTCTCTCTCTCTCTCTCTCTCTCTCTCTCTCTCTCTCTTTCTCGGATGAGCTGTGAATGCCATTGACTTTAAGAGAGACGGCCGGAGAAAAGAAGGATTTCTCATCTGACGTCACGCTGCGCGCTGATCCGTTTTGCTCCGATGCGCCGCGACGATTAATGCGTCTCTCACTTTTGCCGCTATAATTTCGTTTCGTTACGAAGTCGGCGATTTATGAGACGCCTTCCCGTCCGCTAATTGGGACACCGAAGTGCGTAACTGGTGTTGTATTCATAGCAAAATGTACATGATTAACTTTGGTATCCGAGACTTCGTTACGTCAATTCGCTTACTCGTTAATCGCGATTGGTCCCCGAAGTCGAACGTTTTTAATGAATTTATGGAAATTGCTTTCATCAACATGCTCACTAGCCGTGCATATGACTTTCGTTTTTTTTTTTCGTATGCATTTATGAAATATGTTTCGTGATCAATGAATGTGTTGAAACAATTTTTTCATTTAAATTACCAGTAAGATTAACGATATTTTTTTCAATTATATTGCAGGTAGAAATATTAGAGTGAATAAAAAAAAAGTAACAAATCAAGTCGTCGTTAGTAGCATAATTAACATTAACCGTCTTGTAATGCGACTATTCTTACACAATTTATCTCATATAATCTAAAATCGTGGAGGCGTTTTCGTTAAGTTGGGACAAAAGGGGGGAGGGGGTTTCCTTAACTTGCAGCAGCACGCACCATCTTCGTGGAATGCGGCACGCTGTTTTTCAGGAGGAACGTAAACGAGCGTCCCCTGCGAGTGCAAGCGAGAATCTTGCACATGCAATAAACCCTCTCTCTTTCCCTCCAACCCAGCCGAAAGACGCAGCAACGAATTCACGTCGCGTCTTATGAACCCTGTAAACCGACTGCGAGCGACGCTTTAGGACCCTTCACCCTCCCGGGCTTTCTCTACCTCTCAGAAACAAAACGTCGCCGTAAGGTATCACAGACGGAACTGTTCGGAGGGTAAGCGGAAGGGGGTTGCGAACACGTAGGCCTTTATAAATTTCTCTCGAGCTCATCCGGAGCGCGCCGGTCCTTACGACGGAGCTAAGATATGCTTTTTCCTGTGGTATTCTCGGCACGCGCCGCTATTCCCCCGCGCTGCTACTGCGGGTTGTTCTCCGATGCGCGTGCTGTCGGACAGTCGCGCGGAGTTGGAAAGTTGCGGGAAACGAGCGGACGAGTTCGCGCGCCATGCAACGCGAGATGACTCCGTTTTCCACTGCATCGGGAAATTCCGGATTTTCTTTCTACTTGCGACTCGATGTCGCTCCTTAGAATAAGACCAGCACCTGCATCACGAAAAGTTACATATGATATGAAAAAAAAGAAATAATTCTGAACAAAATACTCTTTAATTAATTTTGATCTCTTTCTCCTATACATGTATCTTTTAATATTGTGACACAAAAAATCTCTTTAATACACTAACATTTAATAAAATTAAAGTAACTTTTATTAAAATTAATTGAAGAATAATTTTGTATTGTCAATTTATAGAAATTTTTGTTTTCAATTATTCTTAATACACAAACTATTAATATCTTTTGACTTGATTACTAAAAAATGGATTCCACTTGTTGTGAAATTTTTTAAAACAATTAAAAAAAGACTGAAATTCATTGACAACTCTACAAGTTTTTTGTTCGCAATTGTACACAAATTGCGATATTTTTTTATTAATTCAAAAATTGCCGAAAATCTGAAATTATTATTTCATAGTTTGAAGCATCAATAAGCTCAAATTATATGCTATCATTGAAAAATCAGGAAAATACACATATATAGACTTAACGATAGTACAAAATATCCCATATAAAAAATAATATTATACATACATATGTATTATATTTACAGATTCGAATATCTTGTATAAAGGGTAAATTACAAAGCACGTCAATATGTGTTTGATTTGGCGTTTTGCGAATGTTTTGTGCGGCACGTTTTATCTCGCCGCGATTTTATTCTCCTCTCTCTCCTCTATCCGTCTCTTTTTCATTGGTCCGTTTACATCGCACGGATCGTCGAGTTCGATATCGCGACAATGGCCAATACAGTATTCGAATGTGTGAGATGCATGGAGTGACGTTTAAAGCGACTAGTACGTATGCCGCGTGGAGGGAAGGATGAATCGAGATAGAAGCGAAACGTAAAGAAATGATTGCATAGATGAAAGAGAGAAGGAGAAAAACTAAACTGGTCGCTCGAGTTTTGTTCCTCACTCGACGAGAGAACGACGAGTCAACAAAAAAAGAAAAAAAAACCGTTTGAGAGAGGGTAACACTTGATCCGATTAAAAATGGCATTTGATAAATTCACGCGGATGCAGGCAGTATTACGCCGGTCAGCCCGGGATAATTAAAACGTTACGAACGAGTTCGAGGACATAATTTTTCTCGCCCTCTTTCCGTATTCCGCTAATACGACCTACTTTTTCAATTAATTTTAAGTGAACTTTGACAGAATTTTCATTGAAAGCTTAACCGCAAAGATACTTTATGTTGATAATTAAAAATTTTTGCGTCCACAATTTCGTTGAGAGAGAATCTATATATACACGACGGTTTCTTTTATATTTATAATATCTACAGAGTTTCTTTAATCTAGATTAATTAAAAAAATAAATATGAAGAGTATTATAAATGTATAGATTTAAATTTGTAATTTAAACTTAGTTTTCTGCAATTTAAATTTAGAATAACAAGTGGAAGATTGAAATTGCAAACAGATAGCAGATATTAAAGGCATGAATTAATACAATGTTCATAAAACATTTTGTTGCAAAGTAATTTTTGAATATATTTACGAATTTCTAATGTTTGTTCTTGAACTTTACACTTAGCAGATAGGTACATACATAAACAATTATTCAAATTTATTAAGCTTTGTAATAAAAATTTATAGTTCTAATTTTATTTATGTTTATGAAAATATTGATCTGCTATTGTCACAATAATTACAAATACATTTATAAATAATATTTTATAAATATATTTGATAATTATTAACGCGCGCATGTATTTTGTAACATATTTTATTATATTTTTATTATATTATGTCATTAATTAACTGATACGTTATCAAAACTTACTGCATAAAATTTTCGAAATTAAATTGATCGATTAACTTCAAATCTCCGGACAAAAGCGAATAATTTACGGCGCTTTAAAAAATTCTGCCACCGAATATATTTCGTCTGGGTAGCAATGGCAGTTTGGACTTTTGAGAGTTCATTGACGAGCCCGTGGGCTTGTTCCGCAGCAGTGACGCGCGTAGAAGTTTCATGACAAACTTTCTAGCGGCGCTCGAAATGCAATCCCACTAAAATTATTGGCGCAGGAGTTTTTCGGATGTGGTAGAAAAGAGAGGAGAAAAATGGAGGAGGATGTTCAACCGGATTTTTGTCAAAATAGATACTAGTTAAAGAATTTAGATCAGAACAATGTCAGAATAATTCGAGATTAAAGTTCTTTTCGGCAATTGTTCAGATATTGTATTTATGTTTCTCCTTTAACGTGTTACAACGAAATTTCGAAGTGTACCACATTTCTGTTCCTGCCGCGTCACAGTTCCAAACGTTGGCTGCATTGAACGGAATATTCGTAGGATTGCGGTTCGCGTAGCGAGTTCAAAGCCGCCCTCGCTTCTTCTCGCTCGGCTACATCCTTTGTACGTTTGAGGTTTCATGGTTGATAAAAAGTACGGAGTAATGCAGAAGTAGACGAAGGGAGAGGGCAGAGTACGAGGGTAGTTTGAAGGCTGGGTCGCGAGAAAACGTTTCATGTGTTTCCGGTGCCGAGCTGGTCCGACGAGGTCAAACACTGACCAGCTTAGGTCCGCGGTGGACCGTGACTTTGTGGCTGTGCAAGAAAGACGGCGAGAGGAAAAGCGGGAAGGAGACGAAAATAACAGACTTCCGAGGGCATTTTCATGCCGATTGGAAAGCGGATATCGGCACCATTGGATTGCATGTCATATTGGGAGGCATATGACAGTCTATCTAAAATTAAAGAGTCTCTCTCTCTTTCTCTCTCCCTCTAAGATTAAAGAAAAAAGATTGAAGAGAATCTCCTTTTAAATATAAATATATAGAACGAAGATGTTTGTGAAAATAAGATGAAATATATAGCGGATGTAATAATATTTAATTCGAAAATTAAATTTGATTTAAAATTAGTTTAAATTTAGTAAAAAGGAGAGAAGGAGAAATTTGTCCCAAGTCAAATATTGACAATGTTAAAAAAATTACCTCTGGTAAATCTCCTCGGAGACATATTGCCGATCGACTTTACGAATAATTAAAGAAGAGGGAAGAGA
The DNA here is from genome assembly GCA_928718305.1 of Tetramorium bicarinatum. NCBI lineage: Eukaryota > Metazoa > Arthropoda > Insecta > Hymenoptera > Formicidae > Tetramorium > Tetramorium bicarinatum. Next base: position 14,787,868 of record OV788320.1, read on the forward strand.
AGTCGTGAAAGTTAATGTAGGCAGCGGTTTGTATCGGTACACACCGGGGAAGGACGAATGGTACATAAGGATGAGATCACAAGGATCAGAGTTGGCTCAAAGCTACACAGAGGTGGTTACATTGGGATGCACACCTCTGACTGCATTTGCGTGTTTCCAAACGTATAGCGAGAGAGACGGATCGCGGCGGTTAGGTCACCGACGCGAGATACAGGCCGCTGGAACACGATTGTTGCATTATTCGAGGGCCGCAGCTTTCGAACTTGCGGCGGAGCTGGCGACCTCATCTTTGCAACGTACCCGGAACGAAAGAATTAATCTCTTGAATGCATCGCGGCCAATCCTAGCTTTCTGGAATTACCGCTTCTTCTTTTTTCCTGCCCGATATTCTTCTACAATATTGCCTTTTTTACTATATCTTTAGAAAAGAAAGATAATTTTCTCTACGAACTAATGTTACTATCCTTTTATTTAAAAGGAACACCAGTTGTAACTATTATACTTGACTAATTGACTGAATCTATATATTTTTGATATGTGTTATAATTAATAAATGATTTTGTTATAAAGTGATTTTTATAATTAGATATATGTATCAAAATTGTTTGAACAAATTAGATAGGAGCAACTTAATACGTTCGCCAAAAGGAGAAATAATCGACAATTATGAAAATCATACGCTTGTCACAGTTATAACAAATAACTGTACAAATATACGAGTATGCTCTTGTCGTGGCCTCCTTTTTAATGTACTCGGACACGCCGGTAAGTTGAAATGGTGGAAGTAGAAGCGCTTCGCGGGCCGTACCGGCTTTTCTTGAAGCGAGGCAGAGAGGCAGACACTTGCGTACATACTGGAACTTCCACGGCCTCGACATTTCATTTCCGTCGATTGGACGGAAGTTTCTCTCTCTATACGAGTCGGGGTTAGTCTCGCGAAGTGAACAAACAGGAAGAAGAAAGCAAAGAAGGAACAGAAGACGGTGGAAAATGAACGACGACGACGACGATGACAATAGTGACGACAATGATGATGATAGTATGCCTTGTATACCTACCTATATATTAAACTATCTGAGCCAAATTATCAGAATGAAACGAATAAGATATGAAAATTATTTGCTAATTATTTTTTGCTTCTAAAACTAATTTTTTTTTGCTTTAGTTTTTAAAAAATTACGAGAGACTCGATAGCTCAATATTAAGGACGACTGATTAAAATTGGAATAGAAATAGTGGAAGACTTTTAACTAGATTAACACATTTTTGTCAGATAAAAATTTTGGCTTAAAACGTAAAATTACAATTATAATTCGGTTTAAGTAGAAAAATTCAAGGTCTAGTTTAAATAAATTTGACATACTAATTGTATGTGTACATACAACTATAGTGCGTGCTGTGCGTGGATTTATTGTTGAAATCAACAAATTTTGTATACGTTCCGCTTGACACACATATAAAATTATTTATCTACAGATCAAACGGCGATCCTCAAAAAGTATCATATTGATAAATTGGGAAAAAATTACTAATTATTTACAATGAACCGAGTGCATATATCGTATAAAAGATTTATTGGCTTTGACACAACAAATCCACGCCTTTAAGCTTTCATCGTTACATTGGAAAAGGGATATCGGGGCTAATAGAGCAGATTGCATCAAGGCACCAAGCCCCGCCAAATTTAGCTACGGAATCCGGCCCAAACACGACCAAAATAAATAGTAATCATGAATCTTAATTAACGAATCCTATTATCAGTATTGAACGTTTGGTGATATATGCTACGAGGAAACGAAGAATCTCTTATTATTTCACTATTGTGAAAATAACTTATACTTCCATTCAATTCCAGATTTATGAAAGAGAATCTGGAGAATCTATTTGTTATAAAATATAAGATGATGAAAATAATACATAAGTATATTGCATAAGTATAATAATACATAAGTTTATTAATTGCAGGATTTTTATTGTTTTATGTATATATGTGCGTATATGTATTATATTTAATTTATATATATATCATATAATATATTTGAAGTAATGGAATAAAAAAAACTATACACATATTTTTGAAAAAATATTTTAAAATAAATATTTTATAATCTTACAAGATTAAGGAATTAATTAGACTGATCGAGGAGCATCGTACGGCCTATCGTAATTGATCATAGAAGACCTCGAAACTCGTTGCCTAAGTGCGCTTGGCATGATTTCGTTTATTTCTGCGACTAATAGATACAGAGGCAAGTCCTTCGCGCTTCTGACGTATCAAACTGAGATCGTCTAAGCTACTAATTATAAGTGTTCTATGTTTGGACATCTTACCGATATATTCTGGCATTGATAGAAGATACTGTTGCTCTCTCATTGAAATATCTTTGAATTATTGAACGCATCTAATCGTAACGTTGACGATTTTAATGCTTGTTTGAGAAAGATTGAGTTATTATTAATTTTATCATAAAATTAATCTAAGATGCACAAATTTAATACCAAATAGTTGAAATAGATAAAATAAGAGATAAATATCTCTTATTATTCGAAGAAATCGAGAAATAATTCACTTTTATATTATGAAATTATCAAGAGATACGGTTCTTCTCAATACGTCAATCATATAATTTTGATATATTATTTTTCACACTATGGAGAAATGTTTTTTATTAACATTGTAAAAATAATGATAAATCTATCTTTGCTATATTTGTTTAACTTCTGTTAAAGTTAGCATCCTATTTTTCAAACTTTGATATAATTAATAGAGTTCTGGTTCTCTTTCCCAAAGAGTTCTACAGTATATATTTGTGAAATATATTTGTGAAAAATAATTCAATATTTAAATAATATATTTGTGAAAAATAATTCAATAGTTAAATATAAACTGTATTTTAACTTACATTTAAATATTGAATTGTTTTTCACAATTGTTTTTTTAAACTCTAGAAACTTTGAGAAAGAGAAATAAATAGAAATTATGAAAAGAGAAGAAGAAAATGAATAAGAGACTATGCAGAGAAATAAAAGAAAGACATCAGTAATTTCACGTGAGAAATCATATCTCGGATATAACGAGTTAAAACATTAATCGTTTTGGCGTCTCGTACATTTTCGCACGGTTTGCTCGGACATTCACAGCTATAAGACGTGATACAGTTTGACGTCATCAATATTGAATTCAACAGACCAGGGTTAACGGAGGTTAACTCGGCCGTCTACGCACGAGTTCCCATCTTTCTGCTTTCTACTCTTCCTCGTAACAACGATGTCGCAATTGCGCGCCCAGACTTCGATAATAAATCGCGATCTATTGCATCGCGCGTCTCGCTCGTTCGCGTCGTAATTCAAAAGCGCAGTTTCCATTATTTGTCAGCAGACAGGTGAATTACGTACGAAAACCTATATGTAGCGATGTCCATAAAGTCTCTGTCTTTAGATGACAGAGTAGTCGAGCGGGATTCTCTTTGAACAAACGGAATGAATTGCACCGCGCATATACTTTCTTACCTGCAAAACTATCGATTGCCGAAAGGAGCGCGAGGAATTTTAGTACCCGGTAATATACAGCTTCCTTTATTCGAATTTTCTTATTTTAAGCTGGATAGAAGTGTAAACCTAGAAAGTCGATTGGCGCCGAACTTTTTCGATGAGTATTGCTATAGAAATCGAAGCGAAAGACGGGATCGCATTGAACCGTTTAGTTTTAAAGTAGCGCAACTCAAGTTTGAAAAATGCTCACATCGATTTGTGTTTGTACGCCACTTGAATTTATCGCGTTCCGAACTTTTATTTACGCCACTTTGAAAGCAAACAGCTCAATCAGTCGATTTCAATGCGTCAAAGAATTCGCAGTCGACGGAAAAACTTTCCATAATAATCGAAATTAAAGACTTGTAAGCAGATATTTAGGTTAATATTAATTAAATGAAAGTAAGAGTTAACTAATACAAATGTATGTGTGTGTGTACGTAGATATAAAAATTAAAGATGTGATACGGGGAGTGAAGGTATTGTCTCTCAACTAGATAGATGAATGCTTCATGCTCATTGTGTGCGGATCTCCGTTAAGTGTTCCCGGCATTTATTAGAACGCCCTGACAAACAGGAGGCCAAAGTGAACCGACTAGAACCGGTTTTGTGAGGCTTGAATGCGATTTTACGAGCGCATATAACGCGTAACTGCAGAAGCATGTCTGATATTTATACCCCCATCGTGCGTTTCGCGATCGCTTTTGCGCGTTTCTCCGGCGAAGCGGATATCTCGCGGCAGAAGGGAAGAAAGGGTTGAGCGCGCCGTCGATTGCGACTGAGGCGCGCGCCACTGAAATCGGATTAAGAAATCGAGCTGGATATTGCATTTTTGATCGGGTTCCGCCGGTTTGTAACCGGCCGGGGTTTCCTATTGGGCTGAATTATTAAATTCAATTTTTCGAGTACTGAGAGATTTGAATTATTAAGGCGGCCTTGGCACGAAGACTTTCTTTGCAATCGTAACCATCTGTCTCTCTTCTTCTCCTTTCTTTTCTTTCTCTTCCATATCTGACATCGTACTTCTTTATAGTTTGAAGAAACGGAATATAATGATATTTCACGTAGCTATTGTCATTTTCGTTTAATTTGTATTATTTAAATATATCATAATTTAGTTAGTGATAAATTTCGAACTTATTATTGTTATTATTTATCCAATTTTACAAGTTTCGACGAATCAAGTGCATCGAAATGTTACTTCTGCTTCTCTTTCTCTTCTCCGTTTTCTACTTGGTGGTTTTGAGATGGTTTCATACAATATATGTATTATCGAGAACGTGCGCGTGAAATCACAATTTAATACCAGATCTGACAGCGTACAAGCCGATGGCTAAGGGATTAAAAATTTAAGAGATCAGACACAATCATTGAAACGCGCTCGCTGGATTTCTTCGTTGTTGGCAATCGATACGGCAAAGTTGAAAGAAAGAAAATCTTTTTTAATGCTGCGGAATTGTATGGAAATAAACAATATCGAAATTTCGTGTCTTTTGAATGGCACTGTCGTTAGAATCAGATTATAAATTCCAATTATTCCACTTGTATTCTCGGAACCTATCGTACTCGCAACTAAGAGTTCTAAAATGCGAACAACGAGAGATTATTCTTTGGTTAAATGACTTTATCTTAACTGAAGGTAATTTAAGCTTCAGCTGTCGAAATATTTACTCTCAAAAAAGCTAAATAAGACAATGTTCAATCAATCGTAACAACATTTAGCTTTAAAATATCCGTAACTAGCTTTCGAGATAAAATATTGTTAAAGTAATTTTAGTTTCGATTTAAATAAAAGAAAAAAACTTTTTAAAATATGTATTTATATCTACTAAATTTAATTCGTAAAAAGGTTTTCCTCTCAAAAACTATTGTTATAATTTTTTAATACGTATAATTTTCTATTTATGTGCGATTGTTCTACAATTTTATTGATATTTTAATTTTGTTGAATTTTGCTTTTATTTTTAAAATAGAAAGATTTTCATATTTTATTCACGAGTAACTCAATTGTCTTTTAATGTGTTAAAATAATCATCTCTTTGCATAGTAAATTATTTCTATGGAAAGAATTAATAATCGGAAATTAGATTATCTCAAAACATCGGTATGTTGGTAAGAAATAGATCGATGTAGACTCCGAAATTGTTATTAGAAAGTGGACGCGATTCTTGATAGCACACAGCTGTGAGACAAACGAACGGAAGGGAATCGGCGATCGGACGATCGGGGAGAGGTGGGAGACTGGAAAGGGAGAATCTTCACCAGCTAGTTTTCCGCGCGATTTACCGCGAGAAACCCGAGAAAGGATTGAGGGGCCGAGATTGGAAGGAGTTGAGCGACGCGGAAGTGGAAGCCGAAGTGGATCGGAGATTCGGGACGAGACAGAGCCGAAAACGAAAAAGCTTGCAGCAAGAGCTTCTTAAGTGGGCAGCACTAGTTGCGAAGACGCAGGTACGCGAATCCGGGGCGGGAAAGAAAGAGAGAGAGAGAGAGAGAGGGTTGGACAGCGACGGGATGGGGGATAGGTGGAGGCGGTATAAGGAGGACGTGGAACAGTGGCTTAGCGATAGGTATTATCGTATGAGAATCTCTCATCGAGTCCGATAGTTCGAGCGCGCGGATGTGGAATAAAGCTCATCAGGGATTCAGCCCGCAATCCGCATTCGATGAATTAAAGATGTCGCCGGGAGTAACAAGAATGGAACTCTGTCTCGTTTCTCCGCTGGCCCGCCCTTCCTGCACTCTTCGAAGCACCCTTCCCCGAGTCGCTGCATCGCCGATTTTCCGATCTCGCGGAGTCGTCCCGACGCTTATCCGCCTTATTACGAATGGAATTAACCTCCGCTGAGTAGGCAGCGGTCAAATATTATTGATCCCAAAGTCGAACACCAGAGTATTCTATATATTCTAAAAAGGATCATTTAACCAGAATAAGCGATCTATATTTCTTTATTGTTTGTCAGGAAACTATTATTTAATTTTCTATTATATATTAAATATTGGAAGTAAAGTTTTAAAAGATGATTTATTTATTTATCAATTATCTTAAAATCTATTTTAAGACATACATTTATTTTGTCTATTTTTACAAACATTTCATAACTGCAAGATTAAATATTCCTACGAGTAATATGAAACATTTACGTGGCGTGGCAGGTACATTAAGACAATGATTTCATCAAGTCGCTGCGAGATTCTCATATCGATACTGTCTTCAACCATTAATCTGAGAATCAGATTTTTCTTTGTGCACGCTCGCCTATTTTATCCTGAATGCTGCGGATGCTATTTGTTAAGTTAATCGCCGTCAGTCATAAGCTTGTCGCTGGGCTCGATCAACTTCAAGTGACGCGAAATAAAGATCAAGAGAAGCGGAAGCGAAGTATTCTCGAGAACAGGGGAGTGCCATCAAGAAAATCAGTCGCGGTCAGCGAAAGCGCGGCGACGCTTCGCAGCAAAGTGTCAGCAGAAAAGCGGGGTCTGGCGACAAAGAGCCCGAGTGGGTCTCGTAGGGAGAAAGGAATGGAGAAGGAAGTATGTAAGTCGAGAAAGGGTAGCTCGAAGAGGGACGGAGAAAGAAGGTAGCAAAGTAGTCGTACCTGCGTGGTTGCCATCATTAGGATGGTGGGCCATAGCTGCAATGCGGGCACCCATACGATCAAGTGGATGAAAGAGGGGCGGAGTACTGTGCGCCTGCCGGGTGCCTACTCTGCACCAACTATACATTCTCTTTCTCCCTCCTGTCCCCTCTCTCTTTCGTTTTCTCGCTTTCTCGCTATATGCATCTCTCTCACTATGCATCAACTACGGCACTATCGCGAATCCTGGAAGCGGGGTTGGCTCGCAGCCAGGTAGGCTCCAGGTTCTATCGTTCCTCCCTTACGTCTCGCTCCTGCTCTGCGCGCGTAGAGAATCAACCCCCCCCCTCCCCCCGTCTATTACCACCCTCTTCGTGGCGTCCGTTGCTTTGCTATGCCGATTCGAATTAATCCTTTATAATCCGAAATAAATATTATTCCGCTCTGGTACTTTTAGATCTGTCGAGATTGAAGATTATTTGCGACCACAGTTTAGATTAGCTTTAGCTATTTATACGTTATATGAAAAATATAATCAATATAATAAAGTATAAATGAACATATATGACATTCTTTGATACTCACTAACATCGATCCAATATTCGTAACATTTGAATTGATACACGAGGTCAGTCTGGTTGAAAGAAAAAAAAAACCTTTCCGGTTCGTCCATAAAAAGAACTATAGCAATTTGGAATTGGTCCTCTCCGTCAAGCTACACGTTCGATTCCCTCGCGGCTCATCCGATCGGCACGCTACGATTCCAGCCGGACCCAAGTGTACGCTTACGTTGCCGTTAATGGCTCGTCGCTGTGCAAGAAGACAGTCACGACGGATAGACGGCACGATCTTTTTGGAACGCTGGTACGTTCGCCAAAATAGACGCCGGCACGCGAGAGCAGCTCGAAGTAGGAGACGCGGCGTTCCGGTCTGTGGCGTCTTGTCCCGCGGGAACGTGGGGACAGGAAATTTTCATGCACCGGCCAACTCGATATTTATTTATTTACTCGATGTGCGTAACGTCGTGTCCCATGATTGTTGCTCTACCTGACTGGCCGAGGAGTTTGTTGAACCTGATCTCAAATGCGGAAGGTCGCGGCAATCGGACCGTCATACGTTCATTACACTTATCTCCAAGCAATAATTAATATACGTTTGAAAAGATATTAATAGTATCACTAATAGAATGGGAAATTCACTGATCCGACCATAGACCGATGTTGTAATTACGATATTTTGGGACTTAACGATATTAATGGGAGTTTAAGGATCAGTTGATGTATGACAATAAAGAATTCATTCTATTGCTTCACTAACGAGACTTTAATTGATTATGTTTTCTTCAATGAAATCAACTTACCGCGTTTGATCTTTACTTGTCGTCACAACGATACTTGAATAGTTAATGAATGCATGGCTATTATGTTGATCGACAATACAAAAAACATTACCATGTAAAAATATTATATAAAACACGTTAATAAAAATATTAACAATATAATTCCGTAAAAATTAAATATATGATTCTAGAAATTGATGTTTGTTAATTTTAGATATCGACAAAGTTTGATAAGAAAAATACCTTATTCATTCGACATTGAGATAAAATTTTAATAGTATATCGAGAACATTCGATAATGATAGATTGATTTATTATTATTAATTATATTATATTATATCATTAAGAGAATGTGTTTTTTTAAATTAGCGCTTGGAATTTTGACTACCTAAAATGTTTATTCGATAATTCATGCAAAGATGTATTTATGTACATCTGCGTAATGTCTTTGACAGCACCGCTGTGTCACATTTATCGATGGTGCGCGTGAGCCTCGTATTTGCGAATAGGTCGCTGAGTATTCGTCACTAATTCTGGTACGCTCAAATACAGAAATAGAAGTTTATTATTGACTTAGCATGAGTTTCATAATGTTTTTTTAGAGGCAACTTACATGACTTGCGCGTGTGAAGGATGAAAATAGCGGATGATATTCGTCACATTTTCTTGCCTTAAACAATTAAAGAAAGAGAAATAGAATTAGCTTAGATGTTAGCTTAAGTCGATCGATGAATTGTTTCAATCTGAATAAATAGCGTGAAGTATAACCACATGCCAACTAATCTATCTTAAAAATTTATCTTGTACATACGTGATGTAGCGATAACACTTATCTTCTTTTTTTAATGCACATAATGAGGAATCGTTATCGGTGATTGATATACGTTTTATTTTCAGAGATTATTTTTATTTTTCATGGCTTTTAGTAGCAATAATACTTCTTTTATATTATCTAACTTTTTTATTAATTTATTAATTGTTTTAACGGTAACTTCTTCAATTTACAACCTTAAGTTTGAAAAAGTTGCTATTCTTTAAAATTTTCTCGTGTTGTACCTCTCTGTATACTATATTTGTAATTTTTATTACAGTAATATCGTATATAAACTATCAAGTCACGTGCTGTTATTATTAGGTGCTATTATTATTAATTGATTACGTTCTAAAGAATAGCAAGAATTTCATCGTACGCGATCATCGTATACCAAATTAGAATTCTCTTCGCCTCGACGTGTCGCTATAACGACGAAGCGATGCGCGAGTATCGTGACCCGTTGCCGAAGATGTGACATCCTCGCTGACGGGAATCTCATCCCGTGGGTAATAGAGAGCGAGGAGTCCTCTTTTTGCCTCGGAGGTATCACGACGTCATTAATATAGCCATGGGACGCGCGCTAGAGACTCTCTATCTCTCGCCTGCTCGTTCCTGCCGGGAACAGGCGTGCAGTAACTCCGCGTTTATTCAAATGATGCTTTAGGTTGAGCCTTGAGCGTCCTTTGGCGAAGGATAAGTAATCCTGGCAGATTCGCAGGAGGCGTAACTTGGAAAGAGAAGGCTCGAGGAAGAAGCAAAGAAAGAAGCGCGGTTGGAGATCGGAGGGAGGAAAGGTACGTTCGAGGGTCAGGGATAGGATAGCAGGAGGAACGAGAGAGAGAGAGAGAGAGAGAGAGAGAGAGAGAGAGAACCGGGAAGTCCGTGAAGACGGGATAGAAGCGGGGTGAAGGAAGATAGGGAAGACGAAGGGACGAGGAGGAAGAGGCGGACAAGGCCATTCGTTTCAATGAACGGCCCTCCGGAATGGGGGAGAACCGCCCCTTCGCCTCTCATCCCGTATCCTCTCTAGCTCCTGGGGGATCCGGGAGATAGGATAGGATAGAACTCGGTATATAGGACTTTATGTGAGTCTTCTCTGAATAGAAAAACACTCGAGCAGAGGCCAGCGTGCACCGTGCTTGCCTCCGCTCCTCTTCCACGGTGCGTCTCCTGCTACCTCTTCAGCCTCCTGGCATCTCTTCCGAGATTCCTCTCTAGCAGTGAATCTCATTTGAATGAAGCCCGTCACCTCGCCGTCTCTTCTTCCGCCATTGACTGCTTCATGGATAGTCGGTTTTGCAGCTTTCTCGTGGTACGGCGACCAATATGCTCGAAGCATGATGCCGAGCGCTATGCAAGACGAGAGGGTCTGGATAGATAGAGAGAATGAAGAGGTCTGAGGCAAGCAAAGGTTGCATCAGCATTCGCGGATTTTGAAGCAGGGAAGAAGGTTCGGATTAACTCTGCTCTTTGGAATCATTCTTTAGAAGCTATCGAGACTTCTAGACACTTCTCTTCAGAGCTATACATATACTTTGATGAAACAGAAGTTTCAACTTAGGTTGTTATTAAGTTAAAAAACTTCTTGGAATAATTTCAGATGCAAGCAACAATCCAAAATCGTTATCGATTCTGTGTCTATCAAAGACGTTTATTATCAATTTTTACTGAAACTTTGAAAAGTATGCGAGTTTTTCAGTTCTTGCTTGAGGAATTATTAATTAATGTTATAGATTGGGATCTCTTCTATTGTAGAGCGAATTGAGAATTACTTTTAAGCTAACTATGTTTCCATGAACATTGAATATAAATATAGTCTATAAATGAATTTCTTCAAACCTGAAACATGTGCTTTATATTTGTGAAAACGTGATATAAACGTGTTAGATACAAACAACTGCATTTTACGTTAAGATATATAAAACGTAAGTTTGCAAACTCGGCAGAAACGCAGCATTCTTTTGCCGAAGAAAACTGTGGTTGGCACATTACCAATGCAAAACGCAATACAATGCATGCCACTTCGGCAAATTCACCGCTCGTAAACTCTTTAACTGTAATTTCTTCCTCTATTCCAAATACAACTTTAAATTCTATTGTGTCATAAAAAGGATACAATTGAAAATGCTTATATATTATCTATGTATTAGAGTAGATATTAGTTTTTTTTTATATATGCACGTTAGAAAATAGTGGTTTTATCTTTCTCTCTGTTTATTCTATTCATATAATATATATATATATACATGTATATACATACTCAGTTAATCAACCAACTGCTACTGTAACAAGTGAACTGCAGTTCTGTTTGCTTTCAACACTATAAATTACTGCATTCTTGAGAGAAGAGTTAAAGAAAGTTACAAGTAAACATTCCATTTCCCCCGAGCACTTCTTCATTCGGAGTCGACAACGTATCGCTCTAGCTTCCGTTTGTTGCCATTCGGAGCAGGGAAGAGTTCTGGGCTGAGTAAGCTAGTCGCGTCATCGGCAAAGGGCCAAGGCACGAGCGGCTACCTTCCGAGCAACTGAAACGGCTGAAACGAGAATGCGAGACGACCGAGGGCCGCGCGTGAAAAATAAGTTGTGCCGGAGAACAATTAAGGAAATGACAGCCGTAAATTTCGGCGGATCGCGGCCGCGTTTTAAGAGCGTCTTCTCGCGAGAACGACGAAATTGCTTCCATCAATCCGGGAGCCGGGACAAATTAAGGAAGAATTGGCAAGCTCGTTCAGGAAGGACGAAGATATACCTCTCTCTCGAATTAATGACATTTTTGTAGTAAGGTCACGTTATAGCGAGTTAAAAAATTATGAAAGTAAAGTGTTGTGAAAATAAAAAATTATGTTTCGGAAAACCTGCGCTATTAATGAGAGAATAATATAGAAAACATTTTAATAGAAAAGATTGTGTAAAAAGACGATATTATTCTCTAATTTAAAGACATTTTCTGTATAAATAGCATTACAATGATACATTAAAAATTAAAAATGTTATTATGTGTCGAGTAAAAGAACTTAGATGTTAGTTTTCTCCAAAATTATGGAAAATAACAAAAGCTTGCGTAACAATCAAATAAAATTTTAGAGTATCTATATTACGTTTTTATTTAGAATATATTTAAAAGAGATAAAAATAACATTTTTCAATCCTTGTCCTATATTTTTTATTTACATTTAATTAGTATTTGAGTAAAGAATTTATTAAAAAATTTTTCAGTCCTTCTCTTTGTGTTGAAGAGGGATCCAAATAGAAAGAATGCGATTAATCATTATCCTCTCATTGCTTTTCGCATGGGAATTTCCAAGATTTGAATAGTATCTTCAAAGGTTTCGTTTTTTTGTTCTCTAAAAAAAAAGTTCTTTAAATTAAATGCAAATTACAAATCCATTAAGAAGCAATTCAACGACACGCTTCGATAATGCTCTTTTTTATTAACAAAATTTTATTTTCGAGGGGGGGGGATGATGGCGTAATAAACGGTGACGTCAAGTCGTAGAGACGGTGCCTCTCTAGCCTAGCCTAATTGTCTTTTAAATGTTTCGTCATGAAACGAACATTAGCCGGCGTAGGGTTGATAACAGGTTCTCGCTGTATCGCCTCCTTAAGAATTCCGACTTGGTACCACTAATTAACAGTGGAGGGGCCGGATGTAATTTATGCGCGGGGCTCGTTACCAAACAGGTGGTGCCCGACGGCTAATGACCTGGAGATACCAATAATTCATTGATTAATGCCGTGCGCTGAATTTGCAAGTCCAGTTATCTCGTATTTTCCGCGCCCCAGCAATAACAATTATCAAACACTCCAAGCTTTCCACGATTGCAGTCACTCGCTCGGTCGCGTTTTGCATGGAAAATACAAGCAATAATTAAGATTCATATTTCTATTTAATAGGCAACAGTTTTTTCCAATTCGATATGTTTCCTTCTTTCATTTCATATTCTGTGAATAGTATACATTTACTGCATTTTTATTAATGGATATGCAATTTTATAACACATTTTTTATAACTCTTTAAATTTCAACATTTGACTTAAGCATTTAATTATAATTCTTCAAATTAAAGAGTTGCTATCAATTTAAAAAAATTATATCATTATATGAAGAACATGCAGAACTTTGTATAAAGAATAATAGTAATATAAAATAAGTTTCTTTTTCAATTTCAAGTCATTGAGAATGTCACTAACGTGAAGAAACAAAAGTTTAGATATTTATTTTCGTACGGGATATCTTAAAGTCATGCTGGGGATTTATTGAAGCTCATCTGCGAGTGCACAGACAAGTAACCGCCGAACGTTACGAAGTCTTTAAAGTGGACTGGATGAAACAGCGTATAATTAGATAAGGTGTAAGACGTATTTGGAGCGCGGCCATGCTGGCCCGCCGCCAGTGTTCAGCTTTTCGGTATAAACCTACGAAAAGGGTCAAGGGGGTGTCCCTGGTGGAGAGAAGCGACGAGGCTCTACATTGGTTACATCGGTCGCATTGATCGTATGGCACGTGCGCGATTGGATAATTTCTCGGTTAACTAAAAAGTAAAAAGACAGATACTGGGTGTGATTTTTTGCTCTTCTTTTGTCGTTCACTGCATAGAAGAAGACATCAATATTTCCAACACTGTGTGAGGACCGTATTTAGTCTGCAGATTTGTCTTCGTAATGTATGTCTTTATGATAGATGTATTTTTCTTTGTCATGCTGTTATTTGAATAATTTATTTCGCGAAGTTTTTTCTAGTAGAAAAATTATAAAAATTGATTGAAAAGTAAGAAATAAAATATTTGTTAAACCTTTATTTATTATTAGTTATAATTCTGATTTAATTGGTAAAGTTCTTTTATTTTTAATACATTTTACGAGACTAATTTTACTCCTTGTTAATTTGCATTAACAGAAAATGATCGTTGGGCAAACTCGTCATAGCAGGTGCACAATGTGTAGAATTAGCTACCATCAAAGCTAGGTTGTGTTAAGCTAAAGCTTTACTTTGGACGCACGCACCGCGTTTATCAGGCTACGAGGATTACGCTCCGAAGTGTCGACTCGCGTTGTTATCTACTAATTCCAATTAGCGTCAGTGATCTTCTGTGTTACCTTCAGCTCTAACTTTGGTTGACAGATGCCTGAGCGAAGGGATAATTTGGATTTCCATCGCGATGCTACATTTTGTCAGACATATATATTTGCGTAAAAGGACACTTTCATAAAAAATGGCAAATATGCATTGCGATAAAAACAATGTTGTTCAACGCTTTTTTGAGAGAGAATGATGTAACACGATGTTTTGTGATAAACAGAAATATAACATTAAAATATTTTAACAACGTTCAGTCTCTCGTATAATCATTTGAAAACATTTATATGATAATTTCTTATAGCGTAATATATAATAATTAAATTGTTTTATTGTTTCAGAGAGCCTTAGGGAGTATTTCACCAAGTATGGAGACATCACAGAGGTTATGGTTATGAAAGATCCCACCACGCGACGATCAAGGTAAGTAATTCATCGCATAAGAATACTATTCTTGTTATATTTTACTTTTTTTATTAATTTTAATGGATTTTTTAATATACAATGTATTTTTGGGTTATTTGCCCAAGGACTGAAAGATTTATATGTTTTTTGCAAATATTGGTTTATGTCTTTTAGAAAATATGTCAGATATATCTTTCATACGTGAATAATCTGGTATGAATTCAAATGTCCTCGTAAAAATTCATAGCATCACAGCCACGTGTCAGTCTTCCGGAAATTTTTGCTAAATTCTTCATTTTGATCGTTAAGCGCAGAAAACGCGAATATGATTGACGTGCCAAGGTTGGCTTCGCTAAAAATAAGTACACCGATCGGTAGCCCATAAATCTGATCTTGATACTTTTTATACTTGCTTTGTTCTTTCAACTTTATTCACAAAGGGTATGGAAGTAAATTATAACAAATAATAATAATAAGAAAGCTAGTAAAATACTATATAATTAACAATACTTTTAATCAATCTATGATGAAATAATCAAGCTTATGTAATGTAGATTATTTTTAATATAATATGATAATATTTAATAAATGATAATAATATAGAATAACAAAATTATGATAAACTTTAAAAGAAGTGTCGTTAAAGCGACATTACGGGACCTGTAAAAGGTTATATAAAATAACTAACGTGTTGGAAGATGCTTACGTTGACATTTTTGATACTCACTGCAAAATTAATTCACTGCGCTGTTCATATCACGAGGACTAATGCGCAGTATAATGTAATGATATATAGCGTGCTGTGAAAATCGAGTTTCGGGTCGAGTGTCGCTGTTAAGCAGAAAACAGAGTAACACCGAAGCGGATGGTAAATGCCAGAGCGCACCAGCATCAGAGTAATTACCGGTTTTTAAGTGGAGGAAACGAGGGGCGAGTCCGACGACGAGGGTCGAAAGAAGAGGGACTGGCGGGAGGGTCGGGGGGTGCGTCCAGCCGCTATATACCGTGTACCTTGGTGTGAAAGGGGAGCGCGTGCGTCTTATCGCCCATCGAATGTAAAGCCAATATTTTATTATTGTAAGATCAACGAAGACAGGAGCGTGACTTGCCAATGCATAATTCTGGCTACGTAATTATCGGAACGCGATGTAAAAGTATTTTAAACGTATATTAACGTAAATTATGAAGTCCTATCTTATGATTGTTGATACAATTTTTTCAGTATCTTTTTCTTTATTGCTTTAATCTTGATTTCCATTTAGATATGAGTGAGTTGTAGGAGTACAATGACAAATATAACTCAAACACGTAAAAATTTACTTATGTGCTTATGAATATTTAAAAAAAAACATCAAATAATATTTCAAAAGTAGAAACAATTATTTTAAGTACAATTTAGTTATAAATAAAATTGCAAATATTAATTAGATGCAAGATTTTTTAAAAAATTCTATCTTTTGCAATGTATGTGTTTGAAATAATAATTATTAAAATGTAAATCAAGATACGATCATTAGAATCTAAAAAATAACGCATAAAGATTATTCTTCTCTTAATTATATATGTTTTACATGTAATAAAACTTTTTTCTAAAATATATTTTTCTATTCGTCATTTGTGAATGTTTTATCTACATGTAATCTTTCTTCCTGTGGAACTTTCACATTTCTTTCTTTATTTTTATATATAACGATCCTAACTATATTTTACCTATTCAATCTTTTTCATATTAATTTCTATGAATTTTATAGTGTACAGTCCTCCTCCTATTATGCATTCAAGTCCTTAATATCCGCCATTATGAACACTGAGAAGTCTTTACATTATAAAAGCGCGCCGTCAAAACGTTTGTGCAGCGATAATCGCAGTCGAATTGTCGCTGTTTAAATTGCCGTCTCTGGCGCTTATGCGCCGGTTACCTCTCGTGCCGTGCATTTCTCCGTCTAATTAATTGGCCAGAAACTTTCGGGCCGTGCCCGCCAACCTTCTCTAATTATTCGTTCCTTTCATTCCCGCGGGAGGAGCGAGAACGGGTGGGAGGTCGGGACACGGAGGAGAGAAGGAACTGCTGGACAACAAAACGAAACAGGGGACAACTTACTTCCGTCGAGTTACAAAGCACAAGCAACAGCCGGGCCTATTCACACCAGCTTATTAAGCGAAAATAAAGCCCGCAAAATCAAAGAGCATTTCCCACACCCTTTCGGCTCCTTGCATTTATTCGCGACTTTCTTTCTCCCTCCCTTTCCCTCTCAATCTTTGCGAATCTGCTCCCTCCCGGTCTCTTCTTTCTTTCGTGTCCTGGATAGTTTGAAGTCCGCTGACAATTAAGAGTTTTGTTCTTTGCTCCTTCCAACGAGCTCGTTATGAACATGCCGAGTTGGATAAATCCGTTTCATCGTTGAAAAAACCGAAGGTCGAGAGTGTAAATGTTCGAAGATTAGCAGAAGCAACTTTTCAAGATCAGGAATGTCGATTTACACATACGATAATTATCAAATACAGCTGTTTTTATGTATTTTTATGCAGTTTTATGTATTTTATAGTAATAATAAATATTGCTCTTTAAATATAGGGAATCTCTATTTTTAAATAGATTATTTATTTAGCTAAAGAGCATCAAGGATGCAAATAATATTTTAACAATAAAATTAGTTTGCGTTGCAAAATTTGCGAGCCTCACAGATTAATCGAAATATGCCGTCGATAGATTTAAATTTCTTTTGCCGTGATATAACGTGGCATTTCTCGGGTAGGTGGAAATCGTTTAAGGGTTGGGCGCAACGGAGACGGCAGAGCAGAGGAGACCGAATGGAGAGATAGAAGGGACCGTCCGGGAACTGGAGCGGTTGAATCCCTCAGCGCCACGTCGTAGCTCATATCTGCCGCAAGGGGACGCGGATCCTGTATGCAGGGGTTGAGGCATGGGGTTACTCTGCGGGTTGTAAATTAATGGTTAGCCCGTGGCATGGTGGGGTTCGGCCTAAGGGTTCTGGTTGATCTATGGGCGGCATGTGTGCCAGGTCAAACGGGCCTTGCCCACTGATACGGGAGCGAAATCTCTCTCTCTCTCTCTCTCTCTCTCTCTCTCTCTCTCTCTCTCTCTCTGTCATGCGCACGCCCGCGCGCGCTTTCTTTTCATCTTATTCTATCTTGCTCTTGCTTTTTGTCATCCTCTTTCTACTGGTCGCGTTAAAGTATAAAATCGATAATACTTTTGATAAAACTTTTCGCAATAGAGTTTACTGGTGAACAAGCAAGTTTTTTTTAACGAAAAAATAATTAGATAATTTAATATCTGTTTCTGATATCAATATTGCATATATTCGTGATCGTAAAAATTAATTTTAAGTTAATTTATTATAAAACGATTAATTACATCTTATTTTGGAAAGAAAGATTTTTTTATATTTTCAAATTACGATTAATAAGATCCATCGTTTTGACGGATGTCGTTTGGATTCTTAAATGCGCAATTATTGCTCGCTTAACAGCTATTGCATTTACCTACATTAATTTTTATATGCGCTTTTGGAATATAAAAGTAACGCGATGTAGTCGACTCAATCGCCCTTTTACGAGCTTTCCGAATGGTCGTAATACCAATGAAATTCTGACTGCGATCGATGTATAATAGCGGATATTCAGATGCAGTTAGCTTCGGATACAGTTAGATTCTTATTCTTGAAATTGCGTTTTGAAAAGAGTCCGACAATATGCGCTGGAAAATGAATGACTTCTTTTATAATTCTCTATTACCGACCATTTTTAATACAACATTTAAATTGCAAACTAAAAGTACTTAATATTCTCTATTATATTATATCGAATTTTATAAATCGTCATCAGAATATTTGTTCTTTAAAGACAATACATTCACTCTGTATGTTAGAAATTTTGATTTCGGCGCGTATTGTTTAAGAACTTCCTAAATAGATACAACGTTTAACGTTTAACAAGCTATTTATTTTTGAAGAATTCGCACTTGTGCAAGATTGCTTCCAGACTATTGAGATACTCCGGTATAGTCGTTATTCCTCGTTAAATGAATCGAAATCCTCATTTCTGGCGGTTTTGCTTCTTTTAAAAGAGGCGAGCACGGGCTCTCCTCTCTATCGACAGTCTCATTTCCTGCCTCAAACTTATCAAGACAAATATACTCTGAGCACGCTCCCTCGAACGCCTCTCGCCGTTCATCCATCGGAAAATATCTCTAATGAACAAACTATCCGATTTGAGCCCACGCTGCACCGTCTCGACACGTTTCCCCTCGCTTGTCCTTCTTCTCGCCTTGCGAGGAGTTGCTGCCTCCGATAACCAATCTCAATTTCGTCGCGATATATTTGTTACGCGGCTACGAGCTTTCATTGGGACCTTTCACGTTCCCTTTCGTTTTTTCGCTTACTTGAACACTCCGACATGTGTCATAATGTACATGGTATAATAAACGTTTGCGTTTCCGAAAACTCAAGCATACAAATCACACGGAGCTTGTTGACAGATTCTATCGAAAGTTGATGCAAGAATTAAATAAATGTTACATTGGTTTTTATTCTCAAACTCGTCTTGTGATTTCGAAAGAGATCTTCATAGAAATGGAGAGCTCGTTTCATTTATATCTCACTTTCTTAATGAAATATCAAATTTATATTAATACGAAAAAGGAATGAATTTAAATTGTAAGGAATATTGTCTTAATTTAAATCTAAAGAACCGGAAAACTAGAATATTAATTATACAATTTAATTTTTTCTTATTCTTCCTATTTATTTTTTATTTTAGTTGTTAAGCAATTAAGTTGTTTAGTTGTTATCATAGCAAGGCATAAAAATTAGGATTGACAGGCCTAATAAGAGATGATAGCGTGTATAGAATACGAAGGAGACCGGAGAGCCTGAAGAGTCTAAGGACTATCTTTCCGGCGGGGCAATCTGTTAATTCGATCGTAACTCGTCGTTAAGGGAGAATTTAGTTGGTACTTGCTGGCGGTAATTACACGGGTTTTGCGGCACATGAGGTGGAGGGAGACGCGATTCCACGAAAGGCGAGGAAACGAAGGAAATTCTGGAAGAGAAAGGTGGAGAGACAGGCAGATGCTGGCTGAAGTAGAATTTATTGGGCGATAAGCGCTGTGCAACTTTCTTCCCTTACGATCGTCATTCTTTATCAGCCCACTCGTGGCCGACAGTGGCGTATCGGCGTACCAGGATAGACTAGGTTTTATGAATCGGGATTATTAAGGTCTTTCTTAGATAATAGATCTTCCTCCTCTTTCCCCTCTCCTCATGGCCAAATGAAAACGTCGTAGAGAACTTCAGGTCCTTCGTCTTTGTATATCTCGCTGATATATTAGCTGCTAACGGCATTTAAAATCACTCTTATTCACTGATAACGGAGATTTTTATAAATTGTAAAAGCCCAGTTTGATGAGAATCCTTATCGAGGGCATATTTTATTGACGCAATCATCAATACTTTGTCTTTTAATAGCGAGTGAACAGGTCTATTTTATACATTTTATACATTTAATTTTAAACATTGTTATTGGATTGATCTTTATTAATTTTGCGATGCAGGAAAAATATTGTATTAAAAATCCACGGAGGTATGTCGACGTTTTTTGATAAATTTTAATGGTTAAGAACTTTTGTCATTAATCGCTGCACGCGTTGCACGTAATAATAGTAGTATCGTCTTTCATAGATAGAACTTTCAAATGTTTTCTGGACGTGTAGTTCGGTCGAAGGTGGTCGGGTCATGCGTACCGATCGTTTCCCCCCCGGATGCTATAAGGCGCACTCCGGCTGATAGCCGTGCACATGACCGCGCGCCCGGGATAGACGATAGAGGTCTTGAGTAATTTATCAGGGTGCCTGAAGGGCGTGGGTGGCGATGGGCGCAGGTGATGCGCGCGGCGAGCGCGAAGATCCGTGACCAGCGCCGTGGTGCGAAGTCTTATCTGCTCAGCGGGCGAGCACACGAGGGTGCTCATCTACTCGCCGTTAGTTAGCGATGTTAGCGATCTCAGTTCTCGCTGTGGCACAGAAACGTCACAGCCGCAATATACACGTAGCTCGACTAGCTTGAACCCAGTTCCCGTGGTCTGATATACATAGACTTGTAAAAACACTTAAGAATCAATCTGTATAAATTATAAATTACAAGATAAATTCATTCCTTTATTAAATTTTTCATAATACTTTCTGATATAAAAGGCTAATGTCTGATATAAAAAGCTAATATTGTTGAAAGATGTTTTTAGAAATTACTTCAATTTGTTATGAACAGTAAATATGTAGGATACTTTTATATTTAAGTATGTGATTTTTTTTTAGAAGCAATTTTCTGTGAATTAATAATTTCATAACATTAGTTAATCTATGTAGCCATAAACTCTTTAAATAGTAATAGAGTGACGATTTCTGTTATTTCTAACATTGAGATAGAAAATAACGAAGACTTTTTGAGCTACTTGTCATAATTATTATCTACAGCATCAGCAAGTTTTTGCTCATGATGTTCTTATGAAATTTAATTAGTACATTTTCAGAAAATATTAGATCTAGAAAAAAAGTCTAGCATCAGATAGAAAAAGATATATGTTTCTTATCGTGCAAAACGGTAACAAACTTTGTAAAGTTACATTAAATACTTAGGTGCTTAATATACCGCATAATAAGGAGCGAATCGATTTCTCATTCCGTTATCAAGAAAAGTTCTTGTAATATAAAAATACAGCTATCTATCTATTATATTGAACGTGCAAATATAATTATTTGACGTAAAAATATACATATAAAAATACGTAATAAAGGGCGAAGTGTTAAAGGCGATCGTGATAGCGGCGAAGTACGTATATCAGTGTATCCTTTAGGAGAAAGGGTTTGCGGGAGGGGAAGACGCGAAATGTGGAGGATGCGGAGGTGGGTTAATGTGAGTCCGCGTAAGGACACCCGCTGCGCTCTGCGGGAGTTAACGCGGGAATCGCGTGTTCCCTCTATGAAGCACGGAACGCGGGAGGACGTAAGGAAGAAAGACAGTTAGAATGAAGAGGAATAAAATAAAGAGAGAAAGAAAGGAGCATGGCTATGGATTTTTCGCAATTATTTTTTTGTTCATGTTCGTTGAAAGGAATGAATCTGTCGATGATGCGATGACATGTGACGATTGTCTCGATGCTTTGATTTTTCCCTACCAATGTGCTTCAGTGCCAACAAAAGAAATTTAATTACAATAGACGCGTAACAACAATTAGATTTCAACATTGTGTCAATTTTTTTATTAATTTTTATAATTCTAAAGATCCGTTTTGAAAACAAATTACTTAGAAAATGATCAAGTTCTAAATTATAATATACTACAGCCATTGTTTCATGGATGAAACCGTAATTTTTGTCGAAAGATTAAAATTTACGAAAAGAGTAATCTTCCGTGACAATTTTTTTTCGTTCAAACATTATGTTTACTATACTGCGTGCTTTGAGCACGTGATGTAACGCAGATACCGCGTCGTCACGCGTTTGCAGGAATCTGCGTTATGATACGCCAATAATCGTGGCGATATCCACGCTTTACTTCGCGCTGCCGCGAGACATAAGAAGAACACTTTTATGGACACACCTTACATCGTTTCGGCTGCTCGAGCCGGTGCTTTTATGGCGCGCGCTCTCTCTATAATGCTTCAGTATTACGCGACGCGGATGCCTTGCAACACCGTGAAGTAAACTCTTATACTACGACGTTACAGAGAACGGTCGGCGCTACGGTACGGTAACGGTGATTTGTTTTTCGCTTGACAACTTTTGAGCACTCGTGCAGTAACGACCACAGTTTCCGCATCCGCACCACGGACGGTCCTGGCCGTCGCCGGCATAACGCCATAAACGCGGACCATAAGCTCGCGGCTGAGAAAAGCGTAAATGTAAAATCACGCGCTGTCATTGTGATAGCGAACGTATAAAAGTCTCCATTAACAGGCGATATAACGCTCGTTAATGGAGCCTCTTCGCAACAACGTATCCCGCGGATATGATAAAAGCTAATCAAGTCATACGCGAGGTGAATATCCCTTTTCTGGATTTCACCGAAAGTTTAAATTACGAATTTTTAATTACGAACTCTTCCTTGACAGTAATGTAGAGGCGAATGAAATTTTTTATATACCCCGGATTGGACGTGTATCCAGTTCCTTCGAGATTACTCCTGAAGATGATTTACGTATAAGCGACACTTTATGCACGATGGCCCGATATTTTCGTGTGAAGTTTCAGCTCGAGATCGCAATCGTCGCGAGCGTGTGCGCGTCGACACCTGTGACCGCGTTCCGCGCACGATTGCATCGTAGAATTTCTATTTAGACGCGTGATATTAATAAGCGACGTTGGTGAGAAGGAGGGTGGAAACTGCGCGGAGGTAGACGCGTCCTGAAAGCGCCCCGCGAACGTGCCGCGATTTCGAGTTAGTCTACAAAAATGTTCTGCCGTGCTGACGCGCCGCGATTTATTAGCATCTGACCGTACGGCCGCGAATTCCGCGCTCGCGAAAAGCCATGGCACGTGTCGCGACGCGTCGCATCGCGCTGCGCCGCGTCGTTGTTACGCGACTTGGCGTCGGCTTGCGTGAATGCAGCCAGCGACGTCATTAAGCAAATCACGAGGACCGATCCGTCTGGGATTTAATGGTTGTTTGCTGGTACCAAACGTGCCAGACTGCGTCCCTTCTGTTCTGTATCTACTTTGTATTTGTGTTAATTTCGCGCAACGAGCCAAAAGCTGGTCAGACATCAATCTCTCAGAAGGTGAAATTTAAGCTTTGTCGTCAAGAGTAGGCAGACACGCAATCTCAGATTTAATAACATTTTAAAACTTATTATTAGAAAATCAAATTTTAACTCTTCATGGGAGAATCGGGGCTGAAAGAAGGACCTACAATTACATCTTGAAAATAACTCATTAAAAACTGAGAAAGAGTAAGGAGACAAGAGGAGACAATTGGAGAATAAGTACTTTATTCTTATAGCGTGATAGATAAAAAATACTATTATTTTTTATTATTGCAAACTTTTTTATATTTCGAAGTTTTTTCTGCCGATTTTCAACATGAAAGACATGATTTTACTATCATAAAGATTAAAAACCTAAATAATTAAGACTTATACAACGTATTTCTCTTCCTATAAAACAAACATATTGAAATCTTGTCAGGATGTAACATGAAGCAATAGCGTTAAACGTAAATATTTGACCCATTTGTACAACATTCGAACAATACGCTTTCCACGGATGATTGAAAGAGCCGCGTGATTTTTAATCGCGAAACCATTTTTATCCGCTATTACATACAATATTTTTATATTTGCTATATACAACGACGTCGCGCACGATTAATGCTGTGCGATATCGAGGAAAACGACTGACAGTCCGCCGTTTGCGGCCGCATCCCTGATAGCATATCTCGAATAGCGTTGCACGCGCGATGAAGACGATGCACGACGTCAAGATTACACTTAAGACACAACCGACATATCTTGCGCAGCGATCTCTCGATTACCTCCCTCCGTTCAGGAACTTTCCTCTTGTTTTATCCTAATTCTTCCTTATCATTTCGTCATACAGAATTTGGTACCGACGTTTTATTTACACACCTTTCTTCTCGGTTCTCACATTTACGCGAGACAAGTCAATAAAATGTTTTAGAATAGCTCTTAGAAAGTATTTTATTATGTTTACCGTTTTGGATTGAGGGACAGTTTATACATATAGTTATCGCAATTGTCACCGTAAGAAATTCACAGTGTCAAAAAAATAACGTCAAAATTGTGATGTAAAAAAGTTGTCTGAAAGCAACTTTATTTTATATCGATATATTAGTTCGGATAATTTTGTAATGCTACTTGCTGATCTGTAATAAAACAATTTTCTCGCTCAGTCATAATGCAATTGAACATGATTGTTTTTATCTTAATTTTTCATTGAAAATAAACTAAAAAAGCGATATAAGGTCATTTCTTCTTCAGTTTCTTCTTAATTATTTTTTCAGCAAAATATTCATCAACACATTTGAGAATTCCGATCTGTCTGAATTGACGCTTCAGATAAAACACTATAAAGTGCGATTCAACGATTTTAATTGCGATCGATCCAAAAGCGGGACACGCTAGGCATCGGTTGGTCTAATCGTCGCGCACGATAGTGCATACGCGGCCAAACCATTATTGTCCCGGAGAAAGGGATGGAGGGAGGATTACATTCTCTGCAGTACTATATGTTAACCGAGCTGAACAAACCATATTGTATCTCACTGTCATTTGCTAAACGTAAGTGAAACCGCGTAATGGATGTAAATTTGTTATTGGATAACGTAGTTTAATTACTTTTCACGGTGCGATAATCGATTGTGAAATTGCTTCTCTCTAATTTCCCCTTCGTCACTCAATAAAATTCTATATTAAATTACATTATATTAAACGGCTTATAATTCCGCTTTCTTTTTTTGCTCCAAGATTTGGAAGAGGAAGATCTATCGGGTTGAAGCATAACACGATGCAAATAACTTTTGTGCGGCAGCTGTCTTGAAAATGTGTACAAAAAGAAACTTCCGTGTCAAAGTTGTATAAAATTGTAAGAGCTATCGCTTCGTACGCATAAATGTCTTGAGATATCAGTATAGAACGTGGTACGGTCGGTTTAGTTGGTGGCTATACGAATGGTGCTCCATCCTTCACTCTGGCGTTTGCAAACTAACTCGCGCGGTGCACTCTGACCGTGTCGGTGTGCGTGTGCGAGCTCGCATGCGGGACGGATTGCTGCTGACCCGTTGTTAAGTTAGTTCGCCGTGCTTCGTGTCGCTGTCGGGGGAATAGTTCTGCTAATTAAATTGGCGCCGCGCGATTGGCGTGAGGCCGGCGAAAAATAGTGGTACGTTCCGCGGGGCGACGTTGTCACGGTAGTGGGTCACGGGGAGGACTACCGATGGACAGCCGTTGGCAAACTCTCCAATTTATGCACGTTTAAAACGTATCCTTAGATTTTGGACGTTAAGGGTACTGTTATTCATTATTCTATCCTAAATGGATGATTGATTCCAGACGACTGCCAAATGCAGTTTCTATATATCGTTAATTGTTACATTAAATTGTTTAATGTAATTGACATTTTATATCGAATTCGTTTAGAATCTGAGATTTAACGCAATTCGTAATAATTCGAACAATTAATTTCTCGCATAACTGCAGACATTTTTTGTAAATTTCAGTATAAATACAGATTAAATTAACATTTAGAGTCTGTACATTGCATGTCTATATTACACAAATCGAATGCTAAAAATGTTTCTTGAGATTAGATTTAGTTTTTTTTTTAAGTTGAATAAAATAATGCAAAACACTTGATTTTTCTTCTTAAAAAGAACGGATTCCTTCTGATATTCTTGTTTACTTTACGCGTTCTTTTGTCGTCAACTCGTTTAAGTTTATTCCGCAAAGATTGGACGGAAGCTCGAAGTATGCTTGTTCAATATAAGCTCGTCCTTAACTTGACAACCGGATCCAGAAAAAGCTTGACTTTTCCCTCTGAAGTCCCGAAGGAATTGAAAGAAAAAGATGTTTGTCGACCACGATATTTTTGTCGTATCGCGCATTCGTTTTGTATTGGGCTCGTTCTGCGACTCGAATGAAAACTTCGAGCATGCTTATTCAATTTGAGTCCGTCTTTAATTCGATAAGTGGATCAGGCGCGTTTGATTTTCCGTCCCGAACTTACGGGGAAAGAAAAATGTCGACGTGCACGATTCCTATTTTTCTTCATTATTTTGATCGCGCGTTTTCGATCCACTTCATTCTTTCGAAAATCGAGTAAAAACTTTGGCATTGCGTCCGCTTCATTAATTTAAGACTTCGTTACTAATTCGATAAGTCGATGTAGAAATGTATTCCTGATTTCTCAATTCCAAGGTTTTACGAAGAAAGATATTGATATGGGAGATTTTCATTATTTTTGATTTGACTTTAATTTACAAAATAATTTCATTCTTAACGACCGATATAACACAGTCCGAACATTATTACAAATTATTTTATAAACACATGCAGAAAATAAATTGCTTCGACTATTGCTTAATAAAATTAGTACAACACCGCTTTATTGCAATTCGCCAAGCACTTCGGATTCGATAAATTTTTGTTTGCATTTGTTTCCGACATAAATCTCGCATATGCGAAATCGACCGAATGTAGATCATAAATTTGCAACATTTGGGGGCGCAACATTGTTTTCGCGGGTACCAGTTTGAAAAAGGAGACCAGCGTTTGCCGAGTTTGTAGCGGGGGGGAGGGGGGTAAAAAGTAGCACGAGAACGAACGAGCGTTTCATTACACGGGGCGGAAGGAGCAGCGGACGGAATAGAGGGGACGGAAACGACGAG
This sequence comes from Tetramorium bicarinatum, assembly GCA_928718305.1. NCBI lineage: Eukaryota > Metazoa > Arthropoda > Insecta > Hymenoptera > Formicidae > Tetramorium > Tetramorium bicarinatum. The sequence continues at coordinate 14,815,033 of OV788320.1, forward strand.
GGGGGTTACAACGGAGGGTGGGAACGACGCGGTTGGTTACCGCGCGTAAACGCACGCTGCGCACAATTACAGTAACTAATCGCATTGTTTTCGTAGCTACGACGCGGCGTAATACGTCATAACATTCGATCCAACCCCCGGCCAACCCTTGATCCTTGGCTCGTTCCCTCAGGCGTTGATTCTCTCTCTCTCTTTCTCTCTTCTCTCTCTCTCTCTCTCTCTCTCTCTCTCTCTCTCGTGCTTGAAAATTGCCGACCCACGTAATATACGTATCCAGGAAAGTAACGGATTCATGCATGTTTACGTGCATCACGTTTGTTTGCAGAAATCCGCGAGAGTTGAACGCACCCGTTGCATACATCATTATTTTTATTCTCTAACACGCAAAGTTGTTCATTTCTATAAATAATTGTGAAAATAATTTACAAATTTCGTTAAATGATAAAATTAGCAGAATTGATTGTTGCATAACTGTATAAAAAAAGAATGTCATAATATATATGTATTTATTATATTGGCATGCATATATCGCAGAGGACCGTTAAAATTTTATTACAGGGATAATAAATGCAGGGAGGAAAGAGAGGAATATATTATACTGAAATTTATATAAACAAAAATCAGTGACTCATTTGCATCAAGATATCTCGATACCGGTGAGCAAATTGCAGTCTAAAATTCACGCTGTACCTATTATATATGAAAAGCGTAATGCAAATTCTAAATTAATTTCCAATAAAAAACTCGTTAGCCAGATGTCCTAGGGAGATCGAGGGAGCTGTACGAACAAACGATTTCGAGCGTGTGAGCGCGCACCAGTTTTAGTATTTCGTCCCTTTCTTTCATTTTTTTTTTGCCAATTCGCCCACGCCATCCCTCGCTATACCACCTCGAATTTACGGCGAAATTGTTAAACGACGTTTGAAAAATTCGTGGCACATACCATCGCCTGGTTTTCCCCAGTTCTCCTATGATCGTCGAATTTATATCCTCCACTTCCGCCGGGTAGGAATGCGAGTAGAGCCATGTAGGAGAAGGAAAGGGATGAGAAAGCACGTTAGCGTTACAAACCATTGCATGGTTGCAAACGGATCACGATTTTGAACAGAGCATGGATGCCTCGAAAAATGCCTCCAAGTCTCGATAATATGTTAGCTTATAACTATAGTGTTACAATTGTTGTTGTTTATTTAACGTTTAATAACAAATGGGCAGATGTAATAATATTTTCTTTAAATTGAGATTAATTAACTTTTGGAAATTTTATAAAATCAAGTAAATTGCATTAATTTATGTCAATCTCCTTAATTACTATGACGATGTCGAAATCGACCTCGATGCCGCATTTTGCAAAATATCAGCAAGAGCGCGTAAATTTCAATATGCTCTTATATAACCTACGCTTCTGATTGCCTCTCAATTTTGAAAGTTAATTTATTGCGTGATGCCAATTTCATTTCGTATAATGGAGAGTTTCGTAATTAAATTTAATCCCACCATATTAGATGTCTGAAATAACTATGTAATATGTATGTATATGATTTATATTAGGCAGAAATTTAAGTTGAAGCTAATTATTGAAGTATCTAACGTGAAGAATTAACGGGAAAAAAATCGTCCGAGTACGCGGAAAGGCCGGAAAACCAATGCGCGGTAACTCGCGGCGCGTATTTTGCGTGCGATTATATTAAGCGCTCGATCGAGGAACAAAGCGAGACGCGGAACTGGGGAGATGTGATTACGCTGCGTATCGCGGCGGGATGCGCGGCGCGATAATAGCTATTTGCATTAACGATCCGCGCACGCATGGGGCGCGTCGCATGATCGCGGCCGGTTGCAGTCCCGGCCGGCTCAGTCAATCAGCGAATTCGAGCCCGGGATACGTCAGAATCGTACTAACCCGGCCGGGGATAATCGCGTTACCTTCCCGATTCTGATTACCGACCTTAATTAGACAATGGCAAAATGATGCGTGGCGCAGCCGAGAGCTTTCGCAATACGCATTTCCCGTTTCGCGCAGCGCTTGAATTATTCGATCGATCTATTTGTGCCGCGCATCCTTTGGACCTCATTCTAGAATTTGCCTCGACTAACCCGGGAATTTTTCTCCCATTCTACCTCGAGATTTTCGATGCATTTGTTAGCCTTATGTAAATTATAATGATTTGGAAATATTATACATCAGTTCTTCTTTATACTAAATTTTGAATAATTATATCTCCATGGATATTTCTTCAAAGATATAAAGATATCGGAATAATTTAGAAATGTTATTTCTCGTAATAATCAGGATGTATTTCTTCATCATTAGCAATTTTTTTCATTTCTCGTAAGGAATAAATCTATAAAGATTAATAGATGACATAATTTGTCGAATATATTTTATTTTTCGCTATGTCAGAAATAATTGCTTCAACGCTTCCAGGTTGCATTAATTATTTTTATTTATTTAATATCTTGCAGGGACACATTAGTTAAGTTTTACTAGTTACGGATATTTTACGTAGCTTTTTGAATTTTACATTGTTCAATTTGTAGTGAAATATCGAAAATATCCTCACCACATTGTCGAAATCTCATCTCTCTGCTCATCTTCTTTTTCAATACTTTTCTTTCCCTGTTAGTGCATGCGCGTTGCAAGCAGAGCGAGAGTGTGTGAAAGAACGTATGTGTACTTCTGACTTTACAGAGAAGTAGAACAAGTTTGAATAAAAGATCCTGTTTCCTCGTGTATAATTTAGCAGGGTAACTTATTAATATTTAGCATAAATCTTATAAGGATTTGGCCAAACAAAGCACATTATAATCTGCTATCTCAAAGTTTTCTATTTATTAACACTTTCGTGAAAAATAGAAAATAATTTACATTTTTATAATCTTTCATATAACTTTCATATAACTATTCTCTTACCTGTAAATAAATATATCTACGTAGACATGCTAATACATAAGAAATACAAGTTTTTAATATATAAATTCTGTATTTCAATGAATAGTTGAAAAAAATTTTTACAAACAAGCTCTATCATGAGAAAAATCTCATTGGCGTCCATGCCGTAGGCGTTTTAATTACCGCTGCATTTTTCCGAGATGTTTATACGCGCGATAAATCAGCCGCGAATAAAAGTCACGTCTCCATTTAAATGCACCGAGATTGGGTGCGTTGTCGCCGGTTGTCACGAGGCACCCTCGCCCTCGCCCTCGGCGGCGATAACAACACGGGGGCGGCAGGGCGCGGGAGGATGAGGAGGGGGGCTTGTAAGAAATAATTGAAATGTCTGGGACGTTTGATTCATTTCCCGCGGCTTTTCTTCTCATTTTATATGGGAGCATCGCGGATGGATGCGAGGCGACTTGTCCGCCATGGCAAGGGGGGAAGGAAACGGGCAGGGAGGAAGGAGCGAGGAGGAGAAGGTGAGGACCAGATCGCGCGATAGGGCATGAGAAACGTCAAAGGCCGCGGTATATCTGATGGGACGGGAAGTCCCGATTCTCTATACGAATGCACTTATCCGATTGGCTCCGCGAATCAGCCGCGTCAGCTTCTTCGTTTACTTCCAGTTCTGGTTTAGGTCCTTGTCTGGGCTCCAACTTAGACGACGACCCTCCTCCCCTCCCCTCTCCCTCCAACCACCGATTCTGCTCCAGCAACTTTCGTATCAGATACGATTTGAATTTCTTTAAAATAGGGAGCTCCGCCTCCACTTCCGCCATCGGAAACGAAAAGCCGTAGGTGGTTTGTTGCTGCCAACGATGGCTTTGATATCCCCGAATGAAATATCAAATACTTATACAGCGTATACTTATACAGTAGCAACTCGGCGGTTAGTTAAGCGAATAAAATTATTGATGTATAGAACAATTGGATTTGTAGAACTGTCCATCGCAAAATAGGAAATTTTTCACTGGGTTTAGTTATTTCGAATTACTGTAAGTCGCGGAAGAAAATCACAAGAAGGAATCCTTTTGCAGCCACAAATTGCTCACAAGTTATATGTTAATCGTCTCCGTATAATTCTCTATTACGAAAGATAGTTTTAATCCGGGTGTTATCCCAACTTAATCTTACCTGCGGTCAGCCCTATGTAATTCCAGGGGATCGACCGTGCTTCCAATCGCGACAAATGGCAGCAGTCGCGTTTTCGCCCGCGAGTCCTCGTAGTCGTAAACGTTCACCGGGGCGGGCAAACCAGCGTTTTCATTAGCCAAGATAATCTGTTTACTGCCGTTGCAACGATACGGCAACCCGGTCCGGCGTTGCACACATACCACTCGAAAGCCATGGAAGCTCGCTGCTACGCGTTCAGCCCCCACCTCTCTCGCTCGCGTGGTTCCACGCTGCCGGCGAATCTTGGGTGAACCGTTCATGAATAGTGCATGGTGCTCCGTACTGGTATACACGGGCGCCCTATATACCGCCCGCTATAGCGCGACGGCGGAGTCGTTCCCAGCGCCATCCAGCCCGGGCCGGCCGGGTGCGCAGAGAGCAAATTGAATAGTGGACGTCATCTAATATACAGGTTGTCCCACATGTTCCGCTACGCGTCACGTCGTTTCGGCCTGACATTATTTATTGCCGCGGCAGTGGATACGCTGCGCTGTGTTCCAACCCCTTCTTCTTTCTCTCTCTCTCTCTATCTATCTCTCTATTTCTCTGCGTGTCCTACCTTGCCATTCTCCCTTTCTCTGTTTCCTGCTCTTTATGTGCTCTCCAGCGGCTCTTTTCGTTCTCGTGCAACACACGCTGATGCACATCTACATATACAGACTTCTTGCGCGGCGCCTTGCGCGTATCGCAGCATCCGCCCTCGATGCACACGATAGCACCCCCTGGTCCCCATGCTTCCTACCTCGGCCGGCGCCCCACTGCATCCTTGGATCTGTTTGTTTACCGCCGCAGCACAGTTTCTAGTGATTTATACCTCCCGCGCGTCTCGGCCAGCCAGCGTGCCTCTCGAGCGGCTATGCCGGAATAGCCAAGTTTTTCCGATGGTCCAACGTTGCATCAACAATGCTACAAACAATATGAAAGCCACGTGTATACCCTACGTTATTACTTTACCTAAGTAGATGTTTCCATTTCGAGTAATCCGAGCAAAATGGATATTAAAAGTTAAGTGATTGTATAGTGGAGGAGTAAAAAGCGATAGTTTTTTTTTACATTTTATTTACTCGAGTTATTTATCGATGTGATTCACCTAAAAATGTAACAATTCGTGTTACACGTCATTTAGAGAGATTCAGAAATCTTTTTATAATCCGCAACTTTCATGAAATAGATATATATCTACGCATACATTTATCTTTCTATTATTTTCTTCTTTTATATCGATTCTATTCGAAATTGAATGCAATCAATCGATGACTAGCTGCCGTATTTGCACGAACTATTAAGTGTTTACGGGTTCCATTTTCCGGCGCCTAACCACCGTGTACATCACCCACACAGCAACGTGTACCTTTTGTTCCGCAGTCGCCTACGCTAAATCGTTAACCAGGATCATATTCGCTGGACGTATTGTCTGCATCGTACCTTTCACTCGACTCGTCAACCGGAAATCGCGCGCGTCGCGACGAATAATTACACGCGGTTACCAATAACGCCACTGCAGCCACGTTGTTCCGGGATGGTCTAGGGATGTCGAACTGTACGAATAAATTCGAGGGAAAATGAAAAGAACAATCAAAATATAAATATTGAAGAAAAATAATAATAAACAACGTTTTTGTTTGAAACTATTGATTTTTTTGAGAAAATCGAATTTTTTTGGTTCAGAATAAGACGAACGAGAAATTTTAGTTTGAAATTCAATTAAATTCCGCAAAAAGAAAAAGAAAGAAATTGATATCGTTTCTGAATTGATTTTTTTTTGCAAAGTATAATCCAATTAATATTATTATATAATGCGACGATTTTGAGATTATGTATCGTAAACGTTGTGAAGAATAGTAATTTATACTCTGAAAATTTCACAATATAGTGGTGTGCTTTCACGTAGCTCGGCAGAAAATATCAATTAATTTGCAATCCGATATCCGCGATGTAAGCTCTAAGATACAATCTTGCGCGAGAGGACAATTCAATATAGAGTAACCCAGAAAAATATTTCCCGTTCTTTCGAAATATAGGGAATCGTTTTATACCTAATCCTTTATTCGGTGGATGATCGACCGTTCACGTTGTCGCTGACACCGCCGTCGGTTTATTCGATACATCCACCCTCGATTTTATACGACCCCGCGAATACCCGTACACATGTAAGCGTAATGTAGGTCAGGTAGAAAAAGAGACAAGTTTACGCCGGGTGGTTTTAGCTCACGCTAAGACACACACACATACATAATAGCCGAAAGCAGGGCGTGCGTGTACGGGAAGCTTAATATTTCATGTAAAGTCCAAAGCACGAGTAGTGGCTTCCGTGGAATTGATTGTAGCGGATTCTTACACGCCTCCCTTGCGAACTCTGCTTCTCTGAAGTCCCGTTAAAGTTGTCGAAAGTAGGATGATTGCCGTGCATGGGATACTTTTCATCTTTGATACATACTTAGACGATGTTTTAACAGTAAACAGTTAACAGTAAAATATTGATGATAAGGGTTGTTGCCGGGCAAGAAAAAGAGAGAAAGAGAGAATTGTGTATTATTATAATTATACCTTTATATCTCGTATATTTTCGGGTAATTTTTTTAGTTCTTATTTTGTTACTTAAAATTAGTAACATATATTCTTGAAATATACAACTGGAGCTTTAAAGTAAAATCTTTGCACATGTGCACATAAATATTACAATTCACGAATGTTAATAAATTCTTTAAAGTATATATATGTAATATTATATACTTGTACCTTTTTAAACAGAAGCAAAAAATGTAATAATAAGAAATTAACAGGGAATATTTAATTTTATATTTAATAAATATTTAATTTTAATGGTCGCATTTACGAGATGCAAAGCTGAAGGCTAAAAGTATGATGTACAAAGTCCTCGAAGCTCAAAAGTTGGAAGTTGAATAAATGCGCGATAACTAAAGTCCATGAAACTGACCAGAGACTGTTCCTTTGATATTACAATACCAAGCGCGGTATAATGTCCGGACGAAATCGGCTTAAGTACTTTTGAATAATAACGAAGGGCACGCGCGTCACATAGCCTAGACGAATGCGGGCATTACGCCGGATCTGACTTTTGCTGAAAAATTAAAGAAGATTCGCTTTTATCGGGAGGGAGGAGGGGAGCGGCCGTGTACAACTACATAAGGAATAATTTAATTTTATATGCTCTGCTATTCGAGCTTCTTTCTCAAACTCTTCGCACAATCAACTCTCTGACGCACTTTGGGTGTTAAAATGACATTCTATGCTGCGTATAAAAAAAATTCCGTGTCGTACATATTGCTTTAAGATATTGCCTTAGGTTTAACTAAGATTTTTCATTTGCCATACATTATCCGGATAGTACAACAAATATACTTTTGTTAGATACTTTGCATGTACAAATAGATTAAATTTCTGATCAATAATGTTCAACAATTATAATTTACATTTTAAACATGTAAAAGCCATTGCTGGAATTAAACAATACTTTGACTTTTAAACACGCTAAATACATTCATTTCTTTTACTTTTTAACTTTTATCTTTTTCTGTTTTATTCCTTTCTCATATTAGTTTTATCTTTTTCGCTTAACTCGCGCGCGAACAGTATTTATACAACATAATGGAGCCCAACGCCGAATAAATCGAAGGAGAGAGGGAGTATACCTCACGTAACACCTACCTACGTTCTTTCGCGTATCCCCGTTAACCGACAAACCGCGATAAATCGTCGTTCCCGTGCGATAGTGATGGGGAAGGACGGCGCGGCCCGGAATTTCGAGAAAATCGAGTATGGTCGCGATGACGACCGGTGCGGTGCGGTACGGCGCGGTAAATAAACGAGCATGCATGCCCTTGCTCGCTCGTGGATATGGAATTATTGATCTACGGCTGTAGCGGCGATTTATGGCCGCGGATAATGCATTCGGAATGCGTTTAACGGCCGAAACGGAGCCGCCTGCGCTACCACGACCGACTGGCGACTTTGTTTAGGCGACTCAGGAGGAAGGGAATCGCATCGGACAAAGGACAAAGGGCTGAAAACGTTCCTGGCGTGCCGGCGATTCAATCCGTTTTACCATTTTCGCAGACACGAGGCGAGGACACGAGTTAAGCCTGCCATCACCGAATTATTTCTAAATGTTGAAAAGAGTATTTTAGTATAATTCTATTTGTACTGAAAATCTCACATTTTCGCCGTTTTAAAAGGGTATAAAAATATTTTATCGCGAAAGAGCGAGAAGGTTTAATCTTCAGCATCTACGGTTTTTATTCGCTTTCGTGTAAAATTTACGCCTGGGTATTTGTATTTGTTTTAACGCAGTCGTATATTATAAAAGCAACTGTGATGATTATCGTACGATATCCAAAATAATTTTCGCAATTTCGTAATGTGCACGGCTATTGTTGTAACATTTTATCCTCGCGACATTGCGCGCGGTTGGAGATAATTTCAAATATAATTTTCATTCGCCCGCAGATCGTAAAATATCGCTCTCTATCGCTTATGAGCATTGTATTTACAATTTTAGAATGAGCCGTATCGCCGCTAAATTAATTAACAATACTAATTTAATTAATATCATGTAATATGATTTTTGCATATTGGCTGCAGTTATCTGAAGTGCATTTACATTTGAAAAGAAATTCTTAATTAAAGGAAACGCATTTAAAATAATTTGATGTTTACAAATATTTCCATACTCATACTTCCGTTATTTAATGTTAGCTAACGCGCTGCATTCATGTACGCGAATTGCGCGTAAAACAAGCTCTCGTTGTGTAATACTTTTTCGAATTTTATACTATATATATATTTTACGAAATAATACACGCGCGACTGAAACGCCGCGTTTTGCCGCGTTTCTTTTTTTTTTGCGCTAGTCGACGAACCCAAGAAAATTGCAACATTACCGTACTAAGTTTGCCCAACCCAGGTTGCCGATTGTCACCCCTTGCCTCGCACTTCCGCATTTTCTTCGATGTTCGAGTTGCAAAAAGCGAGCTTTCGCGCCGAGTTCTCTGCCCCCCTCCCTCTCCCCGCTTCATTCTCTCGACCAGAGCCGGTCCGAAGCTGTTTTGCTTTCTTGCACGAGGACATTTAAATGGCGCGCCAGCACCCTTAAAAAGATCGTGCCTCAACCCTTCGTCTGGCGATGCGAACGCGGGTCGAGGAAAAACGCGCGGCAGCCATGCACAATTTTACGGAAAGCCGAGCCGGGGATTGTCTAGGCGACGAAAGGAACAGCGCGAGAAAGAATAAGAAGACGAAAGAGGATAGAGTGCAAGGGAATGGAAAATGACCTACTTGATGATCTTCGCTGCGGTTAAGAAAAACAGTGAGGAGAGAAGGAAACTCCAAGAGAGCGGGAAAGGTACGCGCGTATACGAGGGAAAACGCATACGAGCGAATGGGGCGGAAAGAGCGAGAATTAGGTATAATTCCCAGCTAGGAGAAATAAAACGGGCTACACAGGCGCCATTATCCGGATAAAATAGGCAGTTTAGAATTCTGAAACACGTATCTCTTTTTCGTAGACAGCATATTTACGTGCTTTGTGTGTCTCGTAATTCTTCTCAAACATAAATTTTAATAAACCCGTAACAAGTTTTTGACCAGAACTGCCATCAGCTACTCATTTTCGCTAGAGATATCTTTCGTGCGAGAGTTATTCAATTTCTTTTCCCCTGACATTAAGTTGTTATGAGTTTTTCTTTCTTTGCACGCGTTTATGTACATACTGTTTTCTAATTCGTAGAGTTTTTGTTTCGCGCATTGTATTTTTCTTATTTTTTCTTTCTTATATTTTGCACGATCTACATTTATATCATGTCTAAAATAAATAGTATAAATAATTGCAGTAAACTGAAGTTTCTACGTCATCGTGCGATAATCGTCGTGCCTCGAATGCCAGAATTACTCGGATTCGTGTCGAATTTAATGACTTTCGCCTCGCAATTTTCCAACTTCTCGGAAATCTTTGGTGCCTCGTCTGAAATCTGTACATCAATCTTCCGAAGAAAGCGGCACAAATAATTATGACGGACCGAAGTTTTCGCGACTTCGATAATCGACGCGCTTCGAGTGCCAGATTTAATCGGAGGGGTCGAATTTAATGAATTCGTTTCGCAATTTTCCGGCTTCTCGGGAACGCCTTCGACTCGTCAACTCGTCCTCGCGTTCCCGGATTCGGCTCGCAAGAGTCTCGTCGCTCGCCGGTTCTTATGAATCAAATTGGAATCGAAAAGCGATAATTACACCGTCGTAATGGTCGCCTTAAATACGGACGGGCTTCCTCCTTTTTCCCTTTTCCCGTCGGATGCCGCGGCAACTAACGTAAACTGACTGACGAGGAAGGGACAGAAAAGAGGGACACACAATAGCTTTCGATGCCTTGAAGGAAGACGGTGGAAGAAATTGGGGAGAAAGGAGTGGCAAATGGATCTCTCCGTTCTGCCTCGGGAACGGAAATGAACGGAATGGCCGCTAAGCGAGAAAGCCCTCCTTCTTTGAGTCACCGAAACCGTCCAAAAGTGGACTCGCGATGATTTCCTGATAACTAGCCGAAGATGTGGAAGAACATCATTTTTTTGCTACGTAATTTTTGCACAATTTCTTTTACAAAAGATTTCAGATCGGATAAAGTAGGAGATTATTTTAAATATACAATACATCTATAATTTGTCAGCATGTTAAATAACAAAATGTTTAATTATGTTTTAAAATGCGTCATTCTATTTTTTTTACATAGGCTTTTATTCACTTTATGTTTTGTCAGTGAACTTGACACTCACGAGGGTTAATATTTCACTTTTATCTTCGTCGGAAGCGTCCCTGCTTCGTTTTGAACGGCGAGAGAGAGAGAGAGAGAGCGATCATTATAATAAGTTTGGGAGACGATGTGGCATTAGTGTCGAGTACGATGGCGTATTTGTCAATAGATAGCTGTTAATGACAGCGGACCACCCCTCGGCACGCAACCACTTCCCTACTTCACGTTCATCCCCATGTTCTTGAACCTTCGGTACCATTAACATACATAAATAGCTCATCGCATCCATGAGCAATGTTGCGAGCGATTATATCGCGCAATTTAGCATAGATTGCAGGAAATACGTTACGATTTTCACGAATTAAGAGTGATATTATGAATACGTCGTAGTATGTCAAGTTATAATTATAAAGCTTGGGTTATAAAATTTATACTGCTACGTGTGCTGCTCGGCGAGCATAATAAATGTACGCGACGTGCATGTATCGTATACTTTACAATGGTTAATATAAGACGATCCTAGAAAACACGTGCGTCGTACCAGCGAGATACGAGGGCGCATCCAGCACAAGTTACCCCTATAAGCTAGATCGTACATATAGCAACGAGAGTGTTAGCGTCGAAAGGGCTGACGTACGTACAACGGTATTAGTCGCACAGCCGGGGAAGCGTAAAAGGAAGTACGTCACGATATTCGCCGCGATGCACGATGGCGAACGACGAGGATAACTGACGAGAGCGACGACGAGGACGAGGATGAGGACGAGGGACGCATCGGGGGTCCCGCGCTCGTAAGCAATAAACCTACGTACGCCTCGTGGCGCACGGCGCGCATCATACCGCGGAGGGCTCTAAACATTCGCGCGCGTCTATAAGGCGTTAAGCGTAGTAGCTTTATTGCCCCTCGGCCAACCGGGACGCGAAGCCGAAAGGCGCTTTTACGGCCGCGAGGCTTAGCCGCGCGTCTTGATACCGGTTAACTTTCCCCGATCGTTATCGGCGACGCAGCCGCCCTGGTCATTGCCTGGTATACTGGCGACGCTGGAGAACGAAATGGAGATTTGTCCTCGTCAGACACATCCGCACGTACATTCTAGGAAATCACGTTTATGACGTTACATTTACCCGGTTGGGGCTCACATCGCCCCCGGTAGTACCGCCTAGCATCATCCGCGATGAGTGTTGCCACGGATAGACCGCATCCGATTGCAATAATAACGTTTTTTTATCGTCACTTCCTTCTCACTACATCGTAAGCGTAAAAATGTCAGTAAATGCAGAAAAAGGTGGAAAATTGTGGTAGTTATTCACATGAGCAATACAGTACTCAAAAATGCACGCGTCAGATTCTTGCTTATAAAGTATAGTATCGATTATAAGTGACAAATATAACTGCGTCGTCAGTTTGATGTCAATATAAAGAAATGAATCAAAATTGTCATTTAATATTATGTGTGGGTTTAATATTATTGCATTTTATTTATTTAACATGAAGATGTAATATTATAAATTACAATGTAACGAATGAGATGTGAAAATTATTTGCTATTTTTTCGTTATTTTTTGCTTCTAAAACTAATTTTTTTGCTTTAGTTTTTAAAAAGTTACAAGATGTTCGATAGCTCAATGTTAAGTAACTTTTAAAAATGATAAAAAAAATCTGTAAAAAATCTTAAAGACGCGATTGGACGAGTAAGTTGCATAAATTTCCGATAATCGTTTGCAAAAGATTCAAGATAATCAGTGTGAAAGGCATGAGCGATAAAACAAAAGTGTCGAAGGCTGCACTGTTATTGGAGCGACACCTCCGAGCTCGGCAATGGCGGTCACAATGATTTTCCCCAGTCCTCGTCGCGCAGCACCTGCTCGGGATCGGTGCAATATTTGAGCCCTTGAGCGTGCACCCTCTTCCTCTTAGCTGCAACCACCGCTGCTCAGAGCTGATCCATATGTAACACGAATGAATATTCAACCCCCGCCTGCGAGAGTGCCACCCTCTCACTAGGGTTATCGTGTCCGTCTCTCTCTTTCTTCTTCTCCGTTTCTCTGTCTCTCTCTCTCTCTCTCTCTCTGTTTCTCTCCTTTGCTTCCCATCGTCCTACCATCATCGTCAACGACGTCGTGGTGAACAGCAACGGCCGGCGATGCCACAAGTATCGTTGGTTTCATTCTAAAGAGAGAACGAGAAAGAGAGAGAGAGAGAGAGAGAGAGAGAGAGAGAGAGAGGAAGAGAGAGAGAGAAACGAAAAAATAAGAGTGAGATCTTAAGTGCAGCGATAGCATAAACGGCGATAGCGCTATCTACCCGCTGATGACGTCCTGCTCCTCACCGCGTTATCCCGGATGAGTGCCGCGGTAAATGGGAGACGAAAAATTTCGTCTTGGTGGCGAGTGAGAGACAGGGACAGGCGGAGAGAGAACGAATTTATTTGGCGGACAGGCCCTCGTTAGGGAGAGGATAAATACGTGTAATCTGTGAAAATGCGAGAGATGCCGGAATAGTGGTTGGGATGCGTCAGTGCATGTTATGTTGTGCACCACCGTTCTCTCTAATTCGAGAGAAAAATAAGACTAATGTTGTAATACTTATATGATTCATTCAGAACAACAATATTTAAACGATGTAAAACACATATTTTATATACATATATATCTATCTATCTATATATATATATATATATATATATATAAAATTATTGTACACACAAACTTTTGTTCGCCCTTATGAGAGCACGAACGCGAATATAGGAGGTAGGAAAGCTTGTTGAAGAAATATTTGTTTACTGATGTAGGGTAAATGTGAATTTTTCGTAATACATTGCTGTTGGAAACGTCTACGGGGATGACGAGGCAGGATTCAGACAACATTTGTGTCGGTGTAGTACATAAATAACTGCACCGTCGAATGCGAAAGCGTTTTAACGAACGCTCAACGAGATTTACCATCGCGTTAACGGCTCTCGTTTCGGATTTTCCGTTCGATACTTCTTTTGACGTTTTTAACTCCTTGCATGCGCACTTTCCAGTTTGTACGTGCAGGGCTCATGTATATCTTATAAAGTTGAATAAGTAGCTCGGGCGAGATAAAATCCCAACAGTATGGATCGTTTGAAATAAGCTTTTTGATATGAATAAGATACTTGACAATTGTAAATTTGGCTCATGTATTGTAACATCTCCTGATCAAAAATTGGAACTTTTCATGAGAGCACATGCTTCTTTATTAAATGTGAATTATAAGGTACTTTGAAACATTGTTAGCAATTTATATCTTATTTATGATTTCTATTGAAAAATCTAGTTAAAGCCAATCATAAAATATGATACAGTTTAATAAATAAATATTGATGTTTGTTAGATGTTAGATGTCATATTTACAAGCGTGATAATAATGAAAGGATAATAAAATACACGAGTCGAGAGTTATTCGAATAATGAGATATTGTATTATCGAAATATAATAATTTAACATAAGAAATAAAATAATTTATCGTTTTTTACTACATTTTTATTAAGACGTTAAATATTCGTGTAGATGAAATTTGCTTGTGTATGGTCTTGGTGTTTGATAGCGCGCTCCTGCATATGTACCTAAGGTTGCTGCGCACCGTGTTGTCATTCACGTGGCAAGCTTTGAGTTTGTATGTAGATGGTAGCGCGTGCCGTTCCGTATATTGTCGCATTACCTATCGAAGATTAGATCGTCTCAAGTACGAGAAGATATCAAATGCGATTATTTCCTATGAACAATCAGTTATTAGCTGCTTACGTAATTCATTAACTCCCTCAATTAATAATTGCATCGATGATTTATTAAAGCAAATATTACGCGTAATTTATTGACGGAATCAAGAGAAACAATAGGAAATGAAAATTATAAATTATCGTTTTACTACGATATTGACACGGTCCACAATAATCTCTTTAACGATTAAATCGGAATGCATCTCGCTAATATATCTGTGATATAAGATTTATATAATAGTAAATACTTATAAATTATGGAATTAATGAGATAATAAGAATAATAAAATGTTAAATTATTTCGCATTAGATAGCCATTATGTAAAATCATTTTTTTCTTGTTTTTGTTATATGTCATTTTCCGTTAGAACTAAAGTTGAAAGACAAAAATAGGAAAAAAATTGTTAAATTTGAAAAATAATTTCTTTCTCTCTGACTAGTCCAATAATTTTCAGGCGCTAGCACATTTTATTTAACATACTTGTGCCAAGATGTAGAACGTTGTTTTTATGCAATAAATCGGGGCTGTAAGTATCCACTGAGTTGGAAAAAATTGGCTTCGCTTTAGCAATTCTTATTTGGCTTACGAGCGATAACGCGACTACTAAACGATCCCATACAAATGTGTTTACCACGAAACTTCGGCGCGAAGACCCAGTTTACGTTTCCCTCGAATGCAGAAGGGAAATTCGAGATTTATCGTGCGCGCGTACGATTTGAGCTTTTCTAGAAATTTATAGGGTCAAAATTCGCGCTAAGATTTCTTTCGCAAGCGTGCCAATAATTTTACGCGCAAAACTTCATATTTGCTGTGCAACGCTGTAGTGTAAATAAGCGAAATTGCCTCCGTGAAAGTTTGGATGTCAGATATTTCTTTTCTTTACTATGTCAACTATGTTTTTCCATAGATCGAGACAATTGATTCATTTTTTAATTTTTATTCTATTTCATAGAGCGAGAGAGAGAGAGAGAGAGAGAGAGAGAGAGAGAGAGAGAGAGAGAGAGAGAGAGAGAGAGAGCGTGTATGTGTGTGTGTGTGTGTGTGTGTTTTTACAAATATTATTTTCTTTAAACTATAATTTAGAGAATAAAATAAAAGTAAGATAAATCTCTTGTGAACAACGTAGAAAATAATAATAATAATAATAGAAAATAATGCATTTTATATTTTAAAAACAATATAACAAGAGAAAATGATTTTTGATAAAAAAGTTTTATATTATGCTTTCAAGATTTAACATGTAGTTTAAAGAAACTCAATAATATATTAATCAATATTTTAATCAATTTTAAGTGATGGAATTTAAATTTTGTAATGAAAAAGATTCAAAATTAAAAAATATTTTTTCAATGAGATATTTGTAAAAAGACATTTCCTCTAAGTTCATTAAAGAAAGCAATTTCTATACTTTGATGAATCTTATTATGTAAAGATTCCTTTATGGATATTGATTAAGAAATATTAGATAAGTAATTACTCGGTTTATGCACGTGCGCATTAGACGGAGAATCTATAGGTACTTGAAGTCGCTTCCAGTAGCAATTCAGTGGAAAATAATTTTTGTTTGAATATTCCCAAGGATCGATCTTCAGAAGGAGTACCGCGAAGAAGCTCACGGTACTCGAGGGAGCTCGAAGGTTTTAGTGGAAACGGTTGAAAGTTGGAAGAGCATTGCACGCGTGGCGCGCACCGGGAATGAAATTTATGGCAGTTCACGAGACTTTACGCGATCTGTTCCGCGAAATTGTTTTATGCCTTTTCCGTAACCATATCAGCTGGTTTCGCGAATAGGCCACCATTACTGATTGCTTGGTGCGTTAGTCAGCAAATATATAGCCGCTTTTGTCTTGCATTGTTTGAAAAAAATATATGTAAACGTGTAATTAGTGTTTCAAGCAATCACTTCGTACTTTTATCAAAGATATGTTTTTTCTATCGAATTTTATACATCATATGAATATTATTCAAATATTTTGCGTGTGAGTGTGTGTATATATTTATTATTTTTCTATTTCTTTTTATATAATATACCAATCACGCATTGGTATTAATGATGATGAGCGAAATGCGCGTTTTGTCGCGTGGAATGTCTTCGGATAAAAAACGAAACTGGAAATGGCGCTTAGTACGTGGAAAAGGGACCAGTGAAGAGAGCTCGCGGCATTCGCGGTATGCGGTATCTGGTTTGCTTTGTCCGAATTTTTGTGCCCATTTATCTGCACATCCGTTCGCCAATCCTGGCATCCCCCGTCCGGGACGACCAACACTACTACCGGCATCCCTTGTCACAGGCTTTCATTTCTGAAGCCAGCAAGCATCCGACAAGCCCTTCTCTATATTCGCTCTCTTTATCTCGCCTACTCTTTGTCTCGCTCTCTCTTTCTATCGCTATCTCTGTTTTCGTTTATCTTACTTTTGTTCACGGTCTCTGTTCTGCAGCGAAACGCCTTTGTTTTTGCTGACTGCCTCGTAGTGTTCTAAGCCCGATTGCAATTTCGACGAGTTCCTCCCGTTTCTCTCATCGACAAGTTTTTCGGATTGGTGCTGCCGGGAGATGGTAAGAAACCTGCTATTAGATACTTTCTCAATTTTTTCTTTTCTTAATATTCGTGATGAGGCTTCTTTGACTAATACAATTGAAAATGATATATATGATAGACGATTAAAACATATAACCGATATTCTTATTTTTCAAGTCTCAAATATGAATAAAAGGAATTTATATAAAGATAACATTTTTATTATTATATAATTATATTAACTTTAAAAACTATTTAGGAAACTACCTATTATAAATTTATAATATTGATACTTTGGTCATGCTTTTTTATATTTTACATTATTGAAAAAATCGATACTACGACACTATAAGAAATGATAAAACTATTTTTAGGATAATTCTTTTTCTCTTGAATCTCATAAAAATACATGATATATTTCTATTATCCAAAATTTTTACTAAGCTGGGTTGATTTAATTATAAATTTATTTAATAAAAATTGATTTAATTATAATGATAGATTTAATGTCGGAAAAATTAGCTGTGTTTAATATTTATGTGTCGATCAAACCATCAAAAGAAATAACTTTTTCATCACGTCCTTTATCTGCTACTTTGCTTACCACTCTTCAGAGACTTTTCCGAAATAACTTTCTCTCTCACTTCCCCTCTTTTATTGACTTCTATTACTTCCTCGAGAGAAGTCGAAGAAACATCTCGCGACGCATTTTCCGCTTCTTTGCCATGGTTTCCGTTAGCGGTTAATAGAGGTGACGTGAAAGATAGCATTGCCCGATTGCTTTACCAGGGAAACATGAGAACTTTCCAATTTGTAAAAATTTGTCTGCTGTAAAAATTGTGAGATAAAAAGAAAACGAAAAAATACAATAAAGTGAAAACTGCAGAATTAATATAAGCACTATATAATATTGGAAATTATTTAAGTAAAAATTTTGAATTTTAAGTATGAGATCTCTTATATCAAAATGAAAAGAAAAATGAAAGCGATAGAAAATATGAAATTGTAAACTGGATAAATATTTGGACTCTTCCATGTAGAATTTCGTTTTAATTGCATGAGATATCTTCCGATACAGATTTGTACCGCCGATTTCCTAATATTCCTTCGGAGTAAATCTGTTTGCGTGCGTACACGCGCGAAACGAACGGAGCGGGAAGATAAATGAAACCTAGGAGCGGTCATGTCGAGGTGTGGCTTTCGAAAGATTCGTAATCAACCCGGATAGTGATTTGACGTAACGCCATTAGTATATCCGTCGAATTGTTCATCAACACGAACATCGTGTCAAATTTTTCCCGTTTCGTATTCTAATTTCTAACGTGCGAGTCTGATAAGTGAATGAAAAGAAATGAAATTTACAGTTTACGTAATTAATGTAAGTCATGTAATTAATATATTCAATTTATATATCTTTCTAAACATAGAGGATTAGATTGGTTGTCGACAGACGCGTCGCTATTTTATCATTAAACTTCCATGAATCTTAGATTACCGGTCGCTATAATTTCTATCTAAATTCAAGTACATGCATATGCCAATCATGTTACACGATCGCGTCTTCGTACCATAATCACCACGAGACGACAGCTGGTCGAACAAACCCGATCGCCTTCGAGCGGATCAGAAGGATGCGGGCCGTGAAGGCCCGTGAAGACAGGCGCTTATTGAAGTGCAATTAATCAAAACGGCAGCGCGACTTCGGGACAGGCGTTGGTGGCGATACACGTGTACGATCACGTCAGTGCGGATCGTCACCGGCGACGTCGATCCCCGGGTCATCATGTCGTCGCGAGGCCTCTGTGGTGATCGATCGATCACGCTTCAGGGTTACCGCAAACACATAGATATGCTACGCTTCGATTCCTCTTGGGAAAGCGATCTTGACGGTCTTTGATAGCAGCGCTTCATGAATGTGCAAAGTAGACAGAGCGCTGGCAGTGGCCTGACAAATCGATAACTGGAAAGAAAGTACTATTACATGTTATAAAAATCAAGATATTATTCTAATTTTAGATGTTTCTCATATATTGAGAATTATTTTTCAATTTATAGAATATTGTAAAATTTATTTTTCAAAATATTTTTCTCTGCCGAGAAATGTTTTGATGATGGGTTTTCTCTCATTTTTCGAGAAGAAATGCGCACAAGAATTTTTATTATCATAAAATAATTTACGCTATTTATTCATAATTTATTAATTTTTTTATGCTAAAGATCGATAGCTTACTAGAAATTATTGATATTTCGTTTGAAATGTTATCTCGGGCGACCTCCTAACCCGTAAAGGATTGTTACACGTATCTGCTAGCTTGCACGGAGAGTCATTACAGGTGATGGTATCAAAGCTGTCGGCTATAAGATTCGTTCTTGTGGGTTTTCCAACACGTCGAAGGGATGGTTCATGAGGAACGCTCCACCTCGCCAAGAAGGAGCAAGTCGCGGCGCGGGTCGCTCTTTGATCGCGTTATCAGGAAACAATAGCTGTTTTGCCTGGCTTCGCTCGACTTTGATCGTCCGCCGTCCCGGGAAGTTTGCCTAACCCAGGGAGGGCTCTTTGAACGCGCGCACCTTTATCGGAATTCCCGTCTAATGGACTCTTACGGGGAGTCTTTGCTCGCTCTCTCTCTCTCTCTCTCTTGCTCTCTTCCCCTCCCCCCTCTCTCTCTCTCTTTCCTTCTCCCTTTCTGTCTCAACCTCTTTTTTTTCTCTGTATCTCTAAAACTCAGCCAACGTCATAGTCTCGCGTGTGTATTCTGTATGACCCGATAATACCTACCGAGATTGATTTTTTTGCACGTAACTGGTGTTGAAAAGCAACTCTGATACTTTAACCGAGGTTTGGTTGAAAAAACCAATAAAAATTCAAACGAGCGCCAATACTTTGCTTGTTTACTAGGTTACATAGGTACTAGATATTTACTATTACCTGTAAATATCAGTTGTATTTTGTAACTACTATGAATTAATAATGTCATTGTATCAGATTTCTATTCTTCTCTCTGTTGCTTCTATTGCTGCTTCAGAATTAAATTACATAGTGAAATCTATTATACAAGCGTATATACATAAATAAATGTAATAAATAAATAAAAAATAAAATATATTAATATTTACAATAAAATATGTATATTATAATAAATAAAAGAATTAGAACATAATTATTTTTAATTATATCAAATCAAAGTGAATTTTTATTGGTAGTTTTAATTATTAATCATAAATTGTTAATTAACTATACTTTATGAAACATTGAATATAATAAAGTTATGATTAATGCAACATGCATTTTTACAATTTAGAAATGTAATGACTTCGTTCTATTAAATCTTACCTAATTAATCTTTTAACATCAAAAGAGTAACTAATCATTGATGATACTTTATAATTCATTTAAGGATATATCTAGCGTAGCACAGGAATATTTTTTCATAATTATAATTCACAAATGTATGCTCCAACACTATCTTGGGGAATTCTAGCAAGTTTTTGGGAATCCTGCGAGAACATTCCGCTTTCATGATCAGTTGAGTGTCCGAGTGCTTGTAGCACGATATCCATTATCGCAGATGTTTTGCAGTCAGCGAGTGGCAAGTCCGTGTCATTAGCGCATCTCTGGCCAGTTCCCATCAGTCATCTTTACCCGTGTATGACAACCGAATTCGCAGTGCGCCGTCCCAGATTGATGGATCCTCATCCGTTTCTCGGTATATCCTTCGCGCATCGGGGGTGAAAACCCACCGTTGCTGATCCTACGCGCATACATCCGCCCGATGGTCGAGCAATCCACTGGCCATTAGTTTCCAAATTATTGCGTTTCCCGGGTGTGGACGGTAAGAAACGTTTATGCGCGTGTCACGATGATTTATGGGCCGCTTACTCATGGATGCGTGTATGAGATTCCTTATACGTAATTCAAACGTATCAATAATCAGAAAACGAAAAAGATGGCTATATAGTTAAAGATAAAGATATAAAAGCTACATTTTAATCACTCAAAAATAACAAATTTTGATTTATATGTTATTTATATAAATTTGAATTTATGTAAGTTTCTCGCGATGCAAATAGTGTGAAGCGAACGTCTTTTCTATTCTATATATTATCTAAAATGCTTTATGTGCGATGTGTAAAAAAAATTTACAGAAAATCGAATAAGAATATTCTTTTTCATAAACAGAAGATATTTAAAAAATTAAATGCAGTTTCACAAAATGTTATGTTAATTTTAAAGCAAAGCAAATAATTTTAATGATTCGCAAATATACTGTGCATTACAATGAAATCGAAGCTGTGCGCAAACGGCTACACATTTCACATTTTACTCACAATGCGTGTGAACGACGCTTTTACTGTGTCACGGATTCATCTCGTGAATTCGATTTCATCATCGTAAAAATAAAATCGATGGCGAGGGATATACGGTGGAGCTGTGCCCAATGATTCTCTACCAAATTATAACAGTCACGATGCGTTGTAATGATCGGGGATCGGATCTTCTCCCCAGAATCTTCTCTTTGGATCTTTCTTTCTATTAGAAAGAGGAAAGGAAGCGGCGCTTTCGACTCGTCTGTCGTTTACGACAGGCATAAAGGGGCGACCTCCGGATAAAGGGAGGCGATTGTTCGCCGCGCGCATAACCTGCAACCCTTCTTCCTTCTGCGATCTCTGCAGGACGGCCTTCTGCAGGACGGCGCGTCGCGAACCAACGGGATCGGGAACGGACGGCAAACTCGCTGACTCGATACCTTCCTTCGGCTGATGTTCCTGATAAAAAAGTCCGTTCCATAAAGCGCGTGGACGGTAACCGTCCTAGAGTGTAAAAGGTATCTCCGAACTTTTATTCCCAAAAGGAACGAGCCAGGCACGTTGCACCGGCCCGGCGTGAACATGAACATATTCCGTAGCGAGGAAAACGAATTACGAGATGGAAGTCGCACTCTTTCGAGTAATTTGAAAATTGCCCGAGGAAAGAAAATCGCGATACAGTTCTTCGCGCGTTGTGTTTTACCTCGGCGATAAAAGTTTACGCGCCGAGTATTTCTCAGAAAGCACGGAAGGACGTTTCGCCGTTCCCGGGCAATTCACATACATTCACGTTATTCGCACGATATTCAAAACCCAACGCGAATAATTTAATGTTGTAAAGACCGAGAGTAAGCACGTGTCTAGAGGAACAGACTGCTAAAAGATGAAAAGAGAACTTCCTCTTGAATATATCGAGAAAAAGCTGACTTTGCGACTATCTCTAACAAAAACTGGCTATTCCGAGGAAAAAGCTTACGTAAATCTTTTTCGAAATTGCTAATAAAAAAAGTATATGATGCCTTCATTGGCAATTTTTTATATTTCAAATTGCGCAATTATATTTCTATTCGATATCTCTTAAGTTTTAGAGAAACTCGGAGACAGATAGAGATTGTCGAGTAAAATAAATATGATTGTGTTACGAATCTATTCTAAAGATTGTATAATTAAATGATACATGTTTATAAAATTCTAAAGTATAATTTAGAAATAGCCAACCGACTGACTTTTTTTTTTATAAATTTCCTTTTATTGTACTTTTCATTACATAATAATTGTATTTCATCTAAATTTATTTGAGTCTTAGTACACTATTAAAACATTTATCTTATTAAAAGTTTAAGCCCGCTGTTTGTTAAGCAGATTTAAAGCTCGCATAGTTTCACAAATTGTTTTAAATTATTCTCATAAATACATTCTTTTCACTGGATATAGAGATAAATTTTAAATGCGACTATTTCTCAAATCTGATGTAAAGTCCGAAGAAACGCTCACACACGCAAAAAAATCGCATTTATATAAAGATTGTCCAAATAAACTCCGTGGAGACACTAAATTCGCGAGAATCCATGCGACCACTTGAGCATTAAGGACAGCGACGGTGTAGAGAGGAATGGAATCATTCGTAAGAGATGAAAATAAAACGGGCCGATTCGGAAGGCGGCCTCGAATCAATTCGTATTCATTTAGTGCGCAGGTGTTGCTAACGGTGAAAAATTGTCGTTACCTTTTTCGCAGCGCTTGCGGCCAATGAAAGGCACTCGTTATTTCGCGACGGCGAACGATGCCGCCTTAGAAGGGTGGATACGGAACTTTCGAATGATTTATCGTTCACAACGTTCTCTCGCCGCTCCCTCAACGAGAGCGACTGCAAGTATCTCAAAGTCGAAGGAAGATCGAGCTTTTCGTATTGTTCGTACGAAAGTGCGTACTCACGACAAAGTGTGATTTCTTGCGTTGTTGTCCATATCGTGTTGTACTTCTGCGATCAATTCATTGAATACAGCAGCACCATCTCATTGTGATGGATTTATAGAGACATATTCATAATTGAATTCTTTGAGAAGCTTGTTTTTATTATTACACATATAATTATCTGTATAATGACTAGTTTTAATAATTTGTTTTTCTATCTTTTATGTTACAGGTGAGTGTTTATCATTAATGGTATTTGGTGCAATATGCGTTTATGCGGTAAGTCAGGCGATTATATAGACATTAATTACGATTAGAAGTGTCAAGCTTTTAAAGAAAGACCATTTGAAAGTAAAATATAATAATAACGAGAAACCGTGTGTATTTAATTTAATCATATACGTATAGATTAGATTCATCAAATTCTTAATAAATTTCAAAATAAGCTCTATTTTAATAAAAAATTATCCAAAAGATTGCAAAATTATTCTGTCGTAACGTTAGAAAAGAAGCGTGGAATATTGCAAATAAAACGTGGCTATGAAAGATTATTTATTTCTACATCGATCACTAGGTCATGATAAATTTATTCGCTAGTGGCTCGGTCGACGTTGCGAAGGCTTTAGAGCTTTAACCGGGCGACGTGATAATCTCAATGGCAGGAGGCAGAAGAGGGAGAGAGAAAAAGAAAGAAAGAGAGAGAGAGAGAGAGAGAAATGCGCGCGTTGATACGATATAAAGCGGAATTTCATTTTAATACGACATCAAGACACTTTGCGAGAATTAATTGAATCCATTTCGCCGTCGCGTCACATACCGCCTCTCGTCTGGATCTCTTTTCTTTCTCCTTTCATTTTTTAACGGCTCGCTTCTATCGAGAGGAACGCCATTTCACCACGTCGTACTTAATTACGGAGTTGAGCGAACGATAGTTAATTACACAATTACGCCGAGAGAGGAAGCAGCGCATCTTTGGATTCGCACGTTGCGTCATGTCCTTCACGAAAGTATCCTGTTAAGCGAAAGACTATTAAAATATAACAAAATGAAATGTACAGATTTATATACGAATTACAAAGAACATTTCGGAACTGGTCATTTATCTTTGCTTTATTTTGTTGTCAGTGTTGTGAAAATCACTGATAGATTGATATATCGCATTTAAATAATACAAAAGTGAGTTTCTTTATAGAAAAGATACTCTTAACTTTGCAATTTACTTTTTTAAAGTGGCTTTTAGCTTGATAATTTACAATTATATAATTTCTCTTTAATAAGCAAATAATAATATTAGTACTAATGTAACCGTTGTTTTGATAAATAAAAATATCAATGTATTTTCAATTTAATCTATTTAACGTGATTTGTTAAAAAAATATCTCATCAATTTATTATTGCGTAATGGGGTCGACACTGTCACACTGTTTTCCGTGATACGACGTAATAAGACGTGATGTGACATGACGTGACGTGATGTACCATGACAAAGCGTGAGTTCGGGCGGCGTGCGATAACAATACGTCTCTAGACATTTTCGCGAGGGTTATAATTTGAGAAAGGTAAAAGGAGAGAGGTTTGAAGGAAAGTAAACATCGAGGAAGCGAGCACGTCCATAGAATGCCGAGTAGAAAAATTGCGTGATACATGCCCATATAGACGAAGGAGGGGCAGCGAAAGGAGAAGAGGAGACTGAGCCTTCTTTTCCCATACTGTAAGCCGGGGATGATAACGCGGAGCGTCTCGATTCACACTTGGCGATGAGGTCAGAAGGGACGAGAAAAGAAGGGCGAGAAGGAAGATCTCCGAGCCAGATGTAAGAGAAGGATTATCTCGCGTCGGGTTTCGAATCTGATAGCGAGCGCTCGGGGCTGGAAGAACCGAGCGAGCTTCTCAGAGGCTACGGCTGCGGTGAGGGTGGGTGGTGCTTTTAAGGTATTGGTCCGGAAGCAGGGGTGAGAGTCGTCGGAGAAAAGAGTCGTGCCGAGCCACGTTTCACGAACGTACCACCTTGACGTAATACGCGCGTAAAATGGAGCTCCCGTGGCGGCAGACGCCGCGATGATGATGCCACTTGCTCGGGAGAAAACGTTCCGCGTGACCTTATCGTTCGCGTCGATATAAATCGCGCGTCCGTCCGTTTGAAACTTTCTGCCACGTCGCGGCTTCGCGATGGCACTACGAGATTAGCTCTTCGAAATCGCCGCTAGGCCGTTCACTCCTGCAGATTGCTGTCCCCGCGAGATTCGTAACTGATACGTCATCTTTCATTAGGAACGACTTTCACCTTGTACATCGAATTTATTCGCGTTAAAAACGCACCTCGGCGTCATAAAACTTTGAGAAACTTTCTTTTGGGCTGACCGAGTTATTTCACTTCCGACGTGATGCTTCTGACCGAACTAAATGGCTCCCGACAACTTTGCGGATAGACGCGTTCATCTATAGCGCCGTGTCAGAATTTAAAGTATTTTATCGAGTTTTTTACGTTAGTATCCTATTTCATGGAGGATTGCGATATCAAATATATCGGAAAATATTGCATAAATAAGTTGTCTTATCTACGACAAGAGATTTTAATCTTTAAATGTCTCAAGTTAGCTATAGTCTGTGAATTTGTTATTTTTACTTTTACATATAACTCATTTTTTTATACTCTATGACAGTAATCGTTAGTATTGTTGTTTAATTATTGCGAAATCATTTTTGTAAAATATTTTTTAATAGTAGAACTCATACCAATTATAATCATAAAAATTTAGTTAGAAATTTGTTTAATGTAAAATATTTGTTAGAGATAATCATATTTTGCTACTAATTGGCAAATTTGATAAAATGTACGATGCTAAATTTATGTATCAAGAATATCCCGCAAAATACTACGCTGCTTACACGGTCCTCCCGTGGGGCTCGTTCCTCTCTAGCTGTTTCCTTGCTCTTTGATCTCCGAACCGTCCCACGGAATCGCTCACGTGACTTCGAGTTTAAGAGCAGTTTGTGGGTCCCGAGATATATCTCCCAGAGCGGATTAATGTCGACTAAAAAAAATAGACAATTCTGTTATCCGTGTAACGAGGTATATCTAGGAGTTTCTCCCGAGTATTCTCGGGTCAACAAGCAATGGCGGAATCCCGTCGATCGGACAGTCATGATCCACAAGGATTTTCGCGAGCGAACCTGGGATATCTACGTCTTCGAGTCTCAGATTGATAAGAGTAGAATCGGATTATTATGGCGTCTGTGCGCGCGCCGTGCCGCGCTCTTGCCTCTCTCGCTCTCGGAACTTCTTGCGATGCCAACAATTTCTCGGCGAAATCGGCGCTAGCGGCTGCGAGGCGGCAGGTGTTGCTCGGAAGTGAAGATGATGAAAGATGACGGGCCGTCGCCCCGGGTGAGGATCTCTCTGACTGGTGCCTTCCATCGACCCCGTCAGTTCGAGCATGAAATTACCGGGCCGACTGAGACGCGAGTGGTTGCTTGCGCGGAGCGGAGATGCCGCAGGATGGGTAAACGAGATAGGGGGTTGGAGACTGTGTCTGTACATATGTGTGTGTGTGTGTGTGTATGTGCGTAGGGCGTTGATGGGTGGTAGAGAAGGGAAGAGGATGGGTTATACGGGAAGTGAGGAGAAAACGTCAGATAGAACCATCGTACGAACGCGAGAGACGTAGAGAGAAAGACAGGAAAAGTCCACGAGTGAGATAGAGAAGACGCGGAGGGAGCTAGAAAGAGAGATGTAATTTATTAACTCCGGGATGAGTAACATCCCGAAATTGTAGGACTTGGAGTAAGGTGCGAAACGTTCCACGGATTCGCCCACGTGACTTTGAGTTTAAGAGCAGTTTGCGAGCATTAGGATATAGTTTCCGGAGCGGATTAATGCCAACTGCAAACAAATAACTAACAGATCTTTCCCGTGCACTTAATGACCACGAAATATCGTTTTCATATTCGTCATTTTGAACTTATAACTCAATTAAAATAATTTCTTACTAATAGATAAAATAAATTGAGAAAGATTAATTTCATGTTATACGTGAAAAGTTTCGAGAGCCGTTATTGGGAAGTTTCGAGAATCATTTATCGTTCGCGTTAAGCATCATATTATTTATCGAGGATTAACAAAAAGCTTAGATAACTAAGTGAATAATCTAATCAGACTAAGCCATAATAAATTGAGAGGAAGAGAAGGGAAGAGATGAGGGGAAGAGGGAGAGAGAGAGAGAGAGAGAGAGAGAGAGAGCAAGAAGAGAAATAGCGAAGATAAGGGGAAGAGGGAGTGGCGGCGAAATCAATTATTGTCATTCCAGTTCTGTAGTCACCATCCTGATGTATGTTGACTTCCTGATGTATGTTGCTCAGCTTCGGTAACACAACAATCCGTTATTCGAGCCGGGTTGCGACCTCTTCGTATCCGCCTTGAAGTTTCTCTCTCCGTCTTTCTCCTCCCGCCTCTGTCTTCGTCGAGTTGCGCCGCCTCAAAATACCATTACATCACGACCGGGCAATTTGTCACGAATAGTGCTTATTAGGCAATTCCACGGCATCGACGCGTCTACGATGCCGTGAATTTCATTAGGATCGACCTACCGGGATTGGTATTAGGCGCCGTTCGTCTCGTTACATCAGCATTTCCGGTTGGTATGCGGCGAATCTCCGTTACTCGGCCAGGGGATCGTTTAATCCTGAAGCAATCGCTCATAATTAATTTGCGCCATGTGTCGCCTTCTTAACGAGCAGACAATGGCTATTGGAAGGTTCTCTCGGTGCCAGCTAAAGCGTTAATCTCCATTTCTTCGATGAAGGTCGACAAGGACTCCGTTCGTTCAATCCTGTCCTCGAATGAGAGAACCAAGTCGGATACCTTAGCTACCGTAATGAATTTAGTAAGAGGTTTGACAAGAGAAGCAAACAATTTGGGAAAATCCGAAAGATGTGAAACTAGGTAGGAAATCACAAGAGAGAGATTGTTAAAATTCAATTAATCTATCGCGGCTTGATGTACTAACGTCTATTCGTCGATTTTCTATCCTATGTCGTGATTTTGCATCTGCAATAAAAATTTGCAGCAAAATTAAAAACTTTGTTTATTTTTTTAGTTATGTTCACGAATCGATGCCCAGTACAGTACAGGCATGTCCGTAACGCGAATACTGTTGGCGGGATTCTCGGACGTGAGTGTAGCACGAGCGCTTCTTGATC
Source organism: Tetramorium bicarinatum (assembly GCA_928718305.1). Taxonomy (NCBI): domain Eukaryota; kingdom Metazoa; phylum Arthropoda; class Insecta; order Hymenoptera; family Formicidae; genus Tetramorium; species Tetramorium bicarinatum. Next base: position 14,843,586 of record OV788320.1, read on the forward strand.
TTGTGATAAAGTTGCAACTTTAAATACGCGTTGTATTCGACGAGGCGAGAGCGACCGTCCAGACCGTCCGGCTGGGCGGTTTATGACGCTGCGATTCCGTGTGCGGGGGAAAGGGAAAAATTTTATTTCGCAGTGCCGTCTCAGTAACAGCTTGCACAAAACTGCCGGTGATATACGAGCCTGCGCTCAGCTACCTGGAACGAGGCCATCCGCATTAAAAATACGCGTTCGCCATGCGCCACCCGCCGAAATTGATGGACGAGCCGCGCGCTACCTGTAATTATAATTATAAATCACTAGGAACGACGGACACGAGCACGGTGGCTTATATGCGTCGCCCGCGGTGCCGAAATTTATTTGCCGAAGAGCAATTAGGAATTTGAATATGCAGCGCGGTTTTTATGCGTCGTTTATGCGGAAGCAGCGCGGTCTCCGCTTTTCGGTGGAAACCCGTATTTCCTTCATGTTTTTTCTTTTGCACCGGGGAGAATTATTAGTCGCTATGAACTGAAATGATGGCGACTTGGTGGAAATATGTTTCTGATTTACGGGAGGCGTCTCTTGAAAGAGTTACAACTAACGATTTATCTAATTTAGTTCGAGGGATGTAAAATTCTTATTTTCGCTTATATTAATTACAAAGTCTTATTAAAACTATATATTTATAATAAAATACAATTTAAAAATATAATACATTTTGTCGTGATTATATAAATTTATGTATTTTATTTTATAATTATGTAACTCGTATTTACAATCATAATTATTTCTATTAATAAATTATCTTACTTTTTATTTATTACACATTAAATTAATTCTACTTTGAACAAGTACAATGTCTACATGACAACAATAGAATTAGCTTCTTTCTCAAGGTAGCGTAGGTAATTTTTGGAGAATTACGACGGGATGCGACGACACACTTTATTTCAACTAAGTTATGCTAGAACATGAAACTCGGATTTTCTCCCCGTTTAGCGATCTCTTTCAAAGGGAAGTATTTCTTATTATTATCAAGGATGTGTGTAGAGTGATTCGGGCACGACCTGAGATTGCCTCCTTACGGTCTTTCGAGGGAATAAATGGGGGAAGGGAGTTAAGTTTGCAAGTAGTTTAGGGATCTCGTCGTCGTCAGCTGGTACCGCAATAATCGTTGCGATTCAACGAGCACCCCGTTCGAAGCCCTCTACAAGAGTACAGTTTCTCCGGAGTTTCAGATCATTCATGGTTCTTGGACGAAAAGGCTACTTCATACACTTCCGCCGTCAGCTGGTACGGTGATAATCGTAATTCGCGAAGAAGCCGAAATCATCCATGCAACTACGATATCGGCATCGCGATTCCGGTTTCGTCATATTCAGGCATAATTGGAATTGGCAAGATCGATTTCGTCTTTGTTACGCAATTAAATAAATTATTTAGGATAAAAGAACATGTCTTTTGCTTTTTGCTACCGAGTATTTTCTCAATTACAAATTCAGGAGAAATCTCGAGAAATGCAAATGTGCGACGTTAAATCAATCTTTCATTCCTGGTTTATTATCGTAGACGTGCGTTTCGCGCGATTATCGCTTCCAAATTCGCGATTTCAGATTCGAAATCTTTGCAGAGGGTAATGGGAGGTCAGGAAAAGTACTCGAAAGGAGGAAATCGAAGGAGAGAACGCTCGCTTCCCCCCTAATTTGGCGCTTTCGATAAATTTAACAAGCTCGTCACGAAGGAAGGAAGGGTCCTGTATGTGGGCACAGTGCCAGGTTCTTGGCGCGTTCGCACAGCCGCGACACCATTACCGTCCCGGGGTGGACCTGGGTGTCTCCCGAGGGACGTCTAGGACACGCTGGATCGTCGACGACGTCCACTTGGATAATACAGTTCCTTTTCCTTTCGCTCCCTTCCTGCCCTCCTCGGCCGATTGTAGTCGGACTCTCGACTAGACTGGCACCGTTAGGACGCTTTCCATCGTGTCGAAACCGGCCGGGTGTCCCTGCACGTTCCCTGCTCGTGCTGTCATCGTGCTCGAAAAACTCGCCTCCCGTGGAACCAACGCGCGCGTCCACCGAATAGAAAACACGTCGATTACTGTTCGGGACGACGGAGCTACACGCGCGACCTGCGAAAGGTCCTTTTCCGATGCAAAGCAGGTCGGACATACTACTGGCTGGTCGTACGTCCTGTTCGTTTGTAGTTCCCTCTGTGATGGATGGAAATGAAAGGCTAGGGCGCAATAACATGCTAAGTTATACAACGAAAAGCTGCCTGAGACACTCTCGGCGGCTATGTTTATTAACAGGCTCGCGATTATGTTCTCGATTGGAAACTCTTGTCTCTTTGTTACGAGTGATACGCCGAGGATGTTAAACGGATGCAATGGAAAATATCAGTGTCAGGATTACGTGTACATACAGCAGCAATCTAGATACATAGTCTGTGAAATATTAGTGTGTGCATAATCTAAATTGTAAGTGTGTTACGATGTGTGCTTATCTCTCTCTCGTCTGCCTAAATTACATATAAAGTGATAATACTTTATTCGCATACTTACCATGCATAAAATAATACCATCTCATGTCGTCAACAAATACGCTATTATTTTAGATAAGTCGAGTATAAATTAACTTTTCTGATTAGATTGCTTATCGTAACCACGATAATTTACTTTGTAAAGTATTATATTATTTTATTTTAATCGGCAAGAGTATTGATCGCACGATTGCGATTAAGAAGATTAAAGTAGGATAATACGAAAAGTTTACAAAGAAAAGATATTATTTTAAAATAAATGACGTAAATATCTAATCTTAATATATACGACTTTCGGAACTTTGTAAATGTTTTCCACAGTACCGAATTAATTACATAAATTGAAGTATTTGAATACTAAGTTTGATCTTGAAGTAAAAATAGAACAAAAAAAATTAAAATAAAAGGAATGACGCATTTCTCGCTCATTGACCAGAATCTACAAAAAGAAAAAGGTCTGTGAAGTCCAACTTTTATTTTTAATTTTTTGCAAAATGGATAAAAACGATTATTTATTGACAAATGTGGACAAATTGTAGACAATTAAATGCCACATAACAATTTTATAAAGATTCGCATTTCGGAATGCCAACTTCACAAACTAAAGAAAAAAATATTGGAAGGGTCGCGTTACCATTGTGCAATTAGGATCAAGTTTTAACGTTACATAGTCATAAAGCAACGGCAGGCAATAGCTGACCGATGCAAAGGCCGTGAATTGCTCATCGTTTAAAATTCAAAGGGTACCAGAAGTCAACATTTTGATGGAAGTTCTCGGAACTCGGTACACGTACGTTAGGAACTAGTACCATCGTCGTTTCGCTTTCGAGTGACGATAACGACAATGACGACGACGACGACGACGACGACGACGACGACGACGACGACTACGTTGGCGATTCAGTCACTCTTGTGTCCTCCCTCGCTATTCTCCGATTCTTTCCAGCTTCTCTCGCACGGTCGTCTCGTTGTGGAAGGCAAATTGCTCGATAACTTTTGCCACGGCCGTGCGTCACTGGTGCTCGAAACTTTCCTGAAGCGTAGAGTCGCAGGCATCGTCAGAACCACGCAGCAGCAACAGCAGCAGCAGCAGCAGCTGCTACTGCTGCTGTCGCTGCTGTTATGTGCGCGGCGTGTTCACTGTGGAACACAATAGGAATTTGACTGCATGATAGATATTATATAGTAACAAAACTGTGTTGAAAGAAAACATCATATCGATTCGTATAAAGTTTTTTTCGAGTGGATTTAGAACTGTGATATATATAATATATAATGTATATAAACGTACATAAATTTTAAACAGAAGAGTAAGAACTAAGAGTATCTAGCGTCTTTATGTCCAAAAATATTTATATAAAACAATATTAATTTATCAGGTATTTCTTCTGATATTTAAGAGCCTAAAGAAAGAGATTGTTACTATGAAAGAGAGAGGACAGATTTCTTAAAGGTATTAATACCTTGAAACTAGATCAGTCAATGTCACTGCGCGGCTTGCACGTCGTGGGACACACTCTGAACTCGTGACATTTCCTTCGTTCACTTCCGAGCGGCGAAATTAAATTAGCCGTTCTAACTCTGCGGTATTACTGCTTTATGTAACACGTTTTCATCCACGCTCTCAGCGGGACATGTCCTCGCGGAATACTCGGAATTCCCCGGAATTCTTTCGGAGCACCCCGTATATACGCACGTACGTCGTAAGATCCGTAAGCGTCTCTCGAGTTCATTTCGCAGAGACTTAATAAACGTTTTACGCGCGCGGGGGAGGATTGCGATGCTTTTCATAAGTTATACCCCAAGGGGGAGCGCGAACTCGCGCAATGTGAAACAATATCGCCGACTCTGCGCGTGTCCCAAATTTCGGACGGCGAACCTTCTTCGGTCTGCTTCGGTCTGTTGAGAGCAAAATCGGTGGCTAGAGAGGCAAGAGGACCGTGAACGGCGGACAAGGTGACCGTGAAAGAGAATGGAAACGCACAAAGGGGACAGTGAATTTTCCCGTGTCGTCCAATTTTGAGGCAACGAGAAAGGGACGAGCGCATTGAGAGCGCTCAAGAAGGGGTGAATGTGTGAACAGAAGGAAGAAAAGCTAGAGATAGGGAAAGAGAAGGGTTGGTCTTGTCAATCGTTGAAAAGGTGTGCAGTTGGGACAATCTCGTAAGAGAGGGAAATCAGAACAATTCCTCGAGTCGATAAATTTTCTCGTTCCTTGCCTTTATATTCTCTTTCTCACTCACTCATTCATTCTCTCTCTCTCTCTCTCTCAATTGCACTCTGTTACACTTGTCGGTACGTAGCACGTGAGAGGAAAAAGAGTAGAAGTAAAGCTGCGCGGAGCATAACCCGAGTAAAGTGAAAATTGCTTGAGCCATTTGCGAGGATTGACCTTACGTGCCACCTTATATTCCTGTCGTCATTCGCTACGAACACGTGTACACGTAAATATCCGAGACTGACTGAAAACTTCTTCGTCTATGATTGTCTTTTCGAAATTTTCGATGAGACTGCAAATTATTAATGTATTCAAAGAATAAAGAAGGTTTAGAATGGATAAGATTAAAAAGATAAATGAAGACAAAAACTGATGACACGAAAAATAAAATAAATATTAAAACTACTAATTAAAAATATTATAGAGTATTACAAAAACTATTATTTTTAAATCTGAAAAGAAATATAGCAATTAATAAAAATGCTGAAGTGATTATTATAGTGTAAGGACAAGTTAGAAATTTATTGAGAAGAGAAGGAGAGAACCACGAAAAGAGATTTGATACGCCGAGAATGGCAAACTAGTCGCGGGGAAAACCTTCGATAGTTTAATCCGCCCGGTTTTTCAGAAGTGCCAGATAAACGCGCGGTATTAGTGAGGAGGAACGAACGGGATAAAGTTGAAGTAAGACGGAGAGGTTGCGATTGAGCACAGGTCTTATAAAACGCAGCACGACAATGACGACGAAGCGCGAAGGCGGGGAAGCGATCGGAAAAGGAATTCGTTAAAGGAAAAAGGCCGGAGAAGTGGAATCTTTTTACTCCGAGCGTCGTTGTGCTAAAACGACAAAATGCAATTACAACATAGATTTTTATGTGGAGTGCTTAAGACAATACTTCTTGAGAAGCATTGAATTATTATTTTTTCTAATGGCGATTAAATGAGTAAGAGAAGATGGATGCTGACGATAGATTTTATTATAAATTTCTTTTGATAATATAACATATATAATATAATATAGCAAAATATATAATAAGCTACTTGAGTTTATATTTTAATATTTGAAAGATAAACTATTTTTTTTACTCCCATTTTCTCGCACGATTTATCGACATTATTACTATTACGAAAATGGAATGTCTTGTTCTTGACAAGAATAGCGGTTTGAGCAGATTAGAAATTCATACTTACCCTTCGTTTTTTCACCTTTTATCGAATTCTTCCCTTCGTAACACTAGCCCACTTTCTTTCTACGCGCTTAGAAAAGTAATCAAACTTTTTCTTCACGCAAATTACGCGAAGAAATCGACTGCCTCGCAACGACGGCATTAGAGAATGAAAGAGAAGAAGAAAGGGAAGCGAGAGAGAAAGAGAGAATGTGATGGAAGGGGAATATAGGGTGCTCGAATGATAAGAGGCAAATCGAACTCTCGAAGCGGCCGATTGGCAAAGCGTGCGGACAATGAAAGAGTAAGTCGGCCGAGTTGTCTAATACATATTAATGAGAGCTAGAGTGTCCGCAAAACTCGGCTTCCATTTCGATGTCGGTAATTCCGCGCGAGTGTTTAGCCTAAAATGACTAGATGCTGCTGCTTTAATCGGTACCATAGTTCTGACGTTAGAGATCGTTAATAATGGACATCTCAAAGATAATTGTTTTTTTTAAATAAATTATAATCAATATCTTTTCAATGAAATTCGATAAATGTGCGGCGTTGAATAATTTTTAATTTCATTTTAACGATACACGATTTGCGTACGTGAGTTGACAATGCTCTCTTTCTATGATATTGTCATCTTCAAATTGCTTTAGAATCTCGAAGCTGCGATATAAAGTCACGGAAAGCATCCTGTGTATTCTATATTAAATATGCAAAGTGTCGGCGTAGCTTTTGCAGCGTTAGCGAGCGAATCTCGTTGCCGACAAATTGGGACGCGTTTAAGAATCTGTCGTGCTTTTCGAGGGTGAGCGTCGTAAAGGCGTCGTGCCATGACATTTCGCACGAGCCAGGGTGGAGGCGTGATCCGAGGGTGCTTGCGGAAGAACCCGACGAGTACTGGGTAAGTCGGGTAAGTCGGGTAGAACTGCCTAATGCATGTTGATAAGGCGGAGCGTGGCTCTCGTTCGTCACACACGGTAGTAGTAGGATCGACCGACCGCTTGAAATAGCTTTTTAAATTCTCTTTGTTAATATCTCGATTATTACGAAAAGATAATAGTTATGTCTTTTTGATAATAAATATATTTATCATTTGACGAAAGCAAAACTTGACAAATTCGTGACGTAACAATTTTTAAACTTTTTTATTACCACGGATTGTGTAATGAAATTATTTCAGAGCCTTTTCAGTGTATATTAATTTTAAATTAATATTTTTGTGGAAAAAATCTGGTATTTTTTGAGCTATCATGTGTACATATTTTAATATGGCTGCAACAATTTAATTATTTTTATTCTGGAAATTATATAATCTGTAAAAAAAGGATTGAGAATCGAGATATTTTTCAGTTATCAAAATATCCGTAAAATTACATTGACCGTTATAATTTTATACTATCGTAATGTAAATTTTTGTATATATATTATATATTTATTATATATTTAATATATTTATATATTGAAAATGCATATATGTTTATGTACGTATATATGTGAACGTGTGTCTCTTATTAAAGTCTTATCTTATAATATCAAACGAGATAGAAGAATGATTTTCGAGACGATGCATTCGATTCGCACGAGAACGATCGGCCACGATCGTTCTCGTTCTTCGAAAATGGATATTAGATATACTTCTTTGATTTTATACCAATGCCGAATGCAGGCGGCAACGCTGGGCTTATTCGGAAATTACATTCGTTCCCGGCGGATGTTCTTCTTTCGGATTATTACTCGCGCTACAACACCGATCTTTCTCCTCCCCTTCCCTCGATCACCTCATACGCTTTTATTTTCTCGTTGATCGCCCCTTCTTTCAGATCAACAGCTTCTTTTCTCCCAACCCCTCATTTCCCAGTCAAGTTCCATAGGTGTTCCTTTAAAAGCACGTCTTAGTGGAAAATATTATACCTTTCCCTCCCTCTATCTATAATCCTACATAAATCCTTCATAAATATGGTCTATACTGCTTTAAATCTTCTTTCTCTTCCATTTCACCTTCGTTCATCGTACTATTCACATAGTCTACACTTTTATATAAAGTGTTTCTTATGAATTGTCGCTCGAGTTATCTATGATGCCTATTTTTAATCATATTCGTGAAATTATAAAAATTTAATAGAAATTTGGTGGGTAATTAAACAGATTAACTGCATAGATGATTAAATTTGTATTAACTCATAAAATGATGAAATAATATCGCAATCTTTTTTGATGGTGACATTATTTTCTATTATTTGACGATTTTGTCAATTGTATTATTGTAAAATATTAGAATGAAAGAGCATACGTGGGCATGTGAAAAACATAATAATGTCACAATTATATCTCTAATTGAGATCTACATACGTTGTTTTAACGGACCTGACATGCCACACGTATTTATAGGACGCAGATTTTTCAAAATAAATTTATTCTCATGATATTAAATGTATCGTTGTTTATTCCCAACTGGCAAATTCATCATGAATTAAATCTTCTCGCCGCATCCTGAATTCATTTGCCGTCAATCTTCAATGTTATTCATTTTAACCTGGACTACTCCATCACTCTCCCTACTCTTCGAAAATCTGTTTCAAATTCCCGAAAGATCCTCGCCATTCACCTTCGCACCTTTTGTTCTTTTCTCATTTTATCATATTTTTTCGTCTTTATTAGCATGCCGTCGCCATTACCGCCCAAGGGAAATTCCCAACTTCTCCCTATAAACTCGATCTTTTTACGCATTCATAATTTTCTCCTGAATTCTGAAAAATGTAGGTTATATAAGCGATTTAAATTGCTTCTCTGTGACGTAAAGGTAATAAAAAGACCCCGTTTCATATCTCCTCTGAAAAACGTGAAATGGACATATTCCGCCGTGCCACTAAAGTCAGCCATTTTTGTTCGTTCGTTCGTTCGTTCACTCGCAAGACTCGGTTCACGACTTGAGGAGCCGTGAGTTATTCCGGTAACTGAACGAGTTACTCTTCGAGGTCGCTCAGGACCAGGAAGAATCGAGAGAAAAGGCGATGGTGCAAGGAAAGGATCAGAGAGGAGCGAGGGGAGGGAAGACGCGAGGCGACGAAAAGAGAAGGAGCTTCGGCTAGGCGTTTCACATGGTAATCCCCTCATGAATATCCTCAAAGGACCCCCTCCCACACACGCACACGCACGTATTCGCGCACCGTTGAGGACCTGTAAGGCGAAAGACGTAGACGTATCACTGCTCGCATTTATACATCCGGCCGGTAATACGAGCGGGAAGAAGGAAGAAGGAACGGGGTGCGAATACGAGGTTGATGCCGGCGTAAGACCCCTCTCATTCGATTAGATCGAAGCAAAAGCGTTGGTGACACGCTCGCTCGTCGTAGCCGAGTAATGTGATTAAAACTCCGATGGAGCTCCTAGTCGTCAACGTCGAGTGCCTTTCCACGGACGAAGTCATATTTCCGCGAAAACCGTTGCCGAAGATGCGATCATCAACGTTCCTCCGTGATTTCTTTCGCATTTCTTTTTTTAAATAAAAAACTGAGCTAGATATATTTACTTATTCTGAATTCCTATAAATCCATTAAAAATTTTTAATGAATTTAGATGATTAATAGAATCAGAAAAATATTCATCATATTTCGAGATTAATTACCTTAGAATACATAGAGAAAGATAACAATTATACTTCTATGTATAATACATGACGATATTATTTGTATTAAATATTTTATTACATATTTATATGTAAATCTATAATTGAGATATAAAACTATCTTATGTCACTTTTGAAATAAATTGCTTGGTCGATATCCGAAGCGGTATCAACGATACGCTTGACGGATAGCGAGAGAACATTGGAAGCTTCAAAGTACGCGAGCTTTTCCTTCCGCGGCGCATTTTCTCTCTACGTTGATTCGAAGGGTATTCGATTAACGTGCCGGCTCGAGCATTTCCCGACGGTCGAATATACGGGGTCCCGGTCACGGTGGCCCCCCTCGAAAAATATGAGACGGCATGGCTGCTCTCGTGCAAAGAGAAGCAGGGGCGTTGCAGAGAGAGGGAATGCACAGGGTGGAAAGCGACGGGGCAAAGCGTTCTTTCACATGCTAATCCACCAGGCAGGCTGTGCTCATGAATACCTATGGTCAAAGCGCGCCTTTCTGTCCTTTCCCTCCCTTCCTCTCCCGCTCTCCGCCGCTATTTTTCCCCGTTCTCTCGCTCTCTCGTTGTATACACGTTGTCTCAAAACTTTCGCACTTTCTCCTAACCGCAGATGGTAGGAGGAAAATTGGGCGGAATGGTGGTTGTTTCGGTGTCGAGACGTCAATAGCTCGCGAGCTGTAAGCGCTCGCGTATAAACGTTTTTAACGAAGCAGATTTAGCCGCAGAGAAATGTGCCTGGGAATAAAGGCGATATATTCTCTGTTTAATTTCTAATTTTTGTTTCAATAGAATTTTCGTTCAAAGTTTAATTGTTTGTGCTTAATGTTGATTTCTTTAAAGTCATAAAGAAATGACATTTGACGTACTTTCCTCGCTAAACAGAAATCCGCATCATGTTTATAGAAGAATTTGTAATTGACAGAAATTAATTTCTTATACTCTATTTTCTTCTTTTTTTCTTTTATGCTTCGGTTTTCCTAACTTTATCTCTCTTTTCTCCCTTCGTCCCCCCTTTTTTTTTATCTTTCTCCCCATTTTGCAAGTATCCCTTTTGCTCCTACAAGAGAATTCTCCTCTGTGTAGTCAACGTTTCCTCTCTCCTCTCTTGTGCGCGAAATGGAGAACGCAGCAAGAAAGGCCCCGGGAGAAATGGCGGCGCTTTGTGTCCCGAATTTGTGCCGCGCCGCTCTCCGTTCTCCTTTACGAGGGACGATAAGTCAGGAGTGGCCCTCACCCTTTACCCTTCTTCCCACCATGGCCCTTTCCCTACCGACCCGCCGCTTCTATTCTCACCTACACGCAAAATTATCGCGACCGCACTTAGAATAACGCGATCGTATCTGCGTCCGGTTCGACTTTAGCGTACCCGTTAAATATTACCCGTCTCTAAACCGTTTCAGGTTGCGAGGAACAACCCTCGTATTATATTTCACCGTAGTGAAGATGTTTACGGACGTATCTGATGATTGTGTGTATGTATGTACATTTATAATGCGCGAACATGATTTTGATCTATTAAAATTGTTAGAAATTAATACAGCGAACAATACATACTATAATCTTTAAAAATTTGCTTGAATTTATCATAAAAAATGTCGCATCTTCCATTCGTCCATGAAAAGATTTTCTTTCTTATACCATATGTCATATTTATTAACAATTTACTGTTAAAATTTATTACTTATGTCATTATTAGAAGTTGGAATTGTCTTTGAAATCTATGTATATTTCTGCATAAATTTTATATTTAGACGATTGTACATATAAAAATTAATATTTTACATCAAACTATTACGTTATAAACTGAAAGAGCATGAATCATTTTATGAGACTAAATTATTTAGTTATGCAAATGCGAAATTTCGAAAAACTATATTATCATAGAGACACACTTAATCACGGAACCAAAATTAACGTCCTACTCATCACACATGAACTTTCAGGGACCTCCTTTGTTTCTATGCACGTTTGGCCGGATACGAGTAATAACGTTACCTATTCATTGCTTGAACTTTATCATGTTTATCCTCAGAGGAGTCGCGCTAGTATATATAAATAGATACATCTCTCTCTCTCTCTCTCTCTCTCTCTCTCTCTCTCTCTCTCTCTCTCTACCTGTCCCATTTAGTCCTTTTGTATCCACCGTAGGATCGTCGCCGCAGGAGCCGAAAAACGCCGTGGTCGTTCAATTTCGCCCCGCGAGCACCGCGTAATTGGGACCATGCTCGGCGGGCTCGTTGCCGAGAATTTAGTTTTCAGTTCGCGGTATGCCCCGATCTACGTATACGCGTGTCGGCGAAGTCGCGGTGTGGCAAGGCGGCAAAGGGAGCATAGAGAAAAGTTGGAGAGAAATAGAAGACGAGAGGGAGAGAGAGAGAGACAGAGATAGTAGATGGATATCTGCGACGGAATGACCGAGGGGGCAAGGGGTAAAAAGGCCGAGGGAAGAGGGATAAAAGAGGCAGCGAGAAGCGCAGAGAGCCGAAGCGCTAGCGACGGGGGTGGCGGACGCAAAAGGGGCGGAGGGCGCGAAAGGGATGGCTATCCCACGTGCTGCGCTCCCATGCATAGAGAGGGCTCATGTTTCCCTAATGCAGCCCGATAAATATTTAAGCATAACGTAATCGGTCGGATTATCCTGAGAGCGCGAGACGAGGATGCGGCGGATGCACGGGTGTGTGTATGAGAGAGAGGGAGAGAGAGAAGAGGGAAAGGGATAGGTTGTACCAAAACGAGGACGCAATCCGTAATGCGCTTGAGCGTGCAGCAGTTGTCTCGCGAAATGGCGTCTTTCGCAATCTCGTACATACGCCATGTAGCCGAGACGATCGAGATCGAAATTTGTTCGTCGATGCGTTCTCCTTCCGCGATAGAAATTTGCGAGAAGCTTGAAGATAGAAAATGACAGTGGAAACTTTATAGCTGCGCTGCAATTGCACGATGCATATTGAAAAGGGCAATTGTTCTTCATCTCTATCTGAATATGTGTTTTTTAAAAGTCGCGATTGCGTTTCAAGAAAAATTTTTCGGGATTCTGTCTGTATTACAGGAATATTTTTTGACAAAGTCGAAATATTGACAATTTATTAAAATTTTTCTCTCGGTCATACGTTTTTTTATTTAATCGCTTTTTAAATACTTTTTACTTTTTAAATATATGTATATTACTTTAGTTTTTGATTTTTAATGGAATTCTCTTTAATACAATAAAATGAAATCGTGATGTAAAAGTAAATTATTAAAATCATTTCGTGTAGATTGCTAAATTTCCTTGGCAAATTCATTCTATTTCACATCGCGTGATACTTGATTAATCCTTTTCTAGCCAATGCTTTTCCTAGCCTGTTCTATGCATTCAGCATGCCAACAAAAATTACGTGCCTATTGGGGAGTTAATCGTTGCGACACATAGCGGATTGTAAATCGTACAGTCGACATTTCCAATTTCGCGAGTCCGACGTGCGCAAAGAACGCGACGGATTACTGACATCTCGTTTCGGTATCGATGCGATGTACACTCATGGTATGCAACCCTCTCCCCCTTTCCCCGGGTGGACGTTCGCAGGATACCGAAACCCCCTGGAGGTTGTCTGTCCGTCGTGTCATGTCTAACCGGGCGCGGCGAAATTTTCGCAGCGAGGGGCAAAAGGGGTAGTTGGTGGCGGCGGTCGACGAGAGAGAGAGAGAGAGAGAGAGAGAGAGAGAGGGATTGTGGGACTTTGGGGGACGCGAGGGCATTTAAGCGTAAATGGTTTTTGTAACTGGGAGAGCGTAAAATTGCCTAACCGCCCTGTGCATCTCCTGGCGCTTGAGCTGAACCAACCCCCTCGCGTTGCAACGCCACGCCACCTCTTTACATCCTGGATACCTATACAGACTGCCCCAGAGCTTCCTACGTCGCCTTCAGGTCACGGCTTCGTTAATTTGAAACTAATTTATTCTCAACCAAAATTTTTCCAACATTTTCTCCTCCTACGTCTAATATGAATTATGATAAAGCAGCAAATAGTGAAAATGCTAACGAGCGACATTTTCAGTTCTGATTCCTTGAAATAAATGAGGTAGTATGGTTGAAGAGTACCGTGCAGTTCTCTAAGGGAACGTGCGATACGTCAAAACGCGTGCGTATTGAAATTTGAGAATAATACCACGGGAATTAGGGCGTTCAGCTAAAAACTGCGGCGGTGAATCGCACGCGGCGCGCGCGAGGGGAGGGTTATAATGAATATTTAATGAGCGAAGAAAAAACTGCGTCTGCACCGGAAGGCAGGTGCGTGCCGGCGATATGGGTAGGCCCCGTGGGCGAACCTGAAATCGCGTATTCATCATCGGTCCATTCGTAATCCGTCGCGCGGTCAAGGGAACGGGCGGGCGGGGGTGGTGGCGTGTACGGGGGATGGGAACGAGGTGGAGGAAGCGATTAATTTCACAGCGCGATTCATAATGGAGCCCCCATCAATCATCGCCGCCGGTTACGCGCGCGCCGCCCGAACTCCGGTGCGCGATAATTAATTCCGAAAAATTATTAATCGCAATAATGTCCTCATTTACACAGAGCCGGCTGTTGCAACGGCGTGCGCGACGTCGGTTTGCTGAGCGATTCGTTGGAACTCCGTCGACGCGCGCGAGCGCGCCCGCCGCGTACTTAATTACGTACGATTTACCTAATCGAGGATCTGTAATCGAGTTATACGTATCACGCGAAATATCGTTTCCGCATGGATCTTGCCGAGTGCAGGCTTGGCGCCAAATCTATTTTATCCGATAAGAAATGTAATCAAAATTATAGATATCTAATAATGATAAGGTAAGTTTGAATACTGAGACACACACGCTCTCTTTCTCTCTCTTTCCCTCTTTCTCTCGCTACTATAATCTCGCTATTTTATATTTTATAACATATCGGACATCAGAATCGTAATTTGTTATATAAATACATCAGCGATACTAACTAATTTTACATGAATTTTTTGAATGTAATATATATCGTTTTCAATCGCATATTTACGAAAATATGCAATATTAATATTACACAAATTGTTATATTTAAATTAATTCTCAATTAATAATGCGAATTATTAATGAATTGCAATATTCAGCATTTATAATATGAACGTTTTATGCATACTTTTTACAAATGTAAGATCAATTTTACAAATCTGGATTATTACGAATCAATAAGTTTGTTTTAATTAAATATTAATTAAAAACATTTACGAAAATATAAATGAATATAGTCAAATTAAAGGAAGTTGACGAAAATAATCAAATAAATAATAAATTTTCAGTCCAACATATAAATTCTTATGTTTTGTAAAAATTGTGTTATTGATCCAACATCGAGAAAATTACTAAACTATAAAAATCTTTTATATGTTTTGTATGTTTTGTGATACTATAGGCATCCTGAAACTGTCAGCTGCAATTTACATATAAAAAAGTTTTTTGTTTACTATTTAAAAAGATACGATTTTGTTTACAATTTTATCACGAATAAAACATGAATAGCACATTTCATGAATCGATACATTCTTTTTCATTTTTTGTGATATTTGATGAATTACATGACTAAATAAGAGATATAGTTTAGTATATATAGTATTCTCTACAAGAGAAGAAGAAGAAGAAATGGGAGAGAAAAAGAGAAAAATAAGAAAAAAGACAAAGAAATTGTGTAAAAATCTCTACAAGGAAATCAATTTACTACTAGTTAAGTAGTTATAGACAGGATAGAGTCAGACATATTCCTGTTTCCCGTTTAGTTTTTATATTATTACTTTTAACAGTAGATTTACACTGTATTTTATCATAGTGGATACTTATGACATATTGACAAAATATTACATAAAAAAATACATTAATTTTTACATGTATATATTTTATAAAACTTGGAGCATATGCAATATATTATAATATTATTTTATACATTTGCCACGAGAACGTCATTTGCTTTATTTTATAATAATTAATTTTAAAAATTTACGTGTTCAAATATTTATTTACGTATTTCATAATACTAGAAAAAAAATTATTACCCTTTAATGTTTTTCGGTAATTGGTTATTTTATTAAAGAAATGATTTGGAAAGAACTGTATCTTTCAGGGGAAAAGTGGGGAAATCAAAGTAAATGTATTTCGAAAAGGTGAGTTAGCAACAGCAACCTTTACGAGGCACACGTGTATTTGTACATAAAGACATGTGTACATATGTATATATGTCGTGGGTCGTGCTTAACAGCCCGCGACGTCGTAAATTGATAGTAAATGTCACATCCGGATTGCAGAATAAGAACGCGCTCCTGTGGGAAAGCCCCCACTGACGGCAATCACTTAGTCGCTCACTTCGCGAGACACGAATGCGCCTTACATTGGTCTCGCTGACGGTCGTAATTCCGTGACATTGATATTCCTACGAAAGCCGGGATCCACCGGAAAATAATTCGTCGGCACGACACGTCTCAAAGTGTATTTCGTCGTTTGACACAGAAATCGTTTCGAGTTGGAATGTACGTTTTTTTATTATTATCACTATTCAGCTTAATAACTGATGAAAAAGATTATCTTTATCTAAATCAGTTGCATCTTTTCGTTTCTTTATTTAACTGAAGCTCTATATTTGAATCTATCTTTATTTATATATTTTGAAATATTTTAAAACAATTGGTATTGTCGATAATACACTTCGGAACAAAATTGAGGGAACACTTAATTTTTCCGGAGTGTATAACCGTATTGCTTGGTACCAACAATTCACTTTTACGAATCTTGCACATAATTCACCGTAAAGTAAATCTAATTATTTGTTCAATGCACGTTTTTAGATTGTATTCGTGCTCAGATTATAATCGAAGCTATAAATGATATTGCCAACGAGAAATAAGAAATGTTGAAGTGCAATACAATATACTTACGATCTTATAGCTTTACCAGCAAATCAATACGAGATAAAAGATGGATAAATTGATCAAATAAATTTATTGACGCGCATCTAATTTTAACCGTTCATTGTTTGATGCAACAAATATTTTATTATGTTCCGAGATTTATCATACTTACAAACATTAAAATTTTGATCGACATCGAACAGTCGGTACTTTTGCGCCGGTACTTTTGACCTTTAGCTTTGCTTGACGTAAGTGTTCTTATACTGGCGAAATCGGTGAACTTATTTATAAACCGCTAATATAGAGCAAAGTTCAGGTGGCAATGAGATTACTTCTAATAACACAGCTATTTACGCTAATTGTTTTTATTGCGACCGATGTCGGATAATCTAAGTTTGAAAT
The DNA here is from genome assembly GCA_928718305.1 of Tetramorium bicarinatum. Classification (NCBI taxonomy): domain Eukaryota; kingdom Metazoa; phylum Arthropoda; class Insecta; order Hymenoptera; family Formicidae; genus Tetramorium; species Tetramorium bicarinatum. Next base: position 14,860,406 of record OV788320.1, read on the forward strand.
CGCAGCGCAAAGCATCAAATTGCTATCGTTCAAAAATGCATATAGCGTTTTTACGAAATTTTCTTCTCCTTCGTCCTCAACCTGATTTCTTTATTATCGTAAAGTCCACGCGATCCGTAGGCTTTTTTACCTTTCCGTGTACCTGGAACGGCAGAGCTAAGAATATATACATGGAAGAGACTTGCATTATTCAGGAAATTACTCCCCCCCCCCCGCATTAGAATGTCTCGCATTTAGAACGATTCACGATCAGATTATTCGTTAGTTCTGCAATCTTCTAATAGGAGGATGGTATGAGTCATGTAAAGAGAAACCAGTTATTTACATTTTTACTTGTCTATTTTGAAGTTTTTGAATTTCTCCTGTAAACTAGATATAGACAAAAGGGAATAAAGAATTGGCATACACATTGACTTTCATAACACATATTGGAAGTTTTGATTTGAAAGGATGTATGTATCATATTGTTACACTTATTAAAATCTGATATTTTTATATCAGAAGAGTTGAAAAATAATATTTAAAACGGAAAAAAGTGTTATTTATTTCATTCCACTTAACCAAATTGCAATATTTGTATCATATAATTATTGCCTATATTTGTTGTAGAAGTGAAATTATGAAATCACATTAATATTAGTATTAATACTTCCCTTTTTTTCTAGTTTGTTTCTGTATATTAATTCTATTCTTTCACTACGTTTTTAAATAGATATGTATTTCGATTAACAATTAGTATTTTGCGCTCGATGCTTATTTCGCAATCACGTTTCACGTCGTATCCGTTTTCTCTCTTCACATTTGAGGAGCGTATAAACGATCAGACGTCAGTGACGTTTCTCGATCTCACTTCGGTTGCGGACGAAATCGGGAGACGGGGAAAACGGATAAATGGGCGTATTCGTTGAAGTAACTGCCAGACAATCGATAGCTCGACTATCCCTGGTAACGCTTCGTTGTGTCTCTCAATTTCGAAGCGGGGCTTCATGAATAACCAATGGCCTGGGAGGGACCCCGAACCCGTCCCAGGAACACCGACTGGCACCGAGGCCCGCTTCCATCCCTTCGGAATCGACGTTGCAACACGCGATCCCGGGCCGGGCCGGGCCGGGTCGGGTCGGGCCGAGCGCTCTGTGATTCCGATGAACCAATAAGACGACGATTGCGGGCGTCGTCGAGGGTGACATTTTCGTTTCGTTCCTTTTCGCTTTCTCGTACGCCTCCCTCCCACGCATCTCCAACGTCCCAGAGTAAAGGAGAATCGGAAGCTAAGGGCGCATCTACACTACTCGCTCTTGATAATCCCTCGAGGTACGCGAAAGCAGAGAATGGCTTTCTTATTGACCATGTTCTTAAGTTCAATAGCGCACACGAGATCCATTGGCAAAAGCGTCGTTGCGAACAATAGAAACTGTGCTACAATCGATATTCGTTGACGGGGTTTACTTATTCGCTGGATGATATTATTGCTTATTGAAAAAAGATAACATATGTAAGTCTAGAAAGAGATTAAATAAAATTTCAAATTAATTAAGATTGGCTCTATACAATGTCCTTCTTTTAAAAATTGTTATCAATAGATAATAAGATCTACAGTAATTTATATAACACCAAATAAACGTTATAGATTTTAATAATTAGTAATTGGAATAGTAATTTACTCTAATACTGGTGTTACTTTAATTCAATCTCAATTAATCTCGTAATCAAGTCGCAAACGAAGTCTTCACGGGATTTCTTCATAGCTGAAACACCCGTGCAGATTAAAAGTTTCTTCGCAGGCAACTTAAAACGAGTCTTAGCGACTCTTTAACGAGCTCTCCTCGCACCAAATCCAAAATGCTCCTCTCTGGTTCGCAACTTAGTAAAAGCCGGCGATTGCAACCGTGCTTTCGAAAGTTTCCCGAGCGTTTCTGCTACCGAACATCAGACGCGAGATAGTAGTGCGGTCCGAGAAACGCCAACCGCTCCTTGAGTGCGTTACAGATCTCTCACGGTCATCAGAAAATTAGGTCGTCCCGTGTCCGGTGTACTTCGATTAAATCCTTAGCCTTAGCCGTTGTCCAGTTTCATTTCCGAAGTTTCTGGGCACAATGGAATGGGGATCCCGAAGATCCGGCTGCCGGCCGGACGAGGGACCCTCGGGTTGGACTCGGAGTTCCCGCCTCACAGATCTCGCTGTCGAAGCTCCGCGACGATAATCTTCGCTGTAATTGCGTCCGAACGTGGCGTCTCCGGACTCTTGGTCTCGATCTGGCCAAGAACTTCTCAGATTAAACGCTTAATTGCACCGCCACTATCTCTTTCGGCCAGGAGTCCTCCTCTACGAGAGCCGATCGCACTGTTCCACCATTCTAGATGCCGCGATTACCGCGCGCAATCCGACCGCGCTTGATCGGGAGATGGCCTTCGGCCGAGTCCTTTAAAGATCTTAATTAAGTCTTCGACTCGGTCGATCTGCGGAGCAGGGTCTTCCCGAGGAAACTCTAATCATGTAATTTAAGTCGGAAGTTAATTTTGGCACACATCTGCTTGGTGATTAAGGGCATTTCTTATGTAGCCTGATGAAAGTACTTGAAGTTTAAATATCTTTCTTCATATTTCTCAATTTCATAATATTCTTCAGAAATTTTAGGCTACAAAATTTTGCTTGATACGATTAAAAAGATTTTTCTATATTTATAACATTTTAATGTGTCGCTTTCGAACTTGATGGAAACTAAATGCCTAAAATTAGATATATCAATAGGAAATCATATAATAATAATAATGATAATAAAAGTTACAAAAGTCATTAAAATAGACACTAGAATAATTAACTTTTAGATGAAACTTTCGTAAAAGTAAAGTTTACTTGAAATTAACTGTGAAGAAAATTCTATTTGTTACTCTACTTTTTAAATTTTTCTGATAAAATCTCTTTCATCTGTACTAACTCAAAAATGCTTCTTTAATAAATATCAAATGATTAAAGAATCCGAAGAAAGCAACGAATGATGTAGGACACAATGTATAATTCAAGATATGTAACAATACCCATTTCAAAGAAAGTTCTTTCAGTGATATAACATCAATAAAAACTTTATCTTGAAAGTCTCGAGTGCTTTTGAGAAGAGCTCTTGTTAGCCAATGGAAGTTCTCCTCGAAGTCACCGGCTCGATTCGCACCTAACGTCGAAATTTCGCCCGCCTTCTCGAGATTGGTCATTAACCTACGCCCGGACCATTGTTCTCGTTTGCGAATCGGCTAAGACGCGCACAATACACTCCCGGACCACCCATTATCCTCCCGAGATTACCGTTGACTGCCGCTTCGAGTTCTTAACTTCGACGAGGTCGAAGGTCCTTACGAAAGAACTGAAGTTCGAGCTGCGTCATTCGCTTGTACCTTGAGAGCGAATAGCTCGATACGAGCGTTTAATTGTGACGATGCTACACTTTGTGATTATTACGTTCTAAAACTAGTAAAAATATTTTATGTGCAGTTTAGAGTATCTTAAACGAATTAGATGTTCCAAGACACAGTAATATTTATATTGCAATATTCAAATACATATAAACCGCATCAATATACTTCATACACATAAATTTTCAGCTTATATTTGAATCTTACATTTTATTTATGTGCCCTACAATGTTATTTTACACTAATAATTAATAATACTGACAATTTCAATTTCATAACATTTATATTTTTAAATAGTATCATTATATAACAATGAAATATTTTAATTTTTATAATAGTATGAATATGCATGACTAATATGTCTGGGTTAGTCATTCATATTAAACGAAATTATCAAATTTATTTAAAGATTCATAATCATTGTAATGAATTATCTGAATTTAATCAATATTTTGTTCTGCGTTTATCATGAATTAATATTTTGATCGCAGTATAATATTATAATTAAGCTGATAGCTTTCGTTTTACTGAGCAACTCTCTCTTAGGACAAGTGAATATATAGGAATGAAGGATGTTGGAAGCGCGACGTTTCCTAATCTTTCACAGTTTGCGGCCACGCAGTGAGGTCAGATGGTCGTGCAGGGATGAAACAGATTAGAACAACTTAGTTTGGGAATCTCATGAATTTCCAATTATCAACTTGGCGTTCCACCGACGACCTACCATTTCCACCGTCTATGAATTTTACTCCCCTCTTGTCGGTCCGCACTATTTCGTCGAGAAAGTAATCATCCAGATCATCCGTGAACGTGTGCTACTTTTGTCACGCTTGAATATCGCGTTTGCCAGAATTTGCCAAATCCTGGAAATAAATATTATCTCGTATAAAGATTGCATTTTGATGTAAGGAAAAAGGATTCAGATAGGTAGACAAACAAAATGCTTTTAGAAAATTAATAATGCGCAATTATATTGAAATATTTTTACACGAATTAATGCCAAGTATTTTAAGACGTGTGAAAATTATAAGTACTTTAGGTATCAAATAATAATGTGTTTGATATACTTATAAATACGAGCGTTATTTTTTACCGTAACTTTACCGTAATCTCGGCATAAGATACAAGCACAGAGTGAAAAATGTAGGTGCACTTTAAGGAAAATAACATAATTGAGTGAGAGAGATGTTTTCGCGGAGCTCAGCTCGTTAAGTTTTATTAATCCGGTGCGAAATATAATCTGAGTAAGGGGTTTGAAATACCGCAAGAATCTCAAGATGACACGTGTAGGAAGATAGGGGAGGTTTTGAAAAGAGGGGGCGAGAGGCATGAGTGAAGAAATCGATACATGACCAGTCTATTATTCTTCTTCTTAAAATTCTTAATTAAATGTAATTGCGGAAATCAGGCGGCGAACCCACAAGCGCAGCTATTTATAATTAATTCGATTTCTTTCCAAGATGAACATCTTATTTTTGAGTTATCGGAACTCTCTACTTTACCAGTCTATGGCTTTCGATATTTCGAGGGGTATCTATCTGTCTTGTGCGAACTCACCGTCCTCGTGGGAGAGAGGCACGGAGAGAGCGTGAAAGGGACAGGGCCCTGCAAACTTTTTCAATCGGCGTCCTTTTCCCCCCTCTCAATTCGACCACGCCGACGTCGGGAATGTCGGGTATCCTGTAACTATTCGCCAATGAATTTCAGGCTTTTCAGAGATCTCTTTCGTTTTTCTTATCGGGAAGAGGATCGAAGTCGGCGAAGTTATCTCGCGGATATCCCCTTACAATGTCCACGCGAATGGGATCGGATTGCTGTGGCTGTGCCGCGAAATTGATCTCAATAATATCCCCGAACGTATCGAGTCTTAATTTCGGTGGATGTTCTTTGTTGTACGATCTGATTGTCGTTTGATCGGTTTGCGAGAGAAAATAAATAAACTATTCATGACGAGAATAGAAAATATCATTGACAGGGTGACACATATGGCACTCGATAGCTTCAAGTGTCACATTTGTCGCGCTGCTGCAATTATCTCGATTCTGTTTTTAAATATAATATCAAGGTGCCGATATTGAATCATCTTCAGCCTTTGGCTCAATTGAAACAGTAGGGCGACCGTGTTAATTAATTCAGCTGAGATAATTAAATCTTTTTCCTGCCCAACTTAGTCGAAGTCTTTAATTTTTTCGCAAACTTTTGCAGGAAAGATTTTGAAGAAAAATTCTTTCATTAAGAATATAATTTTGTATGCTCCAAAAATAGAATTCAGAAATTAAGAAATTAATACTATTGCATAATGCAAGCGATACATTAAGAAATTTAATTATTGAACATTATTAAGCATCACATTTATTTTATTATATTATAATTGTAACATTGATCATACGTTTATCATGCAAGTTTAGTCGAGCTTTCAATATCTGAAAATATTTCCTGTATTGTTAAATGAAAGAATAGACTTTTGCAATTTTATGATGTTTTACAACATGATTTATATAAACATTATGTGAGCTATTATATATATATGTATAACTATAAAATGCTATTTTTTTCGTGATTACAAATGGACATTAATATAATTTGTTTTAACTAAAGATATGAATTCAATAAGGATTAAAATTAAGTTAAAAATGCAAAGTTGTAATTAATTTAGAATTGAAGCCAAGTAATGCAAGACAGCTGAATTAATTAATTTGAAATTGTTAGTTAGATTGTCTTTCTGGTTCAATACCGTCAAAACTGATCCTCCCAGCGAGCGTTTGACAGAGTTTGAAGAAGTGGCGCGAGATGTTTCGTCTTTCTCGTCTAGTTTCCACGACGGTAAACACTCCCGGTACCTCCAATGGCAACGGTGGCCACGAGACGAAAGTGTGTGGGACAAAAAGTAGATAAATGGTGGCCGGATGGCGAGGGTGGGCCAATCTATCACGCCCCGGGGGAGTGTTATTGACAGTGCAAGAACTGTCTAACCCTCGACCTCGTCTTTCTCTCTCTTTCTCTCTCTCTCTCTCTCTCTCTCTCTCTCTCTCTCGCTGTCTTCCCCCGGTATATTCCCGGGCTCGAGCCTCCTCCGCGCTGTGCGATCCTCATTCTTCTTTTCTCGACTTTCGATACGAGGAATTCCAAGATAATAGAAGTTGTTGCCGTTGCCCGGAAACTTTGCGTAAAATACGTCGGTGACGTAGGTGTCCTCTCGCGCCCGCACTCGGTCCGGAAAAACGAATCAAACTTTGCTCTCGCGAAACATCATGGGATTCGTCGACCTATGGAACCCGCTGCTTTCTTGCGGCGGCACAATTGGTTATTGTCACTTCCGATAGCAGTGAGATCTAATGCGTCTCTTGCCGACGACATACGAAGTTTCGCAAGAATTTTGGAGAAATTCTGTTTTCTTTTCGTAAACTAGTAAGATATTTGAATAATCTCTTTCTCTTTGAAATGTAAAATATAAGATGTTGGAAGAAAGAGAGGCGTAAAAATTTAAGTGTATAGTATTTAGTTTAATAATACCGTTATACAAATTAATTCTTTTAAAGAAGTAAATTTTAAAGAAGTAATATGATTGTAGTTTCAAGCTTTAATCAAAATTTAAGCAGTATAAATTGTATATTGCCAATTGAACAATAAATGGATATTATAAAATTACAATTCTAATCTCACGAGTATGATAAAGTAATGTTTAATTTTCTAATGCTTTAAGAAATATTTATGACATAGGCCACTTAGATCTCATAAATATAATCGTATAATTCCAAATATTAATTATAATTAAATTAAAGGTTCTTATTCTTTAGATATTATCATTGTTTTACCGAAATATTGCATATCATAAGAAAATCTTATGCAGAACATTCTAAATCACCGACATTGATTGCGATGATGTTAATCGCTTAATATCGTCTCGAGATCCGCGGCTTTAGCGGTAATTCTCGTAACGGGTTTTATTGTACTTTGTTGACCTCCCGTTTTGTTTTTCGTGACCCCTGAAATGACCGTGGCAGACGTTAGTGCTGCGCGTGATCGTGCGCGCGTGTCCGCGTCCTGCTAGATGCACGAATGGTCGTTGCGAGTTGGAGGCCGGGATTTCCTCCTTGAGGCCGGAAGCTTAAGAGCGGCCTGCCGGCGGGGCTCAGCTAATGCCTAATGACGGGTCGTTTCAAATATTTACCGCCTGATTCCGCGTACCGAATCCAGCCCGACGCCGTAAACGCGATTACGCTTGGCCGCACGGTATATATGCGGGCTGACTGTTTCGCGGAGAAAGCCACCTGGACGGCAAAAGGCAGTGCCCGATCGATCGGGTCTGTCTCGTGAATCTGCTCAAATTACGCGGTCGGTGGATCAGCTAGAATGTCCTGAACGCAATATCCAGAGCGATATAATCCGCCGGTCTTTACGGCGAATTTATTCCTAATGCCTTATTCATGTAACAGCCTGAGGACTCATTATAAAAGTCGTACGGGGACGATTGGGATATCTCGTGTGGGACGCAGCTGCGCTCACCCGGAATCGGGTTCGTAGTCCCAATTTGTCCTGTTTCTCGAGATTAGTCCACAATTTCGTAAGGTAGCGAGTATAAATTAATATTTATTTTATATTGCGATATATTGTTATAATAAATATAATATTTATTCGTTTATTTTATTTTTCTTCTGCAATTTACATTTCTACACTGTATATATTTTTATTGATATGGAATTACTTTTAATGTTTTATGTCAAATTAATCTACAAAAACAATGGAACTTTGTAAATATAGTGAAGAAATTATTAAACATTTTATATATACATATATAGATTCCTGTTTCTTCTCTTTTTCAGTTTGTAGAATACGTTAGAATCGCTGCTTTCGCCAAAAATTCAGACGATAGAAATTATTAATATAAAGAACACACCTATCGAACACATGAATGTGCTCGAATAAAATTTCCATTTCGTGTGCATTAACCGTCTCTTTCGCCTTACACGCCCACTTTTCCTCGATAGGAGGAAATCGTGAAAAGTGCGATAGCGCACACGAGGCGAAATTGTGGACGAAATCGCTAATCCATGCGAACGAAAGCTCGAAAATAAAATTTTATTGCTACATGAGAAATTCGCGATTATTTCTTTATACGCGATAGAGAATGATATTTGCAATTATTTTTATACAATGTTTTCAATACATTATAATTAATTATAATGCGTCGGTTAAACGAAGATACATAGATATTTATTAGGCGTTTTAAGTTATTAAAAACACAGAGGTAAAGTAAAAGATATAACATTAATATAAAATGGAACTAAAAACAAAAGTTTCATATAATTCATAGATTGCATCTATTATTTATTATTGTATCCAATAATTATGGTTTATAGATATTACTGTTTATAAAAATATTGAAGTAGGAAAGATAAATGTTTAGAAACTTTGTCTTTTAACAAGTTAGGGATGAAACTTTTTATTTCCTATAATTTCGTTTATTCGATTGATTTATCCTCGTGTTCTCCTATATTTAAGTTGATGATTTCGCCCACTGTCCTTGCAAAGTGTGGAACTTCGTCATTTCAGATAGAATGCTACTCCTTCGCTGTCATCATCATTTTCAATTAGCTTTTAATCACCGGGTGACACTGTGCTCGTTGAACGAGCGCGGAGGCGAGAGGACGGTGGCATCCCCGTCGAGCGACTTATTAGTTATTAAGTTACTTCACGTATTAATTAAACATTCGAATAACGCCGTACAAAGCACCAGCTCCTTTCGTTCATCTTGGCGTGTTTCTCCATTTGCCGTTCCTCCGATTTCTCCTGTCAGAGAGCTTCCACATTCTACCTCTCTCTCTCTCATATGTTTCTTCCGCACCTATATGTATCCCTTTCTCTTTCTTTCTTTCTGTTCTTGACAGATGGAAATGGCGATTGTTTATCATCCTGTACATCTCCTAAAGCAGCTTTTACAACTTTACGGTCGGCGTAATATTTTCCCCGTAACACGATTCAACTAGATTGAAAAGCATACATGATATACTCTTTATATCCTATATGATTCGTTGCACCTTCCTGAAATCGAAAACATTATGTTATCCCCTTTAAATCTTAAACAGATACCGAGAGATTTTATAGATTTTTAACTTGGACTATTCTCGAATTTAAAATATTAACTTGTAATATTTTAACAAGATTATCTCTTTACACGTATTAATTATATTAGATATCTAACTATGTAATTAAATCCTATGTAATTAAGTTTCAAAATTCGTGGTAAATTTGTGATAGAATTCGCTATTTACATGACATTAACAAATATATACACATTCGGCATATTTTTAACTCAATATTGTCGATACTTGCATATTTGTAATTGCACAGTGACAAAATGACAATATAATGATTCCGTTGATATCACAGAATTGTTTTGTCCTCGTCATCATCCGTTCCCGCGTTTTCATCATCTTCCATCATCCGCTCTCCCTCGCTCCGCTCTCCGCGCTTCGCGTTCGCCAGGTTGAGCTTGAATTAGCATAACCAGAGCAGCTTTGATCAATCGCAATGGCACCTCGTTGCGCGACTATGGCCATTAGTATGCACCATTGACCGTGAGCGGCCACTGCGTAATTAGCATAATATAGCAATATCATAACGCGCGTACCGGGAAATGTGTTGGCTGCGGCGATCGTTGGCGGGATAGCAGAGGGAAAAGGGATGAGTGGGTGGGTGGCCGGAGGGCCGCGGAGAGGCGAAGAGGCGAGTACCAGCGTACAGGACCCCTGGGGACCCCGATTCCCGGTGATGCTGGAGCATATGCGAAGCGGTTACACCGACCGCCGTAATGAACTTGGACGTCGCCAACCCTGAAACGGAACAACCTCGGACAGTTGTGGCCGCTTCTCGGCGACAAGATTCCTGATAAATAACAAATCGGAACCGCCGCAGCTCGCTCAATGACGCCGGCACGTGCGAGTTCTCGACATATTTAATTCTTACACATATTTAATTCTTATTACACAATAGAAAGTGTGCGATATGTAAAATTCTCATATCATCTTCCATAATTTTCTAAAAAAAAAAAATCTAATTGTTACATCTCCTCGGCGAGAGCCAAATGAAAGGATAATTTATTGAAAAAAAAAAGTATATGAGTACGTATATTTTCAAGACTACAATTAACATAGAAATAAAATGTGCTAATTTTTTTCTCTGTAGGGAATTGTATAGTTCCGATTTAAATTTATATACATTTACTTTCCTGAATTTAAATATAATGCAAGCAGCTATTTTTATCTCGTTATTCGCATTTCGTGTATATCTCCATTAATGATCACGAGATACGCGTTTGACAAATGGATTTATTAAATGCTATCGGCTGCGATCGGCGCGATCGGATTTCGCGATGCGTTTTACGATAATGGCATTGTTCATAATGGCAATTAATGTATCGCGGGCATCGTAAGAAAACAGCCGCGCGACGTTTCCCGCGCGCGCGCGCGCTGACCGTTAAGGGTGTAAAACACACCGAGTAACAACGAGCGATAATCATCGCAGCAGAACAATTAACCCCGTAAATGGGAGTACCCCGCAATTATGGACCGTTGATTATCGCCGGATAATACTTGGTGCGAGTAACAGGGTGACACGGCTGTTATTATGACGAGCGATTAGCGCTATTCACATCGTCCATCGTCCGCCACGTGCGATTCACGGCATTAGTGTCTTATGAATTCGCTGATTGCGTTTCTGGTTGCGCATGCATATCCCCGTCGGTTACGGTCGCGATGCGGATAGGCCTCGGGGCTTCCAGGGCTTTCCAATGTAATTTCGGCCAACTCAATTTTCAATGGTACGTATACGAGAATTGTTTTTTTTTTTTTTACAGTCGTCGCATTTCCGTTCGCACGGAATGACGACGTCGTCTTTTTTTTATGTGTATGTACATGACACCGAAATCCGAGCTCGCTGAAATTACATCGATTCTTATCTTCGATAGAAAGCCCGATAGAAAGAGGGAATCGATTCCAGTCGGATCGAAAGAATCTGTCATTATAAAATATTTTCCACCGATAGTGGAACATCCTCTGCATGCATGTCGATTATTGATTCGGGATACCGTTCGTCCATCCCGGAGTAGCACTATACGTCCGTCACATTGACCGAACAAACATGATAGCCGCGCTCGTTCGACCGGGACGGGGGTGGAGACGGAACCACTGCACAAGAGGGAGCAACGGAATGGGAAGGGAGTCGGGTTAAGATACGATATTTGCAGGGTTATTAGACGGCGGTAGCAGTTCCCTCGCGCTCAGTGCGCGATATCGATCGTGCATTTGCCTGATGAGTTGCGTTATGAATCCCAGTAGAAAGGTATGGGGGCGGGGAGGATGGGAAGAAGAAGGAGGAGGGGATGTTCAGCCAAGTTTGACGTGCAAAGAGCTTAATATGCCGTTGATTACGCTCGTCGCGATTCCACGGTTTTCGCTTACATGTTCGCGCAAACCCGTTCGCTCTCTCTCTCTCTCTCTCGGTCTCTTTTCACCCACCCCGCTCGCTTCCTTCCCTTCCTCTTTATTGTGAAATGCATAAAACCGCCGTTTCCGCAAGGCGAAACGCAGCGATGCGTAACCACCATGTGTCGTCATGGGTGTGGAGCCAATGAAACCGACGGCCGATTTGTGGAACGCAACGACCCGTAAAAGCGATCTTTGATAGGATATAGCAAAACTGCTGTCGCTTGATCGGAGAATACTCCCCCTGGTTCTACTTCACTCTCTTTTCTTCATCCTCAACGCACCATCTAAAGCAACTAAATTTATAAGTCTCGTATTTCTCGCGGTAATTTAAAATCGAAGTAACCGTTATCAAATCTTTTTTTGCTTTTCTCAGTTACTATTATCGGTCTGTAAAAGTTATAGGGTATAATAATACAACTAGTGGAAATATAATTTAAAACTTGACTTCGAAAAAACGATCCTGATTTAAAGCAAAAAAAAATAGACAAAAAAGATATTGAAGATAATGAAATTGATTGTTAATTGCATTGATCTGCAGTATTGTTTAGAATACTTTTATATTTGTGTGACTTATTGTCGTTTTGAGGCGGAAATCTAAAATATATTTATCGTCAATTTGTGGTTATTACGAATCCTAGCCGCCAGCATGTCGCATATCTTCTATTTCCGTTGTTTGATTCACTTTATGCAGGATATTTACTGTCTCCTGGCTACTGATCCGAGAATATTGTGTTTCCAAACGAAAATCCCCCCGTTTCGTTTGCATCCCTTCCTTGTTTCATTTGTCCCCGTAGCGCGCGGAAGCACGCCTCATTTTCTAGGTCAAGATGCCTCGAGGTGTCTTGCAGTTGTGCGGCAATCGCAATTCCGGATGGAATTGGCCGAGTCGCGACAATAGTTCATCGTCGGGCCGCTGTAAGTGGGTTATTATAGGAAACTGTCTGTGGCGCCTCCGACACGGAAATTGCTTATGCATTAAGCAAATACGGGAGAAAGGGAGGCGAGAGACGAAAGGAAGGAGGGAAAGAGAGATTACTACAAAACGCGATGTACCATACGAAAAACGGATTACCATATTACGGATATCTACGGAATCAATCGTAACATTGTTATTGCCTGTTTCTTTTTTACGGTGGTATACATTTTTTCTAACACGCATACATGAAATAAATTCGTATTTTCTTGTGATGTACGTTAACGCTAACATATTATATGTATATATATATATATATATATATATATTGTATAGCGAGATGTATGTGGATGGGTTTACGTTCCTGTAATTACGTACTATATAAGATATTACAACTGCAGTTACTGTACAAAGTTGCAGTATACTAAGTAGGAATACTGCAGTGTACTAAGTAGGAATATACCGTTGCACGCAAAATGTACATTCCAAAGCTGAGATAGGTGTCTCTCTTCGGGTAGACCCGCAAAAACATACTTTAGTACAGCAGCATATTGCTGTAGTAATACTTATCGTATGGCAGATAAGATCGTGCTATGTAAGGCATACCACAATATTTGACGTTGTATCTTCACGTTAGTGTATACGTTAGCCAAGTGTAGTTAAGCGAAGTTTGAAACCGCTCGATTTTCTGAGTTCCCGGTTAAGGAGCTCTCAAATCTAAGGAATTGCCAAGGCAAGAATCTTTATTACCTCATTGAGGTATGTTTTCATTCAACTTATGGATGGTACTCCATGGTGGAGTAATTGCACGTACTGCAGTTCACTCCGCTTGTTTGAAAATGTAATGATTTCAGACTTTCTGTTCTCTCTCTCTTTTTTATGTGTGTTATTCCCGTAACATGATTTTTTCTATTGTTTTACATTGTTACTTTCTGTTATATTATATTGCTTAACATTATTTCATATTACAGAAATATTACATGTAAAAATATTACAATTGTTATGTATGTAGAGAATTATTCTTTTTGTGATTCGGAATCTAATTCCTGTTCACGGTTAACATTACAAAACGAGTTGAAATTTAAAAGTGTCATTAGATAATTAGGAGGAACGGGGTAAAAGTCAATGAGATGAAGAACTCGACGTTGCATAATCACGTCCATCACTCCGGAAGGTCGCTATTAATATTCCACGTGATCACCGGCGCGATTTATTGCGATGATACGTTGACCATGCGTCAAATGAATCTCGATTCGCATGTGACTCGTTCGCGTCCACTTAGAGGTTTTCAGTAGTTATTCCGGGGAAAGTCCGCGATATGGACGTGGAACGTTCGACGAGCGTTCTCTGGGAGGAGGCCTTAATTACCCGTCGAGGCAGCGAGCACGTGGCAATTTAAACTTCACGACCTTAAACTGCTGGCGCGGTTGGCGAACCAATGGCGAACAGTCGGTGCAAGAAAGATGGGTGCAGGGCAAAAAGGCGGAAGAGCGCGAGAGAGCGAGAAGTGAATAAAATTCGAGTCGCTCGAGCCGGAGCCAGTCACGCACGCCTCGCGTGTTAATCATCCTGACTTATGTGCCGGCATCGCCTGGAACAAACGACGGTGATAAACGCCCAATGCCTCGACAGAGAAACGCTCGTCCGGAGGAGGAAAGCTGGAAAAGGGGCCGCGCGCGATGCTTGGAATTAATATTTGTTACTGTATATACACATCGGCCTAAAACGGAGCCGACCGCATCGCACGAACGGTGGTAGAGCTGCAGGTAGCTTGAGAAATCGTTACGAGCAGGCCGATGTACGTACACGCTTTAGTTCTCGTTCCTCGGCGTTCTCTTTAGTTAGTTGCACTGCCTTTCTCTCTTGGCTACCTCGTTGATTTAGAGACTGTAAATCTTGCTATGGTTGAACGTGCAATCGGAAGACTATGTCCGATGTGAGAATAATTGCGACTCCGTAAAGGATTATTGGAATTCTTCTGAGTTTTATCACGATATTATTGCAATCGATATTAAGCATTATTATTTCTACAATGAAATATATTTTGTCACAGTATATCTCTAATTTTTAATTATTATTCCAATCGAAATAGACGATGTGAACATTTCTCGCTTAGAATTATGGTCTCACAAACTATCATTTTTATTAGACTCGATTGTATAGTATTCTCCACGTTGCTATAGTTAGAAATGCATTAATGTATTTGTCTTTAATAATTACGCTTACTTTTATATCGCAGATATCATTTTGTTCGCGCAATGAGGTCAGCTTTTGTTCACCGCTTATAAATAATGATAATCTTTGAGCGTCGTCAGGGACGCTCCCTATTTCTTACAGTCGACATTATGTTACAAGTTATTTCAGCGTGACAGCGTTAATTTTGTAGGTTGCATTAATGGAAATAATACTACGTTTGATGTCGAGCTGTTGAGTACACCTTGTCCGACATCGAGCGGCGATCTTGTTTTTGAAAAAAAAAAAAAAAGAACAGTGTCTTTAGAAAAAGAGACAAATAAGAGAAGGAGAGATCTGGATCGTAGCAAAGATGACAACGTCCGCTCACGAACGCCGGATTGTTTGTTCTGCAAGTAGCTAAGAGTTGGCGAAGTTTCTCCCGGTCGGCATCGCTTTTACGTTTTACAATCCGATTGCTATCGCCGATTTTTCGCGAGTGCGAATTTACCACCCGAGGAAAGAATGCATCCGCGAGACGTGGAAGAAAAGAGACGGGGAGGAAGGGGGTGAAAAACCAGGATGATGGGACGTCGAGAGGATGGAAGGACGCGGCGAGAGGAACTTCCGCTGAAGTAGCGAGCGGCTGACTTTTAACCGTACGACGAGCAGAAGTGGATGAACCTCGAAGGAAGCCGGGATCGCGGAATAGCGGAAGAGGGTGGAGGAAACGGCGAAGGCGGTGAGAGGTTGCCGGATAGGCGACGAGCTGAGATTGCAGCAAGGCGGTAAATAACACGTCACTCGCCACTCCGTTTACTTTGCGCCGCCGTCGGCAGTGCTTGCGGAGAGAGGAACGAACGACGTAGCTCGTCGACGAACGTCGGCTGTGGAGAAGGAAGGCGACGTTCGCCAGTGTAAATCGTATCGGCAGAAAAGGCGATCGAGACTTAATTAAAGGTATCAATAATTAAATCTTTGGGACACACGAAAAAAATTTACGAAAGAAGTGTCAGACGGTAGAACGGTATTTTTTTAGATAAAGTTGAGTCATTTAGCAAATAATGACACAATTAATATGTATGTATATACATATACATGTACATATAAATATGAAGAAATTTAATACATACAAAAATCGATTGCATTTAAATTAAAAGATAAATTTAATCAAGTTCAAATAAGCATAACTATCGATTTCTTAAAAACTGAAGAGCAATAAAAAAGATAGTAAAATTTATAATTATTTCTACATGATTCTAATAATTATTTCTACATACACACATTTTGAATTGCTTCTAAGAAACATATGCTTTAATTTTAAGATTTTTCGATGAAAAGCTAAAATCACATCTATCGACATGGTGTCGATACATAACTACGACAGTTATACCGTTTACATCGCTACTCGAGATTTGTAATTGAAATTTTCGACAAGGAAATTGCATGGCAGGAGTGTCGAGAGACGGAATATCAACTTTTCTCGAAAGCTGTCGTTATCGAGGCTTCATTTTCCACCTTTCATTTTCGAAATCGCGATGCCCTCCGATATTCCCTATAACTTCCGTCAGTCATCGCGTCGCGCGGCGACACGATAACGTCGCCGATGATCTACGATCAATCTTTGCCGGGGGAAGGTAGAGGAAAGAGGCGATCTCAACGAACAATGACTGCGGCGCGGCAAGCATAAAACGACGGGCGCAGCCCGGTGAAAGCCACTTCATGGTAATTACGCCGGGCGATCCCCTGATCATCTGGAAGGCGTTAAAGCGCAAATGAAATCAGCCGGCAGTCCGGAGAGGGGAAAAAAGTGCTCGGCGGTGAGGCGGAGGACGGGAGAGCGGGGGGGGGGTCGAGAGTTCTGCATCACCCCGCGGAGAGAGCAACGAAGGATGATGGATCGGTTCACGCCGGAGTAACCGCCAGCGTTCCTAACAGCCATTTCGTAATTACACCAGCAGCGATTCGTTCGCGTCTTATCTATCGAGGCCCATCAATAATCCCTCCTTTTCGTGCTTTCCACCTTACTGTCCCTCGTCATCTCGTCGGCACGTAAGCGCCTTTTTTCGATGCGCAATCATTGCCAGGCGAGCAGCGCGCTCTCTTTTCCTGGTTTTTAAACAAAAAAAAATCGCGCAACTTCTGAAACTGATAGGTACGCAGGATTCGGAGAGGGGCAGGCTTTTAAGGAATATTACATACTTTCTCGAAGGATATTAAATTCTGAGATTTATCTCGGCCCCGTCAACTTCTCGTACTCGACCGCGCGATTATCGAGTCGAGGTCGATTTCCATCTTATGTGCTCGAAGGGAATCCCGACAGAGCCTCTTTTGAAGCTTCATATTAATATATTAGTTCTCTAGCGTATATTCGGAAAATCGCAACGCTGTTATTCGAGCGAAAAGTGGCAGGGCTGGAAAGAGAGATATAAAACTGCAATATGTTTGTCAATACTTTTCACGTATTTGTTGAGTTTACATACTATACTGATCACATGCAGCCTGTACGGATTGTTTTTTAAATTGTGTAGTCAATTTAAAAATTAAAAATCTTAATTACATACAAATACGGGAGAATTACATTTGATATGATAAATGTATTTTGTAATCTACTACATGTACTTTATGAGTATATGTGTTTTGTAAATTTCTCTCTTCCTTATCCAAAGTCGAGATTAAATACAAGAAAAAGAAAACGATTATTATTTCGAAATCAATTTGAATTTTGATACGAAAGATATATTTAAACTTTTAAACTACTAATATAAAGTTTAATAATTTCATATTAATAAGTAGTTTTTACAAATTAGTTATTTATTAAAACTTTGTATTATTGCTATATTAGAAAATTGAACCAAAGTTTTTAACGATTAGCTTAATAATAAGCTCGATATTTATAAAGCTCGTTATTATCTTATATCATTAGTTTGATCAATCGAAAAGTAATATATTTTCAAACAAATACATACTTATATAATAATTGCACGAATATATCATCATACAATTATAATGTTAAATTATGCATTGTTCAAATATTCTGCCGAATAGTTTGTATGAATTATAGTCGAATATGTATATAAAATAGTCGAATTGTATGTATGAAATCGAGCCTTCATCGCGTATTTACCGAGCTTTCAGTGTGAAGCTTCCTAATTGCGCGATCTGGTTTCACTGTTCGATCGAAGTATCGCTTTGTAAGCTGAGCAATAGAGAATTATCTGCGTGGAACTAATTCGTAGCCCCTGCAGGTATCATTCCCGATTATTGTATTTCCTAGGCAAAGCCACTATAGATTAATACTTCTGCTTGTATTTACAATCTGATCGTGGAAATATCACGAGAAACATGAGACTGCTGCAGGTTTAATTAAATTTAGATATTATGTGATCTTGTAAGGTTTTTGCATTTAGAATAAGCAAACAAGCTAATATTTTTATTTATAACTACAATCTTTATATACTTTGCATTATTATATTATTTACACAATGCCATTATGACAAAAACATCAAATATGACCATGTCTGTGAAGTTAGCTCCCATTTTAAAGTTAAAAAAAAATGATGAGAGTTCTGGATGCCCCCGCACGAGAGTTAGACCCGAAGCGCTAAAACCAAAATTGACAGAGTTACAGCCGCCCAAAGTTCTGCTCGATTTTTGCACTTATTTAAACGAAACTCTTTCTAAAATCTACAGAGAACTCTAAAACTCATTGAAATCTTTCGGAATCTGCAAAGAAAAATCCATTTTTTCAAAAATGGGGCGCCGTGAAGTTAGCCCCCCCGTTTTTCAAATGATGTTTTCTTGGCTTTAAACCACGGAACTCTTTCTAAAATTGATTGAGAACTCTAGAACTTGTGCGAGGGTATCCAGAACTCTCATTTTTTTTTTGAATTTTTAAAATGAGGGCTAACTTCACAGACATAATATGACCTGTCTACCTATTTCAATTGTCACTTTAAGACGTTACAATCTCTTCATTTCAGTTAAATAATTACGTTAGCATCTCATTTATAATCTCACTAAAAGACTTAAGAGAAATACTGTTGTAATGTTACTTCGAGAGTAATTCGGCTTGAGACTTTTTGATTGTATGAAATTTCAATCTTTTTGCAATATCGACATTTCTCTTATTTTCGCATTTAATAATAGAGAAAAAAAATTATTTTTCTAGTTGATAATCTTTCTGAATCGTGTAAGAGATTTTTACGTGTATAACGTGATGAATTTGTTTACCATCTCATATTGATACATCAATATTTGTAACACTTTGTATTGTATGTCGTGTTATTGTAAAAATTTTTACGAACGTTTTTACGATATACATAAATTATCATGACACTAAGTAGAAGTTTTCGCTTATCTACGATCGTAACGCGTACTTATCTCATCATCGTAATTGATTATTCGTTTTTGTGCGAAGGAAGACAAGAAACTAAACATATTATGCCAGACAATAACACTTCATTCGCTCTATTTCTTTCTTTCATGCCTTAAACACATTAAGGTAGAAAATACATATTCACCGTTAAAAGAGACACATTTGATTACCTATGAAGAACATAGCTTAGAAAAATTAAAAATTTGGTTTAAAGCTTCATGAAACTCCTTAATATTTGTTTTGTTTATTTAAAAATTAAAGTTTTATTTTATAAAAATCATTAATATATAACATTGTATTAATTTCGAGTTGCCTATGTGCTAAAATTAATTTATTATTAGAAAATTCCTCGATATCGCTGCCAACTTTTTTTTCCTGATAATTATTAAATAAATGGATTAGAGGGAAAACGAATTACCAGATTACAAAGAATACGCGATGTCATTCTGATTGTCACCCTATTTCGGAACCGTCGTGGTACCCCGCCACACGTCGCACGTACTCGGGGCTTTTTCGCGCGCTTATTATAGTGACATTCGCCGAATTTCGGATGATTAATTGTCCCTTAGTAGTCGTTTCTCAGAACAATTTTTAGGGGCGAGAAAAACGCGATATAGCCGAATATCGATTGAAGGCGCGCGAGGCTGGTGGCACTAGCGAATTTCGGAAGAAATCGTTATAAAATTCGTGGCGACGTGATTAATAAATTAATCTTTTCACGTATTCACATATGACGTGTCACACATTAATCTCGATAAATGAGTATATATTTAATTGTAAGTTCTATTAATTGTGTCTAAACTTAGAGAAATAAAAGAGATATCTGTTAAAGCTTAACAGAAAAGATTTAAAATAAAAGCTTCTAAAATCAGAATAATTATACAATAAGAAAACCCCCAAGGAGGTATGTTTGAATTATGAAATGATTTCAAGGCAGTGGATAGTTTCTAATTTCTCACATTTATTGTAGGTGAAATTTATTATGAATGATATTTCAGTTGTAACTACATTCATATCGGCGTTAAAATCTTGTTTTATCTGCGATCCGAGACAGTTGGTTCGTTACTGGAGACAAAAGGCATCTCCAGCCCTCCGCCCTTCGGCCACCGCACGCGAGTGTGCTAATTATAATTCAATTTACCCGTACGGATTTCGTTACCATCAGTCACGGGGTGGTCCTCCACTCGCCACGCTCTTCCAATCGTGATAACGTTTTGTTTCGTTATAACGAGTATCCTTCCTCCCATTTTCCTTTTTCCGCGGCGGCATATCCAATTTCTGCCGGATATTATTAGTATCGACATTTTCTGCTGGAATATAATGGACATTGTGCGTTCTGCGGAACGCGTGAGGGGGAGAGGAGGAGGGGGGGGGGCGAAGCGCTTTGAAAATTCCTTTTTCCTCGCAGGATTTTTCTTTTTTTAAATTCATATATTCGTATTATGAAATTCTCCTCGGTATCCAAATGCCGAAATGCAGCGTTAATAATAGCGCGAACGGACGTAGCTGAAAATTTATTCGACATGTAAGAAAGTTTTGTCGGGTTTCTCGAAATGGTAGAAATACAATTGTTTCGAATTAATTTTATTATTAAGCTTGGCTGCACGATTTCGGTGTTCAAAAAATGATTCGATCCTTATTCAGCATAAATTCATTTATTAAACATTTATTCTTTAAAGATCGATTGCAAAAATATATACTTTATTACAAAAATATTTTCAAAAGTTCATTGTATATAATTTGACTCTCTTAAGTTATTTAAATATCTTCTCTAATCGTGCATTAAAGCGCTTTAAATAGGTTTTGCCGATGCACTTTAGAAAGTTTCTATCCAAACACATCAAAAATTCTCTACTTTCCTTTTTTCTTCGCTCTTCTGGTTGAATGTAATGTAATATGCGATGTCTACCCATGCTAACTTATACATTGTGCTCCAGGATTACCGCGTCGTTGCTTATCTGCGCTCTCCAGCTGCATGTTGGCACGCCACGACGACGGGGATATTTGTCTTCGGAGATATACACGTTTCAATTTATTGTGCCGTGCAGGATGTCCTGAAAAGTGAATACTAGTAACAGAATCATATTCTATCTACAATTTAACTCGAAAACTTGGAAATCGGGATTAAATCAGATCAAACGATATTATGTATTCGCGATAGTATTACAGGGATTTTAACAGAAGAAAATGCAAATTTTATCTCTTTGTATCTTGAGACGTATGTATGTCGGATTGTGGATAAAAAATTGGTTTAAAATAATTTTGTTATCCTATATTCTTAAGTTCAATGGCTCTGAGAATATGATACGCACGCAATAGGAACGACTAGTATAGTAGCCAGCCAATGGAACGAATAAATTCGCAGTTTGCGTCCGACTCGACCGTGAACATCTGAGAGTCGATCGCCCGTGTAAGAACGCTACGACGGGAATGGGAGAGGGGGAGGGGGAGGTGGACTTGTATGCCGAGGGTCGAAGGAGTCAGGGAGACCCGGAGGAAGGCGATTTCGTCGCGCGAGTACCGAAGGGTTCGATAACGAAGATGATTGGGAGCGCGATTGGTGGCGACGGTAACTGCGTTAACGGGGTAATAATAACCAATCTCGAGGCGATTTCCTCCCGACCCGACCAATCAGAAGACGCGCCCCCATTTCCGGAGCCGGGACCATTCCTCCCTTTCCTCGTCTCGGACCCCTCCCTCGCAGCGGTAATCGAATTTTTGAGCAGCTCGTTTTCAAATCCCGAGAGCCATTCGCCGCGCCGTCGACGTCGACATCGACGTCGCCGTCGTCGCCGTCGTCGCCGCTGCATTTCCGTCGTCGTCTCTTTGTGCGACACTCGTAAGTTTACTCTCGTCCTCTTCCGGTTGCACTCAAGAACATCCCGATCCTTTTGCCTTGTCCCCCGTTTTGTGTGGCCTCCTGTCATCCTTCCTTCTCTCTCTCTCTCTCTCTTTCTCATTGCGCGAAACGACTACCTGGTGCGTTGGGGCGGAACAACATCGGGGAATCTTCGCCGGCGCTCTTTTCTCGCGTTTGCTCGTAATAACGATCTTTTTTACGATGGCGATTCTTCACCCTCGTCTACTCTCTCTTTTTCCCCATCTGCACACCCCACAGACCGCGCGAGTGGCTGTCGGTGCCAAATTTCAATCAAACTTGGCCGAATTTCAGGACTTCCGGTATGAGTGGCGATACGACACATCATCTCGCTGCTTTTGGACGATCCTTCTCTTTTTCATCCCCGTTCCCGTTCCCTCTACGATATCGCGACCGCTTCCGGGCGATCTGTCTATTCTGACCGCTCATCTTGTGGTCTGTTATGAGCGATCTTTTTCCACTTTTTTTCTTTGACGCAATATTTGATTTATTTACATTTTTTCCCTTAATTTTGCGGCTGATTGTGCACTGCTTTTTTTCTTATTTCGCTTGATACAACACGATATACCATTTGCCTGTAGATCACTATACATACTGCAAAAGAAATTATGCTCGTTATAATATTAATATATTGTTGTATAATATCAATGTTTTTTCTACGAATCGATTTTTATTGCTATCTTTATCTTTTTTTGATAAATTAATAATTTTTTGATAAATTAGAAAGTGTACTATAAACGAATAATTTAATTATTTATTTACCACATATTTTCATTTTATTATTGTTGCTGCGCGTTACACTAGTGTCTCTATAATTTTAGATTACAATTATTATCCGGCAAAAAGAGAAGGAACTATATGTACGCCTTCGCTACGCGGCTCGTGAATTTGCCAGTCTCATTGCCGAGTTTTGCCGTTTGCGTACATCTCGTCAGCGAGTTTGCCCGTTGCCTCTCAAAGTATACACCGTCTGCCTAGCGTCGCGACGAGCAAACAGTTGTAACAGCCGTAACAGTCGTAACAAAATCAGATTTCGCTCTGCGCGCCGACATTCTTTTTTCCCTGCCTACCATTTATTCGTTCTTTCTTTTGCCTGCGACTCATGCTCACTTAATATTAGACAATCTGAACTATTTTTATAATTATACAATTGTGGACCGTGGCCAAAATCTGTTTTTATATTAAATTAGATAGAAGTTCAAAGATGAAATGTACATGTTAAAAAACGAAACTTTTTAGTAAAGCGTTCCTTTAGTTAAATAATATATCTGATAAGTGTCTGATAAGTCTAAAAATTGCTGCATTTATTTACAGTGGTTATTCACAGAAACCCCAAAAAGGGAAAGCAGGTAATTACTTTTGCGTATCCGGTGAGATTTTTCGGAGTTAATCGAATGTTACTTTTTCCCGATACGTGAAATTCCGCGGCGTCTCGCCAAGTTAGGTGAACATCACACGCTCGCCAAGTTATGTGGACCCTCGCCCTGGCCCGGGTGGGTGGTCCTCCAAGTAGTTGTCTGGCGCAAAGATCGCCCTCGATGGCCGGTAAATCGCAGAAGGGACTCGATTGCCCCTAAGAAAAGCGTTTATGGGGCTAAGCTGACTCGTAGAGGGGGCGTGTCCTGGCCCGGAGACAAAGCAGCCAGATGTCCCTGACGGTCCCGCCATCGCGTCCTTCCGATTATCCTTTACCCTCGTCTCGTTCCTGTCGCTTATACTTTTTACTTTTTACCCGCGCCTCTCTTCCTCACCTCGAACGTTCGGATCGTTAAGATTTCACAGACATTTCTGTCGCCGTCGTAAAAGCGTTGAATCAGGGCTGACCCGCTTGAAACTTGTTCCCCTCAAGTAGTAATATGTTTTACTAGATGACATAACAGGATCTTTTCTCTTTTGGATTGTATAGAAATTACGTTTTAACTTGCGCATCCTTTTCTACAACTAGACAGTACAATTACTTTTGATATCATTCTGTTAAATTATATTTATGTTGTAACCTAGCTATTTGCCTGTAATTTGCCTCAAGTTTTTATATTAAAATATTATTTAATGAAATTGTTTCAATTAAATTTCTTATAAACTGTATTTTGTTGCGCGCAGATTTTTTATTTGTTTTTTCGATTGAATTTTAAATTAATCATGTAAAATCATAATAATTTTATCCATTTTCTGAACACAGTAAATAAAATTAATTAAAATAAAATTATAAATATGTAATATTTTTTTGTCTCTAAATTCAATAAGATAGAATCCGAATTGTTTATTATTTAAAACTAAATCTCCATTATATTGCACAAGATTAGACTTTATTATTATATTATTAGTTGTTATATTAGTGTCGATAAAAAAGATAATAAATCTAAAAAATGATTGATTAATTATGTTATATCAATAAAATAGCTTACTAAAATTATATACAAGATTTACGTTCAACAGATTATCCGTATATAATTTTTAAAATATTTTTCACAGTTTATGCTACAAAAGAAAAAGATTGTTGCATAAAGAAAACGTTAATCCGGCACCACTTTTATTTGCGCTTCGTTATCTTCCCCGTACTTGACTGTAGATCATAGATGCTATTTTTGCAAAGAGTACTTCAAAAGAATTTTAACCTTTTATGTAAACGAGTCTTTCGAGCGAGTGAAGTTAATTAATAAAACTCGGAAGAGAGAAGAGAGAGAGAGAGAGAGAGAGAGAGAGAGAGAGAGAGAGAGAGAACAGGAGATGTGTGGCATTTAATATCGTTCGTTATTTATTCATTTATCTCGTCGCTGTTACTTTTAGAAAATTTAAAAGAGAATTTTTATTTTTTTCAGTCCAAGTCAATCTAAGACAGTCTGAATTCTTTGCGCTAATGAAACGGAAAAATAATGATAAAAATTAAAGATAAAGTATTCTAAAACTATTAAATTTTACCAAATTTTAGTATAATTTAGACATATAAAAGATCTTCTTTTATTTCACTTTGAAATAGAAGAGTAATAATTTGAAATAAAATTTTTAAATAAATTTAAGTTACTTTATGTAACATTGAAAACAATATTGTATGCGTGAAGAAATTATGATAAAAGCAATTGAATATTTTGGATAGATTAAAGATAGATCGACTTCTCAAGTTATTGAGAATATTGATATATGAATGGAATAACGATAGTTCTAGAACACTCCGGTAGAACGAAGACGAGGAGAAGAATATTATCGGATTCTATTAAATGGAAAAGAGCCGTGGCGCATTTCTCCGTCCGCGGCAAGTTAGACTATTTTCCCAGCAAGTTCGGTATAAGTTTCTGGATATAAGCTCCCCGCCCTTATTTTGCTCCATTTCCGGACTCTTAATTACTTCGCTAATTCTTAACTGGGAATCTCGGCGTCGTCTCGAAGTCTGAAATAACAACTCTCATCCCCGATCTCAGTTTGCCTCACCTCGTTCCCTCCTCGCGAATCTCTAAACCGGAGAGATCCCTTTTTTTATCAGTCTTATTCTCGTTTATTTCGTTCATTCA
Organism: Tetramorium bicarinatum; assembly: GCA_928718305.1. Lineage (NCBI taxonomy): Eukaryota > Metazoa > Arthropoda > Insecta > Hymenoptera > Formicidae > Tetramorium > Tetramorium bicarinatum. The sequence goes on from OV788320.1 coordinate 14,886,144, forward strand.
GCCATTGAACTAGCCATTTAACTTAACTAGAAATCAATTTCTTTAACTCTTTTAAGGGGTAATTTTAGTTTATATTTTAAAGTGTATAGAAAGATATATATCTTTAATGCTGATTTCTACATATATCGTTTTCTAAATTTTCGTTAGAAAATAATATATAATAATTGCATAAACTATATATGTATAAAATATTTTTATGTGTTGTGTGTATATATATATATATGTACACGATTTGATATGTATGATTTTAACTGAATATTATTATGATTTAGCTGTATTATTTTTAGCTGTTATTTTTGGAATATTGAAAGTACTGATATATCACGTAATATAATTTTTATATGTTTATATTTTATATGTTTATTGAAACGTTTTTTAAGCGGAGATTTATAGATTTTTTTTTTAGTATTTTAAATGTAATTTTTTCGCACACAAATAAAGCAAAGCTCTTAAGCCACATATTTGTAGTGCTATATTTACGATTGCCTTCGGAAAGCTGTCATCGCGCGTATCGACTTTGGTGTACTTTATGTATGAAAAAGTCAATTTCAACTTGAAAAGTAATTTTAACGAACATTTATTTATTTATAGTTTTATTTTATATTTCTAAATTGGGAACTTGCGGTCCTCGGCCAGCTATTTCTAGCGAAGCAGAAATGTGTGATAGAATACACACGTGTTCCATACGTAATTTTTGTGTATATACGTCATTGACATATATGTTGCATATGAATACATAATTTGATAAGTCACAGTTTCCATTAATATTCTCTGTAAACAATTTTTAGATAATATTGTTCACAATCGATATAAACTACGCGGATAGAAAAGAGACGAACGGAGCGTTGATTTGGCGAGATTTATGACACTAAATGAAGCGTGAAGAAAGTTGCAGATCTGATGCGCCGAAAGTTTGATTCGACGGTATTTGCGCTAGCTGATATTGGGCTCATTGAAATTATACAGTTATCGATCACTGTCGCCGTAAGCATAATCTGACAGCGAATCGATTTTGCCTCGTGTTGCCCCAATTCTAAACTGAATACCATTATCGTCGTATTAACGTTAATTTAATAACAATACAGACACGGGTTGAATTGAATTTCTTCTCTTCCTCTTTTCTGCACTCTGTTACCATTCGATATTAAAGAAAATCGAAAGACTGGTGGAGCTTAATCATTTTTATATTTATGAAACAATGTCATAGTGTATTTATCTAAATACGTAGTAATTTATATTGTATTGTATTACGAAATATTTAAAATTTTATAAATTATTTCCATTATTTCCATTATTCTATAAAAGTGAATACAAGTTGATTTAATCTCTAGTCATCTTTTCAAAAATTTAGCTTAAATGATAAAAAAGATTTTATCATTTTATTAAAATCAATCATTATATTTTTCTAAAAAATTTTTATAATAATGCTCAACTTATTGTAGAAACATTAAAAACATGACAATTAATTTAAGTTTTATTAATACAACTTTCTTACTTGTAAATAATACTTTGGTAGTTAGAGTTAGTTGACCTCATTTCTTAAAAACTTCTCTTTTTCTCGCAACGCGCATTTCATTTTCTCGCTCGATAGCCGACGAGAATTTTCGAGTGCACCGCTATGTGCGTCATGAATTGACGATTGGTGCATCGAATATCTCGCTGGAAGATCGTCGAGAGTGACTTCGCTCGAGATGCGGAAACCCATACGAACGCGTCATAAATTTTACCATCGGCAGGCAGTTCCTCTCGCCCCGTCCTCCCGGCAGCAGCCACTCACACCCTTCAACCCGGGGGGTTGTTCGGCCGGCCGTTGTTAAACTTGCGGCCGATAAATCAGACGATCCCGTATAAATTTGTTACCCGCGAAATCGCACGGATACCCGGCGCGCGGCACGTCTTTTTCTCTCCCTCCGACTCTCCCCCGCGGAAAACTTCCCACGCAACCTCGTTTCCAACCCAACCCCTTCTTTGTCTTCGGCGCGCGTTTACCACCGTTTCCGCGCGCATTTTTAGCTATCGCGTAAATAACTACCGCGCCCATAAAACCTGATATACCGCCGCCGATACGAATCTATATATTGTTGCTCGCGATAGATGTACCCTCTCACGGCCGATCGGCCCCCGGCACTTCGCGAATTTATAGAGCGTTTCGATTTGGGGAAGAGAAAGAGAGAGAGAGAGAGAGAGAGAGAGAGAGAGAGAGAGAGAGAGAGAGAGAGAGAGCGAAGTGTGTACAGGGAGACCGATGCCTCCCTCGTGTGCATCCCATTAGGCATTGTTTTACTGCCAACTCGTTCAAAATGGCGTGATTCGAGTAGTAGCTTTCAGATGGACATTCTTTAATCGTGTTAAAGCGGAAATAACCAGCTCCTCTTTCGAAATAACTTGAATTTTAACCGTTCAATTTTCAACACAATTCTTTCTTATTAAATGTTACGTGTGGTTAATTAAATAATATAGGTTTTGAATCAATTTCTGATGTTGAGTCAATTAGTCCAAAACGAAAAATTTTATTAGATATTATTTATTATATATTATTTCGCAAAGTTGTTCTATTTTATTTTACCAGTTTGTTTTTATTTGCAGTTTAAGAAAAATATTAAATTTTATATTGATAATTTAGGAGCCTATTTTAAAATACGAGTGCAAACATTGTGTGAAATTTGTAGCGACAATTCATTCGCTCAATATGTCTTCTTCCGCGGAATTCCAACTGCGGTAGAAATCCGGAAACCCATTTGCCGGCGTTGCGATGTTCGCTATCCCACGAGGACGGGCGTATAGCGCCAGCGCGGCTCTAAACGATCTAGCGCATCGGCAACGATAACTCTCTAATTAGAGGCTTGTCCTACGTTAATTATCCTTGCATGATTAATGGTGACGGATGTTCTACAGAGTCCTCCGCAAACCTGGGGACGTCGCTAAGTCAGAACTGCGGAGACGCTCGCGTTGTGTCCCGCTAGTCGTGCAACAACCTCTGGGACGGGCCATACCGTGGTGGTGACACCACTGATGGTGGTAGCGTTCCTAATCAACGGATCGCACCCTCAGGAGCCGGAGTTCTGACAAATGAAAAGAGAATGAAAGGGGGGCGATCGCGAAAAGGGCTAGAACGTGCGTGCTTCTTAATTAAATTTCTGCTGACCAAGGGTGCTTTCTTGTCCTTGGTGAGAAAAGCAAAAAGGAGGGACTGACGGGGGCTAGATTGGTTATGTGTTGACGATATCTCAGAAAGTCGTTTCGTTCGTCCATCTATATGCATACTATCATTGTTATATGTATTCTTATTTTAATTAAATAATATGTTTTAACATATTGGGGAATTTTTAATATGTTGATTTGCAATGCATTCTAATAAGCAGTGATCAGATGATAATTTACTAAGATAATAATGCGATAGTGTTTTATCCGTTTGACGTTCTTACTTTAGCGATATTCTACTAAGATATATTATAAAAACTTAGATATATTATATATTATAAAAACATTGAACACACAAAATAATAAAATAATATACGAAATAAAATATATTATAGTCAGACATAGTTTTATTCATAGAATTCTATTTTATTAGATATCATTTACTACACTTCTGAATGGTTGTGCAAACTTTCGTGTAATTGCGTTTCTTCTCTATTGCACTTTAATGTTACAAGTACTTCGCTGATTAATCTAATCTGTTAGATATAATCTGTATTACTATAGTCATAGATGAGCGTAAACTTTTCAAACAAAGTACAGAGAAGATATCACAAAATTCTTCCATTAGAATCTAAATGAAATGAGACGTGCATTTATTCGATAAGATAAAAATGATAAAAAGACATTGAAAGATACTTTTATCTTCTCTTTGGATTACGTAAAGTTTTCAATAGAGAAAAACTATTATACAGATTGGTCAGTTCCAAAATACTTTAACTTTAACAATGGGAAATTGAGAAACAATAAAAACTGTGCTATTTTTGAAAAGTATGTCTTGTTTTCGAATGAAATGTCTAAATAATGATATTGTACTGTAATGGTTACACACACTTGTGTTGTTTTCGGGCAGATTGCATTTCTACATTTTTAGGTCACGTTTCAATTCCGTTTCTTCCGAATTATGAATTTATTTATGTTGTTTACGCATGATTTAAAATTTGTATAAGAGATGACACTTATGAATGATATAAATTATAAAAGTAATATAACTTATTAGATGTAATTTAATGTTTGCTTTCAAATGTGGAGAGATGTGGCTGAAAAATATTTTAAAATTGCTCCGTATTATTTGCTAAATATCGTAGCGAAGAGTTCTATATATAAGGATGGTGTTATAAGGTTTATTTAGTCGTGCTGCATGCTCGAAGGGGATCGTTTATGGCGGTCTAAAATGACGCAACAACAACAACAACAACAACATCGTCGTTGCTGGCCTGGTGTTGCGGTTGCGTTTTCATATAACATACTCGGGCTGCGTAACCACCGGTCACAGGGAAGCCAGTTATGGACAGTCTTGCAATTTTGAACCTCTTCCTCTATATTGATACCTTGGAACTGAGACAAACCACACCTGCTGCTCGAGCAGAAAGAAAAAGACTTTATAGCATCATATACAACATACTCTAATATCTGTAGTTTAATTTTGTTTCTTCGAACAAAGATCTAAAAATTATGAACTAAACAGTCACTCATAAAGTTGATTTCGATATATCAAATATTTCTTGAATATTCTGTGAAGTAACTAAAATTACAATAAAAAACTGAACGTTTTAATGGGCTTTTAAAGAGTACTCTGTATCCGTCAATGTTTATGTATGTTATCGATTTCTGATGGAATCATTCTCGAATTAAACGCGCAGCTGCATTGCCTAAAAGTAACGTACGTTATCTTCAAATTGATAAAGTTGTCAAATTTTGTATATTTAATAATTGAAACACTTAGTAAACGAACAGCCTGCGATGTTGACTCTCTCCATCCTCAGACTTGACCGCCTTCGCGCGTATTATGTTTCGTGTGGAGCCCATTATATTAAGTAGCAGGGGGACGGTACATAACAAATGAAATGTCCTAAAGTTACGAGGATCCCGAGCCGGAGGAAACGTAACACCGCCCCTTTGTATAATTCTACACTACTGAGGTCGTAACTGCCGGCTACGATGTGCTTAGATTATGGAGAATGCACTCGCGTTACGTAGTCAGTCTCGCCGATGTTCCAAGAGTGTCTCTTCACAACACGACGCTTCGTGAAAAATGCTTGCGTAAAAATCCTCGCTCTTTATGCCGTATACAAAAATTTATAAAGAACTATATTTTTTTGCAGACAGTGACAAAGTTCCTGGTATATGTAAAATAATGTTCCGTTCCGAATTTATTTTTCTTACTCTTATTTTGAATCTGTAAAACACTCCAATTTCTGATATTCGCAACTGGAGTAAGTAGATGTAAAATTAGATTGCACTTAAATCATTATAAGTAAAAACAATTTTTCCATTATTTTTATATTAAAAATAAATTAAGTCTGACTATAAATATGAATATTTGTTGAATTATTCCTTTCTAATAGAATATATTACACAAGCTGCTGATTTATGTATTTCATATGCTGACGTGAAATACCAAATATTTACGTTGTAGTACGTATGTTCATGAAGAATTGAGTTTCTCCGTGTGAACGTTAATAAAGCCCAGGGAGAAAGCCGGCAAAATAATCTCTCTTCATCGATCATTCGTATTCCAGGCGTCAAAAGCGCGTCTAATAATTTCTCGCCGGTGTGACTTAGTTTTACTGGCGCTTCATTCCGCCCGTAAACTCGCTTGATTTTATTCTACTGCAGGTATGCGCGCGTTTTTCCTCTCGATTGGAGACATCCCGGCCCCAGCCCGTTAACTTGCTCCCGTTTCTTCTTTGTTCACCTGCGCTCTTTTACACGGCACGTGCTGTTTCACTACGCGGCGGTCGCTCGCATTATTCCGAGCGCGGTGCAATTTACGCCGGGAATTAACGGCACGGAGAACCTTCCCTCAGGAACTGTAAAGCCACGGACATTTCGCGAATAAGGCAACTTAAAAATTACAATGGGTTCGCAAGTATAAATTCTGAACTGATGTATGGCGGCGCGTAGCGAGAATAATCCGACCCCTTCGTTGGTCGATAAATTTATTCTCGCGAGATTAACTGCCAATTCTGTGGAGTCGGAAGATCCGAGGCAAAAGTTAAAACCGCATGTAGAAGATATTTCGATTTACGGGAAAGCAATCTTGGATTTTAAAACGAGAAAAGAAACGCGATATATATATAATCAATGTTGAGCTCTTTTTTTTTCTATCTTATTCTCTACTCTTTCATTCTCTGTTATTTAAGAGTTTATATATGCAGATTATTATTTGAACTAGGGAGATAAAGAGAATATTTTATCGATAATATTACACATACATTTAGATAAAAGTAACAAGGGCGGTGCTATGTAAGTCAAGATTCCATTTTTATTTGCTTTTGACCATTAATTTACGATCCATAAACATCTCTATTTTGCCGATTTACAAAGGTTCAAGCGTACTCATCCTTTTCATTGGCGATTGCCGCGGGCCGATTTATTTCACCAGTCGGTGTGACTCGTAGGGCGCGTATAGCGGCGCCTGTTAATAATTCGCAGCGGTTGTTACCCTGCGGGCTTTCCATCCCTCTTGCCGCCCTTCCGCTCTTGCGCCAACCGTGCCGCTAGTAACGCAAACACACCGCCGTCTAATTCGGTTAGCCGGCCCGCAAAAATTATATCCAATTACGCTCCCGTGGCCCTACCAGACAACCGGTGCAACTTCCATCCCTCGACTGTCGTGTTTACCGCCCTGTCTCCCTGGGACTTTTTATCTTTCGTCTCGCGAAGTTTTTCGTTTCATGTACGACGAGCCTCTCGATCATTGGCAGCGATCGCGATATTTGGATCAAAAATATGCAATTGTGTTAAACGTAAAAATGTCAGATTTCCAGAACGTGTAATTGTGTCAAAGTGAAACAGGTGTTAATGGTAAGTCGGGAACTTTCTGTATAAATGAGAAGAACAAAATGAGAATTGCAAAAAGGTACATGAATAAAACTGTAGAAAGTTTCGTTTCATTGTTCGGATTATTCGAAATCTCTCTATCTTTTAATTTTTTCTAACATTATTATGGATGATCAATTATTGTCTTTTATGTCTCTGATCTTTGCGGTGTTTCCGGTTCGGCAAACGTCGACGACGATCTGGTATCGCGCTGATTGAAATATTTACGGCACAAGGATCGAAAATGGGAACTAAAATCTGACAAGATGCGCATTTACAGTCTTAGTAAGGATGATTCTCTCTTAAGAAAGATAATTTGCAGTGATAACATCAGTAAACATCAACTAACAATAATGTTGTATATCAATATTATTAATTTCCTACTCAACAATGTAACTATTATACACAACATGTATTATATTACATTTATATTGTTGAGTGGAAAATTAATATTGATGTTACTGTTAGTTGATGTGTACTGAGAAATGATTCACGAGTCCGGAAGTAACTATTGCTGCAGTTCGCTACATTTGCGCAACGAGATTTGATGGACATAATTCTCATCGTTCGATTCTGAAATTAATGAAAAGTGTTTTTTGTGTCGTTTAAAGATTTACAAAAAAATTTTTTAAGAAAAGCTTCACACATTTGAGTTGTTTCTTGAATGTGTTAAAGCAAAGTGAATCGCGAAATTACATTTCCTTCATGGGAATGTTAAAGAATTTTGACACTCGATCGCTTATACACGCTCGTTACATTTTAAGTCTTGCTCTCGCGAAAAGCGTATTTTCTCCTTACGTCACTCTGTCTCGGCAACGAGCAGTAAATACACTCTACCCCATCATTCTCCATTGACGAGAGGGGAGGATGCGTGGCGGTTTACGAAGAGAGGTGCACGGGAGGGGATGCGAGAAGAGGTTTCGCTCGCACTTTCCGGCATGTCCTCGAGAGACTACGTGTCCCAAGACTCAATAAACCTCTCCACTTCCTCGCTTTTCAAAGGCGGAGGAGATTTTCCCTCCCGCAGGTGTCTCGACGAGTGGTTGGTAAAGATTCGAATCCGCTTTCTCCTCTTTCTTCTTCTCTGCGTTCGTCCGCCCTCTCCTCCTCGCGCCTTCGCCCGGCTACGTTCTCCTTCGCATTCGCTTTTCACTTGGTAGCGCCGGGTAAACATCCGGGGCTACCAATGACGCGGTCGCATCCATTGGAAATTGGCAGATTTAGATGGCGAGAGCACGCTTAAACCCACCAATCTTCAGTCGCGCGAATAATCTGGGCCGCTGTTTGCGCGCGGCAGGGATCACACCTCGTCGATGATTCCTTCGCACGCACAAATGTACGCGTACAATTCTCCGTGCGAGTAAGCGATTCTTCCTCATTGTGGCATTTCCTGGCGAAGCTGTTTCATTGTTTCAAGCTGCTTCGAATCGTTGGAACTTATCGCATCACTTTGTATTTCATTGGACTGAAATGAAATAACTACAATAATAAAATAATACATATATATTTATTTATTTTTACTAAAGAAATAAAGTATTTAAGGTCGATTGACTCTGATTGTTCTTTACTTTTTATACTGTAATAAAAAGCAAATAGTACTTGGTAATTAAATAATAATATTAATAATAATAACAGATATATTTCGGAAAAATATTTTGCATCTGAAATAATTGAAAATAATATTTGTCTCTTACTTGGATAAAGTTGTTTACGAGCATAATAGAAATTAAATATTTCATTACCGTTATAATTATTAAATTAATTAAATTAAATTAAATAAATTAAAAAATTAAATATTTCATTATCGTTATTTAAGGTTGAAAAATCCTTTCTTCTCCTTACTAACATATTAACGTATAACAATTCGTTTTGATTTGCTAAAATTATAGTTACATATTCTGTCATTTGTGAAAGGGGAAAGGTCAGCGCCGACGAATAAGAGACACATTGCTACCGCCCTGGTGCACCAGCTTCCGTGACAGCAATGTGTAACGTGACGTCCGCGCGCGCTCGGCTGAGGGTAGCATAAACTTATATTAAACAATAAAATGCAAATAGAATGCTTTATACCGCGAGGCGGCGTCGCTGCAATTCAAGCTGCATGCAGTCCGACCCACGCTGCATTTCGCATGCCATATATGGGGTGTCTCATTTCTCGAAAAAATTTTAGGGACAAATGTAAAATCGATTTTTTTCTTTGTCTTAATTAATTTTAAAAGTTTCATGTTGATAATAACGTATGATTTTCTTAAAAATAAAATTGTATACAGAAATGTATAAGCTTTTTTCTCACTTTATATTTAGACATCAACATAAATTTTATCACGAACGAATGGTATCTATATATTTATTAATTTCGATTCTAATTCGATTTATCAAAGATTTATCTGTCAGTATAAGATTTTTTTTATTAGTTATTTAACAAAATTTTCGTCCTAACTTATTTATCGTTAGAAACTAGTAGGAGAAGATGGCGTTAAATAGAATTTTCATTAAGGAGGAATCAGCTCTAAACAGTTCAAAGAATTCTTGGGCTAAAGGAACTGTGATAGTTCTGGGTCACCATGTGTGTGGCACGGTATACAGAAAACCGTCGTACAATTGAGTTTACCGTGAAAACGCGGTTGGTTAGAGAACTCGCTGAGAGCAACGGGGGTTGGTCCGAGCCAAGCCCGAGAGGACGTAATTAAAAAATCACTCGAAGTGACCAATAAAGGTGGCAACTGGATGGCTTATCTCCTTCACATGGCAAATCCTATTGCAGCCCGTTCAAGGAAACCCGCCGTTCTATAGACCATTGTCCACTAGCTATTATTTGTCCCTGTCTTGATTAACGGCGTGCTTTTATTGTATTACTCTTGAAAAGCCGCGTTATTGTGTGAGTATTACGCCATGGCGAATTACGATTCTTGCTTCCTACATACGACAAGATGCTCAGGTTGCAATTCAAATTTGCATTAGAGAAACAATTTCGCGTGTTTGCGAAATTTAACGATTCGAAATTAACGTTTCGCAAATTTACTCGTATAGTATAGTTACATACGAAAATAAAAATGTAGTTTATAATTCCGTTAAATATAATAAATATTTAACAACTGAACAGTGATGGAATTGAAGATTAAAAGTTGTATGAACGATGAGTAAATAAATTTTACAATACTAATATTAAATTTATATTTCTAGATTTTATAATAAGATTTATTTTTGCAACGTTTCGAAATTTTTATGCATAACTTAAATAATTGAATAACTAAAAAGCGCAACGTATTAATATAATGTAAATTATAAATGCAATATAAAGTAATATACGTGAAATATATTATGAAACGATTTGATTTGGATGGAACTCAAACTTGCATTGGACAAAGCTGATAACTGTAATTATTACGAATGTCAGTTTTATTTTTGCAGTGAAATATTTCTGTAATCGACGTCGTAAATGTATTCCGCTCGCTCTATTTACTACTCTCGCTCCGTACTCTTTTTGCGTATGGCCAGTCAGCAGTATTTTAGAGCGCGTCTTTTTACATTGCCACCATCTGGAACATCGCTCCTCCCCCGGCGTTAAAAACGCTGGTACTGCGCAATTACCTTGGAAGTTCCCGCGGACAACGCGAGCTTCTCTGAACGATAAATAAAATGTAAATGATTTCAGCGGCGAATAAATTCCAGCAATGCACCGGCCGCGAAAGCGGAAGTCGAAAGGAGGAAGGACGATCGAGGCGAGGTGCGAGGGCGAAAGGGAGGTTCGGTAAAGTACGTCGTTATAAATGCACTTGGTGCACGCGAGACGAATTGTTCGTTCATTTCCAACTTCAACTCGCGTCCCTTCTTCATCTGGTACGGGTTTTCCGAAACATTTTCCCTACATTAATGCTCAACTACTGTATTGAAGTAGGATCTGACCATTATGTAAATATTTTGCATGAAATGTTATAGAGAGCCCGCTGTTTTATTTCATTCCATTTATTCTATCTTATCGCTATTCTACCTTAATAATTTTTCTTTTTTGTAATTCTTCTTATTTGATATGCGGTAATTTCTTCTACTCTTTTACAAGAGTAAAAATGAAATTTCGTCAATGATATGAAATATTACTTGCATAAAATATAATCTCGTCGCAGAAGAAATTGTAATTGTTTCGCTAGCTACATCGATAGGGAAAAGGATAAGTAAGGGATATATATATATATATATATATATATATATATATATACGTCTTTTCTTTGTAAGCTATAAGATCCACCGAATAATGTTTCCATGAGAAGGGAAGGAAGAAGCCGCGGTAACGGAAACGCGCACGTGTCGCCGACAGTCCTGTCACGTTATCGTCACGTGTCGCATGAATCGAATGTTTTCCCCCTTTGGAAAGACGCCACGTTTCCCGAGTGCGTTTTGTACCGCATGGACGTCTGTGGAACGAGGAAACCTCGCCTGGATATGCGAGGATCCGGCGGCCCGTCCGATCTTTTATGCGATCCATATTTCCGAGGATACTCGCGGAATATGAAGTCGAACCGTAGCTCTGGCCTATTTATGGCTTGGACCACCGCACTTCATACCTTGTTACGTGACATAGAATGCACTGACAGTCTCTGTGTGTAGATGCAGCAGTTAAATAAACAGGAATTTTATTCTCGGAAACAAAAGATTCCACACTCTATCATTATATAATGATTCTTTTTTAAATTTTATCAAGTCACCGACATTATTTATATTCGTGCTATTTTGTAGCTAACCTGATTTGAAGCAAATAAAACAATTTTAATTATTTATATATGTTTAGAAGACAGGAGCAATCTTGAATATTTTCAAACAAACTTTTATTTTCCATTTCTTATTTTATTATTTTCTTCAAAATGGCATTTTATTCTCTAATGATTAAATAATCGTAATTATATATTTATATTTTTATTTACATTTCCTATTTTTCTCCGTTAAGACTTTTGGTAAAAAATAAAGCAGATAATCTTTAAGAAGCTAATTGTAAGTCAAAGGGAAAAGATATTTGACACTTTCGTCGGTATCTGTTTGAGGGAGGAAGAAGAGCGGTCAACGGATAATATGTGGCCAAAATTGTTGGTCGTCCGAGACTCGCAAGTGGCGTCTTAGAATGCTGTCAGGGGGGAAAAGGAAGATGCGGGACGTTGCAAGTATTCGCTAATGCAGCTCGTAGCTCTCGCGGGATAGGAGTTTGCTATAGCCTCCGGTGACACTCAGAATGCGCGGTCCTTATCCGAATCTATGCGAGCGCTTATGCAGCGGGCGACTCGTCGCGCACATTCGAGAATCCGAAGATTGCATTCCTGGCACTCGTCTGGTAAACGGCGCCCCTTGTCACTATCCCGCACCCTCCTGCTGCATCTTTATGCTTTACCAGTCTTTTACTCGTCACAACCGACATATTATTACTATGTAAAATATCTTCGCATATTTGTTATGTCATTATTTTTCCTAGCATGTAGAGAAAAAAATTACAGAACGATAATTGCGTCAATATTAAATAATGTTTTATCAGATCTATTTGTTTCGAGTAATATTTTTATTACGAGAACTTTTTAGCGTAAAAAACAAGAAGCATTCATGTGCGCCCTATGTCTATTGTTTCATCTTAAGGCATAAAATATTCTCATCCCTTCAATCTATATCTTTTTTCCCAATCCGTTCTCCATGAGTGGCGGGGGATATGCGGTGTGAGACCAACTTTCGGAATTAGGTTGCATCGTCGAAGCACGAGCCACAGCGGCGCTTCGTTTTCGAATCCCTGCTGCGGCTTAGAAATTCAGCCCATCCGTGAAACGAATTTAGGCTGCGGAATGAAGCGAAGCTCCACAGGCGAGTGCTTTCCCTCTATCTATCTATCTATCTACATATCTCTCTCTCTCCCCCCCTCCTACCTAGTTACTGCAGCAGCATGTCTTGTCATCTACTCAGTATATATACCTACATGAGAAGACCTGACGAGAATCGCGAGATTATTGCAGAGATTCAACATGTTAAATGTAAATGCAGTCTTTACGACCCTGTCGTGCATTTAGCGCATGATAGAACGCAATTTAGAAATAAACTGTAGAAAATGTATAATGATACATAACGAAATCGAGAAAATTGAAGCCACAAATTTAGCCATTAATTTAGATAAATGAAAAATTGAATAAATTGATATTTTCTTCGGAATTAAATTTTTTTAGAGAGATTTTTTTCATTTAATCAAAACTTACTAATCTATCGTAATATAAAAAAAATAAATATTATTGACACAGTATTACATCTATGATACAAAATTATTGCGAACGACAGAATGTTGATTGTCCCGTAACCTATCATACATAAAACATTTCTGTTTTTTACGAAACGCAAATATTTCACAATTCAGACAAAATCCCTCTCGATATATGACATGTTACGTTTACGAAAGAACTGGACAAGTTATTGCCAATTTCGTTGAAGAAACATGTGTCTTGAAAGTTGAAGAAAAGTCAGTCCACGTCGATGCCGAAGCGTAAGTGGAACATGAACGAATGGATAATAATGCGGAGGAGTGAAAAACGAACGAATGAAAATTTCCCGTCGGAAATGTCGCGATTGCCGGAAAGCGGATTACAAAGACGAACGGCAAGTCGCCGTTCGCGAAAATCCCGATTTCTCATATCGCACGATTGAGAGCGTAGAAAATACGTAAATAAGCTTACATACACGCGTGCGCGTGTGGAAGACCTTGAGTAATATTTATTTATGTATTTTGGCTAGAGTTTTTTTTAAAGTTGAACAAGAAGAATAAAATCATATGAAAAAAACATTGTTAAACGTTAAGCAGAATCCAATTTAAAAAATTTGCAAAACTTTTTTCAGAAGAGAATCGAGAATTTCACTAATTTAATTAAAAAAGTAGTTAAATATAGTAAATGTAGGAAAAAAATTAAGTAAAAAGAAACGAACAATTATCTCCGATTAGTGCATATTCTCGAAAGTAATCACTCTTATTGTTTAAGAAATAGCGTGTTTCTGAAGAATTTTTACGGAAATCGGGCCAGAAAATCTTTTAGAGAGAATGTAACGCTAAAAGTAAGCATTCTCGTAGAATCGTTACATCGTATAACGCGAAAATCGACGATGTAACGAGAGATTCTTCGAGCACGCGACGCGACGCGACGGTACGAACGGCGACGTGATGCAAGGACAAACGAAAACATCGGCGACGTGTGCAACTGGGGGTGCAAGACGACACTTCTCGACGGGCCGGATTGCAAAATGGCAACCCGCGGGATTATTGTACGTACAAGAGATTTACCGTCTGCGGCCCTTTCGCCGAGCCAAAGGGCGGCCGAGGTCGCTATGGCAACAGACAGGCGGAAGCCAGCACCTACCCTTCTATTTCCCCGGATGCGAGCCGTCGGCTTCGCCGTCTCTCGCTCTCTTTGCGTCAAGTGATTCTGTTGCGCGCCGTCCTGCAGCCTTCCACCACGGCGCTCGTCCTTTTTTTCTCTCCTCGTATTCCTTTCCCCTCTGTGTTTCTTCGCGGTCGTTGCGCGTTGTCGTCTCTTCGTTCGCTCTTCAGAGCCTCAAACGTCGTCGCGAGCCGCTGCGCTCGGTGATCCCGTCTGTCGCGGTTCTTTCCGTCGCCGATGGAATTTTCTATCAACAAAAAAACGAACGCTATACTCCTATATGCGATATCGTCATCATCGGTCTACCGGTTTTGGCCAATATGTTTCGGGAATGCGTACAGTTACGTGTATGAAAGTACGAAAGCATAAAATTTGACACGAATGGAAACACCATTTTTTGCGCTTTTATTTCATATGGATAAAATATTCATCTTTAAACAGAAAAATTTTATGGATCGTTCGCATGGATAGCACACAGAGTTAAACGTCATTCGATATTAATTTTCGGATGCATATGCATGTGCATACGCAAAATTAATTTAAACTCGATAAACAGATTTTTAGCCGCGGTGAAGCAATCGCAGATTTATACTATTAGCCAATACATGTTATTCGTCAAATGAATATTATATTATCAGGATTAATCGTATATAATTATCTAGTCATTTATCATAAACATATTTAAAATGTTTTAAAATATTAAAAAATCCGCAATTGATTAATATTTTCATTAATAATTGATCGTTATTATTTCATGATCTGAAACAAATGCATCCACAAAGATAGCTTCACAAAATTTATTTTTCTCTTTTTCGCAGCTATACTAGCCTATAATTCGCTTGAAGAATTGAAATTTAATTCAGAGGTAAACATATGTGAAGAATTAGAAATTAAGATACGCAAAAAATATATAGATAAATGAATATAATTGTTCAAAATATCACCCTCCTTTCTCCAAAATCTGTGTTTCAAGTTTTAGAATGGTTTCAATCCGAGACGACCCGGTAGAACTTTCCAAGAGGTGATTTTAGCTGTTTAGAATTTTTTGACGCGTTGTAATCAAATATTTGTAATAATCAGTTAGCAAGACGCGTGACGAATATTTAGGACGGTATCAACAGGTGGCCAAGGTGGTGCTTTTTTTCTCCACGCTTCTTCCTCGGTCTTGGTGTATCCGGTGTTCGGTTAGCACGCGCGAATCGTTTAATTCATAAATAACTTTTTACTGAACTGTGCCAGTTAATATTTTCAAGCGCGCTTTCATGAGATAGATTGCATACTATCCGCGTATCATCACTGAATTTAATGAATTTCTGTTACCTTTGCTAATCAAGTGTATCGTAAATTTTTGATACAATGCTTTCATCCTTTGTACCGTTTTACATTGAATTTTCACACAGTAAATATAATAATATGGAGAAAGTAAATAAACTTTTAACAAATGGTTTACTAATTTGTTTCTTTAGCTTATCTATATTTATCAAGCTATATATTATTTAAATAATGTGAAATATAGAATTATTATCAGGCGTTAATATTGATGTAATGTAATTATTAATACTTGTAATTGTTACAATATTGCATTTACAATAAGCTATTATGACTTTAATTATACAGGAAAACAGTTCCAAATGAAAAAAAAAGTGTTCTCTGCGTATAAAAATAGTCAAGTTTTGCGTACATACAAAAAGATCAGATAAAAAGTACATATTAAAAGTTAAGTGTTGAAATTAAAATTTCTAATAAATAATTTATAATTGCAAATTTAAAATATAACGGCATTGTTAAAGCTCATCACATCACCATCTGATGCAAATTATTATGATAGTCCGCAATTCATATTAATAGAGAGCAAACTAAAGTTAAAGGCTTTTATGAGAGGAAGAGCCGAAAAAGCGATGCTAGAAAATGCCAAGTCAGGATCAGTGCGCCCTATCGAGTTATTTCAGCGCTGTGAGATAAGCGTTATTCCCCACGGTCATGAATATTAACGAATTCCGGTGTGGTACGATGGACAAGACTTGAAAGGGATGGACTGGACTGCGGTGTGTGCGTGACAATCCGCGAATGAAATTAATTTTCCAGCTCCACGACGAGCCACTATGACGCCTCAACATAAATTATCCATCGGGAGGCGAACGCGAAAGGCCGTATCAAGCATTCCTTCGATAATAAAATAGCTAACTAAAATATGTTTTAAAAATCACTTTTGTGGATGAATAAATTATCGAGATGCGAAAAGATCAATTGAAATTAGGTCCTTTTTATTTAACATTTAATTGTTCGGAATGTTAATAATCGATAATATATTCGATTTTTTAATCGTAAAAATTTTAATAAAACTTAAGAGAATTAGTTTTAGAAAAGTAATTTTTTTATGTTATATTATTTATTTATATTATTGAAATTTTATATATAAAAATAAAATAATTAATTGTGAAAAAGTTTTAAGCTATTACAATGATTTTCTAATGAGACCATAATATAATTAAATATTTATTAGAATTATTTTAATTAAATGATAAAATAATAAATACTGAACGAAAATTATATGAATGATATCATGTAATTTTTATCAATTCTGGCATGAATCTTGATTATTAATTCCTCACAATAAATAATATACATAAAATAATTATAAATAATTGAGATAGAAGAATATTTCATCGCGATACGTCTATCACAAAAATCTAGATTGATCAGTAATAAAAAAATAATTTATTTTAAACTTTTTTTTGTTTATATTATAGATTTCGTGGGTTGGAGCAACTTTCTTTTTAAGAGCTTCTGTAATTTACATAGGTCATTTCTCCTACATAAAATACAGAAATTTTGCCTCCAAAAGGATTAAAAATCACGCTCGAGCGTGACCCAAGAAGTTCACAGACAAATCAGACAGAGCGGACTAGGTTTCTCCTCGTTCTGGCTTGTTCTCGTCCTTCCATCGAGCGGAGGACAATAATTCCGTCACTAATTGAGTTACGTCGCGGCCTAAATGCCCGATGAATATTCATATCTTTCCCCGTAGTACCTCGCGTTTCTCGCTGGCGCTGCTGCGGAAAGAAAAAGTTGTCGTGAATTAAAAACTCGATGAAATTATAAAATTGTGTTCGCCCGACATTTGGGAAGAATGTTGCAAATTTTTACTGTTTCTTGATTTTTTTTCCACTAGACATGACCTTAACCTTTTTATAAAAAGAAAAACTGTATCTTTGGAGAGAGATAATAACACACCAATAAATATTTTCTATGTTATAGTTATAATTATAAGAAATATAATCGTAAAAATAATTATAAAAGTGAATGTAATATTTTATTATTTAATTAATACTTAGCTATTTAAATTGATTATATAAATAAATTAATCATCGAAATTAGTTAAAATGACGCTGAGATTTTGTAGATTATTTTTATATATCTGTCACAAAAAAGTCGAGGCTTTTTCGTGATTACAGATTAAAAGCGAATTTTTGTTGCAACTACTAAAATGTTTCAAAAATTTATTTACCTGGTTAATTTTCTTTCTACAGATGTAATTATATATGAGGAAAGGATTTCAATATACGATAATTTTATTAAATGGAGGCGCAGAAGTATTTTTTTTTGGTATAATATGATTTTGTCGCGCATACAAATGCACCTTATCATTAGTGAGCGATTGCAGCTGCGAATATCGTTATCGCGTCGACCACAGCGAGGATGCTATTGAGCAGATTTTTCCTCGCGTTTTTCCTGCTCGGCTTAAACGTCTCGCCTGGTCGCAGCCCGCGGCGGCCGGGCGGGCTGACTTAGGGAGATTGCGATTTGCATAATGCAATTCAACGGGATCCCGTTTCAAGGAAAAGTCAAGAAGAACAGGGCAATTACAATGAGACTCCATGGGACGCGGTGGCTTTCACGGCCTTGCTACCGGCCACCTAGACGATGTCAGCTTTATAAATATTCAGCCGGTCATTAAGGCGGCGAGGATAGAGGGAAGTGAAGAGGGAGTGGAAAAAGGGAGAAACAGAAGAAAGATAGGTAGAAAGATAGAGGAAGAAGATTATATAGGAGGAGGAAAAAAAAACAAAAACTTATATAAGAGTCGTTCGACTTAACGCGTTTTTTGTACTAGTTGGTAATTCGATTCGATATACCACCGTAATAGCGGTGAGTGTGTGACTGGCGACGCTTTTAATGCAGCCGCACAGCTTGTATCCGGAATTATTATGCGGTTAAGTTAATCTCGTGGAAACATTTCAATCCACGTAGCGGCGGAAGTCCTGCGAGAATAGTTTTACTGGCGCAAAATGAGAAGCTATTGTCCTGCTGGGGAATTGAAGGAGAACATTACGGGTGTAAAAATGCGGTTTCACATCTTAGAATGTCGTAATGTTACTTAATTAAATTTGTTATTTTCCTTCATTGTGACTGAAAGAAATAAATGAATACATAATAAAATTTTCACTCTTTGAATTAATTAATTGATTATTTCTCTCTTTTTTTCTTTGTCTATATATTTTTTCTTTGTCTAGATACATGTAACTTTTTGTAAATATAAATTATAAAGATACAAGCTGCAAGAAAGGCATTAGCCATTTTTATTCACCATTTAAAATATATAAAGAGGAATGAAAGTGTCTTTCTGTCTTGTTCAATTTCTGTATAATACAAGTTTATACAAGACAAAAAGGATTGTTCAGCGACACAGGGCACAGGTAAACGCAAAAAGAGAGCTTTACTAGGGAAAGCGACACGAGTCGGAAGATCAGCGAGCTCGCAGCGATATTTTCGCGCTCCATGTTTCTCACCTCGACGTTGGTGCTGATTGTCTTCATCTCGCAGAGAGGAAAGCGGATTAAGGCGGTTAGTTAAAGAGCAGTTACCATATTGTCGCTACGACAAAGCAGCAAGCGCATGGTGGATGAAACTTCCGGGGGCGAGACGTGGCGTTGAACGTTGGAGCGCGAGCGAGACGAGAAGGGTTAACGGGCAGAGAAAAGGAGAGTCGTTTTCTAGACTCCGAATTGCGGCGTTGGAACGACGGTTGGTGGAATGCGAGGAGTGTGCGTTCGCCGAACTAGGTCCGTAACTGGCTTCAGCTACGAAGCTACGACCCGACCCGGGCTGGGGTATATCGCAGTCGGCTGCAATAGCAGAAACTGTCGGGCTAAGTAACTGCCGGTACTTACAGTAAGTTCGCGCGCAATGAGACCGCCTACATAAATACACCTAATACTGGCGTCTCCTCTTCTCCAGCCTTATCCAACGTCGTGGTAAATCCTCGACCTCGGAGCGTAGCCTTTCGACGCGATACGGGAGTAAGGTATGCGCGAGCTGTTTTGAGCTGATTTACTTTGCATTTTATTATTTTCCCTTCTCAAGTTTCGTGACTCTATCTGCGCGCTGTATATATTATATAGTATATATGTATATATCTATATAGATGTGTGTATATATATATATATATATATATATATACATATCTGGTAAAAAACCGGTTTTTAATTATACAAATTATGAATTATAAAAAAAATTTTGTTTGTATACAATATAAAAAATTGTTAGGATTATAAAGGATATTTCTTTGAATTGCTGAAACAGAGAAAGAACCTTCACGCTTCAATGATTTATTTTGTATCAGAGAGATACGCATAATATTTCATTTATGAAAACGGAACTGGAACTCGAACTTCACGAATATGGAGCTATTCTCCTTTGAAGTTTATTCTGCAGTTACTCCTTTATTGTAATGGAGCCTGTAACTCCTGTCGAAACTTTCAATAATCCATGAATATCCATCGTAAATTTGGATATCTCTGCAATTTTTCACAGAGACTTTTTCCTTATCGAATTCTTCCGAGATGCTCTACGACGCGACGTACCGCGTTATCCGGAACTGATTTTGGCTGAGATTTTTTTCTCGCGGCACGCGTCTGGGATGCTCTCGCGTATATGGGAGAGGCGCTCCGATTCTGCGGCGGGGCAAGAGAGATCGTGACAAACAAATGCACCGCGTCAGCCCGGTGTGACACCCTTCCGTAGTCGGGACGGAGAAGCATGCGAAAAGGGCGATGAGACCGGGGGCGGAGGACGGTTAAGTCGGCGGAGGTAGAGAGTGAGAGGGAGGCGAGCGTGGTCGAGCGGCGGAGAACAAGGTAGGAAGACGAGGGGCAGAATGAAAAGTAGAGGATCGTGGAAACCGTGCTCAAGTAGACAAGGGACACGTCAGCCGCCATCCTTCTACTCAGCCTTTTATAGATTATTCACGTACAATGGCCGGGGGTGACGAGTGGCGCGGTGGCTGGGCCTCGATGGCGCGCTGGATCCACGCTAGATCCCTTCTTTATCCCGGGGATGACTCTCGAGTGGCCCTCGACTTCCTCTGATATACGTCATAAGATTGGTAACTCGCCGTGATTCTTTTTCGTCCTTCGTTGTGGAATAATTACCGTAAATTAAGATCGAATCTCCGCGAGTCTGGAACCGAGTTTAGCCAGAAATGCGGAATGAAGATTGCGCGTAATAGCGTTACTAAGCAATCTATGTGCTTAATTCTTCTTTTTTAATTAAATCCAACGGTGTTTACGATATTGCATTCTGTAAAATTTTCACGGGAAATTTTTACAATTTAAATCTTTACACAAACAAAGCATTACAATTTTACTTTATTTAATAATGAAACTTACGTGAAGATAAATGAATGAACGTCACGACAAATATATTTCGTGAGTTTTCCTTGTAAAACTTTATATGAATTATATAAAATAACGTTATATAAAAATTTATATCTTGTGTAATGAGATGATAAAATCATGAAACGTTTGTACGAGCGATCAAAAGCATGAACGTCTTGTGCATAATTTTACTGTGCAAATTATGTTAGCATTATATATGATTCACTTAATCAATATTCTTCCAGAGATCGTTGGCAAACTTGTGAATTCTAATGAAAATCTGGTATGATGTTTAGCGAAGAAAATTTGCGCGGTATTTCGTGGGCATTATTCATGATTTTAGTACATTGCACATCGTCATAAATGCGATGTTGTGAAAGAGAGAGAGAGAGAGAGAGAGAGAGAGAGAGAGAGAGAGCTCGGACGAACTCTTGTTTCGTTGTATGCAAATGCGAACTGCCCGTGGTGTTCTCGCTCGTGTTGTTTGGCGTTTTAATGCTGATTGGACGACTGCCGATTCAGCGGCCGTTCGTTTGCCGCGATTGTCGCTTCGGCCGTGCGTACTGCGAAAAATCTCCCGAAATTCAGCACGTATATAGCCATCGTAGCCGCGTGAGCAAATCGCGAGCTCACTAATGCCGAACAGTATCATGGATACTATAAATCGGTACGTACATCGTACCTTTCATCTGCTTTTTAGCCAATCGGCAGTATTAGAAAGATATTTAATATTGGAAATATTGGAAACTTGCAGTCACTTTCAATATTGTAGTCAAAGAAAAATCGACTTTAAATTGGACAGAGTCAATAGATGAAACAATTTTTTATCGTTTGCAAATTTTAGAATATCTTATACGTATTGGGTGCACATTGTACATGATTTAATAATTTTATACACGAAACATATGTATTCATTTGTGGAATTAATATTGAGAATTAAGAAAATTACGAAAGAATACGGCGAAACAGTAAAATTTTTGCCAGAAGTACAATCTCGTATATTCATGTATACGTGTCGTGTATGTTGACGCAGCGATATTGCAATAACTGTGGTCGCTGTTGCAATTCGCTGTTATAAAATGAACGACGAATGAAACTAACTTTTTTTTTCAACGCCACGTGGAAACACGAGTCGTTGTATTGTGCCCTTTTCGAATGTTACTGACGCGGAATAACAATCGACTACCTTCCGATTTTGCATACGCAAATGTACGCGTTGTCACTCTTTTTATTTTTCTCGGATACGCACCTCCTCTCGTCGTCGACTTCGTTTGAGATGATATCGCGTGCCCGTAGAAATCGATATAGGAAGAAGTCGTCGCGATGCTTCGATGCAGCTCGCTACTCGACACATGAGAATCGCCGAACATCCCGGGCGAGAGAAAGCGACGACGGAAAATGGGGTGGTTGAGGAGGGTGGGTCGAGGGCCCGGAGGGGTCGGTTCCATCAAAAATTCAATCCATACGAGTATTCGTTGTTTCGTCGGCGGGAAGGAAGCGGAAGCAGTAAGAGAGGCGTGAAACGTTTTGTAGAATTCTCGAGACGTTGCCGGCAGCTCCGGGGGGGTTGCTTCTCGGGAGCGGATGAAGGAGTTGAAAGAGGGAGCAGCGACGGAATACGCCATTCCGCAGGGAACAGCGTAACAGAAAAAGGGAGGCAGTCGAAGGAAAAGAGGTAGAAAAGAAGGGGTTTGCGTGCGAAAGTTGGACGAGGAGAGAGAGAGAGAGAGAGAGAGGGAGGGAGGGAGGGAGGGAGAGAGCACGCGGGGAGAATCGACGGGGATAGCACGGTGGCGCGTTTGGTTCTTGAAGCATGTGTGCCCCATAAATAACATGTAAATATTTTCAATAACTGCCGGGGCGGCCCCGGCATGAAAAATGCAAACCGCTTTGCGTCCGGCTCTCGGCGCGTTGCATTCCCTCGTATCGTCGTATCGCTCATCCCTTGTTCGTGGATCGGCCGGCGGCATCCACCCCCTTAGCTCACGGCGTCGAACTGTCTTTTAATATATCCGTGTGTACACGATGTCCCGCGTGAAATTTATGACGCAACGGACTATGCCAGGCCCGATATTCGTTTCGCTTTAATCCCTCAATTTTTAATGTCGTCGGCGGCTTCTACGAATTTGCATAGATTTCTGATAAATTAGTGACCGTTATACCGTTGAGTGTTTAATTTTTTTATGTAAGAAACATTGTTATTGAATGTTATTTTAATGAATCTAATTTAAAGTCTCAATCCATGATAATTATAATCGGATATAGTACAAGATCATTTTTCCACCATTGGTTTACTGTTATTTTTACAATTAGTTTATGTTCTATAATTGGAGTATAAGATATTGATTTCATCGTTAGAGACAACAAGGAATTAATCCATCGTTAATCTTAGCTTAATTTAATGCTATAGTAATTACGCTATAAATCAAACCGACATGATATATCACGAGTATTTCGAAGCTGATTTTCGAAGTGATTCTTTTGGCGTAATTTTTAATCCGTAAAGTATAAAAACGGCAGTAATCAATTAACGTTTAATGACTATTTTTAATCGCGGAAATGAAAGAGGCGGAAATGACTCTATTCAGAGGATTAATATTGGTATCTCGCGATTTACGCGAATGAATTAATACAGAAATGTATTATGCTCCCGACCGGCTCTCTTTTTACGATCGCGCGCTTTGATGTATGCACTACATCGAGATATGTATCTTGCAACGTGTGTCGCTGTACTGTACAACCTTCGTTCGCGATAGAATTACTATTATTATCAGCAAATGCTTGCTTAATTAATGTCCCGAGCGACGAGTGCATACACATTCATATTAAACATTCTCCTTTGGTTTGTTTACAGGGGTTTCGGATTCATCACATTCGCAGACCCTGCGAGCGTAGACAAAGTGCTGGCGCAGGGCAATCACGAACTGGACGGCAAGAAAGTGAGTAATCATCACATTTTACCAGATTAATTTTAATAGTGCGCAATCAGATCTCGAGTTAAAGTTTCTGACCTTTCTAACTTTTTAACTGTGCGGTACTATTGAATGCGAATTTACAATCTCATGTTTTTAAATTTTCTAACAATTAATTCTTCTCCGTATGATTTAATAACTTTGTAATTTGTAAAATTATTTGGTTTGAGTGGGTGTGTTGAGAATCTTCGTTTGCTAGCACTTTGCAACTTGTCTTAATTAGAAAAAACTACTTCCTTCGAGTTCTTTGAAGGATGTTAAACATTATGCTTACTGCGAAAGGTGAAGAGTCGGTCCGCGGAAAAAGGTAGCTATAAAAAAATAATACAAATTGCCGTTATCAAATGTGCGTCACGCGAGCAATTAATTTTCACGTCCGATCGGAGCTGCCGTCCCGAGATAATTGAAAGAGCATGCCGCGAGTCGATTGATCAAACCGATTGGTAGCAGCAGTTCATAGGTATATTCCGGTCCGGGATGCATCTATATCATCGATTTCGGGAGCAAAATTTTATTCGCGTTTGAAACTTCATTAATTTAGCGTCAAACGTTGTTTCGTTCCATTCGCTACAGCGCAGGCATATCATTCGTCATGTACATGTCGCAATTGTATGAATAGTTAGTTCAATTATTAACGAAATACCATCTTCGTTGAATGTCCCGCAAAAAGTCATATCGACAAATTAATTTATCTATTTTCTGAAAAGAATAAATTCATTGGCTGTATGTCATGACTTAATAATCTCAATTTAGATTGTTACCAAGTTTAAAATTAAATTTTTGTTGCAATAAAGCCTGTTTTCGATTAATTGAAAAATTAAGTTCTTCCTTTACTGTTTGCATTTCCAAGCTTTAGTTGTTAACACGTAAATCAAATAGCATGCAAAACATTTACACTTTTATCAGTATCAAAATATCTAACATCATGTAACGAAACCTTTCTCTGTTTTAATAAATTGTAATATTAAATTCAGAAGAATCACTATATGATTTACTAGATTTTTAATAGGAAAATTAGATCTATTTATTTAACTCAAGAGACGTAAGTCAAAACTATGATAAAGTTACTTTAATTTTGTTTTGAATTATATGTGACTTGTACAGTTAAAAGTAATAATCGTGGTGCTGTAAAAACTTTTCGATGGTGTTAGGCGGTTGCGCCACTGATTGAATTTTCGTTTATGAAAGATTTTATCTCAGTTTATCGAAGAGAATGTCGTATCTCTCTTTATCGGTTCTCGCCTTTTCCTAGGAGACACCTAAAACGCTCAACGGCATCGAGCGGAACGCGATGCCGGCGGTGCGACGATTAATCGTGGGCCGACATAGTCGTTTGGCAAACGCGCCACCCTTTCTCTCTCCCTCCCCCTTCTCTCTCTTTCTCGGTGGGCAAGACACAATGCTCGTGGAATAATATCGTAAGACGGCAAGCGCGGGTTATATGGCGAGAGAGAAATAGTTGCGGACATTAGCTGTCCACGACGCCATAAGTAGAGCGACTCCACCGCTGGAGCGGCCGCCTAAGTGGCCCCGAATACGCTTAAGCGAGGGCAACCCCGGCCGTATCCTCGGCTCGCATAAATTTCGCGTAATTCGCTCCGGCTAATGCAAATTGCGAATGCACGGATCCGGAAGCTAACACCTTCCCGATAGCGGGAAGAGAATATCGCGCGTATAGGGCAACCGCCGGCGCATCCTATTAAGGCTTCCTCTTAAGGGATGAGATGTCCTCACCCTCTAGCACTCTATCTGGCCGTTTTCCTCTCGCCCTCCATCTTTCTCTCTCGCTCTCATCGAGGAAAAAGGAAGAGACGAGAAACATACAAGGAATGCAAACGCGTGGAAGAGCCCGTTGCTTTGATTTGTCGACAAGTATCGCAGCATTAATTAGTGCGGCTTGCGTCCCCGCTCGCGTTAACGAATGCGGGGTGCTCTTAACTCGTGCTAACACGCGAATATAAATAAAGTTAGACAAGAGCGAAATATTCTACCGGCAAGTGTAGTTGTCGTATAGTTTCTGTTTTGCCTTGCTTCTCACGTATAAACTCTTCTAAAGTAGAGTAGAAATATTATCTAAAATCCAGTCGGAACTGAATATTATAATAATTGTAATAAGCGAATGTTAATGACGGTTTGGTGTTTAATCTTGATTAAATTAACACGCTGAACTTTGTGTATACACATATAAGAAATATTTTTTGCAGGATATGGATCTGGATACTTATAATTATATCCTATACAAAATATATGTGAAATCACACATGTTAAATATATGTGATTTAACGAAAGTAGCAAATTTCCATAAACGTGAGTTGGATACTTGGGTCATTCTGATTATATAATCAGCGTTAGTTAGTTAGTTCACGCAAGAGCAATTTTGCGGGTCGATGCGCCAGACGTTTCTCTTCATCTGGCATGGACAATGATTTTCGCAACGTGCCGCGTAAGCACCCACCGGGGCACAATGCTGACCGATCAGAATAGCCAGCAGATTCCGCTTAATCGGGCCGGATGCTGATTAAAAAATGCGCTGGTCGAACGTGCGCGTCCTCGTTTGCGTCCCGTTTGGTCTCGACAGGCGCAGTGGAAGCAGCCAAATCGGCTGTACTCGCGCGTGTTTGCCATAATGCTGGCGCTGTATAACACGAGGTTGCGGAGCTGTTCTCCGTTCTCTCACAGAAATTCAGCAGTACAGACTCTCTGCAGAACTGTAGATTAGAGTGCGAACTTGAGGAAGTAACAATTATTACGGTAATACGATTTTGAGTTGGAAGCAACTAAAAATTACACGTTTTCGACGAATTAAGCTTGGAAGTAGCATATAAATAATGATACTTTATTTTCCGATGTGTTTAAAATAAATCTTGGTTAAAGAATCTTTCAGTTTTTGCATACGATTAAAAGAGAATGATGTTATTCAATTCGCAACTATTTTTTTATAATGCAAATTAAAAAAGAAAGAAAATTCGAAAGCTTCGAGATAATCAATAAAGTTTTTAAAAAATTGGTCTCAGTACATAATTTATTTAAAAGTTTTTAATTGCAAGAAGAATATATTTGTATGGCAAGATATAATTCCATTTCGAGCAATATAAATATACATTTTTTATTAATATCAAGATCGATGTCCTTTTTATGTGAATATGAATGTTAAAGAAAATTAATCTACGCATATATTAAAGACGTAAACTTTAATAATTATTTTGCAATCTCATTCTACATCATAAAAGTGACTTGACATGATATAAAGGATAAGAACAGATGCGGGTGTGATGAGGTTTAAGAAGGAAATCACAAGAGGGAAAGAACCTCTAAGGGTGGATGCACGCGAAATTGTGGAAGCTCTTTAGAGCTCTCTGCATGGCCCGCATTCCTGGATACCTTCAGACATCTCGACGCTTTAGAAATGTATCGTATGAGAGCACGTGGCGGACAAGTCTCTCGTCCTTTCCCTCATCCTCCGACTTTTTTTCTTCCTTAAAGAAGAACGGGCTTTAACCCTTTTCGAAACGTACCGGTTTTATTACCAAAAAGAACATTATAAACATACTGAACGTTCACTTTTTTTTCGACTGTTGTTTCTTTGACAATTTCGCGCACGCGTAACTTATTTTTTAATTATACGCTTACTTTAAAAAATTTTTAAATTATCATCATGTATGAAATATTTTTACTTTATTTTCAAATATAACATAACTTTAAACTAAAATTCTGTCCAAACATATATTAATTAAAATTATTTTTAATGGCAAAGAATTATGAGAAAAATTTTGGTAATTCTTTTATATCATAAGCTCTTTGTCGCTACATTTTTAATATTTTACTGATATTAATTAACATTTTTTTGACATTTTTTAATATGGTTAAAATTCATATAATTTCTTAATATTAAAGTTTTTTATTCCTGTGTGCTAAATACGCAGCAATTCAAAGATTTGTAATGTGCTGACTTGTTGTCAGTTTCGAAATATTACATCAACTATAAAGTAAAAAGAAACTAAAATCGGATATTTTTATCGAGGTTATCGGAGAAATAAAATCGTTGCGGGATTGTGCGTATTAAAGTGTATATGTTTCGTTGAGAATTAACCGAAACGATAAATCGATATAATACTAAAACCGAGGTTTTCCGATACTTCTGTGAATGCAGTTTTCTATACTTACGCAAATTGAAATTCTCGCAAACCCTGATTGCAATGTCGTAATGTAGTTAAACGAGCTTTTTCATAAAGATAGTATTAAGAATCGATATTTTTTATAATGACATTGCAATCATACTCATTCATAATATCAGTTTTTATATCGATATAGATTGAAGCACGATAGAGGACAAAATTGGTCTTTTTTTTTGCTTTTTATTTTAAAGATGTAACGTATTGGAAATGATTAAATATTGAATGTTAAGCATTAGTATATATTTATGAAATATTTATTATTTATATAAGCTTTCGCAATCTCTTTTTCATCTGTTTCTTATCTTTTAAACTTTGTCATTAATTTATTTAATGTGAACTAATATTGTGTTGCAAATATGCGTACATAATCTACTTATTTCGATAAGCATAGTTTGAAAATAAGTTACTGCATCAAATTAGAGATACAGTTAATATACTGGTAAGATTTTCGTTTAAAATAAATTTAGGCCACTTCCAAAACAAACGACTTGCATGTATTTTACAATGTAGACCAGCATTTCTTCAATATTGCGTGTCTAAATGGATTTTGCCCAAAGGTATAATAAAACTTGCTTTCCTGTTTTTCACTCTCTCGCTCTTTCTCCGTTCATTTACGTTTTTTTCTCTTTTTCGATCGATGCTTTTTAAACGCCTTGCGTACGTTTCAAGCGGTGGCTCGGAAAACGCTGAAAAATAAGCAGCGTCGCTCATCCGCGGAATAATTTATTTGGAGAGCCCGAAGCCACTAAGCCCTGCGGAAATTGTCTGCAGTCCCTCACAAAACTCTGAGCTATCCTTCTCCTCGTTCTCAGTCGCCGTTCTCTTCAGCCGACTCTTTTCACTTCCGTACACTTTCTTTCCCTCTTGCTTCCTTCGCTCTCTCTTTCTCAAGTGAGTCAACAATACGAGAAGCGTCCATTGTCGAATGCTTTTAAATTTGAAATACAAACCATCTACCCCGCTTACACCTTATCTCGTCTATCTATATCGCCCTCCTCTCCCAACCTATCAACGTCATTGGACATGTGTGGTTCAAAAGAATTCCTCACCCGCGGGTTTTTCCCTGCATCATCCTTTACACTCGTAGGCTCGAGTTCTTCGATTTGACCCAATAGCGATATTCTATGTACATTCCGAAATTGCTCGAATTCGTATATTCAAATTTGTCTACAATTTTGTAAAAATTCGCGTTTTTCGGGATATCAACTTCACAAGTCTGTGTCATTCAGACACGAGACAAGTTTTGTTATTTCATGCGTTTTCAGACATTATTGGTATTAACTAAGATTAGCATTAAAGTTAGCAATCCTTTATATCAAATGCGTGAAAAAGAACGATAGCTGCAAGAGAGTTTGCAATGTTAGAATTATGCGGGTTGTTAAGATTTCGCTCGAGACTGTTGATTCAGGTCTCCCAGGAAGACTCGGGACTTCTTGGGAAACACAAACGTAATTAGAAGGCACGGAAGCGGAAAGGGAATTAGTCACTTTGTAATCGTAATTCGGGAAAGTTTATGGCCCGCGGTTTATGAAGACGCATCCCGTCGAGTCGCCGGGAAAGTTCTGGTTATCGCGCCAACGAATTAAACCGATACAGCCAGGTTGCGGCATCTGTTACTAACGGCTTAACTCACTCGCCCTTTGCGCTGGATATACGGAGTACAGCCGGCATGAATATAAGTCGAAACTAGGGCACCTACATCAGACAGTTGCGGAAGGAGCGGAAAATAAAAAAAATCCCATATATTACGGACAGAAATCAAGGAGCACGGGATAGTAAATGTAGCTATCTGCGAAAAGAGCTGGGTGACTGCAGGAATAAAAGATTATCTCTCTCTCTCTCTCCCTCTCTCTCTCTCTCTCTTTAATTTATTATAACGTTTATTATAACGATTCTTATTTTTTATCTGCGATATTTTTTTTTATGATTTTATCTGCGAAATTTATAAGTACATACAAACATGATTAATGAATATTCCTTTTAATTCGTGAGTTTCTCTCGAAAGTATATTAAAAATTTTAATATATAATGATATAATAAATATATGGTGTATAATTATTTATATTTCATTTTATTTTGAAAAACTTTTATGAAATTTCCTGTTAAATTATAATAAACAGAAACAGACACATTTCAAGTAAATTAATTAATAGTTAAGTTATTAATCGAACATAGTTAATATATTACAACATTTCAGTATACATATATTATTGAAATAGATGAGGTCCAATTACGCTCGTAATATAATTATTATAATAATAATTCTTACTCATATTACTACTTCCTTTGTGTATAATGGTATAATGTGTATAATGGTGGGTTTTAGTCGATCGATTGCTGTGGCTTGAGTATTCGGCATCCTTAAGGGAGCCTTAGGGAGATTTTTGATGGTTTCCCTTCTCACACCGTCGTAAACATAAAATCGAGAAGCCCACCCTTGCGGCTTTCAGTGCCTCGCCCTTTTTGATTTCCGGTATCGGCGAAATGCGATCTTGTTAATGGCGCATAACATCAACAGAAATTTTTCCATCCAATCCCTTTTTCCTGTCACGAAATAAACTATCGCTGTCTGTTGAATAATCTGTACCCGACTGTACACTTGTTAGGAAAAGTTATAAATTGCACAAAAAAAAAACGGGAGATTCAATGTTCAATGAAACAACTACTACGAATTCATACTATGTAATCCATGAATCCATATTATGTAAAGGAAAGGAAAAAATTGCGCAGAAATGAAATAGATACGTTTATGACAAATATAAATGTATTCATGCTTAATAGTCATCATTCTTCATAATTGCCATAATTGCTATGTTATATCAAGTCTATTTTTAACTCACATGTAAAGTTGTCAAATTTATATGACACACACGTTCGTAGCCTTAACGAGCTTGGAAATTACCAATGTAAAAAAGGGGGGATGCACTATATCTTTCGTTAGCAGCAAACGTTTTATACTACAGCTGTATGTGTCATGTTTACTGAGCGCAGCGTTAAACTAGAAGCTAGTTATCAAATTTGTATGTGACACAAACAGAACGTTGACTACGTTTCCTGTATACAAAAAAGATTTTGATTTAATATGTCAATTTTCTATAAAAATAGAGAGTCTATATAAAAATTGTAATGCTTAGATAGATATAAAACAATTTTCCCGACAGGTTTTAATTTTTCACTGAGAAAAGAGTTGCTCGTGTATGACTCAATTGCCACATTAATATTTATTTAATTTGTCTCGGTTGTCCTGTTTTAAAATTTGATTTGATAATATTGGAACTGACAATTCATCAATTTTCAATGGTTTGTTATGATTTACAAGCATCAGCGCTTAACAGACGTCAATGAGGCAAGAAAAATTGCATTAAGGGACCGTTGAAGATTCAACGGATGTTATCTGTCTCGTTCGTGAAGATTGATGGATCATCAATGCCTTTAACTAGAAGGGGGTTGATGAGTCGAAGGTTAAGTGCTTGTTTCATCAAAATTGAAATAAATTTTATCTTGATTAATGAAATAATAATCGTGTTATAAGAAAAGCTTTGAAAAATATTACGTAAATAAGAATTAATGTTTTAATTAATAGGCAATTTTAATTAATGTTTTAGTTAATTAATATACATAATGTATTTTAATTAATATATAGTTACTTATGATATATCACGTAACAAGTAAAAAAGCTGTGAGAATACAACGCGATTGATTATGCATAAGTTAACATTATATCAATATTTAATAACTAATAGCATACATAATTATATTGGACATTTCGGTTCCACTTTGCACAGTCATCAACGATGTGATAACAGTTAAATTAATAATCATTCTTAGATATTTATTACATTATTATTATCATCTTGAATTATTAAATAGCTTGAAAAACCGAAGTTAACACGATATTTCCTTCGCTCTTGGACTGCGCACGGATAGGGTCTGCACGCCGTGTACACTGTACATGACGACGTATCGCGAGTGTAAAATACCGCGTTGTAGGCTGCAGGTACCTCCGCCATAGTGTACATGAAATATAAATAATTAGTATGATATATAAGCTTCCTGCGGATGGGTGGGTGCGTCGAGCGCGGTATATCGACGCAACTCACGGCTTTATTTCGAGAACGGCCACATTTTACCCGTTAAATTAGCATGACTACCCGCGATTTATATCATTTATTTTGAGAAAACCATTGTCGAGATCATTTTGATGCGTTATTAAGCAACAAATGGAAACCAATGCCAATGCATAATTCAGACGTTTGGTGAGACGGTACGGGAATATACATTTACACATCGGCATCATAGACACTCTTACGTGTTTAAGCTTATGATATTAGTGTTAAAAAAAGCAGGGAAGCAGGATGAATATGTTACGTTGTTTTATTGAAAGTGAATTAGTCTCTCGATGTTCGCTAGAGAATTTAAGACCATTCGCGAAGATAATGGGGCGAGGGATGCCGCGTGAGAGAAAAACGAGATGCGTGATGGTCCATTCTGCGCAACCCTAGAGAGACGGCGGTTTCATGTTTCGATGCCGAAGACGATGCCCTAAAAGCGTTTTCTTGGACACGATCCCTTAACGCAACTCGAGCCGGTGACGACGCGCAGAATTTTCATTTGCGATAACGAGCGATTAAAAAAGGAGAAACAAAGAAGAGCGTGAAAAAAAACTGAATTATTTCGTTACGCTGATAAACGGCCGCGGTTCGTTATTCATTTTTGATAAAATTGCATTCTTCGTTCGTGAACCTTATGAAGAATAAACGTCGTTCGTTTTGGAAACTACATTCTTGACTGCGCATGTTGAATTATGTATTACCTACCGACAATATGTTCGCCCAAGTATACATTCCTCGTATTGTTATCTTATATTAGACTTACTCGGCATATAGAGGTTGGTCGCATAACAAGGGTGGAAGTTAGGCGAGAAGCACATCAACTTTTCGCAAAAGTGTCATTAATTTTGTACTGACTTGCCAAGTTCGAAGTGCCTTTATAGAGAAAATCGTGATAAGGGATTGCAAAGATATTGTAAAAATTACAGGACTTTGACGAACGAAAGTTCACGCAAATGTTTGTAAGAGACTGTATTTCTTGATTTATTTTGAATAAATTTCAGTTTAATTAAAACTCAAGGCTTGATTGCGACAGTTCTTAATATAAAAAATGCATAGACTAATTGCGTGTGGAGGAAGAGATCTCGCTTTTCCTTGAGAATTGCAACTTATGTAGTTAAATTATACGTATCTTGTTTTCAACGTCCTGTACAAATGTGTAATTTGCGTAATGAACCGCGATCGCAAGAAGTTATTCGCGCGTTTC
The DNA here is from genome assembly GCA_928718305.1 of Tetramorium bicarinatum. Lineage (NCBI taxonomy): Eukaryota > Metazoa > Arthropoda > Insecta > Hymenoptera > Formicidae > Tetramorium > Tetramorium bicarinatum. The sequence goes on from OV788320.1 coordinate 14,919,674, forward strand.
CCAACAGTTTGCTGGCCAGTTTGTGTCGTGCGACTTAGCAAAAGGGAGAGCACGAAGGGAAGGAAAAACAAGGAGAAAGGCAGATGAAGGGGAAGGAGAGAGAGAGAGAGAGAGAGAGAGAGACACACGACGAAATAGTCTATTTTATCTGTTCCCTTCTCCCTTGCTTTCCCTCTTTCTTCCACGTCTGTTTCCCTTCTCGGCCTCTTCAACTCGCCTCATAGAAGCGTATTCTCGGGCGATCCATTTCCAGATTAAACACGCGTAAAACTCCTCTCTCATGCGGTACACATAAGAACTACGTTCCTCTCTCCTTTACTTTCCTCTCCTTTCTTCCCCTTTCCTTTCTTCCCTTTGCGTCTGTTCGCTTTTCACACACATATTCGGGTCTCTCCTCTTTCGAAATATCAGGGACCTCGTATACTCTTTTCCCCGCTTCGCACTCCGAAAAGTAGATGACAGGGGAAAAAGACTTGCATGCTATCATTTAAAACCTCGTAAAAACGAGCCCCTCGCTTTCAGAGAAACTGGAAATATCTGCTTAATCGTGCGACATTTCGAGAAAGCTGACTCATAATATCAAGAAGGAGTAGACATTTTTAAAGCGTACCAATTAGAGTATTGTATATTCTAGTATTAAAATGAACTAACTCGAAACGCGGGAAGAGATCGGAATATTTTTAAGTGTTTACGTGAAGAAGATAACACTTTTAATAATTATAAAAAGAACATGAAACGTTGATCAACGTTAATATTAATTATTAATATATATCAATTATTAATGTATAATGGATGAATATAGATAAATTAAGAGATTTAAAATAAGTATTTTAACGATACTGCCACCACGCTCCCTTACCAAAGTTATTGGCTGTCTGTAATGTCTGTTTCCTTAACGGACCAATTTCCGGCTATCGGGCATGTTCGAGGCGAGGTCAGGGTCAGCCGAGATCGATGAGAACGACGTTAACGAGGCGCTGGATGCGCGGACGGAGATACTCCGAGGCAAGCGTTATCGTTTAAGGTGGGACGTGACGTCGAAATGGAAAGTACGAAGGGAGGACCGGCGTGAGGGAAGGGCGAAACCACGCGTGCGAAGCATTTGTAGCACAAAGCTCGTCAGGGTGGCGGGAATGTTTTGCAGCGGGAGGGAGGTGAAATAATAGCCTGACTCGCGGAAGGTAGATAGGATGAGATACAGGGTGGGATCTATTGAGCTCGTCGTGCGGCTGCTACGCGCGTATTAACACGTCATAATAATTACGAATGTAATCAGCGACGCGCGCGAGAGCTTCCTGAATCGCGCGTTTTGCTTTCACCTCGGTTGGCCGCCTCTTCCTCCGAGGAGGAGCGGACTCGCGACGTAGACGAGAGATTTCCGCGAGGGTGGAATAAAAGTTCCACCACGGAGTCTGGTACGAGGGGTAGATTTTGTCGGGGATTTTCACGCTATGATATCTTACTATGTCGATTTATGTAACGAGATTTAAGTTCATTGAAAGTCCGAAGGGAAACGCTATTTGCAGATATAAAGAGAAATTAACATGTGTATTCTCAAATAATACTTGGGAAATAAAAGTAATTTTCTATCTCGGATAAAAATTGGGGAAAATTGCGAGATAAGAAATGTTGAGAATTATTATTAGTACACAGTGCATGTTATATACTTTCTGAATAAATGCTAGAGGATAGAATTTAATTGTCGAAGAAGTGCAGTTCTCTCGCTTTTAGAAATTAATACAATGGTGCTCGGTGACTTCGGTCCAAATGTTGGACTTAATGGCGCACAGAAAATACATACAACATGGAGGTGGAGACAGTTTCCAAAGAGAAACATTATAATCCATTATACAAGTTAGAGAACGAAGAGCGAGGGAAAGTCTTAAGTAATCGTTAGAAAATCAATGGCGAATTCTCAGGCGGTGTCTCACGGACAATGTGCTATAATCCACAGTCTCGAAAGCCGAGGAGGCTGCAGGCTTTCCCACGAAGTAAGCGGTTAGGCAGTAGGGAATCGGGGAACGTGCTGGAAACGCGGAAGCGTGTCCTCCATCATCGAAGTTGGAACTTGTCGGCTAATTGCATAGTTCGCCTTCTTGCCTGCAAACATCCAAATTGTCAGGAACACTTGGCCGGACTTGAGCTTTCCTCCCTCAATCTTTCGTATTTTGTGTTCAGTGATTTTACTCTCGAAGTATGCATTTTGTATAAATGAATGCTTGTACAAATGAACATGGTACAAAAAAGTTATATATACTCCATAAGATAGCGATACGAAGGATTAAATTAAAAAATAGCGATACTTATTCAATATCAAGATCATATTTTGAAAGGAAAATTCTTTTCCGAGTCACGAGTAATTCGTACAATTGCGTGAAGAGAATAACAATCCCTCTCTCTTCCTTGGAGCTTTTTTATTTTTTGTTTAGAAAGATATAAAATTGGTTTCCATTAATTTTAAGTTTCAAATTATATTTTGACAAAATTATGATATAAACTCTGGTAATTAAAATATTTACATCGGATCATGTTTGAGAATCTCACATTTAAGAGTTTAGAGTTTCTCTCATACAATACATTACTTCCATAAGGAAAAATACAATTGATTGCAGATTAATTATCGCATGTATTACATTCACGAGTATTCGCGAGAACAATCGTTGTCTAACAAAAGGCAGTGTTGTGCTAATTGCACGTGTTCACGCAAATAATCAACCTTTGTGCGGAAAATCCTGACGCGCCTACTGGACAAAATTCTTATCGTCGCCGCGAAATATTCTGCCGCGAAATCCAAACAGAGGCGGGTAAAACGAGGACGTTGTTGTTCCGGTCGTTTAAATAATTCATAAGCAATATCGCGCCGTGGTCGCGGTCACGTCTTGGCTTCCCTCTTGATTGGCTCGAATTTACGAGCCATTGTCGCCTGATTGGCCGCGCTTGTGCGACGGATGGTGGCTTCGTAAAGAAAAGCACTTTATCGCCCGGGAGCATTGACGTGCCGGCGGCCGAAACGACGTTGTCGGCAGCGAGAGCATGAAACGCTTTCGGTAATTCTTCTAAGACTCACTCGCTTGCCGTTTCTCTCTCTTTCTCCCGCTCTTTCTTTGCCGCCAACCACGCTTCCCGATTCAGCTCCGTCGAATTCCTTCGTCCTGCACAAAAGCCTCTCTCTCGAGGTATCCCGATAGAAACGGGAAACAGCGCGTTCTCGCTTTCGTGTATCCTCTCTTCTTTCTAACATTTGCTGTCGTTTGTGCGGCATTTGTCGGCGCCATTTCATTCGCGAGACGAGACTGTCGGATATCCGCTTTGACCGGGTGTACCGCTCGTGACCGTCGACGTGATTACAATCTTCATTATCAATGTTACGGCTTTAAATTGGATATTTGAGATTTTTATTATCTTGATTCTTTAAATGGTACATTAGAGTATAAAAAACGAGAAGATCCATAATCGTTGCAGCTGCAAAGGCACTCTCCTGGATAACGCAAGCCTTCTATCTCAATTCATTTTTATCGCATTTTTTTATGTCGCTTATATAGATCATGCTCGTCATACTCGTGTGAAATTTCGGTGCAGCGCATCGATGCCATTTGGCCAACTCCCGAGTTTCCTGAGATGCCTTCTTCCGCGACGGCGGCGCGAGTTTGCGAAAGGACATTATGCCCGCTACACGCCCTCGCGAGTTGCAATTTCAGTTCGGTCTGGTAGACCTCGTTGCCCGTGACATTTTGACGCAAGCTCGGCGAGCGGAGAACGGTGTCCGGAGAGCGGCTGTGCTAGGCAGTTATGAGTTGCTTAATTGTTTTGTCACTGTTCGTCGCGACAGCAACGTCCTCGTTGTCGTCGCTGTCGTTGTTGCTGTTGTTGCTACGCCGGGGGCGGAGTTTCTCGAGATCGTTTCCGGAATAGCCGACTCGACTTGGCTTCTCGATAACTTGGAGCTCGCGAGATTCTGATGTCCGCAGTATCGACAGGGAGGATTGCATTGTTCGCCGAAGAAGCAACTTCTCGATCATCGCAGCGGACACCGGCAATGAATTGTATAACATTAAAAGCTTGACGAAGCCTCGAGAGATGTATTCATTATTTTTATATTTCCGAAACAAATTTTTGAAAATATTGAATTTTACATTATACACTAAATGGCATAAATGACAGTTTCTCAGATTCATAATCTCCCATAATATTTAACTTTTATTCCGAAATCTTTAACTTTAATATTGCAGGCTGCTAAAGAATCTAAAATATCTTGAATATTACGTTATATTTTCCGTCAACTAAATTATTTTCTTTTATGAGGAATAGCATATCAGATTACTCGGGCAAATAATTTTAATATGTATACTCTATATAACAATGTATTCATATTCTGCGTCGACATAATTTAATATTTATAATAATAGAACTCAAACTTTCATACGTAACTTTCGTAACTTTGCCTGTAACTTTTAATCATTACTTATTCGCTTTCATATCTCTTTCTATCGCTGTCGGTGTAAAGAGCCATCCAGATGGCAGCCGTTGAAGGTACATCGTACCGCGATATTGGCTGGCACCGAATGTCGGTGACGCTGTCGAGAAGACTACTGACACGCGTTGTTATTAAAAATCTGAAAAACTGTGAGCTCAGTGCTCTAGAAACGAAACAAGCGTCTGCGTCTGAAAACTTGAAATAAAATATTTGTATAGAATATTTAAGGCGGAAATATCAAATCTTAAATACGGAACATGCATATTTCATGCAATTAATTCAACATGGACACGCATCTTTGACTAACTCGATAAACTTTTTCCATTCTTTTAGAAAGATAAAGTAAATTTGGTGTACTATTGGCATATATAGTTTAACGCTAATGCCCTGCTAAAGGTCACGTAATAACGCAAATTTCCTTTCTCTGGTTATAAACGAAAATGTATTTCAGCTAGTCTTCATTAGTACGAATACGTTTCTTTTGATACGTGCATATTCCGTTAAAAGTTTTAGATCGCACGGCCGAATGATGAAATCGCATTAAGCGATCCTCTTTCATCGTTGAGCGAAGCGGATTTCCATTGGCGTAGATGGTTTTCCGGGCTTCGCCCCGACTCGATCGCGATAACGACGCACTCGTCGCGCGCGTAAAGTAATGTGCGTTGGATCGAAGCCGTAGTCCATTTTTATCGGCCTATACATCTTGGCGGGTACGTCGCGAAAAGTACCTTGGTACGCAGCTGGCGCGAATATTAAAAGCAATCGCTCAGTCCCGCGTAATAACTGACCGCCAGTATATAGCGCACAGTCGCACTTGCCTACGCTTTGCAATCCGCACGTTTGTGTGAAAGGAATAATAGTCCCTCTCTTTTCATTGGAGTTTTTTTCTCTTTTCCAGTATGAAACTGTACGGCGCAAAGTTTTCATGTGTAGAAGCTCCATAATAACCGCAGAAATAATAAGTTGAAAAGTATAATATTTATGCTTTAATATCAATGAATTAAGAGTTTTTTAATAATGCTTAAAAAGATATATCATAGAATTACGTTGCAATAATACACACAAATAAAGAAGTTTTTGTTTTACTTGTTTTTGAGCTTGGACTCAACGTTGGATATTTAATGTTGAAAATAATAAAGTTGTTAAATAGATTATGCCGTTACGAAGTTAATCATTGTTTTTAGACTATTTATTTAACGATTTATTTTAAATCATTTTTTAAATCTAAATTTATCATTAATAGATATAAGTCTGAAAAAATATCCTGGATAACCATCTATTCATGGAGAATACTTTATCGACACGTGGGATAAAGATAGATAAAGAATGAGAGATGGACAAGAGAGGAAACAACGATGTTCTGTCAGTGTGAAACTAGGTAAAAAAAAAAAGTACGCGAATAGAAACAAAAGCTGCTATTTTATTTAAAGATCTGAATAACGCGAGACGAACATGTATGCTGACAAGATCGTCCATAAATTAAATCTCGTCCAGCGGAATTATAAATTTTTATACAATTTGCATTAGTTTTCGTTAGGAAAAATATGAAAGTAGTAAAGAATGCGCGACCGTTTGTAGGAAATTGTTTTGTAGGTGGAGATTGATATTATTTATTTTCGCCACTGAAGGTATATTCGAGTCTTAATAGAATTGCAAGAACAATTTATCTTTCGATGAACATTGTTGAAAGTTAACAAATCCAGAGGGAGCCAAGTACTTTTTCCCCATGGATGCACTTAAGATAACGTCTCCGTTCTCACAGCTATGACGTCGACGACGAGATAATGGGAAGGAAACGGGGAAAAAGCGACGGCAGGTCCGGCACGGCGGAAATGATCAGTTGCAAAATCGCGGTCGCGTATTTGCCTTTAATTTGCCGAGCGAATTAACCGGGTATTTGAGACGAGCAAACGCTGTCGCGCTGTTACCGTTACCATCGACTCGTTTTGAGGATGGAAACGAATCGGCGGTCTCTCTCCGAAATTTAATAATATTCTCGTCTCCAAAACTCCACACATCGACCAAATATGACATTGCCGATGAATCCCCCGTTGTCTCTATCGGGGACGAGACCGGCCGCCTCTCTGCGCGAGTTCGATGTTGTCAGAACGAAGACGGAAATTTCGGGATAGAGATAAATTATAAACGCGCTTTCTCTGTTTAAACAGCTAACGAGCCGACGGTAAAGCCGCGCCATAGAAGTAGAAATAGCTGCGCGGCGGATAAATAGACTGAGAATTTCATCGCTATAAAGAGTGTTTGAGGCAATTGATGGGATAATTAGAAGAAATTCCTTGCGATTTGTCTGCGATACTAGGTCAGATATTAACAATAAGAGTCGCTGCTTCGCGTTTTATTTACAGAATAACACAGGCAACGGCTATTCGAATTCGAGAGTTGTTACCAAGAATATCATGTTATGTTATAATCGCTTTTCGATTTGAATGCCTATTGTTGCATTTAAAAGCGCGTTAGCAGAATGTCGAAAAATAAATCTCATCACTTTTAAACGACGTGCGTGTTCGGCGGCTTTGGAATTCGGTGGAAACGCTCGTAATTCGGGCCGCAAGTCGTTCGTTCACGGCGTTATAATTGAAACTTTAACGTTATACGGCCTCTCCGGCTATTCCCGCGTCTCTTCTGTCTTTGATACGGCCGCGCGCGACCACATACCTCGTATAACAGTTTAACCAGCATTCGAATTCCTACGGAATTAGCGCGAGTTCGCCTGTGAAATTTCTCGTTCGCGTTATCCGCGGATGCAGTTCACCCTGGGAGCGGGGAGAGGGATGGATTGAGGTTTCGGTGCGGGACCAGCGCTTACGGTCGCGACGAGGGGGAGGGGGGTGAAGGAGCGAACGGGGGTCGCGAAGAATGGCGTCGTGAATTACTTTTCCAAATGCTCCCGATCCGACTCGAGGCTCTCCTTTCTACCGCGCCCCTTCAGGGTAGAAGCATCCAGGGGTAGGTGGCTCTTCCAATTTCCAGGCGTGCCAACCAGATTGAATTTCTATCGTCTTCGACGACGACGAGAACGACGACGACGGTTGGCGGCCGATCATTTCGCGAGATATCGGGTAACTGGGTTATGTTTGCGAAAATGGCTTCGAGCCTCTCGATTTTTCTCGGTAATGCTACCTCTCCGTTCCCGGCAGCGTTCTCTCTCTCTCTCTCGCTCTCTCTCCCGCTTGTCTCCGGCGCTATGTTTCCCTCTATGTCGTCCTCGCTCTTCGTTTCGCTTTCTATCTCCTCGTTACCAACTCTCTGTTCTGCCCTCGCGAAACCATCGCTTGGTGAGACGAATCGAATGAATGGGACATCGAAGAATCTCACGTTGATCGACTGAACGACTACGAATTGCGTCCCGTTGACAACGTTTATTATATCAGATAGAGAAAAGTGAAATTACAAAACGGCCGATAGCATCTCTTGTATGCCACAGGGAGAAGATTTTGAATTAAAAACTTCAATTTTTAAATGTCTCGAATACAAGCATAAAATCGATTTGAAATAACCGTCAGATGGACGAAATCTAATTAAATCTGAAGAAATCTAATTAAACATTAAAAGGAGAGTGAAATAAATTTATAAAATCTTGTAATAATTTATATTTAATATTGCACAAGGAAATTAGCCTTTGGATTAACATCTAAAAAAGCTTTCCTGTCTATTTTTGAGTCTATGCGATGAGAGTGTCATGGATTGTTTTAATTTCTCAATATCTCTGTATATCCATAGTCATAGCTCGCAACTTCGTATCCGACGGACGAAATCCGTTGCAAATAGCTCCTGCGGGTGTAGTAGCAAAGTTTGAGAGGCACTTCCTTCATCCCCTCCCGCTTTTCCCTTATATCGGAAAGCGAGATCAGAAGAAGAGGTATTACCAAAAGCGAAAGAACGACGAGAAGACTTTCTCTCGTCTCTCGTCGCCGTCGCCGTCGTCGTCGTCATCGTCGAGACACCTCTCTTGTCCGGGAGCGTGCGAGCGACCGGTGTGAACTTCGCCGTAGGGGATTATGCAAACGGGAGTGGTTTCTGAGTACGGGAAGAGAGATAGATATATATATATAGAGAGAGAGAGAGAACCGCTGCGTTGTGTCGGGGTGGATGATGACGGTGACGGTGCCTGGTGGTGGTGATGGCGGCGGGCGGGTTCCCTTGCTTGTCATTACCACGTTTGTGGCTTCCACCGCCCGGGGTGCCGGTCGCTCTCTGTTTCGAGAAAGCCTGCTGCTAGAGCACTGTAAAATTCGTTCCCTCCGTTTGTACAGAGTAGTTTGTACAGGGTTTTTTTTACGGCACGTCAATGACGCTTCAAAACTAATTACAAGCACGCTCTCCGGGAGCCGCGCCACCGGCTTAATAATGTAATTCGAGATTGCGATTGTTGCGAGAGCGAAATGTTATAGCTCGTGTAAATTTTCGTGAATAGCGATGTGGTAGGGTCATTTGAGAGAGAATGTTAAATTCGCCACGTGACTGTTGAATTGCCGATTTAGTATTTCATTTACGTTATACATAAAATCTTAATTTAATTATTTAAACAATATTAAAAAATTATTTGTAGAATATATTGATAAATCGAAATATTTCGATTTATTAATATATTTTGGCATTAGTTTATTTTAATATTTTCAAACGTGCGATATATTTATCAATTTTTTTCTCTTATACATATCTTACGTTCGCAAGAACCACTATTATGATTCGAAACAGTTTGCTAGTCAGTAAAACGGTGGCAAATAGCATGGTGAAACTCAAAACTAAGTAGTCACGTTTAGCATTGAATACGCACTGAGAATGCAGAGAGAGAAAGAGAGGAGGAGGAGAAGAGAGAAAGCGAGATAGAGAGAGAGAGAGAGACGTTGTTTCGTTTAACATTAGAATAACTGGCGGAATCAGCTGATCCCTTCACCGCGTTTAAGTAGCAGGATGGTATTTCCAGCAAATTCTAGTATTAACAATAAATACTCATGCGGATTTCCATGAGCTTAATATTCATGATGTTTATCTCACAGTGCTGTAAGTAATGCAAGTCCAATACGCATATACAGTGAAGCGCAATAATGCTAATAATATAATGTAACATATTATAGGTGAGATATGAATTTAATGTATTATATTTTTTTATTAGCCCAAACCCATTCATTTCGTAACCTTTAAGTATCGAAAAGATATTATTTTTTAATATATCAATAACAAAAATTGAAGAAATGAAATGGGATTTTTGAATGGACTGGTTCACCGCATCAGAATTTACGCGTCGTACCGGAAGTTCTGTGGTTTTGTGGGCGGTCAGGGCGGTTACGACCTTTTTAGCAAAGCGCGGAACGTAAGGTGCCCTTACGTTCGACTTAGTCGGTCTGTTCATCCCCCTCGGGATCGTCCGCGAAATGAAAAAAGCCGAGGTTTCGGTTAGTCGATTCGGAGTTCTCGAGCACCTTCTCTTTATTACTATGTAATTAATTGTAATGGGGATTTCAACTGGGAAAACAGTCCGCCGAGAGCTTCCCCTTTTGTTCGTTCGTTTATTCTTGTTCCTTTGCTTTTCCGCGTTTTCCCACTGCGCTTGCATGTAATACCTATTTTCATATTGTTTCTTTTGTTTGCCGTATTTTCATATTTGTTTCTTCTCTTTGCTCCTCCCTCCCTCCCGCAAAACTCGCAGGCGAACAAGATTTGTCTCCGAGTTTGAATTCGCATGTGGCGCGTAATGTTCTTTTCGTGGTTATATCCTCGGCGGAACTCAGAGCTTTTGAGACAGTTTGAGATTTATCATCGAGAAACTTAAACAAGTTGCTATGTACAGATTTTTATATGTTGCTTGGTGACATTTTTGTATATTAATTAAGTTTTGAATCATTTATTTCATTTTCGATGTTTCTTTGTTTCAGATCGACCCAAAGGTAGCATTTCCTAGGAGAACACATCCAAAGGTAAGGAAACTTATTTTCTTTCATTAATACTATTTGTGTTAAACATGGTTATTATAATTTAAGTTGCTTTTTTTATGTTTATATATTACTTAATAATCGGTTGTCAGTGCAAGACAGTATAACGAGATCATATAAAATAATGTGTAAATTATTAAGAGAATTGTATATCAAAGTGATATATTATTTCTGATACTAAGCTTAATCTTGTAAATTAAAAGCTGAAAATCGCCATTACGGATGCAAACTCTATCGGAAATGATTCTAACATGGAGAATTGAAATGGTTCATCCATTTGTGAACGAGTTGACGCTGACGTTTATAATACCAATCCTTTCGGCCGACGGCATGGCAGAGTGAAATAGCGGGTTAACGAGAATTACTCGTAGCCGGGCTCGCACAACGTTCATTTGGAACGCGGTGTTTTTGCCGCGCGTAGAAAAAGCACGGATGTGGAAACGCGTCGGCGTCGGCAGGGCCGAGGTAGGGCGGGAGGGACAGCTTAAAAAGTCAAATGACGGCGCGTTCGGAGGGCGTGATTGAAGAGGGAATAATAAAGCCGACTGGTCCCGGCAATAAGAGCAATTAAACGTAATTCGCTTCGAAACCTGGGATTACTTCCTTGCTTGGCGACGATAATCGCGGCAATGAAGCGACGTTCGGTCGCGCCGAAAAAAACGCGCGCGGGAAGCATAACGTGGAAAACGTGAGATAGCTGATAGGGGACGCGAGCGAGCGGGACGGGAAGGCTGTGTGAGTGCACGCATACAAAAGCGATAGAGTGACGAAAGAAATTTGCGCGACTTAATAATATAAATGCCAGGCATGCGAATTACCGGCGAGTGACTGAATTGCGCTAATTTTAATTGTACCCTTTCTCTTCTCCCGGTGACACGTTCATTCTCTCTCTCTCTCTCTCTCCCCCTTTCTCTCTTTCACCCTTTCTCTCTTTATTGCGGCTATTCCCCGTGCTCTGTATCTTTCCCAGTGCTATTTTCCCACTTTTGCCTACCATTGCATTTTTATATGTTTTTATGACGCATGCGCGCCTCCGAGCCCCTTCATTCGACCCCTCTTCGCTGACCGCTCTTCCAGCACTTTATTTGGATGGCAGAATCCGAAGGGACATAATTTACGACGCGCGTGTGGCCGAAATTACGACGCGCGAATGCCGTCGGTAATCACGCGTCTCGACAATCTGGGAAAGTGTCTGGCAATCTCGGGCTGAGAAACATTTGCCAAAAATCGGGGAAAACAAATTTTGAATCGTGAGAAATAGAACGTTTTGATGCAGACTTGAAATCAGGACAAACGTCACTTTTATGTTGCGTATGACAACCTTGCTTGGAAGTTCCAACTGAATCTCATCTATCACAAACGCAGAATGTTTCAGTGCCAAAATTTTGAATCCCAACTTCGGAACTTTGGCTGTGAGAAATAAAATATTCTTGGAATAATATAAGGCGGAGATAACTTTTCGACATAGACAAGGCCTCACGACAATTTAATATCGCAGACAGGGTAACCCACATATTTTTTATTCCGTATTTATGAGATTATTTTCCGTGGCTTCTTTGATGGTTCTACTTTTATTTCTTTTTCTCCAGTGTAAAATTAGTCCAACTGCTGCAGCATCCTTTAATTAATGTCGTCTTACGATTTAAGATTTTATCGATTAATCCTTTCTAGCATATTGCATAAAATGACTTAATAGACGTTATTCTGAAATTCATGTTCGTAAATAAAATAAAATCAGATTTATTGGAGTTAAAGGAAACTTGGACTTAAAATCTGTGCCACGAATAATAAGATACCATGTTAGTACCGATCGGATGATCCGATCTCTCGTAACGCGATCCAATTGTCGACTTCATAATCGAAGTTTCGGGAATTAGTATTTTCAAGTTCCCAAACTTTCTGAAATACAGTATACGACATTTATTCTGCATGCAAGCGAATACACGGTACTCGAAATAACGCAACTGGCGTCGTACCGTTGCATGTAATACCTATAACGAGTGCAACATACACGCCTCCACCGTTTAGGCGGATATGAAGCGAGAAATATAATTTTCATAAAATAACGTCTGGTTCTTCCCAGGCCTCACTTTTATTTTACATCTTCACGTTGCAAAGGTGTGAATAACTTGTGCCAATGCACGCCTCGAGATTGGAAACTATGCCAGGAAATTATTTCCCGCTCGTACACGTTTGGCGCGATTCCGTGATACGGCAACTTGCCGCAAATATACCGAAGAGATGGGTACGTTTCATTTTACGCAGAATAATGTCGCTTACGCATATCTAATTGCAAGGGTGAAATTCAACAAGATAAAATCTCTCCTTATTGACTGATCTTGAATAAGAATTCGAACGTGAATTTTTACAATTTGTATGACATGTATGTCGCGTCGCGAATGGTAATACAAACAACGCGTAGCGCGGAGACAAGCCTGCTCGATTCTAAGCACTTAACTGTAAGACGTTCAACTAACTAACGAGTGCTCTTCTCGTTATAAGAATGAGGTTAATAGTCGGGCGATTCTGCTCGGCTACACGCGACGTGATTCCGCCTCAGCTGGGAGTCAAGTTAATATCGCTCGCGAGGGCACACAATAGGACACTTAATACCGCCGGTTCATCAACACCCAAAACGCACGTTAGACCCGCTGAACTTTAGGAGGAGAACGGTACCCGCCGCAAAGTTCATTGAAATGTCACCGAGTGCTCCCGCGCTCGTCGTAACAACCTCCTTGAGACCGCATGCCGGAAGCTCTTTGTTACCGCACTTCCGGTCTGACGGAAATGGCGCAATGCGCTTCCGACACGGCGGAAAAGTAGCGACAGTCATTACCGAGCACCTCTGCCTCCTCCTATCCTCTTTACGCCGCTCCTTTGCTCCATTCCTTTGCCACGCTCCTTTACGGTGAACGCACGAAAAAAGACTCTGGCAAGGATTTTACCGCTTTTTGGGAAAATGCGAGACGTACTTCAGATAATTGTCTGGAAGTTTCGTAGCCAAGGAAACAAATGGGAAGTAGAGATTCGTTCGCGGCAACTAGAGATCCATTTTTAATCAAAGACGTACCATGCAGGAAATTGTTTACTTTCAAAAATAAATATCATTTATATTTGAGGGAGAGAGAGAGACTACCATCAAAATTATTTACATTGCAAAATATTATGTTATATTGCTAAACAAAGCTATATCAAATTTAGAAATTTGAAATAAGAGACTTGAAACAATTCTATGACAAAAATTTGTTGTAAGTTAATTACTATTTTGATTGCTAAATCTCGTTACGAAAATATTTCTCTTATGAGAAGCAAAACATGACAACAGATTCTGCTGTGAAAGATAATATTAAAGTCTTAAAACGTGTAAATTGTACGATGATACGTTTATATAAAAATATATCTATTTGGCGCAACCTGTGTAATCCGTATCATAAATATCACGAAGGCAAGCGTTGCGAGCGTGTTCAAGTGCGGAGAATTGAATTATTACATAATTCAGATAAGCAGGGAACAGTCACGTTTGGTGATAATACAACGCGATAACTTGTCGTATCCGCGATCTGGAAAACTATAGCAAGCCCGAGGATAAGGGACAGGGGTAACTAGCGCAACGCATAAACCGCGCTGGCCATCGATGGTGCGGCGTCGTCCCCTTAGTCGGAACGGGCGACTGCTCGGGACAGTAATGGCATCGCCAACCCCCGGTATAATACCCACTTGTTACTGAGTAGTAATACGTATATGCAAGGCACACAGACGTTGTAGGTATATATATATATATATATATATATATATATATATGTGTATGCGAGAGACATTACTTCAACCGCTGCAAGCTCGAGAGGCACCGCGGAAGAAAGAAGAAATAGAGATGCAAAGAAGAGGGAGAAAAAGACAGAGAAAGCGAAAAAAGGGAGAAAAGAGATACCAGCAAGACGGAAATAGAAAAGGGAAAAGAAGAAGAGAGAGAGAGAGAGAGAGAGGGAGGAAGGAAAGGAAAGAAAATCTAGAAAAGGAGGGTGAGAAAGCCAGGATAGTTGCACCACCATGTCTCGCGTAACGAGCTGTCGGCTCCCCAGGGTTTTCAGTTTTCCCTTCGTCCGTCTCTCCTCTTTCTCTCTCTTTTGTTCCCCTTCGTCCACCACCGCGACATCTCTACCTACGTGTTCTCACAGCCGTACTGCGTACTTCTCCTTTCACGAACTCGTTTTGTTTCCTCCGTTGAGTGAGAGATATCCAGATATCCTCACTCGAATCTAGCGGGGCGCCAAGTATATCGTCGATACTCGGCAACCCCCGATCGCACGACAGCCTTCTCCGCCGTCGTACTTTAATGTTATCTTATATGATTTGTTTGACTTTGCCTCGCGAAACCCTCCGGCTTGTCGTCCCCTCCATGCCGCCTTCGTTCTTCTTCTCCAGCGAGCACGCGCGTGCAATCCGGATCCTCCAACTTATACGTTGCGGAAGTAACTTTTTCGGAACGTCGCGAAACGATATCCTTTTTCCCAAACTATCGAAAACTGCTCGACTACGTTTGTGATTTAATACAATAGATAACTGAAAAGAATAACTGAAAATGAAGTACCTATATATTTATAGTTAAAAGAAATAGATAAAGATGAAGATACAGATTGCAGATTAGCTTGTAAAGATAAAAGATATTTCAATTTAATTAAATCTTAATTTTAACTTTATTTGTATTTGCTGAAATAATATTATTCTAATGCAACTCTTTTGTAGATAGATATATAAATCCAATCTTAAAGATTAACTTTGCAGTGTAACACGAGAAATGGATATCAAAAATATCTAGCACATAATGTAGTAATCAGCAAATTTCATGAATATTTAAATTGAAGTTTATGTTATACTCTCTCATGCTTGATTGCCATACTTTTTTTAATTTTCTCGCGAAGGTAATTTCACTAGAGCAATATCATTGCAATTTAATGTTAACTGCAAAGAAGATTTTTTTGTTATATTTCTTCAATTATACTGTGCTCCAATTATATCAACTATGCAGAAAGTCATTCAAAAAAATTTAATTCCATTTATAAATATTTTATCTCATTAAAATTTGGAATAATGAAAGAATGAAGAATCGCGAAATGTTAAGAGTAAAGAACTTTTTTGGAATGAATACGTGAAAGAATGATTGACTACAAATTCAATATTAAGTTATTCCAAACAAATGTATTTCGCTCTTAAAATCTTTTAAACTAAAATTTTCAGGGATCAATTACTCTAAGCATAAAATAGTACGTTTATTTATAAATCTTTCAGTTATTTCCTAAGAATTTTTATCAAATTTACAATTCAAAATTGGAACTTGAATGATAACTATTTTGTAAAACATTGTTAAAAAATAAATAGACATTTGCCTAATTTAAATGCGTTATGACTGCTTCAATCTTGAACTACAAATGTGAACTACAAAAACTCTTTATTTGATGTCGAATAAATAACTTTTTCCTTAATTCATAATCCTTTGAATGTAAACTTGAAAAAAATTTCTAAATAAACATGTTATTTTGTGTGTCAAAACTCGGACGTTAAAACAGCCAGTAGACGGTATCTGCGACCTTAGGATACACACGGCGATTCTCACAATGACGCATCGCACATAAGTGACATAAGAGTCGTCAACGGGGTTGAGCGTTAAAGGACCGACCGACGTCATTGGGGGTCCTCCCACGAGACCTATTCGTAATTCCAACCGGAGCAAGGATTACAGATGTGTGCACATCCTTTGGCCAGTCCCGGTCCCATCTCGTCTTGCGTCCCTCGGCTCAAAAGGGACCTGTTACATACATCTGCGTGGGGCTAAATATGCTCCCGGGCAAACTCCCTGGTCGGTATTAGAGTGAAATCCCATGCATTTTATACGCGCCCGGGTCATTCAGCGCGTCGACTCGTCGGTTATGGCGGCTGTGTACCCTACGACGATTTCTTCCCCCTTTCCCCTCTGTTCCCCGCAGCATCTTGTGGACACAGGCCGACCCCGAGGAGCCACCCCTCCCGCCTCATTCTCGCGTAACCTTCCGGCCAAGTCTTTTCTCCTTCCGTCGCTTTGACGCGCCTACTTTCCTCTTCGTTTGCTGATCTTCCGGACGTCTATACTATGGACGAGAAAAACACGGAGAAAGGGGGATGATGTGAACCGGAGGTGGAATGTTTGCGTGGCGTAAGTGGCGTCTCTACTCTCCGTGCAATGTCGTTCCTCGTCCCCGAAGGTCCGTCCGAGTCTCGAGCAGGGATTGTTCACGCTATTCGTGCTATCCGAGTGCGTTTATGATTGCGGAGCTTCCCGGGGGAGCTCATGTGTTGCCGGGAAAAAAGATACGTCGTTCTGGGGTCACGCTTGGGATATCAAGAATATCACTTTCGCCAGTATTAGTAAAATGTACTTCTGTATGTACAGCTACGAAAGCTATACAGCTCATAAAGCAATTTTAGTTTGATGTCACAACGTATTTATTGCGTCGATAGTAATATCAGTTTACTGCTACAAGGAAGCAATACTGTAATTGGATATTAATATTGATAGAAAGTATTAAGTAGACTCTCCTTAACTCTCTTTGCGATATTGTTTCTAAAAACACTGACGTATTTTATTAACTAGAGACTAATGTGCAATGTAACAGTACTGTGTGTGTTAGTCTAATATTTATTTTTTAATTACGAAAATATCTGGATAATAGATTTTGTCCATACGTTAGTAAATATGTTGGGAAATATTCTGGCAAAATCAAAGAGAATAATTAGTTAAGTCACCGTGTCCGAATTACAAACGAGCGAAATGACTGCGACGGTCGCGGTAATGATCGGATTCCGAAGTTACATTGTCCGAACCTACTCTCCCTTCGCGATAAATCGCCGAGTTAATCTTCGAGGGAACTTCCTGAAACGAGCAACCGCGCGGCGGCTACGCCCGCGTATACTTTGACCGCGAATTGCTCCGAATCCACCACCTGTCGCAGCCGACAGTAGTTTTCCTGCCGACAGGAGACGGAAGCCTCAGATATGTTGTGTCACATTGAGATAAGCTAAGCTCCGCGTGATGGAGCAGCCCGTAAACTCCGGACGGCCACGCCATGATGCCACCGAAATGGCTGCTAGATAATGTATAGCTATACGTGATGCGCCGTCGACCTCTCGTCTCCTCTGTCTTATGCACGTATGCATACGCGTACGTAACGGGTGTTCCGAAAATAACGCTGCTTTGAAACCAGCATTTGATTTCCGCAATAAGCATTAAATCTCGACGGAAGTGCTACATTCTCATTTATCGTTGATTCTAATCCCTTTTTGTTTTTTTTTTTAAATCAGAGTTTTTATATTTTATACAAATTCTTAATTTTATGTAGATTTTAGAGACTATAAAACTCGAATGACTATAAGCTGCGTACATCCATAATTTTCTGTTGATTTGATTAGTTTTATAGTTTTTGTTCTCATTATTTTACTCGAGAAAAAGATGTATTTGGACAAGTAATGCAAACTTAAACTTAATAAATGATGATAAAAGTTTTATAATTATTATGTTACATTTACACGATGTGTGTTGAATAATTCTACGCGAAAGTGCGTAGCAGAGCTGGATCGATATCGAAATGAAGTGAGAATACATTTACGTACTTCACGTGTAGCCCATTACAATTAAGATCTCTAGACAATCGAAGGGTAGGTGAAATGACGTTTTCAGAAATTCTGTGACGTTATCCGATTGCGACGCACCGTATCTTTTAATATACTTAATAGCGTCGATTTTAATGACGATTCGCAATGGACTCCGGTGAATCGCGAAGTGGAAACAATGACGCGACTCGACACAGATAGCAAGAGACAAGGAACGAGGGAGGATAACTCTGCGCCGCGCGTCGTTTTTTTTTCTCTCCGCTACGCAAGTCTGGCTCGAAAGCTCGAAAGCTCTTCGCCCGGCGCGCTTTTCATCACTGCGCTGAATCGACACGCGGTAAAAGAGAAGGAATGCAGCCTCTGTCTCCGCACGCGTCCTCGCGTCTCTTTCTCTGCCTTTGTTCGTCGACGTCCTCCGTCCCTCTTTCCACATGTGCGTCGCGAACGCGCGTGGCACGTCGCGTCGCGTCGCCTGATGCATCTCTCTGAATAGGCCTAGTAATTGTGCGTTTAATATTTCAGAGCTTTTTCCGCGGCGCGAGCGCACGCTGCAAGTCCGCGCGATTTAGCTAGGGTTCCTGTTCCGCAGCCTTTCATCGCTCATCTTTCGTCTTCTTGCGCTCTCGCCCTCTGTTTGCAATACGCCGGGTGAAAATAGTAAAGCGCGCGCAGTCGTGCACTTCTCTCTTCGTCCCTCGCTCTTATCTCGTTCTCACTTCGTTTGCGATTTCTTATTCACATCTCACACCTTGAGCTTTGAATTATTGAAAAATTTAAGTGAACGTTTATGCAGTATTCAATATCGACTTTATACTGTTTTCCAATTGAGATCGAAGATATCTCATGTTTATTATTCCATTATTTCAACCGTTTTATTATTATTAACGACTTGTTTTCGAAGTAACGAGAAAACGATAATTTAAATTATTCACATTGAATCACTGTTAAAATATTTTACACACTAGAAGTGCGCTAATCAGTGAGTGTTAAGCGACTGTTCTCACATTAACAATGCGAGATGATATCGTAGAAAATTTCGTTTTGCGGTCTTCCCGAACAATCGCCGCAGAACGGCTTTCCCAGGACGGGCGACTATATACCCGTGGCCCTCGATAAGGTACAAAGGGTGGCCTAATGCGAGCTCGCCGACAAAGCGCCATTTCAGGATCGCTTCTACTCTCTCGCCCCCTCTCCCTTACCGTTATTCCCACCTCGAGGCGACAAAGACCCCGGCGATCTCAATCACAAATTGACAATAAAAAATGTCCAATTAACCCCGAGGAGCATCGAGGATAGATGGAATCGGCTCGACCCCGCACACCATCGTCGGCCGTCTTTTCACCGCAACGAAACGCGAGGTGGGGACACGAGGCGGGAGGGGTCGGAAAGGGGAAAAGGGAGAAAACTCGCGCGAAGTTGGAAGCAATCGAGAAGGTTTAATCCCGCTCGATTGCGTTCCTTGCCCGGCAACCTCGGCCCACTCCCCGCGACCCCCTTTTCAACCTTTCCGTTTCGCCTCCTCCGCTACCCTGTAGCCACTTTTCCCCCCTTTTATTACAATCGACGACGACAGGCTTCGTAAGTGTGCGAGGGTAAAGGGGCTCCTTTTTTTTTTCCTCGGTGAGAGATCGCGAGCCCGAGTTGCTACTATATGGCTTACGCACGCACGGACACACGCACGCACCTATGCGAGAAATACGAGAGGCTCCACGAAGGAAGCTCCTCTTAGATGAATGTCGCCCGAGAAGAGAAGAAGAGGATCCAGGTGAAATCACCCCGTAAATATTCTACGGCCAATTTCCACGGCCATAGAAGATAATAAGTCAAAGCGTTTAAATGAATTGGCGCACGAACATCGTAATAGTTTCGTATTCGTTATCGATTTGCGTAGGATGGATTTCCATTATTTTACGTCAGTCGAGCGTTCCGTGCCGTATGCGATATTATTAAATGTACCCAAATCATCGTGACGTACATTCGCCGCCAATTTTCTTAAAGTATTAAAACAAACGAGCGCGCGTTTGCTTCTACTCGAGTTAATCCGCAGCTGGACTGGAGTGAATCTCTATTTTCACGAAGGGACGTGTCCAGATATAGATATGCAAAAAATATGACCGTGTAATTTGCCGAGAGAGAGAGAGAGTACTCGGGAAGAGCGGAGTCTTTCAATTTCGTTGCTCGTTGCGAAAATTCCTGGGCCGGCGCGTCGGAGTCAGGAATTAATCGTAAACGAATTTATCTTTAGCGCGCTCCGGGGTTGAACTAAAACGCTCAGATATTACGGGGAAGTAAGCTCGTTAGAGGGTTTACAGCATCGCCAGTGCGCGCCTCGGTCCCGGCCGGACCGCTAGTTCCCTGCTGACCCTTCGCCACCGTTGGAGCGGTAGTAGCTTGCGGTTACCAAACCGCAGTCTCTACTGCGCTGTCGGTTGCGGATAGCCTGGACCTCGTGTGCAACCTCGCCGTCTGTTTTGCGTCGAGAGGGCTTTCAAAAACCGCGACTGCCGAACCGAACCGGCGCGGCGCGGCGCGGCGCGGCCTCCGAGAGCCGACATTATGACGTAGGCCAGCATCCACCGGACAGGAACTGGCCGGATGCACTTTGACGGTTGCCGGAATAGAGCGAGAAATGCGTGCAACATTGGCAAAAATCCAAGAGTGATATCAAACTGAAGAAATACAATCATTCTTATGCGAGATACATGAGAGAGTTTCTTGTGTCAAGTTTATAATTGCCTCATATAAGATGAGATATTTGTTGGAACGATTTTAATATTTATTAACGAAACTTAATATTAATAGCATTTCTCTCAATGTAAAACAAGACAGTTTAATTATTTATGATTTCTGATGACCATAATAATCATCGTAACTGTAAAATATATGTAAAATAGGCGTGATACATCGATCAGAAACGATCTCGATTCTAACTATAATAATAACTCTTACGGTAAGCCCATGTACGTTCTCGAATTAATTACGTGTCGAGATAATGCCGATCGATACGTCGTATTAATCACAACAGCGAGAGTAACATGGTTAATATTAATCAGCATTTTAGTACAGGCGCGGCGAACTACACGAGGAGACGAAAGATAGAGATGATGTTTAATATTGAAGGGTATAATCATCTAACGTTGATAGGATCGAATATGTAATTATATGATATTGAGAATTAAATGTAATAATGGCAGATTAAGTTTCAGAGATGCGAATAAATAAGAAAGTTTCATATGCCTTGAGCAATTTTACGTGAATGTTGCTGCGCGAAAATTATAACGCGAGATTCAGAGCTGCAGTAGTAAAGTGCTGTAAATTTGAAGATCACATATAGGATTGATGATCAATTTTACTCTCACTGGAAAGAAAATCTTGTGAGTGAAGTCGTTCAAAGTGCCAACATTATAGCTGTACAGCTTTATAACCATAAAGCTCTCGCTACACAGTATGAACAGAATGTTTAACCTCAGGTCAGTTGAAGCACGTGTTCGTTCGCCAATGTAATAGCGGTAATAATTTCTTTGCTGAGAAATAAATTCTGATGATGATTCTGTCTTTGCTCCACTGCAGCTAACATTCCTAAACCTAATTATGATTTATTATACTCGCGTTCGTAGTTCACGTACCGAACACTACTCCATTTCGCTTTCCTCTTTCAGTCGAGTTTACGCTCGACCATTCAAAGTTACGTAGAAATTCGAGAAATTAGATCCGATAGAAATTATTATTACATAGAAAATTACAATGCGAGCTTTAAAGTAAGTTCAGAGTTGCAAAAAGTATCGTTTTGTTATTTATTTTTTTATCGTATTAATTATTGTTGAAAAGTTGTGGTTTTTAAACTGAAATTTTGAAAAGGCACAATTTTGAATTTAAGACGAAATAATCTGCATACTTATTCGATTCATGACAAGTATAAAGATTGTTATTTGATCTTTGAACGACATAAATCTTAATATATTTATCTTTATGCATTATATCATTTGTAACCGACTATATTGCTGACAACGGGACAATACGATGACGACGAAACGATCAAATCTGCGAAATCTCTTATCGAGGTCAAATTTGCTAAAGGAGACCGTCTTCCTCATTTCTTCCCAATTTCCTCGTCCTGTTCCACACGACGCGATTCCGCGTGCGAGTGCCGAGTGTGCCATTTCGTCTTGGCAGCGAATTAAGCTGCTTTATAAAAATGTAAAAGGATTCGCGAGCGAACCGCTTTCGCGGGCTTAGAGAGGGGGGGGGGCGAGAGGTAAGGAGCAGGATGTGGGCTCGGCTCGCACGATGGAACCGGGGAATAGCAAATGCGATTGGGAGCCTCATTGTTTCTAAGAGCGGGGGCGCCCGGAGGGTGGAAACTCGAGACCCGACGAGAGAGTTTAAGGCGTCGAGGAGGAACGGCGGAGTAGGAGGGTTCGGTTGGGGAAGGCGGTGAAGTTGAAGGCAGGAAGAGATCGCGATAGAAACGGTCGTGGGCGACTGAGGATATTCTTTATTTATGCACGAGCGGATACGAAGACTTCCAAAGTAAGCGGCGGTAAAGGGCGCTCTCTCCTCGCGTTCTCTTTGGCCGACGAAGTACGATACTTCGGACATTATGCGAATCGCTCGCGAACATAGCGTCAGTTACGCGGACTTTCGACTGTTTCGACATTGTAACGTCGCTGCGTTCGGTACTTTGCGAGCAACTTGGCTAAGCCTTTTCGCAAAGCTAACTCTCGTCTTGTACCGGCGTGTCCCAGAATTATTATCCTTTCTTCCGTTTAAAAATACTTTGATCGATATACGAACGATTGTTTCGTGAGCTTTATTTTATTTTTGCAATCATTGTTGAATTGTCAATATTAACCAGCAAGATAATCAAATACTGACGATGCTGTTATGATGTTTATCCGCTAACGATTTATAGTTCAATCAAGTGACGTCGTAATACTCGTCGTAACATCTGCGACATACTATCCCGCAATTCCACTTACTGTAACTTATAAATTTCCGAATAACAGTGAAAAAAAAACAATCAAATCTACCCACGTAGTATATCGTATCCTGAACTTTATTGATCAAGATGTCACAATGTTTTTCCGCTTTTAAACGTGAAGTCGTAACTGGGTCAGAAAGTCGAGGCTTCGTGAAGACACGTACCGATAAACTAGCCTATACAATTCTTGTTGCAACATCTTTGATAGGGTGGCATCATTTCTTACTTTAACAACGAATTATAATGCTATAAATTTTACGTAGCTACCAATTTACGTGCCATCACAGTAATTGACAACAATAATAGAATCTATGGAGAAATGAATTTTTAAATTGGCTGGCATGAATCAAATGATACAGTAAAAAGTTGCATCGCCTTGAATTACAAGTAAGAACTTCTTATTTCAAATTATCATCATAACAATTTTAATATTACTAATTTCATGCAATTAATTAATTATAATGTTTACATTATAATGTTAACATTACGGCACAATAATCAATTATTATTCGATGAATATATTGATGATTATAATTTTCATACGTATATCAGTATAAAATTTAGATTTTGGTATAAAGTCTTTTTTCCAATTGCAATTTCGCACTTGATGATTTTCTCTGCTCGCGCGAGATATCTTTTACCACAATGAAAGAATAAAATACGCTACCGATAAAACGAAGCACCGGGAAAACACAACTGGGCTGATTTCTGTCGCGGTTGCCAGGCGGAGACGCATTACGTATTCATTTGTGATTTCCTTTAGTATCGCGGAGAGGAACGAAGAGGGAAGGGAACAAAAAAAATGAAGAGATAGAGAGAAGGACGGAAAGAAGTAGCGAGATAGTGAAAGAGCCGTTGGAAGTTGGAATGCGAGTGCACGAAATAAGATTTCGATTCCGAGGGCATTAATTGAGCCTGGCTATGTATTTCCCTGTGGGATAGGCGGGGTACGGTGCCTTCCGCTACCAATCTCCAGGAGTTTGGATTTCAAACCGGCAGAAATGGTAGGGGTAGGAGGAGGAGGACGGAGAAAGTGACGGCGAGCGAGGGGGATTGCGGGGACGGTACGGGGGAGTTAAACTTGCATGCGCGCCGTGTAATATGGCATAGGCACGGGATATTGGGGGAGTGGAGGCTAGGGGGGAAGTACGAGAGATCCGCGGTGTAAGGTGGAGAAACGAATACAAGATAATAGAATGTGCATGTAATAACCAGAGGAAATATACACCGCGTGGTCTCATATCGCACCGCGGAAGGAAGGAAGGAAGGAAGGAAGGAATAAAGAAATGGGAGGTTGGGGAGAGAGCCCTTTCGCGAGAGTGCCGTCGTTCCCCCTACATTCTTACGCCCTTCTTCTCCTTTCGACTTGTTCGTGTATATGAAACGCGCATTGAATCAACCTCGTGCGCTTACGAGATACAAACCGCATGTGGTGTGTGTATAATTTCATCGTGCAATTGGAAAAAGCGCGCACCACCGAAAATGTAGAATAATTTTTTACGCGCTGCGCGCGAAATCGTGTAAGTATGTATAAACAAAGAAGTACAATTAATAATATAGCCGCGCTTTTATCAAGTATTGGAATGCTGAAGTCATTTGTTGACATTTCAATTAATGAATGATACAAATTTCATGAAATTCACATAGTACGCGATATGATTTTGTAAAATGATAGAAGTAATTAACAGCAAGATAATATTGATTGCGTAATAATACGTAAATTTAGTTCATATAACTTGTAACATTAGTATCATTGTTGTTTTTATAACAGTATATACTCAAAGGATATAAATTGAACAATTTTCAAAATGCAAGTGACATGATGTATCGAATATACTTTTGAAACTTGTACACGTTTTTGAACTACACTCAAAAAATTACCATTTTAAATTCATCCATAAACTTTTTTTTTATAATCAACAATTTTGCAAATAATTATATCTTTAAGAACAAAATTAGAAGATATCGAATTATGTTATTTTTAAAGGCGAAATTCTCATACTAGAGATTGTTCCGTGTTGTCCTTTGCAGGCTCCGGAGCACGTTTCGTCCGCGGGATACCGCAATTAACCGTCTACGAGCTCGTGCCGGCGTGTCCTATGACAAGGACATCCGACGTGAAATGTCAGTTTGTACCTAGATATTTCTGTGAAACCAGCGACACATCAGAATCGAGATTCACATAGAACATAAAGTCTAAAATAATTGAACTGACGATGCTCCTTCTTAAACTAAAAAATTTATGTGAAAAATTTATTATCTCATTAACTGAGCGACTAAATAACGCTTTTTTTGTCTGTTTATGTCGCTGAAGTTAATTAATTCATCGAAAGGTTTCAATCTCCTTCAGTCTCTTATATCTTGACAATTATTTATGACTCAACATTGAAATAGCTGTCGTTCTTCTTATCTGGACCGCTAGTCCCCGGCATTAAAGTAATTTCCGGTGGACCATTCTCTATAATATATTCATAATGTAGAGGGTAGCAGCTAGGGGTGGCGTAACAAAATAAAGAAGGTCTAACGGAGTAATCCGAAATTTAGATCTCGACCGATAAAGTTCGGATTTTCGAAGGCAACGAGTCCGTTACCGCGCGGTTCGACTTTTATTATATTAAAGTAGTAAAGCAGATAATAAAGCGAGGAATGCCCGCTCGTGTCCGTCAGGTTTACGACTGCCTGTACGACATCTTATATCGCGTACTTACGCCCGATCATAACCGGCCGTATGTCGCGTGTAAGTCGCTTTCCGTCCCGTGTCTTTCGATCGCGAGGCACGTATCACGGTCGGAATCATAACAACGAATGGCCACAATTTTCCCGTTATAAACCGCGCGATGGTACAGCCTCCTTTCTGGCATTTCGAATAAAGCCCGTAAAAAGAAATACAGAAGCGCGTATATTTAACAGTATCTCAGGAAGCTGACAGCCAGTCGTGGCAAAAATACGCTATGCCTCACTTTGCATCGCAAACAACTTGAGAAAGATAAACCATCTGCGATCTGAAACGTAAAATTATATTCAATATTCAATATCTACGGAGAGTTGATTAAAAAATGTTTTACATGCATTTTTTCTTCTGTTAAGAATAATATGTCATATCAACATTATGTCTTATTAAGATCACTATTAATGGGGACATTAGAAATGGGGACATTTAGAAATCTTTATTTTCAAAAGTGGCACTTTTTCTTATATGCATCTAGAAATATTTTTTAAAATCACAGCTTGCCTTAGACATTAGATCTTATATATTATATTATCTATCAAAGATGTAGAATCAATTGGGAGTGTTCCGTTTATTTGTGGTCTAGGCGTTGGACCATGCGCAACCACGAAGAGGCGGCTTTCGGTGGTAAGCGCGGCGGATAAGGAAAGCGCGATTGATATGCCGTCAGAACGGAACCCGCACAGTACCCGAATGCGCAGATCGCTCTCGATGTTGATTGAAGTGTAACGGAGATAACTCGAGTCGTGGGTAACGGAGCGCGGATGCACCTGCTCGCACGAGTGCGGGCGGGCAGAGATTAGCGAAAGGCCGTGTAATGGAGTTAAGCGGTAACTCAAAAAGGATCACGCTCCGTTGGAACGGTCCGCGGTGGACCGGTTTCGATCTTCCGCCACGCGCCGCCCGACTAATTCCTGATATAATGCGCCATGTAATTTATATCGGGCTCCTCGTCTTGCCTTTGTTTACGTAATAGCCGTCGCCCGCTGGAGTCCAGCCAACCGTGTCCGATGGCGATAAACGTTTGCGTCGTGCTCGATCAAAGTCGCGCCTGATAAGTGCGAGAAAATAAATCAGGAGCAAAGTGGCGCGTGCATGCGGCTTTTATATCATCTTCATGTAAGATTATTTTCTTTTTCACCTTCGTCGATACATGGATTATCTGGATTAATTCAAGTTTATTAAAGATTCTTAAAGTTTTCGGGTAAAAATTGCGGAGACTGTATTTTATCTAACACAGTGAAACTTCCTTGCATCAGATTCAATTAAATGCCGTTAAAATACTTTTATATAGAGCACTATTTTGGTTAATAAGATTCACTTTTTTCGCACATAAAAATATTTAAAACTGTCATATTCAATTAATATTGAGAATATTTAAGAATCAATCAATATTTACTCAAGGATATGAAATTGTATTATTAGTTTTCTAAGTCATCGTTTATAATAAAAATTATTCAAGTGTTCATTGACGAATCGTCTTACATGACACCGCATAATCTCGATATTACGACAATCGGAATATTAACGGGACGGATATCGTTCGAAGCCTTCGCGGATCGGAGAGAGTCGCGTGCGTTACCGAGGTGGAAATGGGAGGTCTTGGTAGCAGGTAGCTTGCGCAGTGTTATGGCAATCTAAGTTGGCATGTTTAGTCAGCTCGAATAAAGCGCGCCGGTACCGGGTCTGATAGCTGGCTGAGTCAACATTCACGTATTTGCCGTGGCATCGCTACGAAACCATCCGGTTGAAGCCCAGCCGGTGAATCAGGTAAGGAAGGGAGAGAGAGAGACGAAGATGAGCAGCTAGATGAGAGAAAGAGATGGACAGAGAGTGAGAAACGGAGAACATGAGTAGAAGCGCTTGGAAGAGGGAGGGGAGTGTCTCGTGCCGTGCACAATTTGGTGCAAGATATTGCTCGGGAATGCAACCCTCTTACCCTTCACCGCCCAAGCAGTTACCGATGTTTATCCTACATGCATGACGGCATCACCGTGGGGGATCCATGCATCTGTTTTTGATTCAAGATATCTTAATCGAACAGGAATTATTGGAATATTCATTAATCCTATAAAGACCTGGAGATTATATGTTTTCAAACTAAATAATGAATGTATTGTTTAACGAATGCAATTGATTAACGATAAATTCGCAAACGCGATTGTAATTGTGTTAATAAAATCAAACATGTTTCCGAGAGAACAACGGGGCAGGAGAATACAGCTTACGTATTACGTTACGTTGTTGTAATTCACAGAGACAAACTAAATTAAACTATATATTTAACGGTTACATTCTGAATAGTCTTGCTGAAAATCACGTCGGACAGGTAAAACGCTCGCGACAATGGAAGAGAGGCGGAAGAAACGCTTCGCGTTACACGCTGTCGTAAATTACAGGAATGCGAGCGAGAGAGAGAGAGAGAGAGAGAGAGAGAGAGAGAGAGAGAGAGAGAGAGAGAGCCCGAGTTGAACCGCGAACTCCCTGGTTCTAGCGCGGCTAGAATGGCGCGGCACGATTGCGGCCGCCGGCGCGAGATCGGCATTGTAAGCGAGGATGTTAAACAGTTGTCAAGTCCATCTCCCGAGCCGGGTTGGTAGACGCTCGCGCCCCCGCCCTCCCTTGCCGCTATAATCCAACGAGGATCTCTCTCTCTCTCTCTCTCTCTCTCTCTCTCTCTCTCTCTCGCTGAAGAAGACATCACGGCGGAAAGAGAGAAATAAGGAAGGGGACGCGGGCAAGCGAGTGCGCCGAGAGGAACAGGCGGACGCCCCGTGAAATTGAATTACAATAAGCAAAGTAAAGTTGGATGATCCGACTATTGTGCCCTGCCGCTCGTTGCTACCTCACTGCCAGTTATACTTCCTCCCCTCCCACATCCGTTCTTCTTACTCCCCCCTGCCGCCCTCGCTTTCGCCCTCTTTTCCCAACCGCCTATCTCATCCCTCTTCGGTGAGAGAGTCTCCGAGGAAGAACTTCTCTGGAGTACGCGAGACGACGGCCGACGGTATTCTTACGCCTTTGTTCCCCGCAGGTCTGAATTAATTGCTGCGTTTTTGACATCCATTCATTGTCGGGTCCCGGCAGACGACGTCGGGATGAGCGGATAAAGGGAAAAGTTACGCAGCGCGCCATATCTGTCTGTCTCCCGGTACTTCTTTTCCTCTTTCCCCTTCTCCCCCGTTACTCGAATTCACGAAATATTATTTCGCTATGCGTAATCTCCTGCGGAAATCGATACCGTTGCAATATCCGATGACAGCATTTTTTTTTCGTGATGATTAATATAACTTTTCATTACAGAGAGAATTGCATAGTGTTTGATGCATAAATGATGTTTCAGTTACATTATTTCTCTTTACATTTAAATTCGATAACTCGTGATTCAGCTTTTGTATTATACGCTGATCGATGATACATCTTATTGATGATTATATACAAATACATAGTGATAAAAGATACGGAAATAATATGGTGCGATTGAGAAAACTTTATTAAATTTTTATTTATATATGTGTATTATACGTACGTGTGCACACATACACACACATACACTTATCAGATTCGATAATCTTTTATGCTATCTCCGTTCCAAAGTTTTCCTCTCTCTAATCATTTAACACTTTAGCATACATTAGGCAGAAACTAGGAAGTCACAAAACTTGACTAGCTTCCCTTTCTCATCTCACGGCGGGTTGTGCGCACACCGTTCTCTTGTGTAGACGCGGACGGAGAAAAGCCATTGAATATGCATAAGTCATATTAAATTGGGGCACCAAGTGTATGGTGCATCGGTGAAGACGGAGAATAGTGAATACCAATTACATGGATAGATTTCGAGTTCCTAGCAGATAAGAAAGGGATTAGAAAAGATTTGGGTACGAGTGAAGATGTGCTGTGGCCCGCACATCACTCCTTTATCATATATCGAATTGTATTTATTTTTAAACGTTATATTCACGTTGTGATGCGCGCCAATGAGCTGCTCGTTAGCGCAGATTTGCGAAAGATCTTGCGACACACATGTGCGAAACAGAATCACTAAGTAGCGTGAATTAGCGTCTTTTCATGTAACATCGTCGCGCTGGTTAAATCGCGTAAGAGCATGCTGGAAGTTGAGAAAGTTTCAAGTTGACTGATACGCATGAGAATATATTTACTCTAGCCTCTATTCTCGCATGTTATGTTTCATGACAAAATTTCCACAAATGATCAAAAGATAATATTATATCCGTATAATTTGCGTCGAAAATTGTAAAAATAATTAGAAGTTAATAAAATCATAATTAAAGCTCTTTTACGATCAGAGCAAAAAAAAACGCGATTTTCTAACTGCAGTATTATCTAGAACTATTCTTATTTTGATTAGAATTATTCAAGAACTAAGGAGAGATGCTTACAATTGTTTGTCAGCTGAATAATTTGAATGCGTCCGAACAGATGCGTGTTTCGCTGGAGTGACGTTTACATAATCCCGGCATTACTTGCGTCTCCTTTGGGGATTGACGAAGGAGTTTCTGCCAGGAGAGCGAAATGGAAAGGATTGAGGGACTGAGGGAAAGAGGCTTGCGGGCAGGGAAGAGACAGAGACGTATACAGCAAGCGCGCGAAAAAGACACAAATAAAGGCACGACAAAGAAATAAATAAGGCGACAGTAACGAGAGAAAGGCCTAGCTAAAGATAATTTTTTCATTGAGGAATTCTCCATGCCAAGTTCTCGTAAGAGATGATAGAGAGCAAAAGAAGAAGATGATAATAAAGGGAGCGGACATAAAAAGTTAATTTCCATTATCCCTGCTAATTCAGTTACGCTCGGTAACGGTCTCTTTAACGAGAAAAATTTAATGAAGGACCCAGCGTAATACAAAAACCGCATTCTCCGTATTTGGTTAACCGGTTAAGCGATCGCTTTGTCGAAGGGAATTAATGCCGTTACCGTTAATTACCATGTACGGGGAGTTCGTTTATCAAGAGGCATGCTTTCGAATGGTTAATGTGTGAAAAGTCGTTTGACATTTGTCCGTTTATTTTGCGCGGTTTGTCCCGCAAGTTGTCCCGCGCCCTGTATACTTGTTAACAAGCTTACGTCCCCTATGCCCTCCGGTCGGTACCGGCTTCTCGGGATTCGAGAGGTATGTTCTCCAGGTGTATTTCCTGACCGCTTCTGACCGCTTTACGCTCGTTGATCTAGCTAATAACATAATACCGCGCTGCGGACGTGTCCGGAATGAGTGCCGAATGCTCTTGAAATGTACATACCGCGATATTGTTGGGCGTCTTTGACGTCTCGTCCGACTAAAGCGAAGCGCTTCGAGTTAAATTAACCTTCCTGCCGTTCTCTCTGTCTTTTTGCATGAGAAAGCAAAAGATTTCGATGTTTATCTACTTTGTTCCCGACCAGAAATTCAACTGCAGTCTATGAGAATTTTCTGATACTTGTAATAAGTTTGTTGTTAACATACAGTATTATTTATACTTATACTCATTATAATATATAAAATATATTTGCTATCATTCTTATAGCATATCCTGTAATAACATTTACATTCTTATATTATTAATTTATTAATTAAGTAAATTTTTCATAAATGTAACTTAGATCTTAAATATCTTTTTCAATGTACTTTATTCTTGTTATGCTACATTTATTCTTGAGAAATTAAAATTTATCTTTTATATATTTAGTTCTCCATTTTCTATACACAGTATATAAAACCGTTGCTGATAATATCGTTGGAATTTTCTAATGTCGTTGCGAAAGAGTGTAATATGCGACGAATAAATATTGATTCAACTGCAGTCTATGAGAATTTTCTGATACTTGTAATAAGTTTGTTGTTAACATACAGTATTATTTATACTTATACTCATTATAATATATAAAATATATTTGCTATCATTCTTATAGCATATCCTGTAATAACATTTACATTCTTATATTATTAATTTATTAATTAAGTAAATTTTTCATAAATGTAACTTAGATCTTAAATATCTTTTTCAATGTACTTTATTCTTGTTATGCTACATTTATTCTTGAGAAATTAAAATTTATCTTTTATATATTTAGTTCTCCATTTTCTATACACAGTATATAAAACCGTTGCTGATAATATCGTTGGAATTTTCTAATGTCGTTGCGAAAGAGTGTAATATGCGACGAATAAATATTGATTAACACGCTTGGATAGGTCGTACCACTTTGTATAAATTAGCGAAATGATTCTCGCTTGCAACGATCATATTAAGCAATGTGGCTTGCTAACGCGACTTCTGGACTTGGTTTACGCGGCGCGGCCGCTAACTCGAGTTAAACGAGATGAATGTCGGTTCGCTAATAGTTGTTACGTATTGCCACTGGAGCTTACTTAGGGGAAGATTTAGACGAGCAACTAAGATGAGCCTGGTACTTGACAACCCTCCCCCGTTTTAATCTCGCGACTTCCCTTCCGCCGCTATCTTATTCTCCTTCTTCGCCAAGATTAGAAGTCTCGCGCTCAGAACTTCGACGGCTGGCATTCCTGTGATCAAATTTGCGAACCACGATTGACTTTCCTGCGGTTGTGCTGTCGCGTCCTATTTTAGTTTAACTGTTTAGTTTAAGTATAAGAGAGGCAATTAAATGTGATTTGGAAGGTTAAATTTAGAAATCATTTGTTAATTCGTTTCTACCTTTCTTCGGGTTGTCTGCTAATTCCAATTTACAAGAAGCGTTTGCTATTGTATGCTAAATCGCTGTACTCTTTTCTGAATTTCGTGGTAAATTTTATTCTTAACGAGAATCATCCATTTAATTGTTAATTTACTTTGTACTCTGTACGGTATTTCAGGAACTATTTCTGATGTCGGTTATAATACAATGAGTGTTCTATTCACGATCTTAAATACATCTTGCGGAATTCCTTCTGCGCGCTGTTGCATCTTTATCTTTCGAGTCGATTAGCCGTGTTATCTGACCATGAGCAATTTCCGTGGGGAATCCTCAGGGAGAAGGTTGTCCGACCGGAAATCAGCTCTCGCGATACCGAGATCTAGATAGCCCGAGAGCCAAGGTGGAGCGATGCAGGATATATTAGCTACGTCAGAATTCTCTGCGAGATCCGGCTCAGGCGATCTTTCCCTTTGGTCTGAATGGAAGGTGTCTCTCGGGGATCTCGTACCTTTCTCGCGATATATCGCAGCGTCCTCGCTGCTGCTTGCCGCTACGGCGTCTTACAAGCAGCAACAATCCGCCCAATATCGCGCCGTGTATACGCCAGTCTTCCCGGTTATGGAATTACGTGTGTGCCTGTATGCGGCCCGTATGCACGTACATACACATTTGCGCATACATGCGTGCAGGTCGTAGTAATGCATTGCGATCTTTAGGCCACGTCTGCCTAAACGCCGGGATAAGCCGGGGTCTTCGTACAGGGGCATGGGAAGGAGGCGGAGTTCCGGAGCTCATCAAGGTAATGCAGCTGGGATTATCCCCTAACCGAGTGGGTTCCTGACGAAGGGGCAAGGAGCACTGACACGGCTCCGGGGGAAAGAGCGAACCTCTCACAGTCCGGTATTAGTTGATCGTTTGATCAGAAGCCCGTTGAGATTTATAGCCACCCCTGACACGCTTTGTGTCCACTCGCCGGATAGGCAGCAGTCAGACTTAACTGCCTCGTTGAACTGATGTTCACTCTGTCAGTTTCGTTACTTGCCCGGAAATTTATATTATATATCTTTCTGCTTTCATGTTTTTACGTACAAAAGAAATTAATAAAAGCTGCCATTTCATTTCGTGTCAATTAGGAATTTTGTTCATTAAAGGGCCAAATTATTTGAATATTTAGTAAATGTACTTGGACTAACTAATGCCGATAAAATCAGTTTCACAGTACGTCCGCTCGACCATTGCCAAATATATCTCCGTAGTTAATAGCTACACCGACGTCCCGATGTCCCAATGTTGCCTCGTCGTCCCGACGGGCGAGGATAAATAAGTGCGTTTAACAGATTGATTGTGTACAGGGCACTTTGGCGAGATCGGCTACGATCCGTTGTACTTTTGCCGTCGCTGCACCGAATATAAATTTAGTGAATTTAAGTCTGTCATGGATTACCTTTTGGATCGTCGTCTTACATTCGAAATGTAGCACTTTATTCCGTGACATTTATAACAGTAGGTATAGTGTATTTTTTATCGTTTAAAAAAGATTTATAAAGTAGAAATTTATAAAGTCTCCTTTGAAAGAGAATGAAAGAAAAACGTTTCTTTCACTTACTGCAAGACATGTCAGAAGTACTTTTTTTAAATAGAATTATTTTTTTACACGTTTTATTTATAAGATTCATCATTGGACCACGAGAAAGAGAGGAAGGACGAAACAGAATGAAAGAAATCGCTTTCTAAATGCCAACGCAAGACACGCCCTATTCTTATCTCGCTCGACGACAGTTTGATTAAAATGCTCGTTGCCTTTTTGTTGCAGGTAAGAATCGAAGAGGCGTTTTCTGTCGGCGGCGGCTCGTATCGCGCATTTAATCGGTGAGTCTCCCGTGTGAAAGCAGCAAGGAGAAATTCGAAATTAAAACAACCGTCTCGCTCCTGTTTATCTCGCTTATTGCCGAACGCGAAGTCGCGTTTCGAGGGACGAGCTCTTAATTACAGACCGGTCGATTACGTTTCGGTGTGTCGATCGAATTCCAATTCGGCGCGTTCGACCTAAAAATTATCACCCGGAAATGCGCGATAGGTTGGGAAATCAGTCATCCCAATATCACGGGACCCGATATCAACCGAAAAATGTCGCCAGGTCAGACATTTTTACGTTTGAATTTGAATTTTGCATGATGAGGAATTTTTACGAAGATGAACGCGAAGAAATGGCTGTCATTTTGCTTTACATATGTCAGCTGTCTGAGAAATACATGAGAAAGAATATATAATTGTGAAAATCGTTATAATAATTATGATCGAAATTAAACTTTTGATAACCATATATTTCAGTTTAAAATCAGTATTATAATTATCGTTTATACATTATAGGGTATATATTTTTCATATTGCCAGTGCAAATTTAATATTAATTGTGAGATTAAATGCGATTTTTAATAATGACTTTTGAACGACTATATGCGATGTTGAAAGTGCTGTTAAATGGAGCT
Organism: Tetramorium bicarinatum; assembly: GCA_928718305.1. Classification (NCBI taxonomy): domain Eukaryota; kingdom Metazoa; phylum Arthropoda; class Insecta; order Hymenoptera; family Formicidae; genus Tetramorium; species Tetramorium bicarinatum. The sequence continues at coordinate 14,954,591 of OV788320.1, forward strand.
AAGAATACGGATTAATGTTTCGCGAGCTATTCTTTCTCCGCACCTTTTTGAGCACGCTTCTCCTTCGACGACAGTCCGCGATATCCTGAAACAAAAATATAACGTCAGCAAAATCTTTAATCTCGAAAATAGAAGCGTTTATTTGTGCACTGACGTAAGTAGTACAAGTAGACGAAGCGTTTTTCTATCTTGAACATAATTGCACAGAAATATTACATTAGTTCTAATATGACAATTAACATTTTATTAATATTATCCCAATTTTATTAATATTATCTCAATATAAACGCATATAATTTAAATACAAATGCAAAATTGAATTTGTCATAATCACAAGTTTCACAATAAACAATACACAATAACATGTTGATAATTTTTAAAAGTACTAACAACACATTTATTAAAAATTTCGAATTATTGATAAAATTAAGAATAAACGAAGATATAGTTGTTTTTTATTTTTCGAACATTGAAAAAAATTTCAACTCGGAGTTCTGACCTTTTCGAATGAGGAAACCGCCACTTAGCTTAAGCTCTTTTAGGCGAGGGACGAAATTCGCATCGGGATTTTAGCCACGGGCGAATACGATGTAATACCTGAAATGGTAACACGCGCATGTTGTCCTCGTTTGTCCATAGAGAGAAGGCAGGAATATCCATTTCGAGACATTTAACCCGACCGACTACTGTGTCGAGACCAGTCGCGGTGTGCAGCGTTACTAAGATTACCAGGCAGTTTCATTATACTTTACGAAAAATCGCCATCACGCGTATTCCTCCGCATATGTTGGCCCCCGTTCTTCTCTCGCTAGACTTTCCAACCGTTCTTGCACCCCTTAAGCGCGTTTTCCTGTGTTCACGATCTCTTTTCTTTGTGTCGTGCGGAGAGGTTCTCGAAAGCTCGGCATCATAGTCGACGTCAAAACCGGAGATGAGAGCAACCGGGAAGAACAAGATTTCCTCTTCGTCCTGAAGTTTTCTAGACACTCACGCGGCTGATGAGCGTGAAATAGAGTCGATACCGTTGTAATGAACGTGGGGGATTTTTTTCACTCGCATTACTTCCCTCTCTCGTAGATCGTTGACACATCAAGGTGCGTCTGAACAATCGTGTTTCCATCTACGATAGAGTTTCACTCTCGACTTGCAGGAACAGTTGAAAATTGTGCGTGAAATCATATTTTGATAGTTTTCCAACTAAAAACGATTCGTGTTAGTAACATGTGACAAATTATTGAATGATTCTTTATTCATTTTATGACTTTTATTATGAGGAATTGTATGATTAATTTTTTTATTGACGAAGTTTCTTAATTAATAGTGCACATAGTTACAAATGTATGTATTTTATAAGATGTTTACATATTGCTAAATAGATGCAATATTATTTGAAAGTACAGCAAAAAAGATATTTTTAATAATTAATATATGCTTTGTTGATGTTAATGTTAATTATTTCATCAGAATAATGCAAAATAAAATAAAGGGAAAGAATAGTCATGTTAATTTACTAAGTTTATTTTAAAAATTTCGGTTGTTTGGTTAAATGCAAATACGCGTAGAGTGGATTCAGATGACAAAGACTGCAGTTTGTACCGACATTTCACAATGTTCCAAGATTACGCTATTTTGTACCTTTGTCGTTTTTGCCGAAAGAATCGTAAATCCGAGTCTAATCCTCTTACGATCAACGTCATAAGAGGTGCGAAACGAGCAATATCCACTTCTTAAAGGTTTATACGGATAGAAGGAATGCCGCCTCTTTGCAAGAATATTTGCGCAAGTATAACATTTTTGTAGTATATATTTTTTTAATTTGTTAAAAATAATTTGCAAATGACATTGAAATAAAATTATGTCAATCTTGATAAATGAAATATGTTTTAATATCTAAAAGCCAATTTTCTTCTTTTTTTTCTAAAATTTCTCGTTATTAATATGAAGATTAAGTTTCTCTTTTTAATATGCCTTTAAAATATATAAATACGATCATAAAATCATTTTAATTACGTTACAGATAAATGACGAAAATCTATTTAAATTGTTTTATAAGATATTTGTTGATTCCCGATTATACAAACATATTGCAATATTTAATCTCACTTATTTATTTCAGATTTTGAATTGATCAGTTAATTAAAATAAAGCCTATGCTATTTGATTTTCTTATGACGAAATAAATTTAATGAATTGATAATAACCTATAAGATTTTTCATAAAATTTATATAATATTTGATTAAATATTAATATTTCTTATTTTACAAGAAAATACATTTTTTGTTACATATTTTTACTTAAACGTTGTACAAAGATGGGAGTAAAAATTATTTTTATAAAGAATCAGTATAAATATTTTATGAATAATGCGGCAAAATATATAAAAAAAACTTGCGCAGACAAATATTAATAATCATTTGTATATTCTCGGAAAATTCTCTTTCATGGACGCGGTCTTAATATCACGCGGATAAACGATGTCGTGGATTAATCGAGCATATAGCGTTGACGGGCATATTACGTGCAAACCAATCTAACGACCGAGAGTCATTAACGACCGAGCTTCACGGAACCCCCGAGATACTATGGGCACACACCTGCGTGTACATTTCCGCAGAGTTACCAGCGACACCTCTTCCTTCTCTCCTGTCTTTAAGCAAACGCGAGCGAAACTCTGCCACGTAGATGCATCCGACGCGTTTCACTAATCACATGTTTGCCAACTACAATCATTTGCTACTTCTCTAACATCCGAATGAGTCGAATCGCGTGTGGCTTCGCCAACCATGTATTTTATACGAAGCAAGAACGTAAGGTTTAGAGAAATTGTCGCAAACAATTTCAGGAAGATAAAGAAATAAATAAACCATCTCTGAACAGAGATCACTTCGGAGGGATGAATTTATAAATATATCTTATTATGTTAAGAAAAAGGATGTACACGTTATATTTAAATGTATCTATTTAATATTACGCAAACTATAGAGTTACATGCTTTTAACAAATGTATTAAGTTTTAGAATTAGCGTTATGGATAATGAATTTATATAAGAAGGCGTATACAGTCTTTAACTAAACGATTAATACATGTTTATAGTATATCACGTAAAAATTTATTTCACAAATGTTAATATTTATTACTTTTAAAATTAAGAAATAGAGCTATTAATTCTATGTTTAAAGATTATTTTACACAGTCGCCTTCTTTTTGAAACTGTCAAGCATGATTTTCATCGATAAAAAGTCTTGCATTTTGGCAATCGGTATGACGATGGTAACTCTCTCTTATTAATGCCATTAATCACTCGATGAAGAACTGGCCACTGGGAAGAGAAAAATAAGGGCGTTCTGGGAAAAGGGAGAAGGATTCCGTAAATTTATCGCGTTGGTGAATTTTTCCTGGAGCACTTTTCCGAAGACGAAAGTAAGACGGTATGGAGCAACGTATCGTTTTGCCGTAGTTTCTCGCCGATTTTTTTCGTAGATTTTACTTGGTTCTCACGATCGAGCAGAGAGCGAGCGTTGCTTTTCGAGGCGAATCCGAGGCCTTCTGTCCTCGATAAAAATTCATTTCCTTCCTTTGATTTACTCCAAGCACTCCGACCAACTCTTCTCGGCGCGTCCCTTTTCCTCTCGCCCTTGTCCTCACTTTCCCGCCATCCTCGTGAAGTGAATGAGATAAATGCTTGGGAAGCGCGAGGCGTTCCTACGACTGGATATAAATTTTTGCACGAAAAGACGCGCGAATAAAATTCTGACGGAGAGCAATTCTCAGGATGAATTTTGTAAGGTATGAAATCTTGACGAAATGCTACATCGCCAGGTATGATATTTGACAAACAGTAAGCCGGTGCTTACCCAAAAATATCCCATTATTATTAAAAAATTAATAAACTTTCGGGAACATTTTGAAAACGATGTAATTGAAACAACATTACAATTGAATAAATATTATAATTGTAGCTGTTACGAGGATGCTAGCAATTTTGGATTAAGTTTACAAAATATTTTCTTTATTATAAAGGTTAAAAATGTAAATGTGCAAGAAATTATTTTTATTATTTTTATAATTTAAGAATGTGGCTCTTTCTTTATCGTTCCCTTGCCATCAGGTATTTCACTAACTTTGCTTCTCATCAATCACGGTCTCAGTTTATTCATTTCCAGCTAAAATCTACTTTGATTGTGAAATGATCGTCACTATCTACTATTTCATGAACTAGCAAGTTTATATCCGCCAACCTTATCATTGCCTTGGCGAAAAAGGCAGACGCGTAAAATACTGTCAATATCGATTAAGGCTTATCTCTCGAGACTTCGAGACTCTCTACGGCGGACAGCTCTTCTCAGTGATGTGTAGCTACTGGGAGGATCTTGAGGGTCGCTGATGGCGCAATAGCTCGTTTTCGTGCGCCCTATTAATTACGAGGCAACGGCTCGCGTGATTCGAGCTATTTGCCCATCTACCCCTGGCTTTCTTGATCCGACCTGCTTGCGTTTCTTCTCTCTCGTCCGCTTTCTTCCTTCTTCCTTTCTTCCAACGTCCGACCTCGGAGAACTCTTCGAACGAATTGCGAACAACTGAGTTTCGAGTGAATGAGTATTGAACAAAAAGGAAGATTGAAGGAGACCTAGATGAGAATGGAGGGGAGAGATGTCCTCACGCCCTTCGAGTACGTCGAATGTCTAATATTTTAGAAGTTTCAAGCTCCTCGTTTCGACCGGGTTACGAGGAGTGAGCCAGGAAACGGCGAACAAGTCGGAAGAATATCGGGAAGTGGTTTTGAGGTAGACAGGCGAGGCGGGTCGCCCGGGATGAGCCATATTGCCGGAGATAAGTATCGAGCTCGAGAATCACGACCAAAAATCCTGGTAACGTCATGCGGGAAAGGGCGAATTGGGTCGTGGAAGAGTTTCCACTGCGGTCGAACGATGCAATTGAACGATCCTCCCTCTTCCCGATTCCCTTTCCCCGCGCGTGCATCTTGCATGCGGGCCTCCCGAAACTCGGCTACTGTCCGACGACGAAAACACGGTGCCCTTGTACTGTCACCGAAACAAATACTGATTGCGGAAGGCGAGTTAAAAGGGATCGAAAGCTGCATCGGCGTTCTCTTTCTTCGGTATCGAGGTTTCCAGGGATACGAATCCGCTCATCGATCCCGCGACCGAGTTAATGGTACTTTTTCATTCACCCATTTTCAATGTTGCGATCTTGAATATTGTCAGACCTCGGTGTTTAAAATGGAAATGTTGGAATTTTACGTTTTCACGAATTATAATCTAATTAACATCCAACTAACAATTCTAGATACATTTACAAAGTTAAGAAAGAAATATTATTTTTGTACGGCACGAATAGCTGAAGAAACATAACGGTCAAGAAATATCTTAATCTTGCAAAATTTCACTGTGAATATTTTTAGATGGTTCTTAAAATTTCAATTGTTTTCATTACAAGTCAAAATTATCTAGAAGGAGCATTAAATATTTATCGCAAGCTTTAGTAAGTGTAGAAAGCTGTTAAATGAATATTGAATCTCTGTCATGTATAAGTTAAACTTAGTTAGCTGATGTTGCTAAAAGCGTAATAAAATCTGTATTTTCTTCAAATGCGTTGTTCGAATTGTTTGTGATGCGCCACTTTCAAAGTATTAAGTCTTTCAATCAGTTCTCTACTTCTCATTATCATAAAGATGAAGGAGCATTTCAATTAGCAAGATTTGCGCAATGTGTATGATCCGATTACGTTAACATCTCGTCGATTTGGTCACCGAGCGGAATATACATTGACTGAAGGACACCCCCGAAGGAAAGGGCAGACCCTCCCGTGTGACGCGATAATTCAGTTACGTGCCAATATCATGATTGCACGTCATCCTTGGCAGTCGACAGCCTCTGGAGTAATGATTATTGTGGGACCGGTTACGGGATCGCATTGACCAGCCAAATTTCTCGAGGCCAGTGAATAATCCGTCATTCGGTCGCCGCTAACCGTTTCCGCGGTAACGCGCTGTTATTACATCATAAATACGTAACCGCGAAGATATGATAATGGTAGCCGAAATGATTCCAAATGCGTAATGGAAAACGATTAATGGACATTTGTTGGCTCGCCATTCATACTGGTTTCAGATTTCGAAATTAATTTATTATTTTTTATGTCAGTCTTCGCGTATTCAACATTTAAACAATAAATCTGTATTTGGAAATTTGCCTCAGATCGATGCGCTTGTATCGATTTATATGTGTGCGTTATATTGAAATTCATAATATTCTTTAGAATTTGAATTTCATTATTACTTTGAAAAAGAAACATTTTTCTAATACTTATGGATGTAACGTATGGATGTGTGGAGACAGATTCCGTAATTCTAGTCAATTATAGTCAACGATGATTGACATTGATATTTGTAACTAACATTTCTGCATTTCATATCCGACGCGGTTGGAATATAGAACTGTCGAATAAATTATTACAAATATCTGAAATTATTCAATAGAATCTATTATAAGGAAAAGCCAAACGGGACAATAGAAATTTATCTGCTATCGTAAGAGAGTCGATAAATTCCGAGGTTATCGTCAGTGTTATCTTCCGACATAGAGACGTCTCTACGCAGCCGGTGCAAGGATATTGCTAGCTATTGTAGTCGCGTCTGTCGTACGACAGAAGGAAACACGCGCCAATGCGGTTTTCCCGCCAAGTTCATTCAGCGTCTCGCTTTGGACGCAAGCCAAATGCACGCAAGCAAGCAACATTCGCCTTCCCTTTTGCCTCGTCTCTCGCAAGCGCCGTCATCTTGAGTATTGGGGATCCTGCGCTCCTGCGCTCGCGATATCGGTAACAATCGGCAGCATCCCTAACTCGTAGACCGAATGGCGGACAAACAAACCAAATTTCTTATCTCCTTCGGTGATAAGGGAAAAACGTAATACCGATATCATATACATACTTTCGTGGAAGCTTGACCCGTTACGTTCTTACGACCTTAAATGGACGCCTATTCCCTTCGATAACCGCGGAACCATTCGACCTTATCCGACGGCACATTCCGGAGTGACGATATTTCCCAAAAACGGCGATTCTTATGGCAGCTTCTCTCTCGCGAGTGGCGGTCATTGCGACGGTCCGCGTAGAGAGTCCATAGTGTTGGCGGCCGGCCAAGTCACGTTGCGGCTCAATGAAATCTTTCTGGGTTAGGTTAGAACCCTTCCTTCCGCGTTAAGCGTAGGATACGTTCACACCGAGACGCTAGATGAGCGAGAGAAAGGCCCCTGGCTTCCGGCCAGCCAGGCAGTGGGGCCGAGGAAACAGTTGGCTTCGGGATTCGACGGCAGTAGTAGTGGTCAATATTGGCCGGACTCCGGTTCTGATCCGAGCGAGGGTTCGAACTACTTGCGCGGCGGGTCATCGCTGTTGCGTTATCTTGGCAGCTGTCGATAGAATATAGACAGAACGGACTTTCATTGCAGTTGTCAGCTTGTTTCGCTTTAAATAGTTCAATAAGAATTGTCCTCGATCTGAATTAAAGTTACGTGTAATATCTGACTTTTCTAACTTTCTTGCTTCAAATTAAGTGTAAGAAATGATAAAAATAAAATCCTATTGGCTACACAGTCACTTGATGGAAATCAATATGGGACGATATATGGCATTATAAGTGAAAAGAGAGGAGTAAATAAAATTGAATAACGATTCACAAATGTAGGCAAATAAAAGTTTTACAACTCTGTGTGATATTTCGTACGGTTTTGCCGCGATTCTACCGAGAGATCTTGTCATCAGCTGGGAGTAACTTGCGGACGCGTAACAAGTAGCCGCAAGGTTCACAAGCAACATCTGGCGGCTCGCGCGAACCTCTTCACTTCCGTGTGCTGATCTCCCTCGCTGCCATCCCGCCGTCAAGCGAGCGTGGCTTGGCATAGGCAGTCAGGCAGTCAGCCTCTCTCCTGGCATTAAGTATTCCCGTTGGGTCGGCATGGCGAGAAGGTTTCGCGGGGTGAGAGGAGGGTAACGCCGCGGGAGGAGAGGATACGAAAGCGGCTCGGAGCAGCGTGGCGCGTCGGTCGATGCTGGGGTGTGCTGCTGGTGAAGGAAGGAAGGAAACGAGCGAGAAGGAGAAGAGCCAGTCGCCCTTCCTCCTCTCAGCCCCTCTCTCTCGCCGTCTCGTTCTATCGCGCTCTTCTACCCCCTTGCTCTTTAGGATAGCTCTCCCTTCGTCTTGCTCTGGAATCGTACTCCCCCTCGAGCCGGTGGCAGCGCCCCGGGGGCGCCTGCGCGCCTCGGAGGGGTAGCGCTCGCTCGAGGGCGGAGGACGCGAAAGAGCGGGATGAAGGGGCCCCTTCCCGGAATACCCACTCGCCCCTCTATTCGGCACCCCACTCTGCCGTCACCACCCGCGCGGCTTCTCTCCACCTCCCCTCGCTACGGCTTCACTGCCCGGGCCTCTACGATCGCCCCATTCTGTTCTCGGCGTCACAGCGTGCAGCATTGAAACCCGACGTACGGTGACGGAAGAGCGCGACGACGACCACCTGCCTGTGTGCTCGCAAGTCGATCTCTCTCCCTCTCTCTCTCTCTCTGTCTCTCTCTCTCTCTTCCTCTCTGTCTGTCCTGGGTGTTCCTCATTCGTCTCGCTCATACCCTCCCCGTGACACGGTGCTAATACGGAGGATATACGAAGAATCGTCTGCGACGACGTTACCGGTTCCAGTTGAGTCGGACAGAGGCGCGCCGACCCAGGAAAACCCGTGGGAAGAGGGAAAGCGCACACGCAAAACCGATTAGTACACTTGACTACTGTGGTCCCGTCACGTTCGCGCGTAACATCGCCCGCTGAAGGCCCGAGAATTATTTCAAGTGTCTTCCGCATCGCGAAAAGTGTACGATCGCAGCGCGAATCCATCAGTCACGTTTGGATCCGGTGTGAGAAAAGTTGTGAAACCAGCCGTTGGAAGGATCCTTCAAAATAGATCCCTTCAGGCTTCGATGCTCTACATCTGTCGAGGTCGATTTAGCTTGTTGTAAACAAGTATCATCGTGAAAATCGCGCGGCGGATTCTTCAAGGTACACCTTGACATTTAGTGAAGTACAGCAAAATCCACGGAAGTGTGGTGAATCCGGCGTATTCGTGTTACACCTCGCCTCGACCTCGCACGAACAACAGGTATACGCGCGTGTGTGCTCGACAACCCGCGAACCCGCCGCTCGCAGCCGGTCGATCAGATCGGCACCCGATCGAGACACTCGTCCCCGTTTCTCTCCCGCGCCGAGGAAAAGCACCGCGCCGACCGCACTGCACTCGGTGTTTCGCCAGTGGTACTGGGTGACCCTGCAAGTTTTTTCAACTTCCCGGTGGTCATCACAAGGTATACACGACGGCGGTCACTACGTACATCACGCCGCTCATCACCCCCGAGAAGGTACGGTGCGTGCAACCTTGTTCTCGTGAACCCTCTCACCAACTCTGTGCGCGAACCAGGCTTCCCCATCGAGAATCCCGAAGAGCCTCGCGAGCTTACAAGTACCGCGAATATTCGCGCGCGCGTATATGTGTGTGTATGTGTCGCGCGAGTGTTGGCTCCAACATGTACGTGTCGGATAGCACAAAACCGTGTGCGTGCGTGTATGTGTGCAGTATGCGTAGGTGTAAGTACGCACGCGTGTATGAGTGTGTGTGTGTGTGTGTGTGTGTGTTTGTGTGTATGTGTGCGTTGGCTGGGGGCATGTGTGTGGGTGGAGCTTGATCGTGGACGTCATCCGTCGGACAGAGGCGGACCAACCAACCGGGGTGTCGGATATTTTCTCCCTCTCTGTCTCTCTTTCGCGCTCTCTCTCCCTGTTTCCCTCTGCCACCCCTCCCACCTCTTCCTTTAACCCCTTCTCTTCTCCTCTCTCTCTCTCTCTCTCTCTTTCTCTCTCTCTCGCTCTCTATCTCTATCCTGGTTCCTCTTGCTCGTGCACTCCTCGCAACAATGTGCAGTGACCGAAATGTTTCACTGAGATGACAGCGGACAACTTCGTCTCGTACGATTTGCCCGTTTAGGTTTACTATTATTTTCGAAAATTTTTCTCAGCTTTCGTTCCGTTCTACATAGGTAGATGACGTCTACTTTATATCTCTCGCGAATTCGCCTACGATGTTCGAAACAAATTTGCACGGTTCACTCTCGCAAACGACGACGTTGACGACGAACCAGTTTCCGTTCAGATTCATCATCAGCTGTCAGTTATCAAATGAAGTTTAATGCGGTCAGCTATTAGTTTTTCGAAACGTACAAGATTAATGAGACATAACTATCTTATTCAAAAATCATTCTATTTCAAACCATTGTCTAATTTCATATTCTAAAATAGAGGAAGGAAATGTCAATTATATATTTGAATTGATAAGAGTAAAAATAAAAAATGATACCATTTCTTTTTTAACAAGAAATCCTTTTTGCAAAAAATATTGTAGTTATTATATTTTTTCCTGTCACTTTAAATAATTCATTTGATACAATCATTGAAAGTGATCCGAGTAAATTTTGGTCTACTGATTTTTATTTATATCGAATCTAAAATATTTGACTTTATTGAATAAATTTAATTTTTTACTTCGTATTATTCGAGTCGGTTGGATTTAACAGTTTACCTGATTTATTTACGAATGGATCGCAGTTACATTGAATTTCAAAGCAATTATTATTCTCCTTTATAGAGACAAACTTATTTATCTCACATTGTGTATTATCTTCATTTTACTTAAAATATATTAAATCTTTTTTATTTATTACAACTACATATATTAGATGATCTGGCTATATAAATTAACTTGTTATTTGACAATTAAAAGATAGTTGAAATGAGAATCAGAAAAAATAATGTCATAAAGAATATTCTATGATTAAAATCATATAAGTGAAACGATTGAAACTGAATTTCCAATCAAAAAATATTTATCCAATTCTGCACTTCAAGTTGATACTGAGAATGACATTGCGAGATAAAAGGAATAAATCTTGCTTGATTGCATTACATTCCGAACGATATACTCGAAAGAATTGGATAATTTTTTAAACAAGTACCGCGTGGTAATAGAGACAAAGTTTCCAAGAGTATTATGGCTCCTTCGCGCGCTTTTAATAATCTCGCCGCGTCGGTGCGTCAAATCGCATGAAAGAAATATTAATGGAATTAATAAGTTGAGTGGTCTGACGCGGATGACGGTGGAGAGAGGCAAGGTGAGCGAGCGCTATTTCCCTCTCGCGCGCGAAAGCGCTCCGGTTTCTTATTAAGGACTCTCCACCCTCCCATACAAACTTATTATCTTAAGTCCTTCGCTTCTCGAGGCGGAACGATAACGAGATCGTTACTTTCGAAGCGCCTTGTGGCAGCCGTCCAGCAGGACTTGCCTCTCGCTCCGTCTCTTTTTCTTCCCCGCTATCTCTTCGTCTCGATTGCCGTCTGCATTGATTCTTCCGCTCTTTCTAGTTTCGGACCTTCGTTCTATGATCATCTGATGCCGATCACATATGTCTATGAATAGCTATCATGAGATATGTTCATTATTTCCGCTTTATTTTCTCTATTTGTGCATGTATGTGTGTTCTTTTTCTTCCTTCTTCTAAGTTTCACGTTACATGCTTCTTTCCTTACTATTTTGTATTCAATTTGGCTGTACGAATGAAGGGTTTATAAGTATCACGATTGCAAAATGGAATCAAAAGGAGAAATGGAGATTTTCAATTAAAAACTTATACTTTTTTTTATTTCCACTTTTAGTTTATTAATTTTGCTCTTTTAATTTATCTCAGAAAGAAATTAATACCTACAATTATACTTGTTTTACAATCCAGGCAGCGACTTATAGAGTTCAATTTCATCCCGTTGCTGTTATGTTACTTTATACATATAGGTTTATGTGTATAATATAAACGTAAATATTTCTGTGCAATACTACTTTTCCCTTTTCGATCATTGAAGGATATTTAAATAGAGTTCTTAAAACTTCCTGCTGCATAGACGGAAATTGCGGTAACGCATTGTCACGCGAGATAATCGTCAAACGAACAATCCATCCACCTTATCTCTACGAACCTTCACACCCTCCCCTTTCGCTGACCTATATATCGCATCGCGTTGTAAAATTCAGCGTTATCTGAAATACAATCTCTACTTCAGACTGTGTGTGGCACGATTTTACAGTCCCGCCCGAGACATTTAATATCTTTTTAATATCACGAGCGTGGATCTGCAACTCGCGAGACTCGCGAATAAGAAAGATAAATATTTTCCAACAAGTTATAGATATCTTCAGAACATAGTTATTATGTTGCTATGACATTGTTCTAAAGAAAAATCAATATTTTTCAATATAAAAATGCGAATTCCTCTTTTTTGCCGAAATAGATGATGGTAAAAATTAATGCTTCGCAAACAACAATCACGGGCACTTTTTCCAATCAATTATCGATGTTTCCGGAGAATCGATATTCTGTCGCGACTCGTATTCACGAATAAATGCTTTTTTCCTCGATACTTTCAATGCTAAAGATAACTTTGCCTGAGAAAAATTAATATGTTGTATAATATTAAATTAGCATCGTACGACTAATTGAAGTTTAACAAGTGAAAACAAGTGCACGAACGTGTCTTTGAGATGTAGAATGTGTCTCTTCCTTTTTGTCGGGAAAATATTCTTCGGTTGAGAAACGTCAATGAGTGGAAGAGATTTTGGATTTAAAGCGGCGATAACGAAACGTGGCGTTATTACGCGAACGGAGTCCTAAACTGCGCCCCTTTAAAGTTTGACGCGTTAGGACGCAGAGGGTCATTTTTCCGCTGAGCTCCCCACAGCGATGCGCCCTTCGGGGACAGGGCTTGATTACTCTCCGTCTTTTCCTGAAAACGATGTAGAAGCCTTTTTCTTCACCAAGATATAAAGCAAAATGCCAAAGTTTCCGGCCCGACTATGACGATACGCTCTTTATATCGTCCGGCGACGCTGGACTTCGTTTTCCGAGGAAAGCCCGGTTTGCTCGTTTCGCGAATGGCAAAGAGAGTAAGCGGATTTCGTGGTCGCTCCGGTTCTTGAAAAGATGAAGCACAGAGGAGAAAAAAGATGAAGACAATTAAAAGCATTGGACGAGATCTTACGGGAGATACTTAAAAAAACTCGCACAAAAGCTTGATAAAATGCAAAAACACGAAATCATTGTGGAATCTTGGATAGAAAAGTTTAGAAAAAATGTCATATGTGCTTATACGTTTTATCGATTTAGTGGATATTTTCAAAGAAATTGCAGGTTATAGTATTGAATAATGTTGTAGAATGCGCGTTTATAGATATCATAAATATAACTCTCGCGATCTGATTTCATCCTCTGAGCGTGAAACAAATACAAACGCAAATTTCCAATAAAAAAAAAGAATAGGAAAAATAAATGTCTTATCGATAAAAAGAATTAGGTAGTCAATATAATTATTTATATTGGAATGCTTTTAAATCCGAAGGATAGAAGCAGTCCTTGTGATTCTTAGAATTGAAGATACAAATGCGTGGTCGCCATCCCTCCCACCGCCAATAAACAGACGGGATGTAAAAGTAGGCGACTCGTCGATCCACTCAAACCGACTACTTTCATCTTTTCAACATGTACACAAGAGCTCCTGACATCCACGTGTCCGCTTTCGAACATCTTGTACCCGCAAATAACTCTTAGTTGTTAGTCTTCATACGCGAATAAGAGAGAAAGAAGAAAAGAGCGATGTTTCTCGCAATTTCTGAGAATATTCCTAGTACAATTTTATTTTTTTAAAGCCTTGTTTAACTAAATATTCTCAAAGAAAGAAATATCAAACTTTGAATTAAAATTTTTCAGCAATATCCATCTCCACAGTTATTAATATTTTTTAAAACAATATTTTAGATATAAAAAGAAAGATAAAAAAATATAATAATAACAATTATGTATATTATATCGATGAACTGCGAATTTAATTTGTTATTTTTGCCCAAATGTTCAATATGAAGCAAAGCAATTCGATTATCGGTGGCGTTGAGACATTTTAATTATGCGCTTGTTTTATTTCTTATCGAGTGTTTAAAAAAATTCATCCCACCGTGAATAATGAGATAAATAATGAAATTAACAACGCCACACTGGAAGGGAATGGCTGCGGCATGCATTCCGCGGTTACGCGAATCTCACAGTAATTATTAACGATGTAGCCCGGAAGTGGTTTGGATCTGGGAGAACAGAGCGAGGTAGAAGTCAAATACTATAACGACAGTAGATTATTTTATCGTCACTCTCTGCATACATGCACACATTCGTATGTGCGAATATTTTTGCGCAGCTGCAGCACACGATGCACGTTTTGCATTCGCGCAATCTGTAGCACATTTTTTTTCTCTCGACTGTTCCCCTTTTTTTTTAATCTCCCGATCTTTGTCTCACTAACCTTTTCACGATTATTTTGCAGATTGCGTTTGTGCACGTCAGAAATGGTCTCATTTGCACATATTTGATATTTAACGCACGTAAGCATATTGGCGTTATTAATTAATACTCTTGTAACTGCGCTTCCCACACTGCTTTAAAGTATGTACTTTCACGTACCTACTAGCCTTGATTGCAATTCTGAAAATTATGATGGTCGGAAATTCTCAAGTTTCTCTTGAAATTTCAACAAACCGCAAGAAATGAAGTGATTCAATAAATTATTTGTAAAGCTTGATATGCATTTTGAAAAAAATTATTAGAAAATTGACTGCATCTAATGACATTTTTAAGAGTTTTTTTACTGTATTGTATTATCAGTATTTTTCTAACTCCAAAACTAGAGACATAGGCTAAATCATCCATTAATCCTACAAATTAATTCGCATGTAGAAATATGCTGTGATCGATATTTGCATTTATATGTTTTGTTCTTTCAAAAAAAACTAGATCCATTACAATTATAAAACTGTTTTGAAGAACACTAATTGCTAATAGCAGACATATGACACAAACACGCTAACTTCATCTGATAGCGAGTAACTACGACTAATGACGTTGGAGTTTCTTTTAAAGCCGTAGGAAATTAACACGACGCAGCCAGGAAGTAAGATAAATTGAAGGGACTATAGAATAATTGGGCTGCCTTATGCCCTAATGAATCATGCGCGAAGATTACAGAGTTGAGTTATTGTTATGACTCTTGGCTCTCAAAATATCGATCACTTTTGCGAGAAACTGTGCCGGAGGGGGAAATTGAGTTACACACGGAGTCGGATAAGAAAGGAATAATACTATGTATACGTCGGAATACGTTACTGAGTCTGACGAGAATTGAGGCTTCTGTCTCGGCAAACATAGACATCGTCCGGCCACGCATCGTGACCGCGCACGGTACACGATTCGTTAATTAATCCCTTGCCGGCGCACGTGCGGTACACCCAAGATCCGCATAAGAGACCTCCAACCTCATTCGACCGTTGAATCGCGTTGGCATAATACACGAATTGCGGTTTACGACGGTGATTTAACCGCTCGCGGCCAACCGGATTCGCTATGCGTCGGTGCGTCCCACCGTGCCGCAGTCATCCATATTGTAATTTTCGTTTTGTTCGCGTTTTGTGTCCGTATCCGGAACTCGTTGAAACTCGAACGACTTGGAAGACATAATAATGATTCAACAAATCGAGAAGAAACTTGATTCGAGTGATCTTATTGTGAAAATAAAGATTTGAAATGCATGATAGAGAAAGGAATAATAATACCCCAAGTTGTGAATCCAAATATTTAACTACGAAGATTATTGAATTTTTATAGAGTTATGTTATTTTCGCGTTACTTTGAAAGTTTAATATTAAGCTATTTAGGAACTAAAATGTTTTTTTTTTTAATTAAATTGATTGATTCTTAATAATAAAAAAGATAAAAGACAAAAAGCAAAAGTTAAATAACTCACGTAGTTTTGTATTATATTTTTGTAATAATACTTACATCAGCTGATTTAGCGCTTCGATCCATCGACATTCAATGGCCGAGTGATGTGAATCAAGACAAGGTCGTTCCGGCTGTCGCTCTACATTTTAATTGGCAGCACCGTACATTGCCCCTAATGGTGTTTCTGTTGTCGGCGATTGAATGGTGCCTCACAATAGCCGCCTTTACGTCCTATTCAGCCCTTTCGCAGGGATAGCACTGGCGGGCGGAGCTAGAGGGTAAACTACTATGAATGTGCTAACTCGTGGCCGAGGCGATTGAGTTTAGATCGCTATTGAATTTCTACGTGCTCGGACGGCTTAGATGCGCGATTATGTCCTTTTACATCCCCTCTCCTTTGAGAGGGATAGCTAGAGGGAGGAAGCGAGAGAGAAAGAGAGAGAGCCAGAGAGAGAGAGAGAGAGAGAGAGAGAGAGAGAGAGAGAGAGAGAGAGAGAGAGAGAGAGAGAGAGAGAGAGAGAGAGAGAGAGAGCTTCTTTAGATACGCGATCATCTAGAAAATTTTCAGAGAGAATAGAAGCACAAAAGAAACGGAAATTAATGAATGAGTGTGTATTATAAGGTGAAAAGATTTTATTACCACTTTCATTGATCTTTTTTCAATAAAAATTTTCAATAAAAATAAAAATTTTAATTAATTACAGATAATTGTCCACGCTATAGATAACAATAGAAAGACGATTAAAATATATTTATTATTCTTCGGAGAGATCACGTGTATGCTTGTATGTGTGTATGTGCTCGTTAATAATTATATAGATATTATTACAGTAATTTATTAAATTATTCGTTTTGATGATTTGTTATAATGCTATCCAAAATATTTAAAACATTCTTCTTGCATTTTTTGTGACAACGTTGTGTTTGAAAATTTTAACTATGTTTTGTAACGCGATGGATGAGTTTAAAATTTTATTGGCTTACAACATTGGTTATCGCGTCTTGTTGCAATTTTTCACGGAATAGTACGAATGGAGTTAAAGCCATTTTTCCATTGTTAAATCAAAATGAAAGAAAGCCCGTAAGCCGCTTAACTCTAAATACGATCCCGCGAGGGTCGGATCGTTTCGGTGCTCAATTTATGGTCGCCAACTTGCGCGCTCATAACCAATGTCATAGTCAGCGTGTCAACGAAACTGCATTACGGTACGGACGAGTTCAGCGTCGTGCTGTTGAATGCTGGTTATTTCGTAAACTACCCCGGAAGGGAATGATGTCCCGGAGGGTGAGGTTTACGAGCGCCCCCGAAATCTCGGGCATGACTCGATAAAAAGCACCCTGCGGGACCCAGAAAAGCCAGGTCCCCTTTATCGTTCTCAGCCCGTCATGGGGATATCATAGGATTTCATTTCCTTTGGTTGAATTTTGACTTCGGTATGAGAGAGAGAGAGAGAGAGAGAGAGAGAGAGAGAGAGAGAGAGAGAGACAGAGAAAATTTTGCAGAAATTGTCTGAGGTATCGTAAATACGATAACGTATCATAAAATGCATCTTACATTGTAAATCCATACATTTATAAGTTTAATAATTTATAATTAATAATTTTCAAATCCTTGAAATTGTAAATTAATGAGTGTGAGAATTATCCAGTTTGAGAGTTACATAAATTAAAATTTAGAAATTTAGTTTATACATGTACGTACATTGCGTGCATCCATTTATACATGTATTATATTAATATTCATTATACAAAGTACACTTGAGAGAGAGAGAGAGAGAGAAATAACTATATAATTTTATATCAAATATCAATATCTTTCATGAAATACATTGCATAAATCTCAAAAACTAAAAATCATATAAGTACATGTATGTATGTTATGTTAATGTGTCATATCACTTTTTTATAAGTAATAATTTTTTAATAATGGCGAAGAACTCCCCTCGGTGAAAAAATTTATTTGTTTGAAGCTTTACTCATAGGGACGAGATATTTAATTTATCCAATCTTGTCGTCGGAATTTCGTGAGGCGTAACACAACGCTGTGTTGTCCCCAACAAACAATCCCCAGGCAGATTAAAAATACGGGCGGCTTCGATTCTGGTATCGGCGTACCGTTAGGGCTGAAAGGTTGGTCGCGGATATATCGGGTGCCCGAATAAAACAAGAAAGCCTGATAATGCGCATCAAAGGCGCGGGCAGAAATAGAGAAGCGCTTAAGCCGGCGTGCACTTGTCGAGCGTCAGCGCTTTCATCTTCGCCCTCAAAGAGCAACTCGTAAACGTTTGATGCCACAGGATCAATAAATGTATCATACGCGAACCGAACGCATCGGCATTAAGTTTCATCGAAAAAATGAAATTTCTACCCTCCCATGTCTCTATTCGGAAAACCGCGAAAACGAAGAAATATTCGTGAAACGTGACGGAACTATCGGATTTTTAGTCTTGAATAATTTTTCCTATTTTAACGAAACATTTATACATACAAAATTCATAGCAAATTCCAAAGAATTTAAATTTTTTTATATGTCTCCTCTTATGAACGAAAGTTCTTCACTAAACGAACAAAACTTCTTCTCTAAACCAGCTACTTTTACAGATGGTAGGTATATCTGGTCAGAGTAATGTGTTAAAATACTATGTAGGAAGTGCATAACGGAAGCACATTTACCGCGAAGCTTGGAAAGAAATTTGAGTGGCTACTGCGGAAATTCTTTTATGGAAGTTCGCACTCGTTCGCGCACATTTTTTTACGGCAGTTGCTTATTTTGAGATTCCGTTTGAATTTGCTGACGACGCAAACGACTTTGGGAAACTCTTAGTCCTTTCTAGTCTGGCGCACAATTTTTGTCCTAATCTTTACTCAACTTTAATCAGAAATAATGTTTTGTCATCTTTATTACATCAACAATTAGTTAGCATCTATAATTATATCTTAAAGAAAACAATCAGAAAATTCTTTTATTTATTTTATTGTTAGATAATATTTATATCTAATCAACAACAGTATAATTTATTCTGTTAAATTAATTTTTGTTATATTTTATTCTCTTCTATTATTTTATTAATAGATAATTATTTTATACTTCGACAAAGTCTACATGTGATTGTGTTTTCTGTTTTAATAAATTTAAAAAAATAAATTTTAATCTATGAAGCTTATTGTAACATTTGATCTTATTTAATTTTTTAATTATTAGTGGCAATATCTGCAATATAATTTCTTGTTAACATTACTTGTTCAAGCATTTTTGTTTTCCGAACATTATCTTGAATCGCGCGACACGAAGGCACGGAGATCTCGAAATAATCACCTAGGGTTGGAATTCCTCCGAACGAGGAAGGGGTTTGGCAGATTCTGTAGTAATCCGGTAAAGTCGCAACTCAAACAGTTTAAGTCAGAATAGTGGCCGAAGGGTGGTAGGTTGCGGTCGTTCAGAGGGTGTAATGGGTGGGATTTAGGATTACGAGTGCTAGTATATGTAACGTTCGGTCCAGCAATTTATTGGCTCGACCTTCCATTCTTATTGAACGTTCGTCGATATATTCTGTAATAATGGTATGCATAATTTTGCACATTAATATGTATGATCAAGGTGGAAAATATTTCAAAGTTATTATCGTAAGTATTCCTAAGTCTATAATGTTAGTCTTTGAAACGGCAAGAATATACATACATATCTAACACTATGTATTAAACAATTGGAATACAGCTACTTTGCTATGCCACGGGCTTTTTTCCGCACGTTCTAAAAAAATTATAAATTCCAGTCACGAAAGCTTCGAATTCGCTTCTTCTAAATTCGCAAAATCGACGCGTAGCAACGTTGATACAAGCGAGGTGGAATTTTCGGAATATGCCCCGACCGGAAAACGTAGGATGAGGCATGCGCGTATAATTTACGTGAGAGCACGTTCTGCGGCGAGCATCTCGTGCTATAGCGCGAGGAGCTAGAGCGAGAGCGCAGAGTTAGAGCAAGGTAGGGGTCAGGGCTGGACAACGCGATAGCGATGCTCCGAGCTATGGAGCGACGTTGAGCGCCTTACCTACTGCTCGGTTACTGATAACCTCTCTTCCTTCCTATGCTTCGCTCCCTACCATCGTCGTAACCCCTTTTGCTATTTATGACCGGTAACTTACATCGTGAAATGTCGCGATCTTGAGAGATTGCTGTATGATTACCGTGTCGAAATTCGCGGAGATAAAAAGTAGACAGGCACCTTATTTAAAGCGAGAAGATGTCGAAAATAGCAAAAATTATACAAACATCTGCGTATAGCAATTTATGTATAAAAAAGACGCACGTTTTTTAGCAATTTATTTAGCAATAAACGATTTCCCTCATTTTTTTTTTGGCACAATAGAAGTGATTTCGTTAAAACAGAGGTAAAACCGAGATGGTTCAGTAAAAGGGTGAGATTCAAGTACGTCAAAGAACAAAAGCGAGTGACATTATCCACAACGGATGGGACCACAGTCGCCGGGTTGGCCAGGATTAATTCTTTCCGAGCGGTTCAGGACGTGGGGATGGATCGCTCAGGAGACAGAAGGGTTGGAAGAAAGACTATGGATTCTGCGGTACTGGGCTAGCCGGAGAAAAAGTAGGGCGAAAGGGCGAGGGACAAGCCGGGCGAATCGGTTATCATCCCGAGGGTTGCGAGAACCTCGTCCTGGGATCCCTCCGTCACTTTTTCTTCCTTCCCTCTCCCATTTTTTTCTCTATCGCCGCATATCCTTCTCTCCCGACCTTATCCTCGCCCTATTCGTCCCTGTGACCTCGATTCGCGACAATGCGGAATCATTCTGTGCTACGCAATTTTGATCGCCTTCATCCCTTTGAAAATAATTTAATGCTAGCAAACAATTAGATATTAGCGTATATTAAACTGACACGCGTGTGCCATACGAGAAAATTACATAATAGGCATCTACAAAGCTGGTAGAACAATGATGATATTAGCCCTAATTAATTAACAGTTATTTGCAAGAACGTTTAATATCCTGAAAATTAGTTAAAGTGTTTGCGGAGAATCGCGTCAAAAACATGAGATAAGAATACGAATTCTTATGTTTAATAACGTTAAAATTAGTCTATACATTTTATTCTATCGTATATTTATGCATTCTCATTAATATATTATAACATTATCGATACTCTATCCTGCATGATTGCCAAAGGGCCCAGTGGGCAAAGTAATATTTGCAATGCGTTGGGGTTATTGATTTTAAAGTTGAGTTGATTGGCCGCTGTACTGCGATGTAATAATACAGATGGACCATTCAACCATGGATACACGTTACCAAAAGCTATTGCGCCGCTAAATTGATAGTGTACATGACGCAACGGAAAACGATAATTTATTCGCAATGATGAACGCGCGCACTATTTTATTTCTGTCTTTCGAATCCTCTGTTTGCGTATGCGTACGTGTGTATACATGTGTGTACGTATGTAACGTATTAACGCCATTTAACGAAATGCATAATTTTCGTAATGTTATACTTAATGCGATTACAGCGTCATTCTGTGTGCAACACGAAGTAATACACGGCGTGCATCTCGCGATGCTATCTAATAACGCGCGTGTCGTTCACTTAAAAACCGTGCTGCACTACTGGCGGATTGCGCGCGATCTCGGACGGCTCTCGGTTATGCAAATTCGCGGGATCTCATCGGGACGCTCGATTAAGCTCTCAAAATGATCACGAATGGAAGTGAAAGCATTTTATCGTTAAGGCGCGAACGCGAGACCGCTGATTAACATTTATTCTGATATTTTTCTTGCCGTTGCCGGTCTTCATGTGTTTTTTTGGAGGAGGAGGAAGAGAGCGGGGATAAACGCGGTGGAAACCATGAAACTGATTATGACATTTACGAATACATCACAATAATGTGGAACGATGTCCGACGGTTATAAAAGACACGCTGACTATTGTCCTTGTCTTCTTCTCTCTCTCTCTCTTTTTTTTTGTGAAACTGTGCACTGCTATTAAGCGTGCCTTTTATCACGAACTTCGCGTTTCTGCTCGTAATTTGCGTTACACAATAATTTTGTTGAAGAAAGAAATTTCTATTTTACGAGCCAATTGTTGCAATAAAATACAAAGTCATACGCTTTGTCCGATAATGACAATCAATGTGCTCTTTTGTATTTTATTTCATTTTTGTAAATTTCTTCACTTATTTTAAAAGCGCGGATTCCAGTGGATTACAGCTGCATGATATATAAAGTTAATGTGATGAAACAACAACTTACATTATTATAGAGTCGTATTAGACTACAGAACGTTAAATATAGATGAATATTAAATTTCTGCAAATAGCGGAAGCGCGCATCAGAGATAGCTTCCATCTTCCTTTCTACGGGGCGATTTCATTTTCGTAGACGCAGGAACTTTAAAGGTGAGCTAGAAACATGTACGTGGTCGCGTATCGAGTGAGGAAAGCAAGAGGTCGGTAAAGAGAGAGATGAGGCGGCCCTCTCACCCATCTCCTCCCTCGAGCGATGAAACTATAAAGCCACTCCTAGTAAGTTGTAAAATTGTAATAGCCTTCCGGTATTTACATAATGCTACGGCGTAATAAGTGGAACTCGCCGAGTTTCCATTACCATTCCGCTGCTATCCGCTCTTATCTCCGCTAACGACCCGAGGGGGCTCCGCTCTCTCCCCCCGCGTTCCTCTCGTGACTTATATTTTTCCACCTTATTCTTCGTCGGGCTAACCACGGCAAGAAGCGGCCCACTCCGTCGTCTGCGACTCCATCTTTTGTTCGCGTCGCGTCCCTTTGCTACGAAAATTCGAAACCGCTTATTCCGCCAGTTGATTCTCTCTGCTATCCTTAGCGGATTTATTCCATGATAAGCCAAATATACGATGACTGACAGCTGAAACTCTATATGCCGTTTATCTGTCTATTCATACTACGCGATAATTACAAATACAGAAGAGTGTTTTCCCTGGGAGAAGAGAAATTTGCATTTGTAACACTTGCTTATATAGGAAGGTTTATTGAAAGAGAAATATTTCTAATGCCGATATTAGCAGTAAAAAAAAGCATTTCTTTTAAATGTTATATATTTTATATTCCATCTCAGTAAGTTTTGAACTGAAAATGTTTGTCTTGTATAACAAACGAGAACAATGGAAGATTTCGATCAAAATCTACTTTTCACGACAACGTGCTCGTTACGCGGTGGGCAATAGTAGAATGCAAAACTGGATTTCGTTTGTGAAGAACAGAGGAAAACCGAATTCCCGCTTTTGGCACCGAAGAAGAGGAGGCAAAGCTGCAGCGGTTTCATTCGAATAAGTGGCCTCCTTGGTTTAAATTCGCCTTCTTCCATCGCTTCTCTCCTCACTCTCCACGCTCTTGTCCATTCATGATAATATCCTTCTTTATTCCCGAGTATCTCTGTCTCTCTTTCTCTTTGCTATTTTCTCTTTACGACGAGCCTCTCGCCGACGAAATCGAGGCGAATCGTTTATTTAATTTTCGAGAGATCCTGCCATTTTATTTTTATTCTCGAGACTTTATACACTTCGCTGATTAACCCACCTCGCAAGAAAAGCGAAGCCTGCCTCCCCTCTCTTTCTCTCTTTCCCTTCCAGACAAGGATGACTGAACGCAGAAAGCTGCGAGTTTGCATGGGGTTTTGAAGAAGGGTTAGAGAAAACTAGAAGGGGTCGAATTCAGGAGCGCACAGGATGGAAAGACTCGCGTCCTCCCGGGGGTTTGCGTTACTCACCGGATATAGAGATGTCTAAGCCCAGCCATCACTGAAATTGCCAGAGTTTACCTCTTCCGCTCTTTCCGCCGCGCTCCATCTCCCTCTCCCATCTTTCTTTCTACCCCGATCGTGCTTTCCTTTCCTCAGCATGGAACTTCCGCCCGTAAAATGTTCGACTCCTGCCTTTCATTCTCCGGCTCGTCCGCCCGCGGCTTTATTACAATGCGATTGTATTATCAAGATTTCAAGACTAGAAGTATCGGTCTTTTTCTGAGCTTTTCTCCTTTCTGCTTCTTTAAGCTTCTCATATTAATCCACCTTGTCGGAGCTGATTTCACGGAGAAATCGATGAATTCTCTTTATCAAATTACTTCGCAATGTTTATCCGACTATTAATGATCATATTACGCTTACTGTGCCATTGTTTTTATTTTGCCTGAATTTAGGTGTTACAAATAAACTCTTTTTAAAACTTTTATTTATATAAATAATTTATAAGTATTATAAATTAATATAAATATGTATATGTATATTATATATATTTATATCATGAATAAACATACATACAACACGTGTGCACAAACATATAAATATAGTTTATTAAATAAAGAAATAAAATGTATATTTGCTGTGGACATAAATCAAGAACACTTCTTTCAACTTTTATATTTTAAAAATCCATTGAAAAATTTTTATTATTACATTTTATTGCTTTATGATTGTGTATATGAACGTGCGTGTTATATGTATGTAAATGCGCGATCGATTAGACGGTCCTTAAATACTAATCGAATTTCTCGTGATCTCCATTTCTAATTCATTGGTTATATTATCATACCACACTGATTTCCGCCGGTTGATGTAGTTCTCGATGCGTGGGTAGTGACGTTCAATATCTAACAGGAGATGCGAGGAATATCGAAGATCGGAGACGTCGAGTTCGTATGTGACTTGTAATCGCATCGAATGCAAAATCCGATGTCGCGATTCGGATTCGCTACGAACAACCTTAAAAGAACGATGCTGCTGTGTTGCTTGTCGCACGTATTTCTTTGCGTTCCTCGCGATTCACGGCACGCACATCCGAGGACGAATTTACGATAAGCGATAAGTTTACCAAATAACACTTCTTCCGATTTTGACCATGACCTTTAACGCGCCGTTCTCAGGTTTCATTTCTTAAAACATGATCTGGTAACATTCTTTGTTCTTCAACTTTTCTGCTTTTTTTTTTTTTCTTTATGAAGTCCGCGATCGTTAAAGAGGGAAAATCTTTTATTTTCTATTTTCTGAATTTTATAGAGAACCAAATATCGTAAGTGTTTTCTCTCCATGTTTACGTATTGGTATGTTATATTGAAGCATAAGTTCAGCTGTTAATAATGCACCTGTGTCGATTATTTACGACTTTTCTGTCGATAGCCAGACAGGTATGGAATATGAAAGACTAAAAGCAACGGCAAGAACACCGCTAGTGGAGAAGTCTACCTGGAAATGTCATAGTACATCCAGACACAAGTCATTCATATTTGATAAATTCCTTATCAATTTCTCTAGTACGATCATATCGCGTCGAAAATTTTATTTCCTTTCCTGGAACATTGTTAATCGTGTTACTGTTTATTTTTTAATTTTTCTTGTAAGAAATTATATTACCTTAATTTAAAAATGTTATTTCAAGATATAAATTAATGTCTCCTTTTTCCTCTTTGCTTTTTTATAGATGGTGACAAGGACAAAGAAGATATTCGTCGGGGGATTATCGGCGCCGACGACGCTGGAGGACGTCAAAAATTACTTCGAACAATTCGGTCCGGTGAGTACAAATATCGAAAAATTTATTCATCATTATTATACTATCGTACGCTGCAAAATTAAAGCTGATATGGACTTGACAGATTTTGTTTCAATGCATTCGATGATTACCGCGCAAATATATATAAAAAAAACGTTGAACAATTTTTTGATAATCTGCACTTCTAAAAACGTATGTTACACTTACAATTAACAATGTTGAGAGTTAAGATCTGATTATAAAATTTTTCGAGAGATCTCTTTATGAGATTTCATATTATTTTGAACTTATAAAATCTTCTATATAAAATTGATCGTGTACCAGCATTATGTAACATATTGCTGCGTTCCGCTGGAATCACGGGCAACGAGAGCAATATCATTGACTATCGTTTCAGTTGGTTACATTATCGATGTATCGCACATCCTCACCATTTCCTCTTGTGTCGCAAAATCGAGCGGCACTGTCGACGACTGTGATTCATGGGATTTACATTGTTTAGTACTTTTGCATATTTTATTGGCCATTTCGCGCGGAACGCTATTGATTTTTGGACGAACAAGTGCACTCATTTCCATTTACACGACGTCAACGGCGCGCGACGACAATTCTGCCTCGCTGCAGTTCCCATGAATTTTGATCGTTATGGCTCATAACAGTGATATCGAGGTATCGCTATTTGGATTGTTTCAAAATGCGTGACATAATATTATTTACGTGTGAATGATCTCATTCGCTCTGGTTGCCTAACTTGTTCATAGATTCACAGAAAGTCAATCTTTGTTAACCACATCATCGAAATTACATATTTAACTTTCGTCTCATCTTTCCGTTTTGGGATAATAAATATCAAAATGTCGTATGTATTTTGAGAATAATAACAATTCGATATCGTTGTATCGAATTGTTACTTTGTTCATGAAAATTTGTATTAAGAAAAATTAATATATAGATTAATATATTTTGATGTATCTTGAAAGCTGAGAGCAATCTTATCATAAGATCCATTTAGAAAGATGAAGAAATCTAGGACATTTTAGTGAATATTTCGAATGGCAGATCATGTAATTAAAAATTGAGCCACTTGGGACAAAAATTTTAATTAACTTTTATCGATTCTTGAAAACGCATTATTGTACGGATTTCTTCATCTCGATAATGATGATTGATTGAGTTCGAGAAGCCGGCGAATAGAACATACGCCTAATCTTCGATTCCAATCCCGTTGCTCTAAATTCTCACGATGAAATAATAATGACTGATTCTAATAAGCAAAATGGAATAATAGTTATTAAATGGAATAATAGTTTAATGGAAGTGGAAATTTTCGGTTATCTTATTTCCAAGCTAAAACCATATCGTAAAATTAATAGAATCATTATAGCTTTAACCATTTCGATTAAATACGAGCATTACTTTCGACAAGCGAGAAATTCATGCCAGTTGTTTTACTAATACTTTTTAACCATCGTAGTTCTCAATGAATATATTTGTATCTCATAAAATAACAACGGAGGATTAAAAAAATGTGTTTTTAAATATAAATAAATTATAACAATATTTGTGATGCCAGTTAAATCAAAAGAACGAAGGTAACAAATATAGCAATTAAAACAATCGTTAATACCATCAGTTTTGTGGGTGTACTCAGATCACTTGTAGCATACAGATTTTACAATTGACATTTCGACCTGTAACCATAATTCGTCTCGAATTAGTCTAACGCAATAAAAACTAGCATGCCACGTATGAAGATCGCGATAGCGTATTTCCATTACGGCGAATCAGATTCCTTGTCATGGTCAGACATGCATACTGCGCGGAACGTTAAAGTCTGCAGCGGAGCGATCGTCTATG
Source organism: Tetramorium bicarinatum (assembly GCA_928718305.1). Classification (NCBI taxonomy): domain Eukaryota; kingdom Metazoa; phylum Arthropoda; class Insecta; order Hymenoptera; family Formicidae; genus Tetramorium; species Tetramorium bicarinatum. The sequence continues at coordinate 14,981,899 of OV788320.1, forward strand.
GGGAGAACCGATGCCGCTTATCATCGACGGCGGGGAATCGAGATACGGGAGAAATTCGGCATCGCCGAATGGTCGCATAATAAGACGGTCCTGGGTCGTCCGTTGCAGATGCAGCCGGCGGATATAGAAATTTATTGGAAAACTTGGTCGATCTCAGCCAGCGGGGAATATATGTCCGGCTCTCTCAGGTGACACGACGTGATTCCGAAGGATCGAGGGTAGTGGAGTAGGGTCGGCGGATGAAAGTAGAGAGAGAGAGAGAGAGAGAGAGAGAGAAGAAAAGGAAGTTGAGCGCACGACACGTTTGTCCGCGACTCGTGGCATGAGCTAGAAATGGACTTGAGATATCAGAGTTTGCCGTTATCTCTATCTTGAACCTACCCCTAATTCTACCTCTCCCCCCTCTCTCTCTCTCTGTTTCTCTCACTTTCTCCCTCTCTCTCTTTCTTGCTCCGTCTCTCTCGTTCTCGCACCAAAAGTCCTCTGTTCGGCTTTGAATACAGAGTTTCCGGCTCGTAGAGGCTGGACTTCTCCCTTCTGTGTATGTGACCCACATTGGAGATACCATCGGGCGTGAACGTGCGCGCTGGCGGACGTACATGACGCCATTTCGGAATTCGACTCCTACGTACGGTGCACACACGTAGGTATACACAAGTTTATGTCCACGCCCACGTGCATTCTAACGATGAGCGTGCACGATCGGGCTGTAGTCCACACTTAGACGATTTTGGGAGGCAACAAAAATGAAGGGTGGAAATTTAGAACCGCGCCATTTGCAAAGTATAATCGCAGTGTGTTTTCTCACGTAAGGCAAAGTACATGTTGACTGCTCCGCTTCACGTCCAATATTTATACCTTCGCGTTTGCTAATGTTGACAACGTACGCACGTGCTCGCGTATCACTATCACGAAAAATTACCATTTGCGTGTTTCATAAATTCGATTATAGCCTAAAAAACTTTTATTTTCGGTACGGCTACCAGCAGATGTTGACAATCTGACGCGAGTTTACAACCGTAGGACTGTAAAGCACGTTCGTGCCTGGAACGTAAACACGAGTGCGCACACAAGTGCGAGGCAAAGTACTGCCGTTTTATCATGCGCCGGTTTCTCTTCGGGTCATTCCGATGCTCCATCTCGCCAATATCTATCTGATTCCACTTTTGCTCCGCGAAAGCACGAGAGGGGGGAAGCGCGAAAGCGGGAGATTTCTGTCGATGAAATAGCTAGACCGCGAGGCAACTGATAAAGCTAATGGTATTGCCAGGATATGCGTTATACTCATTGCACGTTCCGGCTTATGAAACTTTTCAGAAACTACCATTTTGCTCTTATACTCGAACAATGTATTCATGACGGAGAAATTCGTGCATATTTTTTCACATATATATTTAGTTCTCTTTGAAATATCTTATTCAGATAATTTAACTTTTTTTACAAATTACACGAGTTTTTGAAATCTCGATCAACTAAGGTCTTAATTTAATTAAGTTATAATTCGGAAAATATTATCCAAAGATAAATCTGCTATTATAAAACAGAAAAGTAATCTTTTTTATAATACACAGTAAAAAACGTTTTGTATCTGTGTTAGAATTTTTCTGTATAGAAAGTTTTGTGTTAAATTTCTAACACGGGTATTAATTTAACATGTCGTTGTGTTACTTAAACTTTTCTATGTAAAATTAATATTAACTATTTTTAAAATTTAAAATAACAGAATTTATATGTAAGTGCATGAATTCTTGGTAACATATTTTATATATTAAAGTGAACAGATAAATTATGTTTTCTTTTTATAACTTTTCTTTTTATAACTTTTCTTTTTATAACAGTTATCATGTGTTAAATTGACATAATTCTTATATTATTCATTTTATGTTATAAAAACTTATGTTATAAAAAGGTCAAAATAAAAAATAGATACTTCTCTCAAATGTTAAAATAACATTTTATCTCAGTTATATTTGACATAAACTTTGATTTCTGACAGTGTCCAAATGTTAAATTTTTGTGTTAATTTCTTACATATTATTTTTGTTACTTTTCAACACACTTGCTTTATGTTAAATTAACACAAAAATTTGAGTGGATTAATTGGGATGTGTGTAAAATTTAACACAAAAATTTTTTACTGTGTAGTATTCAATACGCGAGTTTTCTACAAGGTTTCATTCTAATATTAATGTAAAGAATTTTTTATTTGCGGAACTAATATAATCACAGGAGAGTAATTTAGACTTTCTGCATCGAGGAAGATTGTTTGACAGTTTGACTTTTATCGCTCCAATTTTTGCTCGTCCGACATCTTCACAATCTTAGATATTATTACAACGTAAGTTTAACTAAATAAAAGGCTTCCACTATGAGCTAGTTTACGCACACGAATGTTAACAAATATCTACGTGACAGGAAACTCGCTGTCGTCGTTAGAATTGGGAAAGAGTCGAGTATAATAGTTAGCGTGAATGCAAATCTCGGCCCGATATACATAAATTGGCGGCGAGCCCTGCCTTCCTCCGTCCCTCGTCCAAGGCCGGTCGCGTATCGTAGACCGCCGCTAGCACGCGATTTAAAACTTAGATGAGGCCGTCCGGCGACGTTACCTGAAAAATGAATGGATCCCCGAAGAGAGCGAGAGCTTAATTGCGCTCGCTCTCAACCTCCCCCGTCTTTCTTCCTTCATCGGCAGCCGAAGAGCCGGAAACGAGGATGGATGAAGCAGTAAGAAGGTGAGGGAGGGAAACGGCGCCGGTGGTTACCGATGGAAGGCCAGACCTCTTTGGCGCTGTACTTAACGGTCGACTTGAAATTAAGAAATTAAGAATTAATATGAACCTTAGAACCGGTCGAGTCCCGTTTCTTTCTGCCGGCAACGACCGCCGCATTTAATTCTCACGCCGAGGGATGAATTTTCCGCGGGAACGACCGTTCATTGATCCGCTGCCGATGAAGTTTGCTCGTTGAGATATCGAGGAGTGCCCGGTAATCACTGCACCCTTGTGATCGCGAATGACAGTCCTGAGAGCTTTGATGGCCGTTCCATTTTGAAAGCGCAAAATAATGTGCTTTTCTATTGTTGTATAGTGTCGCGTTAACTTTATCACTTTGATAAAATCAGATATGATCGGTTGTATAAGAATCGTAAACTGCAAATTACCTTTTCGTAATTTCGTGCTGGTATAATACAATTCAATATTAATTTTCGAAGATAGTACAGTAAAAACAACAATATTAACAGTAAAAATAATCGTCGAAATCGAAATTTGCAATCATATCTCTCGAATCAATTATTAATGTCCTTTTGCAAATGCAATGAGACAGCAATATTTAATGATCATTTATTTCTTGATTAATTACAATCAATTACAGTCCGACGTACGAATCCGCTCATGACCAAAATTTCCGAGCAAAAGTAAACAGTTTTGCATTCTACGTTCGCTCGCATTTCTCTCACCGCGACTTCTATATTCATCAATAAATAATATTTCCAACGTTCGAATATTCTCGTTTTGTTCCTTTTCGCGTAGAATATTACCGCAGTCTACAATACATCACTTGCAATCGCGCGCACGCTTCCAATATTCGTTCGCCGTTTCGTTTTCACCTGTAGAACACGGGGGCAGGAGGGGGAGGTGATAGGGCGAGTGGTTGGGGGGACAGGGGAGGCCCGGGGACTTCTGGGAGTTCTCCTGCGTCTGCAAACCTGCGCGACTGCGTGGCTGAATAAATAAATTTAATGGCGCTTGTCACGTAGCAAAACGGGATAAATTCCGGGCGTCTGACAGCCATTTAAAACAATGCCGTCGCGAATACACGCCATTTGTAACCCGGTGCTTTTGTTTCACGTTGCTATTCATTCCCCTGCAACCCCCTGCCGCCGGTCCCCTTCGTGCCGCCACCACTACCGTCACCTATTCTATATCCGCCAACATCACCATCGTTCGACCAATCCGCGAACCGGGAAAGCCACGCCGGCACGTTGGTAGCGGACTGTGCTGTCGGATTCATGCTTCATTTTTTATCCCCGATAAAAATGCAATTAAGGCTCTTTGATAAGGCTCGAGTCGTGCCCATTGTACCCCTTTCTCGACCTTATATCCCGATCCCATTCATCCCGACCAGTTGGAAATGCAGCGGCCATTATTTGCGCGGAGAGATCGCTTACCGTGAAATGTCAACATCCTTCAGTTCCTCTGGATGCAAATCCTGCTTGATAGCAGCACGTTAAGCCGTACCAGGCGGACTATACAGGCGTCTTAATTCTCATTTCTTTTTAATTTTAATTACTTTTCAATGCAAAACTCGTGCGTTTTTTTTTTTCTCAAAACAGCGAAGAATAAACTGAATGCGAAAAATACCTCATTACCATCTTTTTCATTCTGCATTTGTAAAATAGCTTTATTTATTTTAACATGTTTATTATTATGTTCATATTAACATTCATTAACAATTCCTAGAAAGAGAAAGAGAGAGACTGCAGCGTTTTCTTTCTTCTATAAAAAATAATATATATAAATTGTCAGATTAAATAATCTATAATTTTTATGAAATAATATATTTTTCGTATTTATCTGATTGAAATTGAATTGTCTCATACGTAATGATTTATCAATTATGTTATTAAGATTGCCTAGAATCACGTAGGATCGAGAAAAACCGATTGTCTGAAAAACATTCAGTCAGATTTTGACAATAATTATTCTTTTTCGCTGGTATCCTAAAACGCGCGCCGAGTTCGACTCAATTTTCGCAGAGCGAATTCTCGTATAAGCGTCTAAGCTCGCAAAAATGCCCGGGGATTAGTTGCTTCGAGAGAGGGAAAACGGGCGGATAGTCGCGTAACAGCACTTCGCGAGCGCTTTTTTCCCGTCGTCGCGACGTAACCGCCGTATATCACGTTATGGCGCTTATCAGACGGGCGTATATCTCGGGCGTTTCGCGGGCGTGACGACGGGAGAACGGCGGAGGGAGAGAGTCGAGAGAGTGTAATTCCGCTTCTTCTTTCGAAATTTCTCAGGCTCGAATGGCGGGTGCCAGCTCGACGCGATGCCGCTCGCGCGCGCTGGAGCATTCCTTCTTCGGGGATGAAGGGAACCAACGCCCGTTCTCGCTCCGCCGAGGGTGCTCGGGCGTGCGGAATGAAATTTATGAGGGTCCTTTATTCCGGCACTTAAAGGGACGGGGGGACGGAGGGGGGAGGGTAAGGAGGGAGAAGGGAGACGCTCGACTTAAGTTTGAGCAATTTATTAATTTCCCCGTATTTCGGCACGACCGTGGGCGACGCGTCTCGTTCTCCGTCCCCTGAAAAAGAGATCACGCTCTCTCGCCCCCTTCCCTCCTCCCCTCTTCGACTCGAGTGTGCGCCCCGTTTCCTCGAGGCCGATTCGTAGGCGAATCGTACATCACGCGCGTGTCACGAGAAGAAGTTTAACGTCGCCCACAAATCGTGCCGCGCGCATTTTTATGCTCCCAGTCGAGAAAGTCTTAAATCCACCGAGCAGATGATAATTTATTACCTTGTTACATATGTTATTTTCATGCTCATATCACATTCACAACGGTATTTTCGTCTGCGTTGAGTCGTACTGAATTTTGCATTCATAATTAATATTCATTATATTTGGAACTTCGTTACGGTTAATCAGCATCTTGAGTGACCTAATTCGTATGAGAGGTGACAAGTTGCCGCAATATTTGATGCTATTTTGATAGCGTACTGATGTTTTAATAACTCCTTAAAAAATTTATCTATTATTTTAGAAAATTACGTCCTTCGTTGCCTTCATTGCTTCTTTAAACATTTTGTGACAGCTACGCGAAACCAGCTATTGATTTCGTTCGGAACATCTTGGTTCGCGAGATATTATCCTCCCTCCACCCCCCCTGATAAGCTCGTCGCACGATTACTACACGCAGCTTTTGTCTGGCGATGCAAGCATCATTAGCGTCGAGCGTAATGAGCACGCTAATCACCAGCAGACCGCGCGCTGTGTGCTGAAGCACCCCAAGAGAGAAAGAAAAAAAAACTACGTTGGGACACGTGACTACGAGAGGCAGAACGAACAAGTACCAGAAATATATGTATGTTACGCGTGAGAGAGAGAATTGCTTTATTAGCCTCCTCTCGGCTGTTAAAATTTTACAAGAGTACGATAGAATCTGCGCTAATTGCCATTGGCTTACGAATCTCTGTTATTTACATCATTAATTACTTTAGCTTTAAAAATAATAGGAAAGTAGACTAAAATAATAATAAATCGAGAGAAAAACAAGAACAGATATAATTACACGAGAAGATAGCGCGGAGAAACAATATTTTCTAGACTCCGATCTGTTACGCACGCATCTGTTACAACGTATCGAAATGCGAAGGTGTATATTTTCAAAACATATGTGCACAAGTATGTGTTATAGAAAGTATAAAGCAAATAACATGATGACATGGACAACATCGATGCTCTGAGCGGCGCATTAGATCATTGTGCAACAAATACTGTTTTGCTGATTTATCTCGTCTCTTTCTCCGGGACGAGATTGAGTGTTGCCTAATTATCGCGATTCCGCTTTACGATTGCATCTCTTTCGAGCTTTAGGATTTAATTCATTAGTCACGTTGATTAACGCATTCATGATTTCGGTAATTACGTAAATGTAAATACGCCACTATTCATTTATCTGCGCGCATTATTATAATTAGCTGGTATTCATAATCCTTATCGTTTATCTGGCATCACAATTATTTACTTTGAATTTTCATTGTATATTATGTGTGTCAATTCTCATTGATTGATGCTGCAATATATCAGATATTTGTTTTATTGATGTCTGAATTAAAATAAACGAGCAGCAATGTTAAGAATTTTATATTGAGTTTAGCATTTCGCATGCGTGAAAATTAGTGGTGCTTTCAATTATAAATTACTATTACCTCTTTTGTAAATAATTTAATCGCATCCCTAAAAGGTTGAAAAATACCTATCATTCCTACTTTATTAGGACCCTTACATAACTGAACATATCTCAAAATCTGACGCTCTAATAAAGTTAAAAAAGCAACCCCCACTAAAACTATAATGCATACGTTTGCTCATTTATCTCTTTAAGTAAAAAAGAATACGGATTTTGAAATTAAACTAAACTGGGAAAAAATGAAGTATCTCCAAACTGTTTAGTTGAGGTATTTTTTAACAGCAACCAAGTATCTTGTTTAATGTAATAAAATCTTTAGTTGCTTCTATTAAATGTATTTTTCTGTTTTGTTCTTTAAACCAAACGATCTAACAAAATATAAGCAAATAACATATTTGTTCACAACAACTAAACAGTTTTGATGGGCATATTTTAACCAAAATGTTTTGTTGTTCCGACAAAAGTTTAGTTTATAAAACAAAACATTTTTCCCAGTGTATATTAAAAAATTAAAATAAATAGTATTATTTTACTACACAAAATCTGTTAAAAAATAATTTAAATACAAGTTTCTATAACGGACTTGAAGTGATACAGAGAGTCATGTATCTCTTATAATAATAAATTTATTTATTGTTTCGCAAGTTTAGAAACACTAGAATTGAAAAAAAAAACATTTCAGGTACCATTTACTTTATTATTGAAGTAGTTTAGTTTATTTTTCATTACTTTTTATCCGTTAGTTTTCCAGACCGAGTTCTATTTTAAGTTTGCACCATGCAAAATTAAAATGAAGTAATGTTAGAAATTGCATATTGGGTTTGGTATTTTGAGGATTAACGTTGCTTTGTGGTATATTTGTTTGTTCAGCTATCTCTGAGTTAAGAAGATTACTGATTTTGAGATTACGCTATATTTAACATAAAACCAAAAGTAAGTTTCTGCGCGTTATTTTACATCGCGGTTTCGCGAAATCTGTTTAGAATTGATTTAAATCCGAGCTCTGTTCTCGCAACGGGGTTGAGTGGAGCGTAAACCGGCAGCCATTTACATTCTCAGACAACACGGTCCGTGTTGCGCAAGTATTTGCCCGGCCGTTTCGGAACATGGAACAGACACGAACAATTCCGAGCGAAGTGCCGTTTTAGCGCCGAACTCGTGCCGTTTTAAACCCGCATGTTTTGTTCCCTTATTTCCGCGTTAAGTACGCGCGAGAGGCGAGGCCGCTCGTTTGTTCGCTCTTGTAATTACCGTAATTATTATCGTGACCGAAAGTTGCCGAAGTAATACGTAGAGGAAGATTCTCATTGCCTTATTACACAAGCAACGTAATATTTCACGAGCGTTCGCTTTATTTATTTGACTTACTTGAACTGAGAATTGAGAATATTTGCATTATTTTGCGGATCTCGTTCAAGAGTCTCATTTAGTTACATTATATGAAACAAATGTCTAGTCTTTAACTTTTTACGAAACAGTATATTTATTTTGACAATATAGTGTTTATTAAATCGTGTATATTTTCTCTATTAATATTCATAAATTTGAAAAGGACAAATTATGTGTGTATTAAAATAAATGATAAATATTTTATTCATTATTACATTGATCACTCTTATATTTTATTTTACACACTTGAGTTAATAATTTGCATTTAATCTTTAACCAACAATATTTAAAATCATCGTTTTATCGTCATTATATATCATCTCGTACAAATCTGCTAGATAATAATAGACCTATGTTAAAAATCAGATGACGTTAAAAATCAGAAGGTGCTGAGGGTAGGATGGCAGCGAGAGGTTGCAGTTAACAGTCCTGTTAAACATTAACTGCCGTTCTGCAGTTTTCCTCCATAACTTCAGGTTAACTTTGATTGCAGCTAACGGCCCCCGGGGATAGTACGTTTAAGAGGGAGCCAAGGTAGGACAGAGGTGCGCGGGAGGATAAAATAGGTTGATGAAGGAGAGCGCGCAAGAAGGAAAGGGAAAACCATGAGAGAAGGGCGCGGGGCAGGGGAAAGATTGGACTACAGGAGGCATCTTATAACTTCTTATAATTACTCAAGACTCGAGGGTTTAACTGCTGTTTAATTTCATTCGGCAATTAACCCGCGCTTTATCGGCGCTCAAAACACCTCGTGCCGTCGTCTCGAACGGCCATCAGCTATCGTTTTATCGTCCGCGGCGAAGTGTCTGCATTGTGCCGCGTGTCGAATTGAAAATGCCGAGAATGCGCCGATTGGAATTTTGCGAGAAACGAATGTTATCTGCGTTAAATGTTGTAAAAACAGAAAAAGAGAGAGAGAGAGAGAGAGAGAGAGAGAAAAAAACCAGCTCTGGCGTAACTAACAAAACGCGCAATAATTCGGGACCAGACATTCTTTAATGGACTAAATCAACACCAAACGGCGATATGATATACAGAAATTTTATTTGACGCTATTAATTTCTACGCTCCGATGTCGGTGCTTGCGACAACTATTCGTGCATATGTCACAAACGGCATAGTTGAATAGGTGGAATCGCATTTCCGCCAAATAGCTATTTCTGCCTCCCGCGAGAACACGTTTCGGCCGAATGCGAAGGAACACACCTACAGCACCGCTGTAATTGCAATCGTCGCGGTGGGCTGTAAATTAAAAGGCAGACAACGAGCATTTGCAGCTGACAAGTAATGAGGCGTATAATGATTTTATCGGGCAATTGCCGGTGTTTCATGTTGCAATGCCGATTGGACGAGAATAATGGTTCGTCCGCATGAGGCATTCGATCGTTGATTGCCCATTCGGCCCGTCTGGCCCGGATGCACGCTGCGTTTGACCGCCCCGACATCGTTTTTCCCCGACCTTTCGAAAAGGGATATAACTATGAGTCGTAGTTGTGTCCCGCACCAAAATCCTACTGCATAATGCCCAATCTCGTATCGGTACAGTGCAACGTTTTCGAATCTGCTTTCAGTAATCCACTCGTACATCATTTTTTGCTAAGGAAGGGTAGATTCTAAAACGGTCAAAGGATTTACGTTTTTATATTAGACTGTCGTTTTTCATCTTGGATCTCATTGTGTCTATCGGAATTACCGTTCTTCAGGAAGTTGATACAAGTAAGTTAGTAAAGCTGTAACTTAATCGCATCAATAATTGTTGGATTAACGGTAATTATGAATGTAGATAGAACGGAGCGAAAATTAAATTGTTCAACTCTCCCCCTCTCTCCCCGCGCGCTTGCAATCAGACGCCTTTCTTGCGGCTCGACTCTGCGTCAAATTTTACACGCGCTCGACGCGGATTTGCATATTCGTCGAAAGTAATCCACTCGAATTAATCTAATTAGTCGGAAATCGCAATGGCCGTAGACGCGGAAGAGAGGACGAGAGAAATATAGTTGCCGAGAGGAATGAGCGAGGCCACTCTGCATATATAGAGTGAGAGATAGAACGAGCCGTTGCTGGCATGTTGGATTCGCTTCTGGTGAAATTTGTTTATGCAAATAATTCGCTACAGCTATGTAGAATCGTTGGCCGTGCTGCTTCTCTCCTTTTCCGTCCGACTCCGTCGTTCATTCGTATTTCAAGTAGTACAGCCGCAGTAGAATCGGACTTTCTTCATTCGTCTCTCACGCTGCCGAACTGGAACGTCGATTGTTCGAAATTAACAGTGTTATTTCGAAATAATCATCCCGAAAACGTACAAATATGCATTCCAGTTATTTTTGAAAATGCAATAGCTAGAATTGCATCGATATTTTAGAGAAATTAGTGGTGGTGGGATGCGCGCGCTATTTTAACAATTACTTTCACACAATTGTGAAAAATCTCTTACGGAAGTTGATATTTTCGTTATTTGTCGTTTCTGATTTTACTGCTAGATCAATTTTATTCTCAGATCAAATTTAATTTTGACACGAATCGACGCGGCGTGAAAGTGTTTTCGCACCCTTCGAAATTCAAATGTATGAAACTTCTCGGTGCCTGCGGGAGAATATCTCAGTACGGAAAACGACGTCTAGATTACGAGTTTATCTAAATGGCCCAAGAAGGCGATAGATGTGGTAAAGTGGCGCCCAGATTATAGGGCGAGCCACCATGACCAAGCCATAGGCGCTAGCTAAGGAATGTTTATGGTTTCGTGAAGGAAAAATTGTGTTCTCAGGATAAACTCAAGTAGAATGATTTATAAAGGTTTCTCGTGTCTTTTGCAATGTAATGAGTAAAAATAACAAATAAAAATAACAAATCATGTCCCTGAATATCATGGGTGTAACATAGATATGCTATTAAAAGAGAAATGGGATCATAAATTTCCAAACAAGAGACTTTTACGTTTAAGTTGAACAAACAAAATTGAAGAGACTGAACAATTAGGTAAAATAATATATTTAAATGAATGTGTTCCGAATAGAACTAGTTTTATAAAGATGTATGAAAATTCAATGATAAAAATTAAGGAGTTCTTTGAAGAAACACGACGTTAAAATTTTCAGTAGAAAAAACCCACGATAAACTCATCGAGAAATACACGGGTTCGAGGCATCTTATATTTCCTGATAAGAGACTGCAAGCGAGTTTGCGTTGGAGAGACGAGATCACCCTTGGCAAGCAAGTGTTTTCATTCGGAATGTAGCGACGTTCGTTGATCGAAATCGAAGCCACCGCTGGAAGATGAGGTTAAAATCCAATAGTCCGGCACAGCCCTCGGGGGGCGTTGAAGGTGACGGGGGACGCAGGGGTTTCGACGTGGGACGGCACCCTTCGAATTACGAGCGGATGACGAAATTTTGATTTTCTTGGCCGACGGTGCCCTCGCTCCCCCACGTTCCGTTTTCGTTTATTTGATTTTAAACCACGACGTGGCGACCCTTGTGACCCTCCGTCGACTATTTCATCGCAACTCCTTCCTCCAATTTCGCGCAGAGGGTTGTGCGAGAAAACGCTTCTCTACGAAATCTCTTGCTCCTTTCATCGCCTTCCTTCGCGCCGTTACTTTCCGGTCTTTTGGCGCGACCATAATCCTGAAGAATTTCGTCGTTCTAAAAGATTTAACTAACGCGACAATAAAAATTTTATATTGAAATTTTATGACACGGATATGTACATAACAAAACGCGTAGCTTTAGATGGATATTTAAAAAATAACGTATAATTAACAGAATATATAAAATTCAGCCACAAATATTGAAAAAAATTGAGAAATTAATTTCTCAATTTTATAAAGAAAATATTAAAATGTTGTACCTAATATAATTTTTCGAAATATTTCATAAAATCTCTCATAAATATATCACGTTATCGCAATAACGTTATTAATAATGATTCTTGTTGCAAGCGACATGAAATAAACGTCATTTAATTTAGTTGACGTATGTTAAGATATATGGGCGGGATGCAGTCTGCAATTTTGTCTCTTGGGATCTGGAGGCTTCTGATGGCGAAATCCTTTGAGTACGAACCCGCAGCAGGATCTTCTTAAGATTAGTTGTTGGGTAGGTTAAGTTTCAGCCTGCAAACAAAGCAGTCCTCCGTACTTATCGCCGCTTGGAGTATTTTACTTGTCGAGCGTAAATAACTGTCGACAGAGACGGAAAAAGAGAGAAACGGAGAGAGAGATAGAGAGAGAGAGAGAGAGATAAAAATTTGAATTCTATTTAGCGCATATGTCAAATATGCAAATTGACAGAATAAAGTATGTTAATTTTACAACAAATAATTCTACGCATAACTAAAATAATTAAAAATCATGGCCTGACAACTGCGTTGTATTTATTTCATGCATTAGAAGGAAATGTTAAAATTAAAATTTTTATTATACATAATTATTTTTGTAAAAAAAAAAAAAGAAAATATATGTGTTGTTTAAATCTTGATTTATTAACAAAAGCATATAATTTTCTTGAATAAAATTTAGATGAAAAATTTGATAAAGTCGAGAAATTGATTTACTAAGGTTGGAAATTCAACGTATCGATTATTAAAGTGCCTTCATAATCATTGCTCGTTTTCGTACATTGCGTATATAAAAGTTAAAGTAAATAAGCAGAAAAACAAATTATTTAACTCCTACATTAAACGTTAGCTCAGTGGTGCGATTTTATTTATTTAAAGGAATGTGCAGAGCTTTTCCTCAGAAATCAATACCGCATCAATTTATTTTCCATTTGCCGATTGATTTACTTGTTTTTCAAAATTACTTTTCAATCGAAATTTTATATTTTGCGTATGAAAATCAATATATAAAAAAAGTTTCTTTTTATATTAATTTATTAAAAGTATTAATATTAGTATAAAGCATATTCAAGAATCTCGTTTAATAAAATTTATTAAAAGAACTAAAATGCCACATATAAAAATCTAATATAGAAAATATTTTATAATTTATATTAAATTTATGAAGTTTCTTTTTCCTTTTCTTTCTTTTGTTGTTTTTTCGAAATTTAGATATAGATAAAGATAAACATTAATTATTCGCTGTCTATAGTTTTAAAATGGACAAGTGGCAATGATTTCTTCTATTTACTTACGCTTCATAGCTCTATGATTTTTCCGCAACGGTGCTTTGTCGCGGCGTATCCGACCGCTTCCGGTACGCCTGGGTCCGGAAACAAGATGGCCGGCACCGACGCAACCGTGATGAAATATTAGCGGAAAAGCTGGTACCAGGACGAGAGGGATATGGATACTGGGCCCCCGGGAAATTTCGGAAAATCTTTCTTGCTCTCCCCCCTAATTCTCGACGGTAGCAATATCAGTCGTCTTGGACTTTCTAGGACATACTTCGGTTCCGCCGGAAGTGTGCACCTTTAGTCGTACTCGTATATAGGCTCTACATTCATCTTGGCACCTCGTGCTTCACTGCGCGGAATGCATACAGCAGCGGTAACGGTGAAAACTTTATGAAGAGCGAGAAAAGAAGCAGAAGGATCTATATTTCTTATCAAGGAAATCGAGCCGTTCCTAAAATGATTGAAAATACCAGAAGAACATTAATTCAACTGGAAACTTTCTTTAAAAGAGATTCATCCATAAATTTGTATAATGTATTAATATTTAATAATGTATTCAATTTGTTTAATACTAATCGATAAAAATAGAGAGCATATAATTGCAGTAAAAATAGAATATAACAAATTCCAAGCAATACATTTCTTTATGTTATTATAAAAATATAATTTTAAAAAGCGGATAGAAAATAGTAGACGGATGACGTTTATCTTGTTGCAATCATGTAGCTGCTAATTTCGATATAAAATCTAAGAACTGTTACGTTGAAGTTAAAAATATATAGAGGTGAGGAGTCATTTTAAACTACGTTAGTAGATCTCGCGAGAGTTCATTCGTAGACAGAATGCGGCGAAAAGGTCGGCGGAGTTGCATCCCCGTTGCGAACCCATGCATTTTTAAAAGATCATATGTTTCGGTTAGACCACGCCAAGGGTACATTTCACGGACACGTTGGCGTGCCCCGTTAATGCTCACCAATGCAACAAACGCTACCTTGCCCGACCCACGATGTTTCTAAATAAATATTTCACGGAAAGTAGAACTTATGTTTCGGGGTACAATTGGCGCGCGTATACAATGCATGATGTACGATTAAATAAGAAAATATAAAATAGGTCAAGATAGTCTGGTCGCAACGCATGTTGTTCCTCTTCTATTTAAACGAACTGCAAAACCATTGATCCTTGAATCAGAGTTCAGGTTCCACGTCGTTTTCACAGAAAAGCTTTAATGGGTAATAAATACTTATATATGTACAAAATTATGTATTGGTTTTCTCTTTAGCGAACTTACGTAATTTGGATTAATGTATTTTTCTTATATGTAAAGAAATAAATATGGTTGAAAATTTGTAACTTTATAAAAAAAGAGATTAATTCAATAGACGAACGCTAAAGTAATGTATTTATTAATCGAGAGATTGAAAGTTCGTTATTAATGAAAGAAAATATACAGCTATGATTATTTTAAAATTATCAAAGGAAATCGTTAACGTGCGACGTGCGATGAATCTAGTAATATTGGCAGAACTGATTAGCTTCTTCTTCATGAAGAAGCAACGCGCCGCGATTATAATGCTCCAAAAGCCACGATAATGGTGATTCATGGATCGAGGAATTGCGACTACGCATCGTCAATGCGGTAGATAAGTTCCGTGGAAAATCCGACGTTTATTTAGCTTCGACCTTCTCACTGATAAATAATTCTACGTTCCGTGAATCCTCTTTCTCTCTCTTTCTCTCTCTCCTTCTCTTCCTTTCTCATTCCCTCGCTTCTTCTTCTATCATCCCCGCTGCCCAATAGATGAATCGAGCGGACTCACGCAAGCGCTTCTTCGCTTATCAAACGAATGTCCATTATTCACGCGTTTGCGAAACTCGGCCTGGTTTTACAATACTTATCCGTCTCGTGGTCGGGTTTATGCACGTTCGTTCGATCGACGGAACGATCGATCGAATTGGCAAGTGCGGTCACGACCGTTGTTTTTCACGGAATGACCGCATACCGGCACGCGTGCATCTGATCGTTGCTTTCATATATATTTTTTTTATTTTTCATGCCTCGTTTTTCGTATTTTCATTCTTGTCGCTCGCAGAGTGAATAAAATATACTTTGTATTTCAAGAACATAAATCAATATAAAACATTGTAACTTACAATTAGATTAAAATTTACAATTTATAAAAATAAATAACAATATGAATAAATGAATAACCGATCAATAATCGACAGAAGAATAATAAAAATTTCATTGATGAGAAACTAGAAAGAAAAACGCTTGAAGTGTAAAAGTATGTACATTTTGGCATTAAATTTCAATCACATATATAAATAATAAAAAGAATAATATAATGGATAATAAACAAGAAGAGAGATATTATTGTTGTATTATAATTAAAAAATAATGTTGTCACATAGAATGTTGATGTTTTTTCTATATATTATTTTTAAATGATTTAAACTTCAACTAAAAATAAAAATGAGACAAAAGTTACAAAACAAAGCTAATAACATCTTATCGGAATATAATAAGTAGAAAAAAAAATAGGTAGAACAAAGAGTATCGCAATCTCGCAGAGAAAAGTTGCACAATGACGGCTTGAGTAGTCCTAACGAATGCACGAGACGTTCTCTTGCAAGAATCCGATTCGAAGAACCGAAGACGGGGGATGCAGGCGCGTTCTTTTGACGCCCCCTCATGGCGCGCATAGTTGGGAAAGTCGGCTCGGCGGTCTCGAGGGAGCCTAGTTCGATTTTCATTCCGAGTGAAGAAGACTACAATTCGCCGGCGGCCACGTTTTCCAATCTCTTCCATGGGCCGGCCGTCGTCGCTCGTCCGAGGGAACGTCGCCAACTTCGGCGTCTCGTAGGTAGGACTGCACTCACTCACTCTTTCTCCCTCGAGGGAAAAGGGTAGCATTAAGGTGGAGTCGCGAAGCGTATCTCGACGTGCAGGAGTCGTTCCTGCGCGGCGACAGAGGATGAAAAGCGAGCGCCGCGCGCATCGACTTCGGTCTCTATCGGACCAGCTGCTGATTCAATATTCGTTTCTGTGCGGCATAACTTTCCATTTGCATGCGTCTTGCCCAACCAACTCCCAGCGCCAGCCCTCCGCGCGCTTTTCGCAACCACCTCGCTCCCTCATTCTCCTTTTCGCCGGTAACCGCCTTTTCGACGAGCGAGCTATCCTATCCTACCTACCCGCGTCCAGAGCGCGAGCCGGTAAATGTCGACATGTGTTGCATAATATCGAGATATTTTGATACCCCGCGCCAACGGCTTGGGTCCCGGCGATATTGTGGTATATTAAATCGAGAGCTCCTTCGAGAGAGCTCGCGCTAAACCCCTTGGTACGCTAGATTCCACAAAGAGGAAAAGCGAGGGACTTTCCGCACTCGGCTCGTTCGCGTGTGCGCGCCCACTCGATCACCGTTCGCCTTCATCGGGAATTGGATTCGATTTTTGTGCGAAAATAAAGATGAATGGCGTGCCCAGGTTGCCGCGAACGATGCTCGCGCTCGATACCGAACATTGCTTCAGATACGATCGATTAGATATTACAGCGGCATTACTTAATTTCCATGGTCGACATACGTTAGAAAATCTAAAATAAAATATTGTAATCTATAAAATTAAGAACAAAAGTCAATGTGTTTGATGAGACATTTTCTTTCGCTCTTTATATTATTTTTTAAATTCATTTTTACAACGTCATCCGCTCAGCATTCGAAATGGAGGATTTTCAGTATTTTATTTCATCGAATGGGTTTTTGATACTTTAAATGCAAAAAAGTGATTTGAAATTGTACACGATTATTGTACGAAAATAAAGATACAGTCAATTAGTCCTCCAGCTTCATGCAAATTTTATAACGCTTTTTGCAAAAATTGCCGATTTTATCAAGACTTTTGCATATTTTTATTCATAATTCATATTCTAATAATTATTGATGGATTTCGTATAATCTAACATTTTTAATTTTAATTTAACGTAGTTATTTTTATATCCTGAAATGTTAGCAATTTTTAAAAGCACTTCGAAAATTTAAATGTCAAATATAATTTCTGTTAAAGAATATTTTTGAATCTAACTTATTATTAAGTTTAGTGAATTAATTACTAAGAGTTAAAAAAATGAAGTTTATAATAATGAAAGAGATTCGTATAATTAATTATCTGTATTTATAGTACGGAATCGTATTATCGCACACTTATTCTTCACGATAGTATGACTTGATTCGTTTATAGATTTTCCTCTCTTTGAGACAATCCACGCGATGCAAAATCAGCGCAATCTCTTTGAACAAAGACGAGTCGGCGAAGAAGGCTGATGCTATTTGTATATCAAACGAGTTTTTGTTCGAAGTCGATACGTAACTTCGTTCGCCTTGCGGAGCGCGCACTTCCGTTTCTCCGTGGGGTGAGCCCCATCTTCCGCTAGAAAGTTCCAATAAATCCTAACAGAAGTGTTGACGACGCCGTCGGCGTATCCGGCTGTAATTTTCACAAAGAATATTAGCGAGGAGAACGTATGAGGCGTATTTTATTCTTTTTAGTATAATTTTAATTGAAATTGGATATATATTATTTATGTGTGCGTGTGTATGTGTGTGTGTGTCCATTTTCTTCTTCCTGTACTCTGTGGAACTCACAGTTTCTGCGGTGCAGAGACTTAAAGTATTAAGAAACGATTAGCTTTGCGAGATGAAGGCAATATACGATCGCGGCGGCGATTATGCTATCGCGACTTAATTCGAAAAGTTTGATGCGAGCACGGCGCTGTCGTGAGAGCATGGAAGAGTCACGGTGGTTAGCCGCAGACAAGTCCAATTTGCGATTTTGCAATTCCAATTGCCTTGGCTATGCAGATGCGGAGCTCGCGAGTTCTCCTTCGCCGTCCGCCGACTCTCGCGGTTCATCCTTCCCGCAAATCCTGACCCTTTAACGTGGCGAGACACTATCCACGTGCGCGAAACTCCTTTGTGGGATCCGTCTCCTCGATTTTAATGTACGTCCGACAGACTGGTGGAAGCACATTTACGCGCGCCGCTCTAGCAATAGGATGCAATCGGCAAAATGCGACGGCGACAAAGGCGAATAAAATCGAAATGCGACAATGTATCGGTAAAGTAATTTGTGAAGCGTTTAACAAAACTGTGATTATTATGGAATCAAAAATTTATACAAATGCTTTAGATACGGACAATCGTGCAGAATTATTATTTTAACCGAAATAAATGTGATTATTCAAAAATCAAATATAACTATCACAATATAAATCGACAAATGTAGTATAGAATAAAAATCTTAATAAAATTATTAAAATATTTTCGTCACAAAATATGTTGAGAAATACTATCATTAACATATTTATTTATATTATGATGTATGTCAATTGTCATTTTAATAAGTTTTATCGCCATTGTGAATACATTCTATGTATCTATTCATTTTTTCACCATTAATTTTGATCTTCTATTTAGGACATCGGCACGCAAGTAATCTTTAACTATAAAGATCAAGGATATTTTTCTATACTGAAGAAATGCAATAATGATTATTTATAAAAATGCAACATGAAAACGTATTTATATCATATGCACAGTTATTTTGCTCTCTCTTTCACAATTGTGTGTCAGAGGTCAAAAGCGCCGGACACGAACGGGAAAATTGAGAACGCAGCGCGTGATGTTGGATTCAGTTAGGCGGGTTATAAATTGCAAGTGCCCGCGAGCACCGAAGTCCCGTCGGAGGAGAGGGTGGAGGAAAGTTTTCCGCTGGCTCTCACTGGTAACTCGAAACTCGCGCGGCCGGAAAACGGAAAAGAGCACCCTCGTACATCAGCCTCCCCCACGGCCCAGGGCTCGCTTTTTCCCTGATTAAGGTGATGCGAAGAGTTCACGAAACGCGAACAGCAGCGCGTTTCGCGGAGTTTTGCTTACAGTCCGTTGCATCTGAATTTTCGTAAGGGCCTTCGCAACCGGACTCCGGGCTCTCTTCTGGAAAATAGTTAATGCCGTTTTTAGTTTTACGTTAACGATGTAATTCATTTAATTTTCTTTAACAGATGGCAATCGCTAGATCTTTCATAATTTATTCTTTTAGCGAACGTCATTTTTTTTACGATACGTTAATACAATTATATTATTATAATTGTTGCTAGATATCACAGCTATTATTACATGCATTAAAAATCTTTGACTCGTAAAGACATACAGTTCCCAAAAACATAGAAACATTGCGATACGTTTGTAATGATTTTTCATTTTGTGCGAGAAGAAAACACAAAAAGCCTGCACAACAGTCTGAGTACGTATCCAAGTGAAGTTTAACTCGGTGGTCGTTACGCGTATAAAATAATACTAAACGATTCTTTAATACATTCGTTGGACGAATACATTAATAAGATTTACGGCGTTGTCGTTGTACGTCATTTTGGTTCGCGGTCTTATAAATAACTTCAACTTCCCATCGCATGCATTATAATATATTATGCGAGAGCGGGAGCAGAGTGGAGCCGCGCGGTTCTTCCCCCGGCTAGTTTTTACGCCATAATCACGCAGTTAAGGAGATAAATATGACGTCAGTGGCAGAAGCTAGCAATGTGGTGCGCACATTAGGAAAAAGTATATCTTTCGCGCCCACTGTTTGCTCAGCGGCTGTGAGTTTAGCTGCTGGTAGAAAGTACAAATAATAACTGCAGGAGGTAGAAAGACGAAAATGTATTAAAAGGACGTCTGAGTAAAAAGTAATTCATGGAAGCGTATTAAAAGGATTAAATATGCACTCACATTAGTTATGTTAATTGCAGGAATATTCCGTTGTCGAGATGTCAGATTACGTTTGAGTAACCAAGAATTTCGATTGCATTTGCGCCGCGAATATCTTTTTCTCACGCGACGCGACGAAATAGTAATTCGCAAAGCGTCTAAGGTCGCTAATCAGTGCAAAGTCACCGTTTGAAAAATGACGCTCGATATCCTGAAATTTTCATAGCGAAGGGATTCGGACGGTATTCGTCCCGTTTGAAACGAATAAAGCGTAAACAGCGAGGGATAAAAGTCCCGAGGGATTATTAGAAGCTGGCCCACTCATCTGCTCTTCATGCATTAAAGTCGTCCGCTAATTGGATCGGTTCTCGCTTCCTTCCCTCCCATTTTTCTTCCGACTTTTCCTCCGCTACCAAACCTCCCTCTTTCTCTCTCTCTCTTTCTCTCTTTCTTCCCCGTCATTCTGGAACCCTTCAGGCCTTTTCTTCTCGGCGAGTGCTTGATGAGGGACGGAACGAGTTTCCCTATGGGGACGCTTTCGCAAAAGCAAAGGATGAAAAACGCGATCCATAATCGTCCGCGACACGAGCGCGCACGGTTACGATGCAGCCAGAGGGGACTCTAATCGGGTTTAGTTTATCTCGTGGAGACACGCGCTGTACAAGTATTAGATACCTGCATCCGTTCCCATCGCGCCCACCCTCCTGGCCTTCCTCCCAATGCTTCTACCGCAGACCGCCCGTCGCCCCACCGTCCCGGCCATCTTGGCTCATCATCTTCTGGAAGCAGTTGGATAGCTCGGTGAGCTAGGTGAAGCTCCGCTCTCTCCGGGTAGCTAACTCATAACTACGTCACATCCTGCAGGTAATTGAAAACGTTATCTCGCACCCGGCCGCCCTCGTTCTCTCTCCTATCCGCCAGTCGTGCACCCCGCCGCGCCTCACGGCGGCGGCTTGCGGGGTGCTACCCATCCCCGTGCCCAGAACCGGCTGGTAATTAACACTCCACCTCTTCCCCCCGCTCGGGTAACTCCTGGAAAACTAGTAGGAAAACTCGCGATAGCGCTCTCCGTCTGCTCCCACGTGCACTCGCTCCCACCCCCTCCTTCCTCCTCCCCCTTCTCTCTCTCTCTCTTTCTTTCTCTATCTTCTTCTCGTCTCCAATCTCTTCTTCCTTCTATCCACTCGTTCCATCAGCCCACCGTGCCTCTCGGTTAGCTGACACATAATTCGTAACCGCGAATTGTATTCAGCAGAAAATGGACTTAGAGTCGCACCACCTCTTTCTCACATTTTGCTCTCACGAGTGCACGTATTTATGAAGGAAAGCAGGAAATTCGAGAAATAAGTAGTTATCTACAATATGCAAGATTCTCTCTTCAAAGTGAGCGCAAGAAACGAGTTCATTGTTAATTAGAAGATTATAGTTTGAATATCAATTTAATCTTTTCAATGCCATATATTTAGTACGCGCGTTAATTTTCGTTGAGTATAGTGTATCATAAACTAACTTACAATTAATATTTGTTTAAAAGTTGAAGGAATTAAATTTAATAGAATAATTCCATTAGAATTTAATATTGTTCCCTTTCTAAATTGTTCTAAATTCTCTTGATGCACTATGCAAGCTAATTTTTAGTAAACATGTAAGAGCAATTAATAACAATTGATTAATAATATAATCCTGATTTTGAGAGATCTTCAATTTAAACGAGGAAAAATACAGTTATGATTAGTTATATTTTTTTTTATAATTTACCTAGGTTGTATTTTTATGTCTGTATTTAGGATATTAAAAACTTAACAATCCTAAAAATTTCAATTATAGAAAATAAATCGAAAATAAATATATACACGAACATGTTTCTGACATGGAGAAATGATCGATACTGAATCAGCGGCGGGGGCGGCGACGATGATGGAGGGGAGCACTATTATCATAAAACACGTACAATATGTGTGGGAGGAATGTCACGGGACACGATGCGTGTCGATGATGCGTGGGAGTTTCTCGTCTTCGGTCTCGCTAAGACAGGAACGACAAAGGGAGAGAAGGATGACACGCGGGGGATCGATTCTCCTGCCGTCTACTTCTGTCCTAGACAGTGACGAATGGAGGCCGGCTTTCAGCGAACTCTCTCGCAGTAGAAGTACCCTTCTCCTTTCTTACGTACTTTTGGACGACGTCCGACGTCGTTCCATTAATTAATGGGGAATTAGAATCGTTCTCGCTGCGCGAAAGAGTGAAACGGGACAAAAAACCGACACATCGGTGATTTCACGATGATGTGAGGGATTAATATAAATCTGAGTAAACGGTAAACAATAATGTAAAACGCTATCATAATAGATGAGAGATAATTACATCTTCATTCGTTAAACGGATTCAAAGTCGACTTCTAATAATGATTTTACGAGCAGCAATGCTCATTAGCTGTTACGACAAAAGTTTGGAAATCACTATCCTTCATTCCATTAAAGCATCAAACTTTTATCAGTGAAGTGAAAATTAAAGCTGACGAATGAAGTTCGATGAAGATAGACGTAGTGAATGACGTTCAATTTTTAATTCTTTGACTGCGTTTGGGACGCGATAGAGAATTCTCGCGAACGGAACACTGTGGTTGCGTCGTCGATATTTGACATCGCCAATCTCGGCATAAGCGATATCTCATGGCGGCATTATAATTTTCTGTCGAGGCCTCTTGCCAAGCCGATCTTACTGTTTGTCGACGCGCGCGAGGGACGATAATTCACGTCATGGCTTCTTAGCTTCTCCATGTCTCGGTGGTTTCGCCACTTGACTGTGAATAGCGAGAAGGAAGAGATAGAGTCAAGAAGAGAGAGAGAGAGAGAGAGAGAAAGCGAGCAAACCGGAAGCCTACTGGCTCCGTTCGTGGGCACCATTCATCAAAAGTGTCCACCCTGTCGTCATCTCTTCTCTTTCCTCTCCTCTGCTTCTCTGGCCTTCAATCCGCGTGACGGTAGTCACTTCTGTTGGCATCCTCGAAGGGCACACAGACCGCCACCTCCGCCGTCACCTCCGCCTAGCACCTCTCCGAAATGCCATTCCCATTGATTAATCGAAGCGAGGCATGTCGGGACTCGGCAACACCCTCCATTTCCTCCCTTATCCCCGTTAACCACTACTAATACTACCGACGATGTCGTCGACGACGACGACGACGACGACGACGACGACGACGATGACGGAGACAGGCTGCTCGCTAGTGCTTGCCATCACGCTTGCTCGTCACCCCATCAGCCCCAATAGAGGTAGAGGGTGCCATGATTTACCCTTGTACACGTCGGAGCTTCGATAGCACGATATCGACTGCCTCTTAGGGGGACGGCCTAACACCCCTGGGGGCCGATATCGTCGTCACTGTTTCGTATTCGTCAATCTTCCGTATTCTGATTGCGTGCTCCTCATTTCGATCAAACTATTTAAATATGAGCATTTAAATTGATACGGTTTTTTTTCACACTAATTACGCGGTTGCAATATCACGTTAATTAATTTCAAAATGTAATAATGACCAAGAAGTTAATACATATTCAAATAAATCATAATTATGTTGAAAAGAAGTGAAAGATAATGTTTCTAAGAGAGGGAGAGATAAGAGATTTATTCTCTAATTTGTATGTTCTCTAATTTTCTAACAACTCGAGAATAATTTACCTCTGGACAAAGTAAAATTGCCGTTTACCGTATGTTTATGTACGAATGTAAAATCATACGAATCAAAATTAACAAAGTTTAGCTCGGTCAGATCCAAGTTTCGAAGTCGACCGTTCTTCACGAACATAAATGTCATGCTCCGTGGATAATGTGATCTACGCCACGACAAACGCCGAAAACGTTCTTTCTCGATGGTACTTCGAAGTTCGCAAACGAAGTTGGTGGTTTATTTATCGCCTCGTAAAAGTAAATTTTCCATGTTACCACTACAAGGCGATCTATATCGGTTATATAATTTTCGCACTGCTCTCTACTAGGTTTCGTCGACACTTGAAAATATCTCGTCTGGCAGGTTGAAAAAGAGAAAAATTAGTCGAGATTGGAAATAAAATGTCTAGCAGAACTCTGATGATCGATGGTGTAAAAAAGCTCTCGTATGGATGCAATTATTGTATTCTCATTAACATATTGAGGACGTTTATAAAAGATCAGCGTATATGTATGTGTTTGAGAAAGAAATTACTTGCATCTATTGACAGAATAAAAAATCTATAATCGTAACAAATGTTCTAAAATATATCAGAAACTTATGGCTTTTATAATGCATTTATAATCTTACATCTCTTTACACACACACACACACACACACACATACACACACACATATATATATATATATATAGCTTTGAAAATAAAAAAATGAAATTAATGAGATTGAAATTGACATTCATTAAGTATATAAATGTTGTATAAATTATTAGAATGTGAAAATAACTCAATCATGTCAGCTATGTATTTCAAATTCGATCGCGATTCGTTCGTTAAGTTTTCGTGTGGAATGGAACACGTGGGCCATCACCCTACGGAAATTTCATTTCAAACATGAAGTAGAATCACGCGCCTTTTTTCCACTTGATTTATAGACCAATCCATAATCTTGGCGTACCTACCATGAATGATGCATCGCGTGGCATACGTCGAAATGTTCGAGAAGTGCATCAAGTTACCTCGAGTATTTTAAAAAGAAACGTATTTTCCCGAATTTTTCTTGTATTTTTCCTATTATGCTCTAATATTTTAATTTTGCGATTTTTTTTCTACAATTCTTTTTACTATATGCTTTGTATCTTACGACGATTCTCAATGTGTTAGTCTTTCATTGTCACCAAGTTCTAACAAGACGGTCTATCTCTATCGAACGCATTTTGTCCGTCAATATAAGGCGAATGCCGCGGGAAGCCCCAAGACAGTTGTCACCGGCTCGCGGAAGGCTCGTAGGAATATTCTACTAGTTCGGAACTTGTGTGTCACAAGCTGACCAACAATGCGGTGAACGGGGGTGAGAAGTAAAGCGGCGTGCGCGGACCGTCGGGCGACGGGCTAGCCCGCATAATGATTGAATTCCAGCGTGGCGCCTTCCGCGTATTTACCGGATGCACGGAATTTCGACGGGGCGCGAAGGAATTCCTTGCCGCGAGGGACAGTTTCGTTTCACGGCCCCTTGGGGAGCTTTGATTCCCTCTGTTACCGACACGACGCCGTCTTTCATCCCCGGCGCGCCGCGAGGAATTTATTCGGATTACTTTATCGCTGCTTTATTATCGTCGACATTCAAAGGAAGCGCTGTTAACGCAGACGGCGAATCGCGATGTCGCTCGCGGAAGCCGTTGAATATTTTATTCAAAGTTAAAAGTTACAATGAAACAAAAAAAAAGAGAAAAATTGTACTGGTAATTTCGTCATTGTTTGTTTAATTCGTGCTATTTGTCTACCTTGCTGTTATTTTTATTTAAACATAATTATCCATTAATGTATTTTTCCTAGTTACTTTTAATTTCTTTTTAATTGATTTATATTGCATTATTGTCTTCAGTGCTAAACGTTGCTAATTTTTATTTTATTCGTGTTTGATTTGCGGCTTTAATTGGAAAAATTCATTCAAGAGCAGAAAATTATATTTGGCATTAAATTATGCGACACAATACGTTGGCAATTTTTGCAAGTTCGGCAAATTAAGTAAAAATGGATATCGGTCTATGAACTGATTCTTGCGATACGTAATATGAAATATTTATACGAAGTAGAAAGATAAATTGGTATTGCGATTGAAGTTGGTTTAAATTTTTACCGAGAAGAGCTTTCCGCGCAAGATACTGTCGATCTTAACGTACCATCTTTTAAATAATTTAAGAGACAAAGCGTTTCTCTGCGACCATTTTCTTCCAACAATGTCGCTTGGATGGTATCGAGTTTCGGCTTTGCCACTGCATATAGCAGGCTTAGTCGTTACTCTGTAGAATTAGATGCTGCGAAATGCCCGTAATATTCTCGCTTTTTTCAACAGTCGAAGTAAGCTTCGTGGCCACTGTCATTCAAGAATAGTGAGCATCTCTTTAAGACCCTCGCTCAACTTTCTCTGAAAAATCCAACATATCTATTAGGAGATTGGATAGAAGTTTCCCATGTCTCGTGCACTGTGAATTTCAAGAATTTCTTTCTAAAGGGAGATATCCTGGACTGTTAATTACACTAAGTGTATCGCCAACAGCAACAATTTTCACTTAATTCAGGCATGCAAGCGCTGTTTTAATACGGATGCAACAGTTCTTACTTTGAGACATAAAGCTTCAAAAGTAGAAAATTGTAAGTTTAAAAATTTTGAAAAAGGAAAAATCTATATATTTGATAGATAAATTTTTATATGAACCATGCATGCCCCGACTACGCTCTTTCACAAAGTACGAATTCGTACAAATGATTATTCTCATTCACTTCGAAAAAATACATACCGGATAATATCGCGACGGAAAATGAAAGGACATGTGACGGCGAACAATAGAAAATGTTGTATTCGTCCGCGAGCAAATTTTCCACGTGGCCGTGATTTTACTTCCGGCGGACACGCCGATCGCGTGATCGCGTGTGTGCCTGGCGTCGCGGCACGTGATGACGAAGTAATTGCGCGATATTTACGGACGCAAGCAGAGGGTAAGAATATCGCGTCGTACGGCGAACCACCCTCCGGAGAATTGCATTGCTCCCTCGGTGCACCCGTCGTCAGCGTTCCACGATTGATGATATTATTAAAGGTGGAGTATATCGAGCGCGTCTCAATTTTATATCATGCTGATTACCGCGTTACGGCGTAATTCGACTTACTAATGAGTAATATCATTGCATTTTCATATCTATATTCCGGAATTATCTTTTATCTTTATAAATCAGAGGCAAAAATTATCCTTGATTTTAGAAGTGGAAGAAAATTGATAATAAAATTGACAGGAACTTTAGAATATAGAATCTTGCTGCCCGATTTATCGAAATTCTTCTCCCCTTTTGGAATATTCCGTATAGAAAGCACTACAATTAAACAAGGTTTTCTTCCTCGTGGATGATACTCCAGCCTCCTCTTCTAACAAGTTGCCAACAACGTCTATGACGGTAACAATGACGATGATGACGATACTGCCGGCGTGTATTCTCCAGGGGCTTGTTAGCGTCGCGACGTACCCGCGTATGTCTCGCGGCGTCTTATTTAATTAGACGCCTTTTGACGACATTGTTAGGCATAGGACATCACCGTGTCGCTGCCTTGTACGTGTTCAAGTTGGCCTACGGCCAGCGAGCCGCTCGAAATTACGTTTCTCTTCAAGACCCTCCGCCACCCGCTTCTCCCTCCGTTTCTCGGCCTCTTCTTTTCTTCCGTCTATTCAACGCCGATCAGATACTTTCCGCTCGTTCGCGCTTTTATTGCGCTCGTACTCGTGATCCGAAGGAAGGGAAAATGGGCGAAGGACTCTCGCGCAACGTTGTTACAAGTGCTGGAGAAATCAAAGTCTGTAAGAGTTTCAGCTTCGAATTCCAATCTCTCTTTTCTGCGTTCGATCTGAATACTTACTAGGCACGGATGTTTTAGTTATGGGGATTGCCGGAAAAAATGAGTTGCACACAAAGAAACGGCAAAGCGATAAAGAATGCGGAGAAATAATGCAGAAATAACGCACGGAAACATTTGTCCTCTTTACTGCTGGGACTTATTACGATAGAAATATTTGCTATTTTGGTTATTAAACATACGACTAACATTGCTCTGGCGAGAAATCATTTTGCCCTAGTTTATTATAGCTTCTCATAGACTTATTAAGTAGGATTTCCTACTTGTATACAAACGAGCGAGTCACACGGGCAACTTGCGCCTCGTGCATCCGTACAGCTGTGCTCGTACTTAAAGAAGTTTAGGTCATAAAGGATTAATGCGCTGAATACCAACGACAGTTTGGTGCTTTTGCAAAACTCTGTTGACGCCACATCGCACTCTCATGGAAGATAAAGAGATATTATGAAAATCAAGCGATACGTGACGCTTTCGGTTGTAATGTAGCGTTAAAACGTGACGCCAGTCCCAAAACTAATGTCTACATAAATGAAGCGTATAAATTACAAAATTACATCCCTGCCATATTTGATTCTATCTAAAATTTGGTTCCGTTTCATTCTCTCTTTTCGTTTACATGGTTTTGCATTGACGCAGTGCTACGATTGCGGTGCTAGCAGTGATTAGCGCTGCTCGCGCGCCAGTTTCGAAGCGAATCGGCTGGATGAGAACTTTGTTCAGAATTAGATACCACTGTACCACGTGTTATTAGCCTACGTGCTAATAACAGGCAGTACAGAGATGTAAGAAGCTTGTTCCGAAAGTTCGCCCCGAAGCGCTGCGGCTGATCATCATCCTCCGAGAATGCACCGCGATGCATTTAGTGCCACCATCCTCCTCGTGCAACTTCGTCGCTCCAGGAATTTCCCTGTTTCGCGAGGATATATTCTTGCGTTCGTTGCGTTTCCGCACACTCGTCCCGGCATACTTTCAAGTTGGCGAATATCAAGTGAACTTTTGCGGCGGTGGCAGCCGCATCCGCTGTTGAGGAAAGCTCGCGAGAGAAGAGAGAAAGAGCGAGAAAGAGTGAAAGTGATAGAGAGAGAGAGAGAGAGAGAACGCGCGCGCGCTCGCGTAAACCTCCGAGTTTATATCATTGCGGTAACATTTATTCGCGCCGATACACGCAAGAAAGTTTGCCACAAATTCGTGGCTTCTTAATGCAACACTTGGAACAACCTGTTCTCATGGTAAACATCACACTGCGGATAAATGAACGAAGCGCTTTATCCGGATTACGAGCTTTATTAATTGCCAGTTGATAATAACGTTCTTTAAAATTTTTTTCTTACAAGTTCTGCTGTGAATATTACATAATTTAAATTAATTTTCTTTTTCTCTCTTTCTCTTTTCTATGCAACTGAATTTTTTGCGTTATATTCGTACATTCTAAACTGACTTTCAAATGTTAAGTTCAATACGAGTTATATTTCGTGCTGAAAAAATTTAATTAAAAATGCTATTGACATGAAAATTCTCCGCAATTCTGATATTTCTTTATTTCGTATTGAGAAATTGACTGTGGATAAACCAAGTCTCACGTCTCATTATACATACGTGCAGGTTTCAGAGGGTTAAGATGAGACGCGGGTATCATTCGCTTAACATTCTCGGTTGCATCTCGCGTCTGATTTAACCCCTTGTTCTGTCGGGGATTCGCCGCGCTTAAATCCCGGAGGGCTTACAATATGCGGGCGTATGCGGGCGCATATCATTCATTAGGATCACACAGGCGCACACGTATACCTGTGTACTTGGTCCGCAGGCAACGCCGGTGGGGACCGAACCCGTGTACAAGGGGGGGCGGGGGATGGCACTTGACACGTCACAGTAACGAAGTAGTGACGCGCATGCCACGGTACTTAATTAATTCTGATTAACCCGTAATCACGTAGTCGTTCCGCGGCGTTGGAAGCCCTTCCCCTCTCCTCCCTCGTTCAATTTGTGCCACCGGCTATTAATTCTCGGTCTCTACCCCTCTCTCCATGAGTGTCCCGTCCGCGATATTTCGAGTGTCAACCGTGAGGAGGGCGTAAAGAGGAGCGCGATAGATTTTCAAGAGAAGAGAAAAAAGTCCAATTAAATAGAACCGTTTGATTGATTAAAATTTTACAGCACAATTTTGTTACGAATACCGTGCCGTATGTACAATATATTCTACAACGTCATTAAGAACTGAATGTAAAAATTTGTAATACAAAGTTTTGAATTTTTGCAAGATATCGCGGAGAATAAAAATTCTAACGGTTAGTTTATCGGAAGAAGTAATCAAAGAAAAAAAAAACTTTTGTTTAGCTACTACCATTCTCTACGGTTATACTTAATCACGCAAAAATTTCAATATTATTAATCCTTATAATTAAAAAAATTTTACGCTCTATCAAATAATATAAATCCGATCTCGATATCAATATCTGGGCTTGATAAATATTAGAGATAAAATAATGGATGTAAAGCAAATTCGGTAACGCTCTATGCACACTAATTAATTAATAGAATTAGTTCACTGTCGTATTATCATGCACGCATGCACACACGTACACGTACGCACGCACACAGCGGCACGCACGTGGATTGTGGTAATATTCTAGCGAAGTCTAACTGCCTCTGGTACGGTAGTTGCCGTGCTTGGCGAATGGAATTATTCGTTTCGAGGTCAAGTATGAGAAGGGCTCGCCAAAGGGCGCTTTGCGCATATTAATATCGCGCTCCCGATTGAACTTAGCCGTTCGATACTTCGAAAGGCCCGGGGGTTGGTAAACTGCGAGCGAATAGGGCGCAGCTTAGCTGCGTTTTTGCGGGCCGGCAGGAACCTTTCTATTAACGTCGTCGTAAAAGCCCTCGTATATTCATAAGTTCTTACAAACTCTTTTTGCCCGGCACAGCCTCCGGAGCGTTGTAATTAAATCTCAAGCAGTATGCACTTTCCAAGGGGTGCCCCGATACCATTGCTCTTTATTTATTCTCTTATAAATGCATGCGAGGTTAAAGATAATGCCGCTCAGCTGTACATTGTAGTTTCATTTCATGAGGCACGTCCGAAAAGAATAACTTGTGCATTCTGATTTTACTGAAATTGTAGACGGAATATATTCAAAATTAAAACCGAGACGTCCCACATACAAATCACCCTTTTGAATATGCATTTTATATAAATTAAAATGCATATTTAAAATATGTAGCATAAATTGATTACGAGTTAATCGGAAAAAATATTTTTAAATATTTCAAAAAATTGTTTTACCTACTTCTGTGATTCCATTTTTACCATTTCAAATATTAACAAACCGATTTTACATTTACATATTATAGTAATTATGTCATTATTAATTAGTGAGAATTTAATTTTTCACTTTTTGATGTAGAAGACTTCCGGTATTAAAAAGAGAAATTAATGAATACTTAATGTGTATCACTTTTCCGCGAATTATATCTGTAATCGTTCGCCAGTGAATCTATAATCGTACTCTGATCGAACGGTTTTAGGGAAAGAGCCATGCGATATAATTGAATATAAATCCCGGTTGAAAACTGCAAATTACGGATAGCGCTGACTGAATATTAACGCGCGATGGTGTAAATTATGATAAGCGATTTTACATAAATACACACCTAACGAACCAATCGGGCGACGATTGTGCGAACGCGATTACGCACGATTGGCACACTCGTAATAAAAGCGCGGACTCGCTCGAATCGCGTCCCGACTCTTCGAGATTAAACGCTGAAAGTTCATCGCGGCTGCGCCATGGTAATAAAAAGTATTTTTTACTCGGATGGAAAAATCCCTGGACGGATTCACCAGCAGTTGACTCTATCGAAAACAGAGCGCTTCAATATCGTCGCTTTGACATCGTTTCGTTCCCGAAAATATTTCTCGTTCAATCGGGTCGATTTCGGACGAAAATGGGTGATTGTTGTATCATGGGTCACATAAATGGAGTAATCCATATCTTATGATATAATTTTCTGGAGATACATTTTGGGAACGTACTTTGGCTAATTTAAAAATCTATTTCTGTTTAATGAAACACGGTTATCTATTTAAAATTAGTTTCGATTTTTAAAATTACTTTTCGATCTTTAAACTTCAAAGACTTGACTGTCATTTCCGTGACAATCAATCTTAATGTTACAGTTTTACTGACTTTTTATTGACCTTTTGCCTGGGGTTACAAAGTTACATCAATTATTTTGATAATCGCGCTTTACGGTTTCATTGCTATGCTTCTAAAGCCAAATATTTTTGGCGAAAACGATAAAAATTCGCGCGGCAACCGGATTAAAGATATCCGCTGCTGCCGATAAAATACAATAAAACGCGGAAAATTGGACGATGTCCGCTGCCGTGTCCGTGTTCGACTGACTGCGGGCGCGAGAGTTTAAAAAAGCGATGGACGTCAAGGGAGGAAGAGGGGTGGAAAAAAAGGGGATGACCGTAGCGCGTTGGAACCGTACCGTTTCCGGTTATGCGTGCCAGGACACAGCGACGGGGACTCCCGTGGGAGACCGACGTTACATCCGATCTGACCCGCCGCGGTTGTTACTGAAATTAGTTCGGTTCGTACGGCTCGACATAAATTGCAGGTAGCTCGCATGGATGCGCTTATTGGTTCACGAGAGAAGCGCAAAGCGATACGTGCAGGATACGCCCGGTTTTTTTACATCGCCAGTAAATACAACTTTCATTTCTTTTTTGTTTTAAATTCGAAGGGTCTCATCAGACATGGTCACGCGAAGATCACTCGAGTGTCCCATATATTTTTGATTATAAATTTCTCGAAAAATATATAGAGCTAATATTTCTAAAAATATGATTATGTATCTTTTTTCAATATTTTGATTAAAATTTCGTTAAAACAATTTTATTTAAAAAAAATTAATTTAACACAATAACTCTTTAAAATTCTTTGTGACTAGTTGTGCTGGATAATTATTAATGTTTTTAAGTAAATACTCTATATGTACACATTAGACACTAAATTTTATTAACTAAATATTTTAATATCAATAAAATAATGAGTATACAATTTACTGATATTATTATGTGTGCTTTCATTAATTTATTTTTATACCATCAATATATATCATCGTAATTTTCTTTCATCTTGCTACTTGTTTTCAACATAATTTAAATTTATTTCGTAAATTCTCTATTTTTGTTTTATTGATTATTTATTGTATATAATAATAATAATGCATCCACATACCTATGTTCGAAAAAAGATAAATAGTAAAAGTAATGGAATAAATTCCACTCCATTCTATTCGCTTTCGCATCTTCTCTTTTTTTTTTTTACCTACTATTAACCGACCGCAGCCATTTTCCTTCGGGATCCACGTTCTGTTTTTGTCGTGGCCTTTGCTTCCTCCGGGGGAATCCTGCCGGTCGAGCGATAAAAGTTCGTCTCGTGCATATATCTCACTCCCGGGAATTTCGCGACAATATCGATACGCGCCTGCGAGATGAGATCGCGGTTGATAGCGTGATGCACAATGACACTTTCGTGCAAAACGAATGACCGATTAATTCCGTATAATAGCGGGCAGTTCGTATACCATTCATAGACAATTTAAAGCCATTTCTCACTTTATAAATTCCGAGTACAGTCGAGAACCGAATTTTTGGAAAAATATCTTTAGTGGAAAAATTATAACTTGAAAATATCTGAACGAAAAAATATTCTATTATAAAATATACGCATATTATAAATCATATTTATTTTAACGACTTAATCTCTCAATATATTGGAATAAGTTTTTAAAAGTACTAGTCTTATTTTATTTCTCTTACAGTAATTATTTTATTCGTATCGTTTTTTTATCTATCTCAAATCGATATTTTATTGATGCTACGTCTCGTCGATATCAGCAACTTCAGTAAAGCATCGACGAATTTACTTTCTCTAAACACAGAGAATACTAGGAAATTGAGCGAAGTACAAAAATGGGACGATTTTGCGGACGTGAAGCGGCGCGCACAATAGCCGCGACGATCGCGATCGCCATTGTGCTGCATCCTCATTATTGTCGTCGGCCACGACAGGCTTGTGCCGGAGAAATGGTCCGCACATTTTCGAAGCCGCACTCTCGCCCGCCATCTTCCACCCCTCTCTACGGGGTACATCGATCGTCGCCCTCGGAAAAGTTTCCGCTCTTTTCCCGCCATCCATATCTCCCCCGTCCAACTCTCCTCCTTTTTGCCCGCTCGCTTTCTCTCGTAGACAAATTTTAAAGTCGATTGAATTTCCGGTTGGCCAAACCACGAAGCTACCACCAAACAACCCCATGGGGTTGGTTTTTCAACATTCTGCAGCGTCGACATGAAATACTCTCGTATGTTATATGTTTTATCCACAAAAAGATAAAATATATCGTTATAATAAACGCTTTTCAGTGTTAAAAATTTACAGTATGTTATTAAAATAGATATCTTTGTGACACTAATGAATCAAATTTAGAAGATCTAAATCTACTTGTGTCAGTTTTAATACATAGTTATTTTAACATTTAATACTTAGTTTGCCTAGTAATACTTAGTTTATTTATTTAACTTTTTTTGTAGACAAGAATATTTAAATAATAGAACAAACATAAATATACTGTTTCTGGATTATTAACGAAACTAACTTTATTTTATCTGATATTTTCTTATATTTAAAAGTTTCGAAAATATCTTTGTTTATTTTAATCTGTTTGTCACATAATTTTTTATGAAGGATATTATTCTTTTATTGCACAATTATGTTTTAATTTTACGTGTAATAATATTCTAGTAATAATTGGTTTAAGAACTGTCCTATTTTTGAACATAATTTGAATCGATATAAG
This sequence comes from Tetramorium bicarinatum, assembly GCA_928718305.1. Taxonomy (NCBI): domain Eukaryota; kingdom Metazoa; phylum Arthropoda; class Insecta; order Hymenoptera; family Formicidae; genus Tetramorium; species Tetramorium bicarinatum. The sequence goes on from OV788320.1 coordinate 15,016,527, forward strand.
GTTTTTAACTTTCTTTTAGATTAACAAAATCATGATTTTTTTCTCCTTTTTTAATGCACCTTGCTTCTTTTAACAGAAATTAAAGTTGCATATTTAAATAAATTATATCGTTAAAAAAGGATTTATCTAAAATTTATCAAAGAACGTAGCACTAATAATTGATATAAAGGAATTCAGACATTTTGCATATCAAAATGGATGAGAAACAGCATACCATTGCTCGTTTCCGCGTCGTTTCCTACGAATTATTACACCATAGAAAAACGATATTAATTACAAAATTCCGCGGCGACTGTGGGACGCGATCCTTTGAACACGATCGTAATCCACAACAAAAATTCAGCGTTCACCGAGCTCACCCCCCTGCAAGTGTTGATTCGTGCCACCCTTTGCCAATCAAAAATCAATATGTCAAATAGAAACGTTCGCGTGCGAGGCACATTTGTAGCATATTAATTAAAACGTCGGCGATTAGTCGATGGCGGATGGGAACAAAAATGGTGATTTGGCTGACCGTGTGGCAGGGGATGCATGCATGAATTACGCCGTTTTCTCGTACATCAATTCGCATGACAGCGCGAAATTTGAAGTTAAATGGCGAAATCGTGATAATTTTCAATTATGGTTACAACTCTGTTGAAATACTGGCCATTTTTCAAACAGATAAAATTTCCAGACCCTTTATATCTATTGAAAGAAAGATCGGTTTGAAATTGTCTAAAAATATCTAAAGAATGAGAAGAATTGACAATACATCGGCATGAAAATCGTTACGTGTGTAATAGCGGGGAAAAAAGTTAGATATATAAACTCGCACTGTCGAATAACAAGCGGAAAATCATCGATCAAAGGCCGCACAAAAGCTCCGTTTTTATCAACCTCTTTCTCTTTCGACGAATTGCCTAACTGGCGGGTGACTACATCCCGACATTTTTGCGTGGTCGGTGTGTGCCGTAGCCGGGAGCGTAATCGCGCCCGCGGTTATTATCACGAATCCGCGCAAAAATTATGCCGTCCGACGCTCACGTGATTCAACAGTTAAGGTAAAACGTTAAGTAGATTAAACTTTTATGCGGCAGCCCGAACGTTTCCACGCATTTTTACAGCCGCTAAATATCCTGCCTTTTTCTCCCGCTCTCCTCTCGCATTTTCTCTCGTATCATTCTCCGCTGCGATCGTTACAGTTTTTAATCTTTATTTCATCGTCATTGCGCGGCCAATCGCATCGCAGCGTGAGTTTTAAAGTTTGCATAAATAATCACATTGTTCTTAAAAGTTAATAGCTTCTCGTGAATTATTCACGTTTTAAGGGTCATGTACAATCGAGAAGCATTCGATATATGAAAACTGTATGGTATATGATTGCACACTTAAGTTAATTTTCAGTTTTTATACATTATTCAAACTGCTGTTATAAAAATAACTAAGATGAAAATATAAAACCTAAATTCTGTTAACGATAAAAAAGTTAGAAATCGGTTATATTGAACAATGTAATTGAAAATTATGTAATATTTGGGTTTAATTTTCTCAGTGGTATATTAGACTTTAATTAAAATTGATTTTTAATATGTTAAATGTAATTCCAATTCGCTGCTTATTCTTAGAGAGAAGCAAAAGTCATTATTGGATTTAATGGTAATTTGCGCTTATAAATATCATAATTCCGTCTAAAGTTTCAAAAGTACAATTGAAATCGGTTGGATTATTAGGAATTGTAGGATTAATTTTCGTTGGCTGTGTCGGGGACAGGAACGGGGCGAAGTATATTATCGATAACGGTTCCCACATTGTTGCGGAAAAAGGAGAGGCTCCTAACACTACACTCCAGAGTGTGACTATAAATCCCGTCTTCCGCTCATCGGCTTCCTCGGCGCGAGGCATTTCCTCTCTCTCTCTCTCTCTCTGGAAAGTTCGTTGCCTACGTTCACGCGGGCGAAACTTCCGGCCCGGAAGCGACTATAGCCGTCGCGGTACGATTAATAGTCAGTTCGAGAACCTGAACCAACCCAGCCAACCAACCAGCCGGCTCCGGGACCAGCAGTAACGGCGGTGGTGAAGGAGGGAGGGACGCTTCGTCGGTGACACGGTGGCTGCGTCCTGCAATGCCGGGGTGGGGATTGGGGGCTGACTGGAACCGTGCTGCCATAACACTGCCGCTAATTAAACGATTAATCATGCAACGAATGACACGTATATAACCGGTTCCGCAGGAAATCGCTCCCGCTAGACCCTCCGCCGTCGGCGTAGCCGACCAAGGTTATGCCCGCTATTCCCACCCGATGTGCAGCATCTGCATATTCCGGTGCACAGAGCGTGATGCGATATTAACTCCTTACCCCCGAAATGATTTTTATTGCCGCGCCAGAACGGTGCTTCCTACCACGGTAAAACGTGCCAACATTTGCGGACGTTCATTCCACAGTCGACTCAAGTGTCGGGCAGATCGTTTATCTTAATATCACATCTATTATGACATTGTACCGTTATTATTACGTAGATGTGGGTTGGAGAAACCCCCGAAGAGTTAAAGCACGATAACCTGAACAAATGAGGTGAATACAAGTTTAATACCATCGAGAAGAGGCCGAGAGAAATCAAGATTATAGATTTTAAAATTTAATCGAAAATCATGACCGCTTCTTCTCAAAAGTAAAGCGACTCGGAAAGTATCTCGACGTCCTGCACTGTCGTTCCACTCAGCTCGGTTCCTATTATCTACGGCAAAGGTTGCGATAAGTCCGGAACACCCTATAGAGAACTTCGTGAAGAAGAAAGGGGAAAAAAACGAAATACGAGGAAGGGGAAGAGTCGGCAAGAGATGGTTACTAACTGATAGAGAAGGTCGGTACGGATAGCGCTTCGCAATCGAATCGCGTCCCATGCGGGTGGATATGGTGGGGTCGGTAGAGAAGTAAAGAGAAGGGGGAGCGGGCGGGGCGGGGGATTGGTTGGTATCGAGGGGGATAGCAATCCCGGCTGTGCCGCTCTGCTCGTCCGCTCGTCGGGGGATGGCCACCAGGTCCGCTTTCACGGTCCGTGTGCAGCCCTTCATTTCGATTGTCCGACGTATCGATACTCGACATCGGCCATACCCGTCTATTATTCGTTGCGGCCAATGGTCACTGGCACCACCGTATACCCGCTTATGATTTGTTACTCTGTTTTCGACGTATGTTGCGGCGACCATGCGATGTCCTCCCCTCTTCCTCGTCCCTCTCCGGTTTCTTCCAATCTCTCTCTCCGTGCGCCGTTTGCACGCTCTATCGTTCGCACCCATCGAGTATTATCTCTAGTGATGTTCCCAGGAGCCGATATCCGCCTCTGCGATTTTTTCGTAAAAAGACTAGCGATTTGAAAACTATCAATATACACTTTGATATCGTTTATCTTCTATTTCTCAAGCAAATGCTTCTAAAGATCGAGATAAATATATTAGAATGAAATAAAAATATATAATTTTACTTGTTTAACATAAAAAATGATTTCTATTTCTAAAAATATTTTCATTCGAATCAAGGCCAATATAGATTTTCATCAAAATGTTATTAACATCAATAAGATCGATTGAACAGAATTAGAAGCTAACAATAAATGGAATATTAAAATTAGAAATTTATATTGAGCAAAAAGTGCAGAGATTAGACATAATGATTTACAATGAAGGTGAATGGGAGCGATTTCTTGATTAAAAATTCGATTGCGCTTTCAATGTAAAAACTCACAAAAAATTACCGAAACGAACATTTCTTATAAATGACGTCCCGAAGTAATTCGCGAATTTACGTTTATCGCGTTTTAGCGAAACCCAATAACGACGTAATCGCTTTAATCTAGTGAGCTCTCTATAAATGTAATTTCATAACGGGGCACACAAGAACGTTACAGCTACATCATGCAACACGTATATCGTTCGAGTTGAAAATACGCGCGACGAGTAAGTGGGAAAAGAAGGAAGGAGATTGGGAGAACGCGTATTGCGATACTACAAGGAGAACGCGATATCGAAAAAGGTATAAGAATGGCTTTTCGCTTCGCCTTCGGTGTATCACATAATCCGCCGATTCCACTATTATCCCATTGTTTCTGCGCTCGTGGCCGCAATTTATTATATTTCTCTCTCCCCTTTGCCCATCCCCTTCATCCCTCCGGCCTCGCTCGCTCCCTCGACATTCCCCATCCTCTGTTCCCTCGGAAGAGAGTCGGTGCGCTACAGGTGTCGACGAGATACAGGTGTTGTTAGAATAGTTGTCCGTGGGGAGGATAAAAGCATCCTCGCCTAACTCCACTTCCTCCCTTCCTCACCCTCTCGTTTCTTCTCAGCTTCGCTTCTGCATCCTCTTCGAACCGACACCTACCGACTTCGTTGCCATCACCACCGACAACCCCCTGCGACTTCACGACTGAAACTTCCGGAGATTGCAAAGCTTCGAAAAGACTTTGAAGCGCGAAACATAAACTGAATTAACCTTGGAATGCATACAGGATAAACGCGCCACTCTCTCATTTAGATACCATAAAATCAGCTTATACATGGAGCCTCTCGATAAGAATTATTAGTCAATTTCTAATAACAAGATGAAAATTAAAACTATTAATTATAGATTCCGTTTCTACGAACACTGCAAAATCACTACTGAGATTATTATTAACAATAGTTTTCTTGTTTTTCATCCAATTTGTAACTCTTACACAAAAATGCACTTCATAAAGATAAAATATTAGTGAAGAAATAATAATTCAATATTTCACGTAACAATAATTTATTGCTATAGTGTGAATAGTTTATATAATATTCATCATCACATGCATCATTCTGTGTAACGATAATGAGAAGTATGTCGAATCTGCAATTCTTACGAACGGCGAGTAACAAATTAGATCTCGCGAGCTCTCGCACTCACAATCAGAAAATTAGCGAGACATTTTTCCGCGTATCCTCTGTTTACTCTAGTTAGTCCGGATAAGAAGTAAGAACTAAGTAAAGAGAAAAGCGGAAGGAGCTTCCGCGATGAAGGCGCGTTCAAAGAAGAAGAGACAGAAGAGAGTGAAATGGAAGTGAAAAGGAAGAAACAACGCCGAGAACGGATTTTCCACAAGCGAGCAACCGAGCGAACAGTCGAACGAACTTTCCTATCACCGACTTCTGCGGCAATACAATTAAAAAGATTGCGAAAGTACGTAGTACTCGCGAGAGCGAGCCGCTACTCGCGCAAAGTTAGTCTTCTCCGCGAATTGGTGAAGAGAAGAGACGAACGAAGAAGAGATGCTCTTCGTTGCGTCGTCATCGATCGTTGTTGTCCTCGTCGTTATCGTCTTACGTTTACCTCGTCAACGGCAACTGTTTGTCTGCCAATCGGTGAGCAGAACATTCGAATCGAACCTACACCATAGGGACTTCTCCAGTGAATGCCTTCTTACGCCTTCAACGTTGCAATTCCTTTCCAGCCGGTTTTCCAATGCTTTTGTTTCGCAGATCGAGAAAAACTTTCCGTCTCGCTTATTTCTTTTCCTTTTTTTTTTATGTATCTACGTGAATCCAAGATTTGAGAGAGAAACATGCTTTTCTGTACACACGTACGGAATAAATTAGATATTCTTATAATCGAGTTTTGCCAAGTAATCGAGCTAAATAATAGGACAGATGTCAATATCAACTCGATCACCGGCAAACTAGACCTTTAAAGCCTGAGGGGTTATTTAACGTATAAAGCAAATACATAAGTTACTCGCTCAATGTTGGCACTAGTAGTTAGCACGTCTAAACTCATTTTAACTAGCTACTGAACAAATTATTTGTATTATTTAAAATATTGCTGGTATATATAAATCAGTAGTATTATGCATAAGAAGAGCTTGAACAAGAGTTGCATTTATTGTTTTAATCGCAATATCATTTTTACCTAAACCAACGAATGTGATAGATTCACATCTTTTATACTACTAATTTTACTATACTGTTGCAAATATGTAAATGTTTACATTGTTCAACTTTGATAACATTGTTACGAGATTTACCGTGTATTTTGAACTTGTTTACCTCTAGCTAGTTTAATCCCAAATTGCCGCGATTAAGTCTGGATAATATATCATGGTCTGATTAGTTTTACTTTTAATAGATTGAAATTTATGTCATTGGCTTAAAAAAAATCAGTATAATTTTCGTATTCTTTTTATTAATTATCATTTAGAAATATTCATTGCATGTATATGTAAAATGTTAAGTAATAATATAATTTCTAATAATTTAATTCTACTTGTTAATATTTTGCAATTGTGTTTAATATTTGCATAATAAATTAATTTGCACATACGTATGAACCGTTTTGTGTGTTTATAAATCATTGTTTAATTTTCTATGGTATATGTTCTATACATATATATATAGATTATATCTCATCTCATACATCGTTTTAGAATCATTCAATAATACTTTTTCTCTCCTGAGAGAAAATACATATATGTTTAGAACAAAACAAATTACTCGTTCTCTCTCTCTTTTCTTTTCTTCTTTTCGGAAATATTCCAGTCACGTTTCTCGTTGTTTACGAGAGTGACGTTCATGCGCCGAAAATGCGCCAAGTGTCTCTTTACTCTCAAGCTACGAATGAAATATCGGACGTATCATTGCTAATATTTTTCCCCCGGAAAGCGAGCCCTCTACCGCTGAGGCCAAAGCTGAGGGCGACGATAACTCACTTCTTGGAGAATCCTTAAGAACGCGACGGAAAAGTCGGATTGGGAAGAGGCAAAGGTAGAACGAGAGGGGAGGAAACGAGGCCACGAGAATAACTCAAATTTATGAGGTGTAGAGCCAGACCAAATTCCCGTTTGTACCATTCCCCTGGAGTCCACTTATACCCGACTGTTACCCTATATATGCCGATCGTTTACTTCGTGTCATAATCTACCCTTTCTAAATTTTCGCTGCCCTCGTTTCCGTTGCCCCGCCGGAATTCGGATATCCTATCCTCGCAATTCTTTGTGAACACCGATATATCGCACGTCGGAATATTGAAAAAATTATTTTCATAAAATGCTTTAACAATCTATTACCTTCACCCAATTAAATAATTCTTTATTCTATTCTGATTTATAATCTCTTCATACATATGTTGAATTATAGCATTATCCTTTTTGGCTGCAATGATTTTTAATTATTCTCGTTTTAAATTTAGTATAGAATTCTTCATAAGAGACTTGCAATTTTTAATTTCTAGCGTTATCCTGAATTAGATGCATGGTCTCCATAAATTTGATAAAACGAGTAGTTTTGTTTCTCAAATACTTTCTTTTTCCTCTCTGTCTCTATTTCTTTTTATAGAATTCAACTCATCTGAATTCTTTGAATTTTAATATTTTATATTGTTACTATTAGATTTTTCGTTTATTTCGTGGTAAGACTTAACTAAAAAAAAAATTGTGAGAAAAGAGAGAAAATTTAAATACTTATTTAAAAAATCTGAATTATCTTTTTTTAGAGCTTTCCTTCATTATACAACACAACTACTTTATGTACATATGTTCTTTATTAAGAATATTGTATTTTATTAAGAATAACTATAACTATGATAACCATTTATCATCTGTGTATAACTAAAAGAATTCACAAAGATAGCTATGTACATATGAAGCTAGCTAGCAATAATCTCATGAAGATTCAATAGAGCATAACGCTTGTGTGTCACGGGTATACGCAAATGCAATGAACGTAACTGTATGTACACCCACGATCGTCGTGGCTATCACTGTCATTATTAGCGCGACTCGGTTTCCGGGGATGGCTTGATCGACCCGAGCGCGATGTGTAATGCAAAATCATGGTGCACGTAGACATGTACACGTGCGTACGCCATATACTTACGTATACGACTTACGTCGACAAACGCGTGTGCTACGAATTATCGATTTGCCGTTATTTTACGAGCGATTCTTTTCAAACCTAATACCCGGAGTCGATACTGGCGTGATAAAACCTAAACCAAGCGTATACAAAGAGAGTGAGAAACAGACAGGCAAGGCGCGTTAAAAGGATTCTAAAAAAGGAACACTTGCAGGAGGTGAATGAGAGGAAGGAAATTATACACAAATAGATATTGGAAATCTATTGAAATACTTAGAAACTGTACACGTGTGCATATTATAACGTCAAAAATAAAGAAAATTCCTATATCTCTAAAAAGTTTGAGATTTCTTAATATAATTGATTTCATGTTCCAAAGAATATTAAAGAAGAATAAAAAATAGTAGAAAAAAATGTTCGGTATGTGTATATGCAAGCATAGATCGTGTTATAATTTAATTTTTAAAATAATAGGCTTTGATTACACCTTTTCCTCATCTCTTGAAAATCTAAAAAGGTGCAAGTGGATTTTTTCGTACTCTTCACGACGCAATCCTCCAGGACATGCTCGCGCGTCTGTAGTAGCTCTTTACTTAAGCAACGATACTCCGACCGACATACGGCGCCGTCGCATGTTGAATACTTCATGTTACGTAATCCGAAGAATGCGCGCATCGTGTCTGCGGATCGGTCTGGAAGGACACGATTATCCTTTTACGGCCGACGCGAAACGAGGTTGACGTATACTGAATAAACCATTTCGCCGCGGAACGGGAGGCAAATGAAAACACGGAAGAAACGTTCTGCCCGGATTGTCCTGACTTCGGCGTTGATCGATTACAATGGAATGACAAAGAGTATGCGGGATATTCGTGTGAGAGTTGACAAATAAAATAAATTGAATTTGAAGTATAATTAGAGTGTTGGTTAGTCTTCAGAGTATCAAAAACCCCCGAGAAATTAAACTTCCGCACTGCAAATATATGATAAAATCTTATTCTTTAGTTAGCTTTAAGAGGATTTTAACAGAATTTTAATAACGAGACTTAATTAGTAAAAGATATTTAAACTTTATAATTAAAAAGTTGTAGAGAGAGAGAGAGAGAGAGAGAGAGAGAGAGAGAGAGAGAGAGAGAGAGAGAGAGCATCTGATCGATTCTTTGCTGTGTGGAAATTGCCTACGTATTCATCAGAAAATAACACCCTTAAAGTTTCAGGCAAATTTTACAAGATACTTTTTATGACAATGGTTATTTAAAGGTATTATCTCGTTTATAATTTTATAGTTAATGTCCAATGTGATCATATATTGCAATTCTATGTTAATTATTATTTATATTAGTATTTTGTTTATTATTTGTTGTTAGTACATCATTCTATTAATTTTACGAAAGAAATGTGAAATATATCAGAAATACTTTTAATTAGTAATGTTGGTAATTCCTTTAAGAAATTGAAGAAAATGTCTTCTTATCAAAGATTCGATTTCTTAATGCAGATAAAACATCAGATAAGTGTATGTATCGCGCTCAATATACCGCGAATTTAATAGAAACATAATTAAGCTGACTGTAAAGACATCACCAATCTCTGTCGGTACGAAACCAGAAGTAATGGCATTAAGAAGCCCCTGAAAAGTACGGGACGCAGCCCCCTAACTGTAACCCTTATATCTGATCCCTTCTCGACAACGACTAGTCAAACTGCTGCTTCTGCGGTGACAGTAAAGACAGCATTACCCTAACTAGACACGAACCCTCGTCTGGAGACCATGTGTTTCCCCAAGACCGATCTTGTAAGGATTGAAGATAAAATTCTTTGCGAAAGTATCGCTAATATAGATATATTTTTCAAAAAGACGTATAAACTCTTAACTATTTTTTGCATTAAGTAAATTAATATTAAATTATAATCACTTTATTCAAAGAATTATTTTAATGAACTTGAATTTTGTCCATTTATAATATTACTCGGTTTGAAGAAAATTATTAAAAAATCATGTAAGAAAATTGAATTATTAACAACGTAATCGATAAATAGATATTAAAAACCGATTAAATATCTTCTCTGATATGGGATAATTTTTAAAGAAAACGAGATATCGATAGAAAACTAAACAGTCATCACTTTATTATGATAAATAAAAATGCCATTCCAATTCATGTTGAGTCACTGTTTGCGAGAAAATGTTAGATGTGAAAATTTTTAACACTACTCACAGCAGCGAAAGTTCTCCTCTGGTTCTCGTCTCTGTGCATCCTGTTGACGGTCTCACAACGAAATCAGCCGCGGTAGTTCCGGAGGCCGCGCAGCACGTGGTACGCTAGTTCAGTTTACGAGCATTTTGTGCAAATTGGTGGTAAAGTTAGCGTCTTAATATACATTGGCTAAACTGTTTACCGAAGTTTGCGAGCGGACGAAGCGCACGGTGCTCGTGCTGCTTGGTCGGTCCACTCTGTGCACCTATTCCGAAGTCCGTAACTAATCCTACAAAACCTTAGTGAAACTCTTCGCATAACTAATTAATCGACAGACAAAGTCCAACGATTGTACGAATTGTATCTTGTAATTATATTTGAAGAAAGATTATAAAAGGAGCTTGCGCAATCAACAGATGATTGAATTTCTTTTATGTAGAATTAATGAAGATCTTTCATATAGAAGCATTAATATTTGTACATATAATGTTTGCGTAATAAATAGGATATCTGTTTCATAGCATACAGAGATCATGTTGATATATGTATAACTTGTATATAATAAAACGGATATTTATTGCGCAAACATTATGCGAATACTAATGCTTCTATATATGTGCATGTGCGCATGTACACACACATCATTTTCGCAGCTAAACCACATCTCTTAATCTCTAATCGCTACCTATCTCGATCTTTGACATCTTTTTCCATGAGTTCTGTTGGTCTATAGTCTTTCTTATATTCTCGTTCCAAGATAGCCGCGTTCGCTTTCTTTTTCCCTTAAAATTACTTTTATACAATCATTAATATATTTCTTTTCTTCGAATTCTAGTAATATTTTTTTATAAGAGTGAGAAAGTATTATATGTATTCTTATACATTTTTTTAATGTTCTACAATGTGTAACGCTAAACAAATCTTCAAGATAAATATAGTACGTACTCGCGGTTCAATTGTAATCTGATTTATAACAGAGATAAAACTAAAGTAACAGCGAAACAGCGCTCACAAAAGTTAACAGCGATTCTGAATACTGCGAATGATAATCCAGCGTGAATGTTTGCATACAGTTCGCCGTGAATACAGCAGAGCCGCATATTTTTTAAACAATAGTATAGTCGGACGTGCATTTTCAAACGAATAGAACCGTTATAACGCTTGCATTATTCCGTTCGATTGGGCGGATACCCACATGTATTCTTCTGAAATTCGGTATCGGCCGCTGCCTCTCTTTTCTCTCTGCAGTATTTTTTGACAGAAATAATCCAAAAAATACAATGGATCAGTTTAAATCACAGACAAATGTTGCTTTTCTTTTTCGTGCTATTATATAAATCGAACTAATCGATACCGTTTGATAGTTAAAAAATTAATATCAAAATTAATCTGGATTACTTTCTAAATTACTTTTTATATAAAAATATCCGAATTTAATAATTAAATTAAGACTTTTAATTTAAATAAAATTTTTAATTTACTATTAAAATTTCTTAATTTAATTCTGCAATCTAATAAAATAGTTGCAATTTAAATCTGCTGATCCCTTTTATGGATATATTTATTTACGATGGCGGACGAAACAAAAATTATATGAATTCTATTCTTGTACATAGAAACAAATTTTCTTTTGTTTCTTTGGCATGTGAAAATGAAATATAATACTACAATATACTAGACTTATGAAATGTATTGAAAAATCCTTTTTTGATTTATGATTTGACGGATGGCTGCAAACCTTGATCTATGAGATTTATTTTCATTGAAAGTATAGGATATGTATATTTAGTAAGTAATTTAATTAATATCTTTAATTATTAATAAAGAGCAAAAAATACTTGTGTTTTGACTAGTCTACGTTATCAAATGGTGACGTGTAAAAAAAGAGCAATTTATTTTCATGTGTTTGTATATAGTGAGGAGCTGACAGCTTTAACGAGAAATATTTTTATATAACGTTATAAACACGAGGAATGCAAATTATGCGCTTGATTATGATTGAGAACCTGTTTATTGATATAGAATTAAATGCGCATATGTGTCTACCGAAGAGTTAATGAAGAGCCGTATGAGAATTTGGCTGCAGAACGGCTGGAAAGTGTTCACTGAAACTTCCATTACCTTGCATCGAAATTTAAGCCAAGACAGCGAATCGGAAAACGATACCCGATAACGTAAACCCTTGGTTACACGTTGTACATGAGTGTTTAACAATGGCTGAAAGACGCGCGAGTTTACCTGGTTCCACCTGAAGTCACATATCTCTCTTACATGAACGAAATAGTGGAACAAAAATTATGAGTTTTCCGAGATAAAAAACAGAATAGAAAAGAAAGTGGTATAGAATGTATCTGACATTGAATAACGCTCTTTTTAACACCAAAAGATTTATCGCGCTTTGAATTTAGAAAAATGTTTTATCAAATTTCAAAATTTGATAATTCTCAATATTCACGATAAAAATATTTGAATTTTACTTTATTTATGAGGAAAACTCCATTCATCAAGAGATAATCGTTTCAGGTTTAAATTAAAAAAAAAAAGAACCTCTTCATTATTCCTAAAATATCTTCGTTATATCATGCGCTTTCTCTACAATGATTGATGCAATTACTTTATTTGACTATCGCAAATGTTCTAAATTCAGCGAAGTCTGACTCCCGTTCCAACCACTCCTGCATCACTTCCAACGTCACAGTCGGAACGTGCGGCGCGATGAATTATCGTGCAGAGGCGAAAGGCGCGGAGAAATACATAAGATACCAACATTGATATCGCGCGCGAAGGGCCGTCGACGGTCCCGGTCGTGCCTGGTACATGGCGGCTCACGAACCGGTACCTACCTGATTGAGAAATCAGGAAAGTGCCAGGAGGGATGGGGGCGGGCGCGGAAAGGGATCGGCGCATCGTGTTCCGGTAAACGAATCTCCGATCGTTCCCGGTGAATAAACTTCTCTCTCTCTTTGTCCCTATTGGACATACGATTTTTATTTGTGCCTAGTTCGATAGGACACGGGATGCATGAGAATAAGCGCGTCGATTGATCTATCCGTGCACGAAACATTCGCGTGGAAATTACGCAAAACGATAGCGGCGACGCATCGGAGAGTTGGAGAATAATAGGGATGACCTGACGGAGGGAGGGTTTGCAGTTGTGTTTTTACATCACCCATCGACAAACGCATGCCCCCCCCTCTCCTCCTCCCCCCGTGTATCGACTGTAAACGATTTGTTTATACGAGCAGCAGTTTCCGGTCGGCCGATATTTCGTCCAGCGATCGGAAACATTCGCATTCTGTTTGTCCGTTCACAGCTCGGCTCCGATCAATCGCGATCGTTCGTAAACGCTCCGCGTTTACGATGTTTTTCATTACCGACATGTGAGTTCACGATCGTAGTCCACGGTTTCATTAGCGTGACGTAAATATCTGATCATGGCGTTTCATGCGCAGCACGGAAAGTCGATCGGCGAAATGGCAGGACGGAATTTTGTGCGAGAATAAAACGGATTAGCCAGAGCTATTCATCGTCAGCCATCGCAGAGAGTAACATTGATCTTCTGATGTTTACAACGCGACCATGGACGGTCGCGTATTCGTATTGCACGTTTCGACGCGCTTTAAAACGGAATTCGAACCGCAAAAATTGGCGTGCGTGTTTGAGTTCGCAATCGGGAAATTGACACCAGAAACACTTCTATTTTCATTTTTAATATAAAATATTGTTTTTCATCGTGCTTGAAAGGCTTGGAAAAATAAATAGTGTGGTGCATCAACTAAAGCATACATTCAACTAAAAATTTAAAAAACAACAAGCCTCTGAGTCACAGATATGTATGTGTGTACGTCAAGAGAATTTATTTAAAAATTAGATTTTAATGTAAATCTAAGTTTACGAGTTTTATAATTATATAATTGTCTTAAATTTAATTTGGATTCTCTAAAAAGTACGTTTTATTTTAAGTATCACTTAAATTCTATTCTGAAAACGTTTTCATATTTCTTTTTTTCCAAATTTTGCTTCGATATTAAACGACAGCTACTAGACAGCTACTACGTCAAATATGATAATAAAGCTCATGGTATACGCGAAGATACACTTGATTTATTATGGAATTCTTATATATCATATTTTAAAAGATGAAAACTAGATTGCTTTTATATTATTTTCGTACCTAGCAATCATCTCTGGAAACTATGATATTAAATCTCTTTAATATCAAGCCTTCACTTTGCAATTACTTTATAATTTTAAGAATTTCTTTTTATTATATGAAAGAAGAGTATCTTTCTTGCACAAGTGTTATAAAAGACAGTTTGTATCAGAAAACTTGCAAAGTGTGAATTACGACCTTGTATGAAATTGTAATATAATCGAATAATATAAAATTAATGAAATACTTTTTTCATTGAAATCTAAATCTGTTTCTATCCTCAATACCGCGAAATATTTCGATGTATTTGAACGTAGGTGAGGCTTGAAACGATCCTCGGAACGTTCTAACGCTAATGTTCGAAAGGGTTGGAAGTTACAAATGATGCTCGAGCGGTTCACGTAAGAAAGAGGTTGGCAGGGTGTAGCCGGAGGGCGAAAGGCGAAGTTACCTCGTTCGGAGATTAGAGAGATCGTACTTTCTTCGGGAGGGACCATCGGCAGACAGCCGACGCTTGTCCGAGTGGCACCGTAAACGCCGAGAATACGTTTTACGATCTTAGGGAGACGAGAGGTAATCGAGAGCCCTTCGAGCAGAAACTCTAGTAAAGGCAATGCAGTTTTAAACGCTCGTATAAACTTTCAGTATTACATTCGAATAATTATGCAGCTCTTGATTACTTACAGAAAATAGTGACGATCGTGACGCAGTTACGAAATGTCCAACATTTATACCGATCTTTTATTTTAATTTAAAAAATTATTGTATACATTAAAATTATCCAAAATTAATTGTCAAAATATCAATTATTCGATGCAAAATGTATCGATCCTCGTAATAAGCCATAAAAAATTCCACAAAACATTAAACCTGTAAATTAGGATTATAGGAAGTGCTGAATATGAATAACAGATGAAGCATGTAAAATAAAAGAGTTGCATCGAGAAAAGTGTTCCTCTGGATCGTATTTATACTTGGCAATTGGCGTGCTAAATGGGATCGCATTTTGACATTTAATGCTACATATAACCGTTTGCTTGCAAGTTTTATCTAGCGCTGAATATATAGCGGACAATATATCCATGGCATGATCGTTCGTTTGTTATTCATAGTCCGTATGTCGTCATTTCCGTGTTGCACACGTAAAAAAGGGATATTGAACGCGCAATTACTTATGGTCGCATCGAGTGGTTTGATCGCGTGAGAGCGCAAACGATTCCGATGCCAAACATTTATCCGATAGGTATTGATACTTGTTTGATGCTCCTGCGAGATTCCTGGCGATATTAATATGCCCGCAGCGTGTTATCGATATTTCTCGGATGATCGTGTGCACGATTCAACGGTTTTATCTGAAAATAGCAGGCAGATGTCTGTCGGTCTGAGAGCCATCATTATCCCCGCATTGGTGTGTGAGAGGTACTACATATATCCACTCCAGCCGTTGAATGAAGAGGGCGGCTCCGTTCAGGAAGGGCCGAAAAAAAAGAGCCCTCCTCTTTTTTTTTTCGCGAAAGTTATCCCCGCAGGAAAAACAGCTCTTTCCAGCTCGCAAGTCCCGATCTCCGAGCGTCCTTTCGAAATACAGCTCGGTTCAGCATCGATCGAGTATCGAGCAGCAAGCGACAGCAACTTCGGCGCGGCAGCGGACAGAGAGGCCGATTTGTTTGTCGGAAACGCGCTCCGGAGTTTTCCCGGAAAGTTTTCCCTCCTTCTTCCCGGGAACACCGATGAAGGCGGAGTCGACTTACGTGTTGTCGAATAACTGGATCGACCCTCACCGAGTGTCCGCTCGCGAGCTACTTAAGTTCCTCGCCCTATCTCGCCCTTCCCGGGTCATTATTCAACCCCAGGCCGGCCGTACAGTGAAATCGCATGAGTCACGGAGGAACACGACGGTGAAATTGAAGCGGTCGAAAACACCTTGATTAAGTTGGTGACATTGCAACAAAATAGCTACCTGCTCTCTCTCCATCCAGGGATTAGAGTATTAACGCTGAATGAGTAACGCGATGAAATGTAATGGACTCCGCGACTTTAGAAACTTCCATATAATATTAAAGCGACATCATTAATCTTCTATCTTTTTTCTTTTTCAACTAGTAATGAGAGAGGAGAGATTCAGCATTCCACATTTTATATAATAGAAACTTCGTACAGCGTGTATTGTGATGTATTATGCGGGGAGAAGAAAGTATCTTTTAAAATAATTTGAATTATACACATATTTCCGCAATGAGTGCGTTAATTTGAAATGTGCGTCGACGATGCGCCGCGAACCGCAATTTTACTGCAAATGAGCCGCGACCGTAGATTGTTTTACCGCATACACAGGTAATAGAATCCGACTTTGTAACTCTCGCACGGGTCGCGGCGCGGCCTTTAATCAAGTCGGGAAAAAAAAATAAAACTTCTCGATGGAGAGCGTTCTCGAAGCGCGGCGCGTTCGTTCTCGTTTATCTTCGAAAAGGGAGCTCGGGACAAGCGAGGAACGGAGGAGCGAAACAAAATAAAAAGGGTGCGCGCACACAATGCGAGCCGCACACACGCAGGATGGGGGTTGTGGAAACTCGATGCTTCGCGTTCGAAAATGAATTTAAGCACACCGAAGCCCGTGTTACCGAAGTATCCGGTTCTGTGAACTTTGGTGATAAGTTTCATGAAGTGCACTTCGGATGGCGTACGCGTGTGTGCACGTATGCGCACTCGAAGCGTGTATCGTATTGCAACACGAATCGCGAAGCTACGAAACAAGTTTGAATGGGAATCACCGTTTCGGTTCGTTGCGTCCGATTCGATGTCGCGATCGATTGAGATAACTTCCAGCTTTCAAGCGCAGATTCGCAGTTTAGTCGCATGTGGTACGGCGAGTTCAGAATACACGGATTGTGGAATTTTGTAACGTGATAAATTGACCGAAGTATACTCATCGAAATGGAACGTTCACTTTTCCTGATTTAAAGCTCGGGCTTCTTTATAAATCACATTCGTCATGAATATCTCTCTCACATTTTCAAATGTCAAGATTTACGTATTGTCGGAGAGATTTTTCAGACTAGAGATTATTAAATGTGTACAAACTTTTAGACACTGAGAGTTTTAAAGCCGCAATCCTTTAATGTACGATAATAATTATGTATGATGATGGTTCACGTATGTGATAGTAAGTATTAATTTGCAACGATGCACGCAGCTGTTTAATTAAAAAACTAAATAAAAAAGATGATATATCTTCAGACAAATAGTTAATTAACTAGCCTAAATTGTATACAGGATATTCGCTTAAACTTTAATCTGACGAATGTTAGAGCCATCGCTATAAATTTCTCACAACTACTTTTGTCTTAGCTCTTTCTCATGGCTCTTTTCTCAATGCAAATATTTAACGGACATTTTTTTGCTCGGTGTCCTCGGGGATTACCATAAAATGTAAAGGCAAACCGGAAAATGTTAGTACCAAAGCGAAATCCAATGGAACGCTGGACAAAATCAACAGATGAATTGCAAATATATAGAGACTGTAAAGTTTGCTGAGCGGCGTTATTGGTAACAGCAGTGAGTATTTCTTTCTTTTCTTTTTAAAGCTTCTTATAACATTTTGGAGAAAAATGAAAGCTTAAAAATATTTTACCGAGAGAATGAAAAATAAAATTATTTATGTGCAAAAGCGATACATCGATTTATCATTTCAACAACAAATTATTCTATATTCGTGAAATTTTATTCATACATATAGTGTTTATACATGTATCGCAAAAGAGTCAGCTGCATTTCCTTTTCGACAATGCTTATTAATAATAATCATTAGCGCGGAAAAACGAGCATTTTCAATGCATTATTTTGGCTATCTCTTTATTACACATAATTGCGCGTCGGAAATTCGATCCAGGCGCATCCTCGGCTATTATTTTACAATGGAGCACCAATAAAGCGGATTACAGCAGATAATAATAATTTATGTACGTGATAATTGATAAATATATGTATATATTTTTATATATTTTTCGTTATTTGAACATGAAATATTCTTAACAAAATGAAGTTGAAAGACCTTAATAAGTATTTACCGAGGGGGAACATAGTACCAGAAACGGCTCGCAAAACGTGTTCTACTGGCCCTATTTTTACCCTCTTTAAATTAATTGGTCAGAAACGAACGGAAAGACTAAAGTGAGCGTCAGTACCGATCCGATGGAAGGATGACGAGGGAAATGACACGGCTTTATCTCCGAGAGGAGAAAAGGTCTCGCGATATAAAGGGCGAGGGCAGTAAGACAGCAATCTACAGCTCGGTCCACTGAGAGCTGTAACACCAGTGGAATCGAACTTGTAATAAGGTACGTCTCGCCCACTCACCAGAACTCGATTGCTCTCCGGGGACGACGCCGCCGACTCTTGTCTTCCCTTCGCTTCCTTCTTCTCCTCTTTCTCTTCGATAACCTTTCCGTACTATTACGTATTTTCCGGGCTCACGTAAAGGGAAGAAGTTTAGGAAGTTACAAGGCCACTTCGCGTTACATTTTCCCGTTATCGCCATTTCCTTAAGGTTACATCGGCGTGTCTTCGGAATTTCAATCTGCGTGCAAACCAAGATTCTCTACCCTTTTTCCATTCTCGGCAAAATTATTCTTTCTTTGGGAGAGGATACCGATTCCATTTGTCAAAAGTAGATTGGTACTCAGGAAAGTACGTTCATTTTTTACGTCTTATCTGCGCGAGTTCCGTGTTTCGAAAAGTTATTGCAGCCAAATAAACCGACTGCACCGATGAGAAATATTTGTAGCTGTACAACTTTTCAGGTGAATTATTTGTTATAGTTTTCTCCTGATAAATCTTTTTTGTTTGTTATTTACAATAAAAACAATACATGAAATAAATATAAAGTTACAATCCTTTTTGAAGTTTACTACTGATAAAATAAACGCTGGTAACTGAAAATATCCAAACAATACTTTTAATTGATGGGATTATATTAAATACGTATATATAGACAAAGTTAATATATATAAAATATGTATTAACTTTGTCTCCATTTTAGTAAATATTTTCTAAATTCATAGAAATATTGAAAGAATCTTAGTTTATTAAGGATATTGTAATATAGAAATCAGAAAAAAAAGATAATTTATCACGCATAAAATCAGCTTGCGCGTAAACGACAGTAAAATAACAAGCGTTTTGTATAATATTCGCTTATCTCTCGTGCTCGACGTTACTGGTAATGCAGCGTACGATAATTATATTAATTTATATAGAATCAATATTAAACACATCCGGGCAATGTATTTTTAATGAAGTAAATACGTGGATGCATAATGTGCCGCGCGCTGAATATTACATATCGCAGGAAATAGATACTCGTAATGCAACGATACACGTGAAACCCGCAAAACTGCATTGCGACCCGCGATAATTATTCGAGATAATGAGGAAAATTCATGATTGCCAGTTTGCGTGGGCCTCCGTGTTAAAAAAAAGGGAGAGTCATTAGTGAATACATTTTGACGAAACAAGTAACTATCGTTTCTTTCGGAAGAAAGATGACTTCATTCATTAGGAGGTTTCACCCAGCTCGAGGATTAAAATAGAAACGCGTTGTCGAACAGACGTAAAAGACTTAAAAATTAAAAAAAAAAAACCCACTGAGAAAGGCAAGCAATAAAGATTCAGAAATGTCTCCGTTTGAGTGAAATGCTAACGAAATCGAAAGAGACCTCACGTATTTTTCTCACGTAGTGATCGGAATGGAGGAATCTCGTTCTTGATCGAAGCCATTGTCGTTGACGGCGATGCGAGAATTCGCAACAGCGAACGAAAGATTCGATCGCCGAGAATACATCAATATAACGGCCGCAACAAAGACTGCAGCATTAAGGAATAATGAAACGACATCTACACTTTGCAAGCGGAAAGGGTGGAGAGGTAGGTGTAGGTAACGACGGATGGCTCCTCTGGTAGCGGTCTTATCTTACGCCATGACGCCTCTTGCGTTTTCATTAAAACGCCCGCCCGTCCCCTCGTTCTCGTTCCCGTCAACCCCCTCGTAAAAGGCGTGCCATCCCTCGAAAAACAAAAGTCACAACAAATGTCAGCTAAGATACTCGATTCCCTTGACATTTTTCCGCGACTTTCTCGCCACAGCGGCGCGATCGTCGCGCGAATTTCATTAAAATTTTATTATACTGCAAGACGAGAGAACGGAACAAGAACGTGACAAGCATTATTACTACGTGTTTAACATTTGGCATCTACTAACCAACTACCAAGTAATGCTAAATATTAATCAGAATTATATTTGTACTTTTATTAATATTCATGGAAGTTAATCAAAATGTTAAATTGATAATTATCTTTATCCAGTCACTTCCGCTCGCGACTTTTTACTTAACTTATTTTGTATCTTTTCATGTATTAAATATTTAAGAAAAAGTATGGTAATACACTGTAAATTTTGATACAGATTTTCATACAGTGCCTTGTTTCGTTTTGGGTAGGAAAAGTTTTTTTTACCAACTTTATTTGATTAGAGATTCTTAATATGAATATTCTATACTAAAAACACACGAGGTATATATGTATAAAACGCGAAGATATATCTGTCGCGTCTATTGAGTACACACAAGAGCTCGTTCGGTTACTCAAACGTTGGGAGAAGAATATCGCTCGTTGTTCTAATACTGCAGACTATCGATAGTTGTTACTACGTGAGAGAGTGGGAAGGAGTGAACTCGTGAAACAACGAAGGGGGTAAGGGTAATCCCTATTGTTTCTCCTGTCCCATAAATCCTACTAGCACTTCCTACGCCTCTCCAGAGCTCTGCTCGCGCTTCAACCATATACGGAGCCCCCCCCCCTCCACTTTCTACCACCCCTTCTGAGCAACATGCTTCGTAAATCTCTGACCAGCTGTGCTTTATGACACGTACGCGGTTCTCGTAAAGATACAAAAGATCCTATTCGTCATTTGACTAGTGTCGTTGGAACTTAAAAAAAAATCAATTTCACCGTCGCTATCCTTTGATGAACAAATCTTGACTCTTCAATCATCGACTTATAATACTGTTATTTAATATAAATAGTTAAAAAAATCCATCTTATTTAGATGATAGGTACATTGTCTCTCTAAATCTTCGTTAATCTCTTCTTTTAATATTTTAGTTAAGAAATCTCCAGTTTTTTGCGTTAGGCTATTAGCTCTGTACTGGTAATAATTTATAATGATGCTGTGCGATTAACTCATATAATAATTATACTATAGCCACATAATATTAATTTTACATACAGTTAATAATTTATTTGTACATAATGTAACCGCATCGCGTAAATTACTCATATTGTCATAAGTTTATCATATGATTGGAATTATTTTCAAGAAATTTTATATTGAAAGTTTTATTATAATTTGCGGTGAAAAACAAACAATAATTGGTAAATGATTATATTAGAAAAAAAATATTAATGCTAGGTAAGTTTAGATCTACTCTCCTTATCTGCAGACATATTAGATATTTGTTGCTAATATGAAATGATTTGTCAAAAGTATTTGATATTCCGTATACATACAGTATTTTCTTCCATTCGTCACACAGAGATAAAGTTTCCTCGAAATATCTTTTATATGTATATATCGCACGACATTTCCATAACGGCGTTTACGATTCCTGAGGCTTTGACAGGGGTGCTTTGCACTCCTAACACGCCAAGGGGTTCACTATGAGGTCTTATATCAAATATAGGTTACTTCGATCGTCAGTAAGCTGCTTAATTTATGACAGCGACTTCAATAAATAAGACGCTTTACTAAAGCTACACGTTTATACCATACCCTTTATCCAACAATATAATTCCGATTTAATCTTATCATGAAACTATTAAACAAAGCTTGAATTTTAATTATACGTTTTTTACAGGCTGATTAATATAAAAAGTTGTAATAAAAATATGTAGATTTACAAATGCTAATAAACAGCATACAAATTAAAGAAAATTAATAGAATAATTTAAAATGTAATATTGCTCAAATTAAACTATCTAATCTAATTCATTTAATTTAATTTAATTAAACTGTAAATTGTTTATTTTATTTAAATCTTTCAATCTTTCTCTAACCAAGGAACCTTTTTGTGTTTCAGATCGAAGATGCTATGCTGATGTTCGACAAGCAAACTAACAGGCATAGAGGTAAGTACATTTTTATTCTCGCTTCTTTTCTTTTAATGTCATACATGATTATGAAAAAATTGTTGCAATTTTGTTGTGTGCAAATGTGTCAGAAATATATCCGAAACTATCCTATTTAATGAGTCAATAATGTCGCTATTTCGCCGGCGAGGTAATTAACGAGCCGAGTTGAAGCTATAATTAGTAATCACGGTAAATCGCGAGCCGCGGTAAATACGGGGGAAAATAAATAACATAAATTTCGGGATATGTACTGCCTACACAAATCGTGACGGCATTTTGCGAATTCATGGTACGCGGATCGATAGTCGTGTAGAAGAACTTATGCAAGGCATGAAGGAACGCGTGTTTGGGAACAGAATAAAAAAAAAGGATAACTATGTTGAAAAAGTGATCCTTATTGCGTTTAAAGCCTCAAGAGATTAAACCTTGCGCTATTTCACTCATATACATACATACCTAGTATTTATATACGATTTTATAAAAATACATTTATGAAGCAATTGATTGTAAATCAAGTTTTTCATAGCGATCTTGTAATTAATGTTTGAAACTATCTATGTGTAATTCTATAGTTTTATATGGAGACAACAAGTCTATTTAATTCGACACTTTGCTAATAATTTATAATAAAATACTTTTATTGTTATACATGTGTGCGCGCGCGCATGTGAATGTGTATATGCCAATAATTAATGGGAAATAAAAATAATTCTCGGATTAATCTTTAAATTATCGAATAAGTTTCACAATTTATTAATCTATTAATCTCAATTTAATCAACTGGAGTCATTTTCATCATACTAATATATATTTATGTGTGTGTGGTTAAAAATATTATAGAATTCTAATTGTAATAATAATTCATTCAATTTATTCTATAATTTCTTGTAATCAATTCATTCTTCATTGGTCATTCTCATTCTTCGTACCTCAATCTTGAATCTTTAAATTTTTCGTCTTCTTCCATCCTTATTTATGTCTCTCTTATCAAAATTTAATGTAAAATTCGAAGATCATTGAGATTAAGAGCCTTCGATTTCAAATAAAAGTCTGAGAAATTTTTACGCGGTACTTTGCTAACGCGGTAGGAGTGAAAAAGAGGAACGGTATGGAACCGTTATTGAGATCGTGCAAGGAGCGCATGCCCAATTGAAAATCGACTAGGCAAGGAGGAAGAGTGGAGATCGAGAGGTCGCGATGAATGAAATATCGCGGCAGCCACGATAATATATAGGGCAGCTCGACTCTCAGCCGTTCTCCGCTGTTGAGAGCAGGGTTTGCGATCGGCACAAGTCTGGATCCATTCACATCGTCGCTTCAATAGGGTCGATAATCGTCAGCGATCGCGGTACCCTACCTCGCCGATAATCGGGTGGGGGGGGGGGAGAATATCTATATATATATATATCTCTCTCTCTCTCTCCTATCTTTTTTATCGATATCTACCACCTTTATAGCTGTCGGTTCTAGAGCGGAGGCAAGCATCTGCACGGGTCTCGATGATAGATTCTAATATCGCTTATGAAAAATAGGGGCAAATGGGATATGAGAACTAGCTCCCTTCAGTACCAGGCGGGGGGGGGGGTCTTCTTCCTATCCCGACTAAGTTGTTGAGAGGGTCGGAAGGGGCGAACGCTGAAAGTGCGTCGCGCATCGCGCGAACGGCGAGGTAGGAGTAGTTGAAATAGCGACGCGCGGGTCGACGTTGGTGGATGAAGGGCGGAGGGCGGAGGAAGAAGGGTGAATGGAAGTGGAAGTGAGATAGGGGGGCTCTTTCAAAGCCGCACGTAATCTCTCTCGTGATGACATCCAATACCGTCCCCGTACGAGAGTCTGCGAACCTCAAACCTCGTGCTCGGCTGCTTCTGCTTCTGCTGCTGCTGCTTCTGCTGCTCGCTGGCAGATTTCGCGATATGGCACTTCCGCACCCGGTCTCTGACCCCTAAGGGGATCATTCTCGGATTCTTCGGTAGACATACCGTGAGAAATTTCAAACGAAATACACGCAAGAGGATATTTATTATGCTGCACTTGATATTTCTTGATCGGCCACGCGCTCGAAAGCGAGAACTCATGCAAGTACATATATCCTCATATCTATCAAAACGTTTTGAAGACGCCTTACTTATACTTTGGCTATTTTTCGAGTCGTAAATTTTATCAGCAATATATTTCTGTAATCTTATGATTTTAAACGATTACACGAAACTATAATTGCGCGTTACATATTTCAGATTGTTCCTAGAATAAAAATTAATAAATGCTTAGTTTGTGTTAATATATCCAGAATCATGAATCAGTTTCTTAAACCATAGACAGATTATATATAATACCCTGTCTGAATTTGTCTCTTTCAGAATCTGATTTTAATAAACTTATTGGGATCACAAGCTTATATTTGAACAATTTGATCGCGATCTGAATAATATATTTATCAAGATTTCTTCTATCGTATTTTTTTGAAAAGTCTAATTTTTAATCTTATATAAAACATTTTGCATAATATGGATGATGATTTTTCTACGATAGTTATCCAATTTTAATCTCATTCCTCAGTGAATGTAATACTTTCTTCAAATACACTCGATTTCGATCTGCGTCCGATCGACGCGGCGCGTCTTCTCGAACATCGCCATCGAATTACAAGGAGATCCTCAGACAATCTTCCGGGAGGTCTCTTTACGCTCAAATCCCCGAAGAGGCAGTCGGCTAGCGGCCGTCTTACCCCTCCACCACTCGCCCCCTTACCACGTTGTGGAGGGAGAAAAGAGAACTCCGCCGAGAACAGCCCGGCAAACGTTTCCGGACAATTTCGAGTCCCGATGGCTCCCGCAGCGAGCTATGATTTCCACGTGGATGGGCACACTGCGATTGCAGCAAAGCGAGCTTTCTCTCTCGCGCGCGTTCTCTCTCTCTCTCTCTCTCTCTCTCTCTCTCTGTTACCGCGATAGGGAGAGGCACGTCTATAGCTCGAAGCGCGATTATCCAAGCTTCGCTGGCCAAAGGATTTTCCCTCCGCGGGACTCTTCCTTCCCCCCACCTTCTATCACGCGAAGACTACGTTTGCGAGAGGCGGTAAGGAGGAACAGGCGCGTGTGTTCGTGCACGTGGTCTACACGTGTGAACTTGTACGTACATCTTCCATGATGGTGAACATACGCCGATTCACACGGGATGCCCATAAATTGCGACCATATCGCCGGGCGAGAGTGTGTGTCCATAATGGCAGATACTCCGTGTGTGCGTGCATATGTGTATACACTGACCTGTATGTTCTTACTTGTTCGACGACAAGTCGGTCCTTCCGTCAGCCGGCGACGGTCCCCCAAAAGGAGGACTCGCTTAGCCATGTATGAACACACGTCAAAGGGACGCTCTACTGTCGATCGTTTATTGGATCGTGTGCTCGCGTGCGCTTTGACGGTGGATTACCCGCGTTTGGCCTGTCATCGTTTAAACGTCTCCGCCGGACGTCGCTTATGGAAATCGGAATGTCTTCCACGAACTACCTAGAAGCAAAGAGAAGACTCCCGGAATATATTGAGGAAGACTACCGTTTCGTGAACCGAGAAACGGTCGAACGATCGCACGATTCTCGTCGTCTCTCTGTCGTTTAAATCTTAACTAGGCTCACTTTAAGTCGCGGAAGGAAATTTCAACTATTCTATATATTTATATATTTCTAAGACAGTCCGAAAAACCTGACTCACTTTACTACTGTATTTATAGGCAGAGTGATCTTAATAATTCACCAAATACGTTTTCAAAATTATAAACTATAGATGCGATATCTCTTTAATTCTTCAATTCTTTAGAAGAATAAAATTAAATTTTTCTAATTAGATTTCTCTAATTTATTTTTATTAACTCGACCTTTCTGATGTTAATGAACATCGAAGAAATAACATTCCTTAATGATCCCTTCTCGAGGTAATCACTCGTATGTTCGCTCTGACCACTTGTATATTCAACGAGGCATTCTTGCTTTCGTATCGAATTAGCATAAGAATCGCAGCTAACCCTGATTACACGCCAGCGTGATCTTCGGCGGAGGTGGGAGAGAGAGAGAGAGAGAGAGAGAGAGAGAGAGAGAGAGAGATAGAGAGAGAGAGAGTCGGACAGGATGAGAGAGATAAACAGCGAACGAGTCTCGCGTCATCGTGGTCCAAAGTTGGCCAAGTCCGCAATCTGCCGTTTCTGACGGCGTGCTCGAATAGATGCAATTACCCTAGCCGCGTTTCCTCTCCGGCGAGCGAGGAGAATTTCCGGGTGAAGTCTCAAGAGCGGCAAGTTCGCCAGTCAGCTAGCTGGAGCGGATGTGTGTTATGCCAGTTTGATGTAATCCGGCATCAGTCCGGAACTCAACCAGTGAGTTCTCTCTCTCTCTCTCTCGCTCTTTCTCTCTTTCTGCTTCTCGCGCGCGTTTCTCGAGAGGATGGAGCAACTTGCGTGGCACGCGCGACGAATCTGACCAACTTCGATGCGTATGAATCCGTCTTGACTACGCTTCGAATAGTTGCTGTGCCTCCATGGAAAGTTCCAGAGCGGTCCGAGATAGTTTCCCTCCGCCGTTTCTAGCACTCCATTTTGGAGAGAAACATAAGACTATGTACGGGAACATGTAAGATCGTGCCCCGGGCCATTCACGAACCGAGCCTTCAAGAGCGACCACCGCTCGTGCGGAAAAGCTGAATTGATCTCAACGGAAGTTCTGTCGCTTCCCGATTTGAGGATGGAATGCGTGTAATAACGCGCGTTCCTTACCTTCCATGTGCCGAATTACGCTTTTAGAGCTGATAGACATTTATTGCAAAGTGAATTGAATTTCGTATTATTTAATAAATACTTTATATGTATATTTCATATTATATGAGTAAATTATATTGTATTACGTAATTATGAATCTGGAGAAATGCTATACACAAAGCTACACTTTTAGCTTTTGCAAGCTGAAAAGCTTTAATGCAAGCGTACCAAATTTTTCTGGAGTTAATATAAACAATTCTGTTCATTAATAAGTCATTAATACCTCATTAAATTATTAAGCAATAGATACAATATTACAAATATAAATGCGTTATGCGGTTGAAATATTATATTTCAATTGTAGAGATCAATTTTAATATTGACACTTGTCATAATTTCTTAAATTTTAACTCATTATTCGTATGTGTACACGTGCTAATGTGTAAAATAATATAAGTGAGTTTATATCCTGATAATTCCTGTTTAATTAATTGTTGACATATATTTAAAGTTAATATTCAGTTTTGAGAGGAGATATCGTGTTTTTGTCAAAAAATACGCAACGAGAATTTTCTTTCTCTCGAGCGGATTTCAGTCGAGTGAACAAACTCCGGTGATGGCGTCTTTTGGGAACGGCCAGCAATGGCGTCCATCGGGCATCTTCGCTTGCCGATGGAATATCGGAGTAAGGTTTCGCGCGTCGCTACGAGTTTCGAAAAGTTCTTCGTGGAGAACTCGTCCGGCCGCGGCCTGGAAACTTCTGAACGATGGATGGTTCCAGGTCGAGGAAGTTACGTAAAGGATCACAAACGCGCAGCAGAACGTCGAGTACGTCTGAATGTGCCATCGGTCTTGGCCGAGCTGGTCTTATCAGGGCTCTCTCATCCTGGGATTACCGGAAACGGTCGATTTGTCACGAATTCAGCGATCTTTCTCGCCATCGACTACTCGATCTGATCAGCGAGTATAAGGTCTGACCTGTTTCGTCCTACTTCTACTGCTATCATTTGCTTTATTTCTATCATTTATATCCAATTGCGCAGTCTACTATTGTATATAATAAATTCATTTTTTTCATATAATTATTCCATTGTGCAATAGTTTATACTATTATCAGTATGTTTCATTTTTAAACAATATTTATTTATTTAAATTTAAATTATTATTTATATTTAAATTATTTTCTCATCACATTGCTATTGTTACTTTTAATATTCATTAATTATATACATATAATAAAAAAAGAACAAAGTTTTTATAATATTCTTTTAAATGTTCTTATTTGACTTTTTGTCCGCAATATCATTTTCATGATAATCAATCATCTCACCATCGACCATTCAATCGCTCGCCGACTGCAGCGAACACGCTCGATGGCTCTGATGACTGCAGCATCGTCACACGTAGCGGAAGGGTTAAAGAACACGCTTGCTGATCTTTATCGAGGAGATGGCGAACGATTTTCCGGTACGGTTCCGCCGCGGCACGTAAAGTTTCCCGGGCAAATCTCGATATAAAAGGAAACCGGAACCTGGAGGATAGGGAAAGACGTTCTATCCATTCCATTATAGGAATCTTGGGGCGCGGCAAGCATCGACACGCTCCAATTGTCACCTGCATTACGACGCTACACTCCAAGTGGAGAATCCTCAGCGGCTGCGGCGGCGGTAGCGGAGACTAAAATATTGAAACGCGCACGTCGTTCCCGGTACTTTGCTTCCGCCCTCAACCGTGCTTCATCTTCGACCCTGCTCTTCTGCCACGCGCACGTCTTCCCTTCCGTCCTTCATTCAGACCTCGTCGACTTAAACAACTATTCCTTGGCCGAGCTGGCAGACGCGAAAAATTTCCGTCGATTTCAATATTTTCTCCGTTTTTATTCTTGAATGCATTCTCCACAACTTTCCTTCGCGTTTGCAAATAGAATTTTACATAAATTTCATGCAAAGCGATACTTGTATTTGTATTGTATATATTTTAAATGATGTTATAAATAAAAAATAGATTTGTGATATTAAAAGAAAGAAAAAATATTTTAATTTTTTATTTACTTATTTTGCTTTTTTATCAGAAAAAAAAATAAAATAGAGAAAAAAGTGTTAAATTATGTACAAAATCAAATAAATATTATAAAAAGATTATAATAAAAATAAATTAATTGTTAATTTAAGCAATCAATATATTTCTTTTTTCGTTATATTAAAATTTTCAAATAACTCTTGATTGTTATTGTCTAAAATGTTATGAATTTCTTTTACTTTTTTAATCCTTATTCTTGTATTAAAATGTCACATTAAACAGAATTAACGTCGCATTTGATTGGAGATATCGATTCGGCGCTTAAAAGCTCTCATTTCTTCATTTTTTCTCTTATACAATACTTTTTTTCCTATAAAACGTATGGGTCGATTTCCAACGCGATATACAATGGTCTCATACATACTTATTATCGAATCTGCTTTGTTTCGTGGATAATCCCGGATTCCATGGACGAGGAAGAGCTTTCTGTACCGCGCTCGTTTGTCGCCATTCTGCTGGCATTTTTCTTCTGCTTTCTTTGGTACGATACGTGCAGCTCCCGCCCGCGATTGAATTGGGGTTTGCGATTTTGCGAATCCGTCTTGAATCGAGAACCGGCTACCGTTGACACTCTTTCACAGAAACTGAGAGAAGAAATTCAGAGTAGAATTGCAAGAGCGGAGAAAAAGAAATAAAGCACCTTCAGAGACAGCGTAAAAAAATCATTACTCTTTTTCTTTCGAGGATTTTTCAATTTTTAATGTTGAATCCTGCTTGATAACTAAACCTTTAATTAGGACTCTGTTGAAATAAAGTTTACTTGAAAATAAATAAGATTCTGTTGTCTGTCTGTACCTCGGAAGTTGAATTCAAGGATTTCAAATCCTCCGCCTTGACATTTGTCAAAGAACAACACTAGGAAGTTTGAGATAATATCAACGAAAGATTCTGTATATATAGACCGTTTGTCAAGATAAGATTGCATATCGCGCATAAGTCTTTGTAAAGATAAGAATGCGAAATGATAATCGCACGTTAAGAGGGAGAAGGCAAGTTCGTCGCTTGCGAGACTGAGGATCGCGAGATCCTACAGGAAAAGGACGAGTGGACCGGTTCGTCCAAGCGTGAAGCACGCGAAGTGTCTCTTGCCCGTTTCATCCATCTACTCTTCACTGTCCTTCCCCTCGCTCTTCGCTTCTTCGCATTTTTCCATCCTGTCTATGTACGCTGGTCTTCAAAATGCTGATCTCATCAGAGACAACTTGACCCCTTCGACTTGTTCGTGCTTCGACGAGCTTAATCTCTGTCGCTTAGATGTCCCAACCCTGCATACCCACCCCATCCCCTCTTCTCTAAACTCCGTCATCGGAGAATCTTTCGTCCGTAGGGGAGAATTTAAAATTCAAACGTAAGTGGCTCTCTCGAGTCGTCGTCGTCGTTGCTGTCGTCACCGTCGTCGTTGATGTCGACGTCGACGCCATCGTTCCACATCACGCGCATCTCTCTCTCTCTCTCTCTCTCTCTCTGCAACCTTGCGCACCCTCGAGGCAACGGTCGTTCCAGATGCATGCATTTCGAGTTGCAACTCCCTGGCGTGGCTTGCACGAAGCGAGCGCTCGAACGGAAGGAGGATGATCGACGGGTAAAACGCGGCTGTACATTATCAAAGTGGATAGAAACGCGCTTGCAATAGGAGGAAACCGCCAGGTTACGCTCCATGACTTCAAAGTAACACGCTCTTATACATGCTCTTTTGTATATTAATCTTAAATATTGCACTGTAATACAGATTGTTTTTTGCGATTCATTTTTTAGAATAATAAAACAAAATGATGTATTCATATCTACTATTCGTCTCTGTGATATAGAAAATATGATGTCTAATTATGAATATAAAGTAATAGTACATGTACATACTTTTCATGTTAACTTCTGGAAGCTACATTGCAATAAATGATGTAAAAATTATTATTTTAAACAAATTATTATTTCACAAAACAAAGACAGTTTTTTTAGATAGATTTTTATTATTTGAACTCGTATCTGAATGAACTTCCTTTCTAGTCAGAATTTGAAATGCATAATAAATATTCATTTTTATGTAATAAACAAGAATAAATAAATATTTTAAAAAATAAAAATTGTATTGTATTGTAGTAATATCGCATAAAAAATCTTTCGACTTGAATAATCCTTAATTATTCGTGAAAACGAGGAAAGAGATAACGGGGAGAAATATAGAGAGAGAGTGGGCGAAATGTCGTACAACATTGCATTCTAGATCCACGTCGTCGCTGGATGCGTCTCTCTCGTCAAGTTTGAGTTACGAAACAATGAATATTCATTAATCTCCGGGACACCGCGGTTGCGAGAGCGCGAGTGCGCTTCCGGCGCACCTACGTCGGGATTTCCGCGCGTCGACGGAGGCATCGTTATCGGGAATGTCGTTCGCGTTCGCATCCTCCTTCCTCTTCTCTTCCCTAACGTTTCTCCAATAGCTAATTTAAGAGCAGTAACTAATACTCAACGCCCGGAATAAATCCCGCAATGATTCTCAATGGTTGAACGATCGATAAAAGGAGAAAATATTTTCGTGCATTTAACGGAAAATTATTTTGAATTAATTAACCATATATATTGAATTCTGTGATATTTAGAATAAATAAAGATTTATGTTTTGAAGAAAACTGTCTAACTTATTGAATTTCTATCTATTATTTACGTTAGAATGAGAAATATGTAACTATTTATTTACTGAAGAAAATTTTCGTACAAACGGTAAATAGTCACATGGAAAGTGCATAGAATTCTCCGTATATCTGATTAAAAAAAAAAAATATATATATATATATTGTACGCCGTTAATGAAAGAGCTTTTTTACCTTTTGATCTATGGTACTTTTATTCGGATTCAACTTTTTAAAATCCTGATTTGAATATAATAATAATCTAGCTCAAAGAAATAACTGTTTTGTAGTAATAAAAAAAGTATTTATAAATAAAATCACACACACACACACACACACACACACACTCTAAGTCTCATGTGCAATTAGAAAATTGTAAAAATTGCAAAAAAAGTAGAGTGTAGCGTTGGATGTATTTCTCTGTTTTAAGCTGAAGAACATCATGATATTATTCTGCAATATTCCATTGTAGTGACGCAAATGATTTCTCTGCCGTATACTAAACACGTTCCATACATTTAAATAACATCATCTCGTGCACTCGACAAAGTGCGATTTATTCTTGTTCGAGAAAGAACGAAACGCTAAAGATAACGATCAGTTACTGTTGAAGACGATTGAATCGCTGAAACTACAAACTTGGATGAATAAACCAAGCAAGTCTTGTCCGATAAAAGCTCCAATAAATATCGTTGTTCAATAATTTAACTATTCATGCAAGAGTTATGTATGTATAACACGTAAAATTGACTAAAGTAAACTTTATACGTTGATGCATATTTGGATATGCAAACGCAATTCCCCCAACAATTTTCACAACTTTTCCTAAAATTAATTCGACAAGCTTTTAGTCCTTTGTAATTAGCACACACAGAAATAGAATTTATTCAAGTAGAAAAAACTAGAAAGGAATAAAAAGTTTAAAATGTACTAAGTAACAGAGGCGTGAGGGGGAGGAGTAGGAGAAAAAAAATTTTAATTAAGCGAACAATTGTTCTAATTTTTTACTTCCTCTCTCTCTCTCTCTCTCTCTCTCTCTATTTTTTATCTTTCTCATTATCAGTGCTGATAATGCTTCGACAAGATGGCAAACGAATTGTGAACTCTCTCACACATTCTAGTGTTCCGATGATTGGCATACTTGACCGATCGCATTTCACATTTAAACGCTTCGCACTGTCAAACGTGTGAATCACCCTACAACCTCATCCCTGCTGGCTGTTTCGAGGGTAGATTGCACGCGACCACGCCAAATGCAACCCATTTAATACCGCTGAGTAGTCGGAATGTACGTTGATGGTGATTACGCAGGATGGCCCTAGAAACCGCACGTTTTCCACTACGCAAGATTCTTTAGAGGATCGATTTATTTAATAAAAGAATACATGCCATAATTCTTATTGACACAAGAGTCTAGCTATGAAGCTATTTGTTTATAAAGAATGATGCTAATAAAAATTATAATCAGGAAAGATTAAAAATATTATAAAACTTTTTAAATAAATTTGTATGATTGTTATATTCTATTTTTCAAATTTCTACAATTTTTTAATGAAACTCCAAACTGTAATTCCCAGATACTCCCTTACAAGCTATAACAATAATGTTGGAAAAGTATTTTAATGCTGACAGAGTGCAATCCCATTATTACTAATTCCTCTTTGTAATGCTCTTCCTGTCTCATAAATCTCGCGCACAAAAGAATTAAAATCAAGCTCAACTGAAATTAATTGAGGCCCTTGCCTCTGTTTGCTTCTTCGAAGCTTTATTCAATCCTTTAATTTCCGATAGCCGATAACTAAAATGCTGTTAAAGAGCCTCCTACGCGATAATAATCGTCATTATTCTTAGCTTAGCTTCCGCAGCAGCCATGATTCAGCAGTATATATATTTGGATCGAAAGCTTGAATGCCTTTGTGTAATATGTATCGCAAACTGAGACAATATTCGCTACGGTGTATTGTGAATAAGAGAGCAAAGGCGAGCACCTGTAGCGACCGCCGCGCGCGACAACCGATGACTCTATTATGCGCGGGTGCTCGGTAGCACCGGCCATTATTCATCCCTCTCGGAGTCGGAGTCATACGCGAATCGAGTATTTGAAATACAGGGAAGATGAATGGTGGGAGCCGCCGCCGGCGCGACGCGCCAGGGGCGGGAGCAGCAATAACCAGGGGATTAAAAGAGAATTAAAAGTGTCGGTCGCGCATCTGTGTCAAGCGCAGAAAGGGCAGAATCATCCGTCGTCGCCGGGATATCGAGGCGACCGTGGTAGCGAATGAAAGGGGGTGGTAAGGGGACGAGTAAACAAGCAGCGGAACTTCCTGTCCACCCCGCCGTCTCCACGTACTCTTTTTGCCGTTTACGCATTGAGTCCTTTAGCTTGCGACGCCGCATGATTTATCTCGTTTTTCGTCCGATTGCTTCTTCCGCTGAGATAATTACCAGCTCTTTTCGACATGTAGCTAATTCGTTTAACTCCGCGAATCTGGCGAAACGAATCCCGATATGTGCTGTGTACCAGTCACAATTCCGATAGGATTGATTTATTTATTGTTCCAAGCAGATCTATTACTAGTTTACTGGATTGCTCTGATTGGAAGTCGAAATCATAATTTCTTTGTAACTTTCATAAAACGGAACAGTCACAATTTTGTAGGGGATATTAAAGATTTTATTCATACAGTATCGAAAACTTAAATACCTCGATTAATTAATTTTCGATAATGTAAATAAGTAAAACGGTACTTTCAATGAATTTTAAGTGAATTTTGTATAAACAGAGATATTTATATGTATCTTGTATTAAGATATTTAAATCAAGTATTGTTCAAAATAATTTAATTAAATTTTTTTGAACAATAAGGTATTATCGATGTCAAGCTCTCGAGAGATTTACGTCATTGAGAAGAAATGCATCGCCTAAGCTTATCCCTTTTTGTTCCTTCATTCTGCAAATATCGCATCTTTCCCTCATCATTTTATCACACGTCATCCTTTCATTACGATGAGTTTTGCGAGTAGTTCTGAGCGATGCCTAACTATCTGCGACGCGTTCTCGCTCCGAATGAAAGCAATATACGACGGCAGTTCAATCATTTCCAGCTTATAGAACTCCATCCCCGCGGGATTGGATTTTCCCGATACTTGATATTTTGCAATAGGACGTCGCCGCGTTGTGGCCCCGCAGCTACGCATGCTATTTCCATTTATTATCGAATTGCCATACGCCCGCGTATAGTTAAGCCGGATTCGCGAGTGATTTATTATTCGCGTTTGTTCCGCTGCCGTATTGATTCTTGCGCATAATTAACGTGGAGGCTTTTAGAAATCGCCGCGTGATCATGTCGGACGACTCTCTCGTCGAGTAGAGTGTAAATTATCATCGTGACGGAATAACTGCACGATCAGATGCTCGACGAGATCCTGCGCGGGGCAAATCATATTCCCGCATGTGTAATGCGCCGAGTCAGCATTTTTTTCTGATATAGCTCTTCTCTCACCCATGCCCTTTCCCTCACCTCTTCTTTCTCTTCTTTTCTCTCTCTCTCTTTCTCGCTCGCTCTCCATCAGAAAACAGCCAGGCCAGAAGTTGCGCAAACTCGTAGAGGGTCGTATTTGCTGGAAGGCCGGGTATTGCGAGTGACAGCTGGCTGTTCATTATTCCTGGATTACCAGACTGGCGCACGAGGGTGAAAGCGAGACGGAGAGACAAGCGAGGGTTGGAGAGTGCATGAGAGAGAGAAAGAAGAAAGAAGCAGGGAGAGAGAAAGAGAGAAAGGAGACGAGTGTTGAATGGGACGAGTGAGAAGAAGAAAGATGAGAAGCCTTCAGCTCAAAATATTGAAACTCTCTACGCTAGTCTATTCGATAGGAGAAAGAGAGAACGTACTTGCGTTGTATCGTTAGGTGCTCGCAGTTTTGAAGATTTCCCTCTCACGTTTCGCCCCTTTCCCTCACCGGCTCATTCCAACCAAGCATAAATAGAAGTTGTTGAAAATGATCGAAGTCTCAGAAGTTTATTTAACAAAGAGCGTATTGTTATTGCAGGCAAGGTTTACACTTCGTTTCTAAAGTTTCGCCATTTTCACAAAACGTGGAGACTCGTTAAAAAGATTTATCATTATTAAGTTTGTTTCTGCGCATAACCAACATACTTCGCAACGATACTCGTCGATCGCCCGTTGTAGCGGAGTCTCCGAATTCGCTATTTTTTATGTACATATCGCATTTCCAGATATCGTTCGTTATTTCCAAACGTTTGTTCAACAGCAACTGACCGAAGTTCAACGTTTTATTTAGCATTGGTACAAGATTTTTTTCGATTACAAACGTTTTTCACATTCGCAAATATCACGCACAAGTGTGAAAATTGATTACAAGTTATTAGTACAAGCGCACACGTTTGTTACTTTATAAACCAATATAATTCAGAATATTAATGCGAAATGCATTAAGCAAAAGTTAAAATAAATGAGAATTATTTATATTATATAAATAAATAATAATAGAACAATTAAAATAGCAATTGTTGTGTAGAGAAAGAAAATGTACCTGATGAGATTGAGCTTTTGAGATCTTAAAAAAAAGAAATTTGAAATAAAAAGTATTATGTATGTATGTGTGTGTGTGTGCGTGAATAGGAAATTTTTGAGAAAAGAAAATAGATCTACATAATGGGAGTTTAACGATAAAGTTAATGTCAATAATAAAACAAGTTAATGGTATCACATAATGTGATAAAATAACGATAAATTGTTTTATGATGAAATATCTTACAAGATTAAGTATAAACAAATCTAAATATATTATATAACATATTTGTTTCACAAGTTATATATAACCCAGATACTTTAACGGTCATTTAAAAGATCACCAAATGCATCTTAATTCGCATTTAGATCTCTCCTATCATTTCTTTCTATTTCTATTGGTCTTCCGTTTGCAGTTACGTTTTCGTTCAAACGGATCGACGAATGTTTACCGATAGAACAAGTTTTACGAGAGTCCATAAAGTATCACACTGCTTCAACTAAACACTTAATACTCGTCGCGGGACTGACTATCTAACGTAGTCGCAAGCGAGGGAAACGTTGCGTTTTAATTACGCCAGATACCACTTTATGATCTTACAACGGCGATGAACGAACCGACGCTAGGATTACGAGTCTCCGCGGATGATCGTAACATTCACGAAAATACATTTCTCACCGCCACGCGTCAGTTGTATTTGTTTCTTGCAGTAATGTAAAAAGAGTACACGGCGAACTCTGAAAATTACTTTAGGAAGGCTAGATATTAAAGTAGTAATGCGTACCATCAGTCTGAGCATGAAATTGAACAAAATTACAAAGAAATTAAATCAATATCATATCAGTAAGAACGCAAACATGACGTCATATTTAAATGTGATTACTGAAGATTTAATTATTTTTCGTTATATTATATTATACTGATACCAACATCGAATATTGTTTTTTTGCTTGATTAGATGAGAATAGCGAGGAGAGTATTAAAATGCACGTGCAAATATTTTCTTGAAAAATTTCGCTGCTTCCCTGAAATTATTTCTTATGTTATCGCATATTCTCTTTTTTTTCTTTAATAATATATATCAGATTTATAATGTAATGTCGCACTTTAGAAAAAAAAATATCAAGCAAACAAGATTTATATCTATCTATGTAAAAGTAACCAAATAAATAATTTTCTTCTCTGCTTTTAGACAATATCTCTATCAATAATGAAATGTTTCTTATGCACTTTCGTGTAGATTTTAAAATATGTTTTCTTTCGAAATTTTAATTTTTAGATGACACTCCTAACTAATACCCATTCAAGCAGGAAAGCATTGCTTTTTGCATTAAACATTCTTTGAAGCATAATGTTCCTAGAGTCTTAAAAGGGTTAAATCTAGTTGCAGCCCCAGCCCTTTTCGTCTCTCTCTCTCTCTCTCTCTCTCTCTCTCTCTCTCTCTCTCTCTCTCTCTCGCTCTCTCTCTCCACTCTTCACGCCCCTACGGTTTTAATAAGGCTTGATTACGAGTTTTACGAGCAGTCGGCTCGCGTTGCGCATCCCGGTTGATGGCCTCCCTCAAGTGCTGCTTGGCTCTCGCGAGTAATTAAGTTTACAAGTGCAGCCTGTCTTCGTCGTGGCGGCGCAAGTGCGGACCTTCTTCTTCGTGTTCGGGTTAAGTGAACGGCGCTTTCCGCGATGCAACGACCAATAACGAGTAATTGCAGGCGGAGAGCGTTTCCTGACGTAGTTGCGACGAGGGGATGTGATTATAATGACGGCAATAATAGCGGCCACGACGAGGTACAATCACGTTTCCACAATGGTATTTCCACGCGATTAGGATTAACATAGTTACCAACCCGTTTCTTTTCCGCGTTGCACGTCTGACACGTCTGACGTAATTCGTCGCATTATATTCTGTTAACAACGATAATGATACCTACCACATGGTAGAAATTTGCGTTGCTGTCTCATTAACAATGATAATAGTGGTAGCCTCGATGAGAAATATGATTTTATTATCATAGTAATTGCGACTCATAATTTCTCGGCAAGATTTGTGCGGCATAAATTTATGTTGTCATCTCATTAACAGTAATGATAATAATAATAGCAGTGAAATATAATTTTGTTTTCATGGCGTCATGAAGATGAGAATAATTGTTTCCTAGTGAATTAATAGTTTATGTAAACGGTCTCTGCGTAAGTCCGCGTTATCGTCTCATTAATTGTCTCGTCGTGCTTTTATCATCGTGTAGTCGGTGCCAAATCGTGTCCGGGACAAGTGACGACAAGCGTCAACTTTTAACCATGCACGCAGCCAGTATTTATCAAGATCATTTAACGGGCAGAAGAGGGTCTTTGTCACGCACGTGTCTAATTATTCTCTGGTGTGCGGTTCACTATACGTCCCTTCCGCATGAACTTAATTAACCGTATAACTGAAATTACGATAACAATTAGAGCATTCAAAGACAGGAGATTTATGAGATATTCTGCTTACCGTATAATATAAAAGCCATAGCAACATTTTCTAAATTTCTTTTTAAAGTTTCATAATACGTTAAGTTTCACTAAATACATTTTTATTGCATGTCGTGAGTTAATCCTTTTGTAAACGTTCAGGATATCATATTTTACGTTTGCATGGAATATCGTATTAGCGTTTGCCGTATAATGATTTCTGTCTTTTCAGGCGATTTTGGGTAATTTGGAGAATTTGGGGGTATTATAAGATGTTTTATCTTTCTCCCATATTTACATGTTATTTAAGTTTAACGTTCTGCTCTACGAATGGGAAGTAAAATTATTGCTGCATAAATGACTAACGTTCTACAAAGCGTAGATAAGGATAGGTTGCCGTAATTTCCAGGGACATGGAATAATCCCATTTACCTGATGCTCGAATTACCTCGCCTCGGAATCGTCGAATATAAATGATATCGTGCGTAATTTCAGTAAAAGTCAGCGCGGCGCTTATTGCGTGCGTGATTCGGCTTACCGCCTGTATGCTGCGAAATAAACTTTGTGACAAAAACAGATCCTCGTGGATCGGATTTCTCTTTGATTCTGCCCTCTTACAAACGAGAGAAAATCAACCGAGTCGTGCAGTCATTTTTATCGTATCTATATACAGAGAGGAATTTAGCAATGTTAATTGAGCAAAAAAAATGCGTAGAATGTTTATGTAAAAATAATAATTCACATAATTCAAGAATCAAAAGCGCTCAATGAACTGATTGAATTTTAATGATTATTGAAAAATTTTTTAAAACTATTTACACTTATTGATTAGAGAAAAATCTGTTCTTTTCACGCGAAAGACCGAAAATAATTTTCACCCGGCTGCTTTCTCATTGCTTGATGTCATACATATATAAGTATCTTTCAAACATGTCTTCTTTAATCTACAGCATCAAAAATAGTGTTTTACTTCAACTAAAATAAATCTCCATAAATTGTTATTATGTACGTTTCATATGTTTGAACGTCAGAATCAATTTTTCTCGAAACGTTTCTAAATGGCTCTTGATCGTTATTGCCGTGTACCCACCATTTGTCATGGCCAATGGAAATCACGCGCATAAATCATGCGATCCTGTCACGCGCCGATCGCGCTCGATCCGAGTTCGATAGAAGGAAAATATATTGGAAAGGATTCATTGAATAAAGTTCCTAAATTTCCATCGTCGAGCTGGCGAATAGATTTTCGCGATGTTCGCATGAGAGAACGTATATCGCAAATAAGTGTTTCGAGTAGAAAGAATTTATCGCCCGGCTTCCACGCTCTCGACACGTGTATATCTCCCGCGAAATCGATATGCGATTTCGATGCTCGCCGTACATTTCCACCACTGCCGGATGTTCGCGGAATACCGTCGCGTTCGACGAGCGATGATATGTTTTATTCATTTTTCGCACTCTAAATTCATAACATTTCGCAAAACAGACAGCTTTATTCCACGTGTGTTGAAACTTTTTTCGGCCACCGTGCTCGACATAAACGATTACGGAAAAATCGCGATTGATTCCAGACCGAATTTCGCGAGTATCGGCTCGCTCGGTTCTCGCTCATCTTCCCACCGTACGGACGAAAGATAAAATGTTGCGTTTGCGGCGACTCAGAGTTAAACTTTACTACTGCTGGAAGAACGCTCGTCCGGGTTACTTAGGGGTCGTAAACCCGAAGTGCATAATTCAACGTGGCTCAACGAGCGTCACGCATTTCGGGTTTACGATCCCTAACGAACGTTATGCGATTTCGCGTGCTATTAAATAAAATCCATTTACTGCGGACAAAATCGCCAACTTTCAAGCCACGCGACGTGAGTTCACTGGCCGCCATTCTCGACTAAATTTTATCGCCTATCATCGATACTGAGTTGAGGCTATAACAAACTTTGTTGCGGCAACAATATATTCCGCGCTAGAAACGCTAGAATACAGGATATGTGTGAATTCACTGACTTTACCAGGTATACTGTAAACTGACTAAAGTATTCCAGATTTTTTTTTAATTTGTTGTAATATTCAGCGAAATTTCAATATCATTTATCGATAGACCCCCCTCGAAAGATTCATGATCAAATTTATCGGCGGTGCAACTAAAAGAAATAGGATATTAAATGCATACGAAGCTGCGTGCGCGCGCGCATAGATTTACATAATATCGATACAGGTGGGCTGCAAGGATATAATCCTCAGATCGGCCAGCTTTGAAATATCACGCCACACATTCCGCATGGCATAATCCGTTTCTTTAATTTGCATATTAAATACATATTCGAGTCCCTCTACTGTCTCTCTTTCTCTTGTCTCCTTCTTTCTCCTTTCTATCTCTCTGAACCCCTCGACACATATTTATATACCTATCCGCGGATTCATCTCGGATTCCACGAGGTCGCTCTCGTGTACAGTATTTGGGTAGACGTACAGAAGAATGGGCAAAACGAAAAAAATACAACTCTCCGGAGAATTCGTAAAACAAGAAATTGTTCATTACATGAGATCATCCCCGATTTTACGCTCGAGCGATGCTTTGTGCGATTTCGTTGCAATTATATGCCTTTTATTATTTGCTTTTCTTAATAATCTCAGTAACATTATTCTTTTATATAGTTTTATTAATTAATTGTTTTATTTGTTAAAAATTAATTTTATATTGGAATACCATAAGAATAAACAATTTTCGCGACATGCCATCGAACATCAGAAAATTTTACAAAGGAATGTATCACAGAATATTAATTATAATTATCGTGGACGAAATAAATTGCATGCGACTGAACAGGTTTCATTCTTAACGCGCACGACTCTTTGCTGTCCCTTTCTTGTTCTTCTTCCGCTCTTTGCTCTCGACTGCTTCCAGAACGCGAAACGCGAATAGAAGATATAGAGAGATAGTAAGAATCAAAGGAGACAATATAAGGGAGGAGGAAACGAGACTGTCGTGTCAAAAAGAAATGAAGACAGAACTATCAGTTACAGAACGCCGTCTGCACGGAAGCAATTCATTCCGCTTCAACTGTTCAACTCTTATCCGTCCAAGGTTTTCCTTCCACTTTTCTGATCCTGTCCCCTCTTCCGCCGAAATCTTTTGATCTCGCCTGCTGCGCTCACCTGCGCCACATGTAGCATATGAACTTTGAGCAAAGGTGATATTTTTTAAAAAAAGAAGAAGTGGAAAGAAATGTTACTTTAGAAAAAATTCATATCTGTGACTGAGGCACCGCGCAATCTCTGAAAATCTGACAGAATCAAAAGAATTTTTTTGTTACAGCTCGAAACATCTAATGAAAATATTTGTAATCCAAACTCTATTGTTCAAAATGTAAAAACGAAAAACTTCTCAAAATTTCATTTAAAAAGAATATAAAGTTTAGTTGACGTGCTTAAGGATATAACGTGTACAAAAATGTCCTTATATATAATGTATAATGTATAACTGATTTAATTAAACTTAAAATATTATTGTGCTTTTGTATCACGCGATTGTATTATGATTTGAATCTAATCCATGCATAAAATTAAATGTATTTTTATATAAAATTTAACGTAATTTAGCTTTAACAAAAAACATCATGAAATTAAAAAGTGGACAAATAAAGTATCATTATAACTGTTTTCATATTCTATAATTGCACGTTTTGACGTCATAATCTCTGAAAAGAGATCGTACTTTTTGTTATTTATGTAGTCGGAATCATGAAAACGAAGACACGGCTTGAATTCACATGTACAATGTACAGTATGCAATCGCCGTAGGCGATATTGTTAATCCTGCGTCACACGCCATCTCTCTCTCTCTCTCTCTCTCTCTCTCTCTCTCTCTCTTTCTCTCTCATTTTGACATACAGACTTTATTCCTCATGATAACTCCAAGAGAGAAGCATTATAGGATTATAATTCTCTACGTTTTAATTACATTCAAGCATCAACACTCACGCGCGTCAATTCTGTTGACTACAATTATTATATATAATGTCCCACATCTCAATATAATTTTCAACATGAAAAATCTTTGCAATTAAAATATATATCAAATTTTTCTTAAATAAAGTGCATTTGGAATCAAAGCATTTTGATTTTTATTTTAATGCATTTAAATCTTATTTTGTTAAACGAAAATAATCTTTAAAATAGTTTTTTAAATATGTAAAATCAAATATATTATTACAGATATTTTATATATACATACATATATATATATATATATTATATATATATATATATATATATATACAATATTTTTTTATTAAGATTGTATCCAAAATAACGAATTTTGCTTCGTATTAACCGAATATATGTTGACTGCAAATATCTGCCAACATTGCAAGTGACAATGAAAAATTCTGATAGCGTATGACGGGAAGTTAAAGCACAGCGCACATCACCGATGGAATTACGAGAGCTTGATCGACCTTAATCCTGCCGGCTCGTAACTTATAATACCGCTTTACGATCGTCTGCACAACTCGGTGTGCTTGTATTAAGAATCAAATTCGCACTAAGAAGAGTGCATTAACCGTAAGAAGCAATTTTTAGCACTGCAATAGCATTTTTCCTTGTCCCTCATGTTGAAAGAGCGGAGAAACTCAGGGGATTATGTTTCCCTTGTGCCGAGCTAGCAAATTTCGCTATTCATTTGATTGATCAGGTAAACTCTTTATTTTTAACTTTAAAGAAATAAGAAATATAATTTTTATCAAATAAAAAATTAAATTAATAATAAAATTTATTTATGTTGAAAATCATAAAAGAACAAGTATATTATTGATAATTATTATATTTGAATTATTTTTCTGAATCCATATGCAACAATTAATTTTTTTAAAGGTTTATTTTGTTAAATTATTTATCTTTCAATTTTCTACAAAAGTATAAACTCTGAACAAGTTGATTTTTAGATTTCTCTTTTCTCTCTCTCTCTCTCTCTCTCTCTCTCTGTGTGTGTCTCTGTTTCTGTATATATATTTCACCCTCAGTATGCAAACATCGTGGCTTTAATTATGCGGACTAATTACCTGAATTAACGCGAATTAACCCCGTGGTCCGTTTGACCCGCCGCTCTCTGCTGGTCCCAAACCTGCTGATAATCCAAATGCGGCGCGCACTGATTACCAAAGATCGGTGAAACCTCCTACACTTACCACAAACTACAAGTCGAAATGTCAAGCTTTGAAGGCATGTCGCGTTAATTTTCGACCCTGTGTACTACAGGTCTGAAGGGATAATAAACTTACATTGGGAGTCACACAAACAAGGAACTGATCATCAGTGCGACATTGTTTTGATTATATATACTTTTCTATATAGAAGAATATATATATATATATATACATATAATCTATTTGTATTAAGGAAAATTTTTTTGCGAGAGATTAATGAAAAATAGTGTATTTATAGGAATAGCGTAAATAAG
This sequence comes from Tetramorium bicarinatum, assembly GCA_928718305.1. NCBI lineage: Eukaryota > Metazoa > Arthropoda > Insecta > Hymenoptera > Formicidae > Tetramorium > Tetramorium bicarinatum. Next base: position 15,060,796 of record OV788320.1, read on the forward strand.
TATATATATATAATAAATAAGGATAATGTAATAAAAATAGACATAATATTCCAGTATGATATAATAATCAGAGAAAAATTATTTAACTATGTATAATAAATGACCAAGACAATGAGAGAGAGAGAGAGAGACATAATAAAAAAATGATAAAAAATATATATACACATACATAAATGGCACTACTAAATTTGTGTACCGCTAAGTGATTGATAAAAAGAAAAATTATTAATTAGAGAGATCGGTAGGAAAGTTATTACTTGGTTTACTAAAATAATATTAATTTCATGCTGGTTGATCGCAACGTAATGTCACAAAGGAATGATTCGCCGCTTTCTTGTCGAGGTGATGCGCAGCTCGTCTTTCCGGCCAGCCGACGTTCCGATATCGCTCGTTATTAAAATTAAATTGCATTATTAACGCTTCGCGAACGATTTCCGACGGTTTGTACGGCAATTTGCGGCCGAGAGAGCGTCCGTGGAAATTCGAAAAGGGATTAACCGACCGACCCCCTGTCCCCACTACTCTACTTCAACTCGCCTCTTGCCTTCCCTCCCTCTTCTCTCCACCCTCTTTACAAAGCCTCCTCCCTACCGTACCTTGCAGGCCGAGGGATTTATACAATTAATTCTCTAATTTGTCGCGCTCACGTCGGATTTCGTCGGTAATAGATTTTCATCGATCGTCACACAACCCGTTTCTGCCATAGTTTTTTTACTTCTACTTGTCTCCCTTCTCCCTTTCGTTCACTTTTCACACTGTTTTTACTGCATATATTTTGTTTCTCATGTGTCATAATAATTGTTTTTGCTTATAGTGAAAGCCGCAGCAGTTGCGGTTGTCGCTTCGCCATGTACGGTGCGAAAGCTTTGTCGCTGTCGTGATTTCATGAATTTTATTAGAAAATAAATGCGCAATATATAATAAGATAATTTATATTGACAACTCTTACTGTTTTCTTCAGTTTAATATCAATTTGAGAAAATACAATGATTTATCCGTGTAAAAAAATGTGATTTCTACAAGTAGACTTTCCTACGACTACATGATATGAAATATCAAAGTGATGAATATATACATGTGTACGTGCACACATGCACACACACACTCTCACACACATACACACACAATTATTATCTTTTTATATTTCACAAGTATAATTGTTTACAGCAGGCTTTTCCTCTTCAATTAATGCGTAACGCGTATCTGTTGGTTTAAAAAAATTGAAATTTTAATGAAATTGGAAATTTGAGAATATACTGACATGTTTAATTTATATTTTTTATCATTGTACATATCACATTGTATAAAGCAATATTTTACACGAATATAATTTGTTTTGCTCAAACATAATCTTTTTCTCCTCTGGAAAATGAAAATATTGATATGTGACTCTTGAAATACAATACTCTTTTTTACCGCAATACCGTGGTTATTTTCGTAAAACCCAATTTATTTTGTAGGTTGCGAGTAAAAATTAAATTTTTATTGTTTTGTGTATCACACGCGTTAAGGCACAACAAAGTTTTGAAAATTTTTCGATTCAAAATTAACGTCAGCGATAGTGTTACAAGTAATAGAATGTACTAGCATTGAACAATTGTTATATTTAATTGACACATTTAATGTTGACAATTAAGTCAATAATTTCTAAAATTTCCTGTCAGTTTGACAAATTTGCATGCTAAAGTGTCATTCATTCATTTTGCCGAAAATGTACATTGATATATTGATTCAGTTAGAACGATTTATTGAATTAACACTTTCGAGAAATATCGTGACGGTTATTTGGACACAACGTGGTTTATTGAATTATTCATGTTGCTTTTTCCAAACTAAAGAAGATAATATACGAGAGAAATGCGCTAAAGATTTGTCGCAATACCTGGAACGAGTCTGTAGGTCAAAAGGTGTTGCAGAAGAGAGTTTGACATTGCTTGGGGTTTTCCGGTCTCCACGAGTGGCACTCACGCGGATACTCGAAGGGATAATAAGATCGTCGCGTTGATCTGCGAGAAGTCCGACCTCTCCTCCAGACGACCTTTTGCAAACCTTCGAGAATCGTCAGTGATATAACAGCGATAAAGAGAACGAGAAGGGATAACGGGGACAGATTTTGTTCCGCATTCAATTAACAATTTGCCTTTGCTCGAAGACGAATGTAAGACGCTCGAGTACCGGTGCTTACAATAACCCAGTTTTCTCGAGCATCGTCATCATTCCTCTGGAACTTGTCTCAAATAAAAACAAAGAAACAAGTTGCAGAGAATGCGAAAGAGATAAAAAAATAGCGGAAAATATAATAATATTAGAGAAAAAAAGGAGAGACAAAAAGGAAATAAGAAAACATACCAAGATCGGAAGATCGATTAAGAGTTTACTACATAATGAAAATGATTAGAAATAAAATTATACAATATGAGAAAAAGAGATTTAACAAATATATACATTTGAAATTCCACGTCGTTCCATGTAGTGGAACATATCCAGTGTGCTACTAATACGAGCATTAAAATAAAAAGATGTTACTTCAATTAATGTTCCAATTGTTCAGGAATATCATAAAACTTTTAAAACTTAATATATGTTCTGTTAACAAAATATCTAAAGTTTCAATGTTATTACATAATTGTAACCGTAACAATTAAATTATTATAGAAAAGTATATTATATTAGACGACAATCGAGTAAAAGAGAAAGAAAAAAAGGAAGGATGCATTTATCTCCCCCTAACTGTCCCCCGTTATTGCTTCGACCTCGACTAACGTCACAACGGTCGGTGGGAACTGCTAAAATAGTGGAATAATAATATTCCGCGCGATTCCGTCCAGCATTAGCGATTCTTTGAGCGAGTAATGAAGGAATTTGAATATTTCCCTCGCGCACCGTTCCCCCGGCGCACGAGCTTCCAAGTCAATTACCGGATTCAACCACCATCCTACGTTCCGCGGCCGCTTTATTAAAACAATTCGCCCGATCCCACCCTACCACGACACCCTCTCAACCCTCCCCAGCGGGCACCGCGCGAGAGCATGGACTGCCGCGACTTCGTTTTCCCCTGCCTCTTCGCCAACCCCCTTCGCTTCCATCATCGACCTCCTCACGGCGCCTCGGATTATTATCGCGATGGAACTCGAGACTCAAGGAGAACGAAACTGTTGCTCGTAACAATGGCCGCGTCGTAAAGGGGTTACGGTCTCGGGGTAAACGACTTGTAGGCAGAAACTCTTGTCAACGCCATAGTATCATTTTTGTCAACTTCAGGGTAGTATATTTTTCATATTTTACTTTGGTGACCTAGTGATGCCATTTTACTTAAATTTAGATTAACATTTTAGCCTTAGAGCAAAATGAAATCTTGATATTGGTTTGAAACCTTTATAGGTGACCAATATGTCAAAGGTAACTTGCGTGATTTGTTTTTCCATAAAATTTTAAAACGACCACTATTTTTTTACGATTTAATATTGTAGAACATAAATAATTTGAATCTATATCGAAGTGAGGCATGATATTATTTTTATTAAAATTAAAAGAGAGAATATTTTCGTAGTCACGATTTATTCAAATGAAGTTTATAGTAATAAATAAGAGTTAAATATCACATAACATTTATATTTATATTGCACATCTAATTTGAGCAATAAGTTTAATTTTGTCAATGTTTGTTAAAACAGTAACGCTATTTTCATTGTTGTTAGTAATCAGCTTATTATAAAATAATCTCGTAAAATATATTCAGCCTACACATATACATATTACATATAATCGACTTTTAAAAAATAATTCATGGAAATAAATTCCATTTTATCAGATTGCGTCCGCTTTGCTAATCAATTATTCGTTTCCCTTAGCGATTTAAATCATCTACAGCAAATCGATGCCTCTATCAGCTGTGACGGCAAAATCCGACGCGAATCACGTTTTAATGCGAATCGATCGCTACGCAAGAACTCCGCCCGTAATTCGCCGTAGCAATCACGCGATGGATATCGCGATGGACGTTGGGCTATCCTATCGCGTTGCAATTAATATTTCAGTAGGAAATAGTCCGGCAATGCCTAAACCCACCGAATGGAGGCGGTCCTGTCGGCGATCGTCCTTTCCTGAAGCTACCAACGCGAAACTGCGTGTACGTTAATTGCCTGATTGAATATGAAACACGGTATCGATTCGCAGAGATGTGAATTGAAATTTGATATTATCCTGTCTCTCAGATACGAAACTGACCGCTGCTATAGCGGAACATCTATGAAGAACACGGAACATCGGCGCTAATTAGCATAACCAGTAAAGATTACTAGATCCGTTACTGTACCTGCCAACGATCCGCTATAGAATGTCCAATTATATCAAATTTCTACAGACTAACAAACGAAGCCAACAATGATGGTTGTATATAAAAATTAAATATATCGTTTAATGAGACAAAATTATCAATTTTATCTCAATATTGACACTTTTACAACAAGTCGTTGTATACTTTAATAAATAGCAAGATAAATATTATTACATTATTCACAGTTTCAGCTTATCTGTGATCCGATCGAAAATCAACAGTCACAATTAACATCCTTTTATGTATAAATTTATATTTAAAAGAATATATATTATATAAAAATAAAATATACCATTTATTCTAAAAAAATCTTTATAAGTTGATAACGTGAAAAAATAGTAAATGGACAAAAATTTTAACGAAAATATGCAATATTGTGAAGATAGTAGATGGATTTTAAGAAAGATGATTTTGAAATCATTATTTTAACCTTTTACGAGTAAATCACGGAAACCGGTTATTTTCTTTACGTTTAGCCGGTTTCATGTTACGGGGGATTTTAGCAGAATCAGCAGCCGACCGAAATAATTCTTTTTCTATTACCGCCTTTTCTCTCCTTGTTCTCCCGAGGATCGTTAGAGATGAAAGGGACGTGCGGGAGAACTTCTTCCCTCGGACACAATTAATGCGATCGCTTAGTTTTCTTCTTGTTACCTATTACGCTGTCCTCAACCTATTTGTAACACAAATTGTCCTCGACAACGTGCCCTCCCTTCCCTTTACATCCATTCGCCGTTGCGAATTGGAGCTAGGACGATTAAAAATTGCGCGGTTGGCGAAACTCACAAAAAAAGGTGCAGAGACGAAACGAGAGACAGAGAAAGAGAGAGAGAAGCCTTTAATCAAAGACCAAAGGCACTAAATGATGGCGAAACTAATTCGTCGTCGCTCTGCGCATAGACACAATTTTTCTGACAAGGAAATATTTAAAAATATCTATCTAGCCTTTTTCGCACAAGAAATATTATTACATAATTGTCATACGGTATATATACATATATATAATTATGTTTTTGTTATATGTATAAAAGATATTATTTTCTGCATATTCAAAACAACGTATATTTTTATCGTCTTTCTCTAAAATTAACCAATTTTTGTTTCTAATCAATCGTCAAAGTGAAGTCAAAGTATACTTTCACCAAAGGCATAATTGAATGAGGAACAGTTTCTGGAAAATTAATTATGGATAAAATGAATCTATCAATTAAGGACCAATTACCGCGCTAAGTAATTCACGACGAAATTCCACACTTACAAACAGTTTAGGATCAAATTATCAATCGGTTTTCAATACGTGGCGACGCAAATTCATTCCGCATATCTCGTGTAAATGCGAGGAAGGCTGATCTGTCAAAGAGGAACGCTGATAAAATAATTAGCAGCCACTGGATGCGTGCCACGTGTGCGTGCGGCTGATCACAGCCACGTACGAATCACGCTCGCACGTGTTGCGTGCATCACGATCTCGCAAGCACCCTCACATCGCACGCACATTTGCGAGCAATGAAGCCAAGCTAAATATGCGTGTTCACGCGCATCTACCACGATAACGGAAGCTCTCTCTCTCTCTCTCTCTTTGCCCTCCTCCCCGCTTTCTCTTTCTCTCTCTTTCATCTCGCATTGCGAGGTAGACGCAGCTCAAAGAGGATTAGATAGTGGAGAAGCTGGTATATATAGCATGGTGTATACAGCACAATCTATTGAAACCGACTGGTATTTAAAGCGTACGCGCATTCTGAATTACACTTTGAAATAAAAAATTTTGAATGTATTACAAGATTCCAAAATAGAATTTCATTGATTCTTATCAAGTTTACAGAATTTGTATTTTATTATTTATATTTAAAAGATGGTAAACTATTAAATTATTGAGAGAGAGAGAGGGAGAGAGAATTTGTAAAATATAATTATTTATAGAAAAAAAGATTATGTGTATATATGAATATTGAAAGCGCAATTTAGATTCCGAAAAATGCACTTCGACGACAAAGAATTAAGAACGCGTTTGTTCAGCAATTTCAATTCATAATAGGATATGCGGTCAAAAGACAGTATCTGCGTGACGTATAATTAATCGTTATTCGGACAGTTGGAGCAACCGGACGCCGAGGAGCTTCCCTTTTATTAAAAAAGTTGCGAAGCTGTCTAACACCGAGTAAAGCTCGACGACCGAGTTTATTTATATGTTAATGCCGACCCAACAATGGGGTCGTGACTTCCGGCTGTTTCTCAACCCCCTGCTGTCGTCGCAGTGGCATTCGGTGAAAGTTCATCCAAAACCGCTGCCCTCTCTGCCTCGCGGTAGATATCGCTGATTTAATTACCATTTGTCCTGCCTACAATTCGTCGTGTTCCGCGTAACACTAACTATTGCCCACGACAGAAACGACACAGAACAAAAATCCGACGGGATTGTGACGAAAAAAAAAGAGAGAAAAAAAAGGAAAATGCCCGTTTTACACATTCTCGCGTAATACGATTGTAACGCAAAAGGGTGCGATCATAATCGAATTTCGGTGTTGCCGAGCGCAAACGTTCAATCCGTCGAGAGCGGAATCGGTTTAACCGATCCGAAGGGCGGTTAAACGCTATTGATCGTTTCCTATTGCTTGGAAATGCGGTATTAAGCCTATGTACGCACCTGGCGTCCCTCCTTCCCCCTCCGCCCCCTCCTCTCTCTCTCTCTCTGTCTCGTAGAATATCGTGCTTAATCGTACGCGGGGCGATTCGATCGGCGAACAATACCTTTACCATTGATTCAGCCGATCGTATCGATCTCTTGCTAGTTGACTTTGTTTCCTATATCTCGCGCAATTCAACAATTTAAAACCGCTGATGGTAATGGTAGCAATCTCTCTGATACAGATTGCACATTCTCTCTGATACAGATTGTACATTCTAAAAGATTTCTACAAGAATTACAAAAGAATAACGCCGATTGTTTATGGCAACAACAATGAATTCAATCAGGCACAAAACTACAAAGCGAGTTCATCTATTTGAAGAAATCCTGCTTCTTCGGATGATCTAACACAACACAAATCGATATATAACAGTAGTATTCACAGCGATCGAACAAGGATGAGAAAGCGAAAGTTATGGGAATTGCTTTGCGGTGTCAAGTTGTTCACGTTGGAGGGTGGAGTTAACAGCACTGGCGGTTGCTGCTTCAGCTGTTTACAGGAGTCCACCCTGTGGCCTTTGCCACTGGTTTGACCTCGTCTACCATACTACCGAAGGTTTACTACATCTACGCGCATTCTCCATCCGCACACCGCCGCGCGATTCATGCATGCAATGATATTAATGAGGCCCGGATTTAAAATCGTGCATTAAGATGGCTGAACTCAATAGAATGCTGTATCATTCTTGTCGGGCGAACTAATTGGATGAAGGAGGAGTCTTTGATAATCACTGTGCTTCCCGTGATCCTTTCAAGTTCCCTCTGCATTTTCCAGAAAATATGATCCGTAGTCCGCGAACGCGAAATGGCATCGAGTAATGTGTTAAATAAATAATGAACGCCTGAGAGAAGTGGGAAGGTATGCTTCTTTTGCAGAGAAGCTTAATCCTTCAAATACTAAACGACTTTTTTAGGAGGGAGGGGAGAGAGAGAGAGAGAGAGAGAGAGATTTAAAGTTTTAGTTACTGAAATGAAAATCCTTTGCGTAACCACGAAATTAAATCCTGACGAGAATGAAATATTCGTGCTACCAGCACGTTCAAAACTATTTCCTAAAAAGAAATTAAATTGAATATCTATTTTTCTATATTTTAATAAATAACGTTAATAAATATATTAAATATATCTTAACTACACACATATACACATACAAAAATTTTAATAAACATAAGTTATTTAACACTTTTTTCAATAAAATATATTAATATTAAAAATCTAATAGTCACAATATATCTAACTTAAAAAAAATTGTAACGTCGTCAAATCTGTACATATCATCTTTTTATATTGAAAATACACCGCTTCAATTTATTGGAATCGATGAAAATGTGTTATTTCATTAAATAATTTAATTTGTTTGTAATTTAATAATGTATTTAGTATTAATAATTTGTTAATTTAATATTATAAGTGTGCAACGACCATCTTTCTTAACTGATCACGTCGAAAGGGTGCTAATCCTCATATACGTCTACCATTATCAGTCGCTATGCACGCGCCATCTCCGCTTCTCGTTCCGGTGCTAGCAACGCGGATGTGTGACAACCGGGGTCGGGAATCGTTAACGTATCGCTAACTCGTTCGATAGCTGGGTACTGGTTTAAGCTCGCTTCCCTAAGTACTGCCGTCATTACTACGGAGCGTGGCTCCCCAACCCTCTCGAGCACTACCTTCCTCTGCAATCTGCCATGCAATCCCTGGCTGCACCAACACGTCCGCGGCACTCCTGCCGCCACGTCGTGGTGAATCGGGCGATTGCATACCAACGAGAGAGGAGGTGTGTTTGCTCGTTAGTGCTCGAACCCCCGCGACCGCGACTCGAAAACGGCCGTTTTTCCGACAGTAAAGATGAATCTCGAACAACGCGAATCACCATCGGGTTGTAAACGACAGGCGTTAAATCATTCTCAGACGTCAGCGCATTCCGTTAGGTTCGCTATGCCGGTTTTTCGCCCTTTCGAACAGACTGAACCGTCTCTTCGCGAAATGCCTGTCGTGCAGGCAGATTGTACCATATTTAACTTTTGTTAGAGTTGAGCTTTGATACTCTAGAGTACATTGCTGACGGAATTTTCTAACGTGCATTATTTGATGCTATTTAACAGTGACTGAAGTCGCTAAAACTTTGCACTTAATTCATGAAATTTGCAACTAATGGAATTATAATTTCTCGTTATCTACTTGAAAATGATGACATAAATATTCGAAACTGCTGGATTTATCTTGAAACCCAATAGGGAAATTAAAGATGATAAGTAATCGTGTATAAAGTGATACATTTTCTAACACACACACACACACACACAATATCGCAAGTGAAACGTAAATTGAAGCGATTGTTTGATAGCGATAGCCACGAACGGCGTACGTAATATCTTTGCTCGCGCACGCGGCATCAAAAAGGCCAAGGGCGTGGAATCGACTTTGTTAAATAGCAGCTCGAGGAGCTGGTCGGAGGATTTTCCTATCGCGTCGTCGAGCACCAATTCGCTGCGGTGGGATGCGGGGTGGATTTGCGAGGGTGCGCCGAAGGGAAGTTTCAACGAAAGGCTTTTCGTTAACCAATGACGTAGTAGGGCGGCTCCTTTCCCACATTGGTGAGAGCGCTTCCTAAAACCTAACCCAGTTTCCACTGCGGTTAGGGCCAGTATGCTAATCCGCTACAACGTTCGGGCATCTATTGAAACCGCAGCCTCCTCGTGCTGCTTCTGGCCAGAGTTCCTCTAACCACGGCAGCTCGCGCAACAATGATCTATGTAGCACGACGAGGCGGTGGACGTGTTTGGTGCGCTGCACAGAGCCGCTAGATCAGGACCGGACGTTAATTACTGCCACCAATCAGCGACGTTGCACCGGCTCGCCTGTTAGTCGGGGTGCTAAGGGCAGTTCGCTGCCAACCAGACTCGCCAACCGTCTCCTCGTCTCTCCTACACCTCTTCCGGCCGCATTGACGAATTCGACCCGTCTTCCGGAGACCGAATCGATTAATTCCGGGGGGCTTTATTCGGCCACGTGTACGAATTGCGTGATCGCCGGAGCGTAATCATACACCCGATAGCAAGTGCGCCAAACCTGACGATCGTTTCCATAGCCTGCTAATGCAGCGTCTTGATCAAAGAGTCACAACCGTACTACGTGATTATACGGCGGAACGATAAGACGCTCGACGCCGATGGATTTAAAGAGTATCTAACAGTATCGACCGTTTCTCTTACGGTAGATCAAGCTTCGCGCCCATCATATCTCGTCGTCGCGGCTCGAGCATTAGCCAATGACTTTCGTAGTTCCGGCTGCGCTCTAGATTGGATCTACGGGGCTGAGTAATTGGCGATTAATAACACGCCCCGCCGAATATTGGTATAACGTAAGACGTGGGCCATCGGTATTGTAATTAAGGCCGGGGCTACACAGCGCGTCTGGGGCCCGCGCGAACCTTCCAGAACGCTATCGCATCCATCACGTGCCACCTGGCGATTAATACAGGGACGTTCGGACGCTTATCTGGGTTATCTTCGCCATCGATAATATATCAACTCCATCCGAGGTATCGCGTGCGTCTCCTCCGCCGAAGTTCTCTCTCTGTCTCTCTCTCACTCTCTCTCCCGCCCCCGCGCGCGTCTTTGTCTCTGTCAGGTTTAATCGCGCGTAAGGACGAATACGGTGTCATAATTCTCGCGCGATAGCGTGTCGCGATTAATCGTCCAGTCGGTGTCGCAACTTCAATAAACGCCGACCGATAATTAAATAAACATCGCCTTGCTCTTCGTGGTTTTTGCTCGTATAATTCCCCCAAGTTGTTTAAACGACATTTTTCTAATAATTACATGAGAAACCTTTCTTATTCGTAATACATATATTAAACGTTTCTATCACATACATCTTTTTATAAATTTGTTGCATATTTTGCCAAAGAAATATAATATAAATGATGTATTAACAATTTTATATATATATACATATATATATATATATATATATATATATTAATTCAAATGTGCAGTATATTTATGAAATACTTCTTTTTATTTATAATTTCTATTAAACCTCATATTAAGTCATCCATTAAATGTTTCGTTAGATTTAAATCTTATTTAATAACGTTGCTAAGACATTTTTATTTCCTTTCTATATCTTCAAGTTTCTTAACTCTCTCTCCTTCCTATAATAAATTTTCAATCTTTTTTATTTCCTATTAATTGTAAAAATAAATAAAAATTGCTGTTTTGATCCCATAAAATTAACCAAATGACTAAGGGAATGATATAATTTCGCCAAGAGAAACCATGAAGCGAGTATTGCGGCTTAAACGAACCTGTTCTACAAGCTCGAGAGCGCGAGTGAAGAAAATCTCAGTAACTTGCGGTACCAAGTGGAAGGGTTTCTAAGTCATTAAACCATCAAGCAGTGAGTCGGGTAACCGATTTGGTACGAGCAAGCATGGCCGGGGATAGAGCCACCTTGGTCGTTTATACCGGGTTTCGAGAGAGATTTACCGAGCCACTGTGCCCCGTTCAGCTTTCGGGCCCATTATTGCTGATATACTGAGAGATTAAGAGCACGTGTTACATACATTGTACCACGATATAACGTGCCATGGTAAAACATTTCGGCGTTGTACCGCGACGCTAACAGTGTATGTGGGTCAATCTCTCGAAACGCCATACGTAAATACGTTCTGATATTTTCCTCGGTAATGCGATACTATATGCGCTCGTCACTTTACCGTTACGCGGCCGCCGATGACGCGTGATTTACGCGACGAGCGGATCTGCGCGTATCCCGTCCGTATGAGAAATGAAAGTAAAATAATTTCAAACGTGCGTGACAAATAATTCCGCGCGCGATCATTTCCATCAATTACGAATTTTACAACATTCGCGATCATTCGAATTAAAACTAAAATCGTCGATTTAAATTAAATCCAGTACGAAAGAGCCGGCGTACGAAAAGAGCATTGTGCAATTGACAATCGTACCACGGCCCGCTTAATCCTTATTAAGCCGTGATTAAATCCGAATACTATCTAACCGTGACTTGCGGAGCATCGAATGTGTTTCTGGATTTCATCCTCGATTAGTCGACGGTGAAATCCTTTCGAGTAATACGACGCGCATCCTGGTTTACATGGCTGGCTAGATTCGTTTGCATTCCGAGATATCTCGGATTAGCCAAATTTCGTACCATTGAAAAATCGAATTACGAGTTCGAGGAGCGAATTCTCCGCTGTGCCGCGGGGATGAGTCGGATCGGAGAATTAGCAATGTTGCTATTTCCGTGGAACGCACGGATTCTGGCGAATGCTTCGGAATCCTCCCGTCGGAAGATTACGAACTAGATGGTGCGATGAATAAGTAACTGCAGTGCTTTTTCTTTATGAAATTAGCCTAACTAACAATAACAAAGATGTATTATGTTCGATATAATCTAAACAAATTATTATTAAATCAAATTTTCCAAATTTCTTTTCTCTAAGTTAAATTAATTTCATTAATTCATCTCACAATAAAATTTTAATTTATATTTCATTCATGAGATAATGTGATAAATAGCGAGAAATCGACATGAATTTATGCATTAAATTTTAATAAAATGGACATTACTTATGGCAATATATTCTATATATATATATATATATATATATATATATATATATATACCATATATGTATATGTCATTTTTCTACATTGATGTGCATCAATTTTGTAATAAAAAATTGAAATTATTCATATTAGTGAATTTAATATATCTACAAGCTAAAACTTATTTTCGCATATCGTATTTGTTTTCACATGAAACTATTATTAAAAAATTTAATTATGTGTGAAATATCATTTTTTGCTTTTGCATTAAATTACACAACACCCAAATTATTTTCAAGCCAAATTAATTACGCAAATTCATTTAGAAACACAAGTTTAATCTGTTTTTCCGTTTTCATTGAATGTCAGTATTACGGTTCAACAGTGTATGCGTCGCACTTTATAATAATAATACGATAATTGCACGTTCAAAGCAACACATCAATCCTTTTAACACAGATCAGCCGACCAATCGCATTTTATAACATAATTCCAAGATTTTTTTTCTTTTGTACGACTTTAAATGGAAATAATGAGCGGACTGCGTAATAAAGAAATTTTAATAGAGACAACTGATGTTACTATATGCTTAAATTAATTTCACTCGTTAGGACAAGAAAAAAGATTCGAAATCAAACAATGTGACGATAGGACAAGTGGACATGATCGCCCACTCAACACCTTCCTCTGTAGAAGCCGAAAGCTAATTACGAAATTCTGTGGCCTCTGATGATACCCCATAGCCGTTGTTCGACGAGAGAGATCGCCAGAATAGCAGTTGATCCAAACACAATTACCTCAGCGACATCCTTCATACACAGACGACGTTAATTAACGAGAGTAACAAGAATAATGAAGAGCATACTATACAGATCATTTTCAATTACGAATATTACCTCGTCCATGTATATAAAATGAATTCATGATCACGATTTTTTATTAAAAAAATATGACTTAACAAGCATCTTTTGAAAGATTGAATAAAATTTACGTCGTGGCGCAATTAACTACGTTAATTACATTCGTATTTCCTTTGAAAAAATAATAAGGACCAAAACAACATTTAATCTTTCATTTAAGAAGTTGAGATTGCTACGCATTAATGTTCTTAATTATGGACGTGAATTGTGATCTGAAAAACAAAATTTAATATTAAGGCACGATGCTAAACTTCTGCTTTAAAATTAAAGCACAATTTGATAAGAAATAAAATCGTACATATAGGCTTTTTTTAACTTTCTCTGTAATAAAATTAACTAATTGGTGACATGTGCACAAAATGCAAAAAGTGCGATCGCGCTGAAAACTTGCAGAGTTATTTCGCGTTCATTCAACTTTTCTCGTTTTATCGATTTCACAATCGTCCTGTCGGTTCGTATATTTACTTTATTTAGGCGAGTCGATAATCAAGACAACAAAACTTTATCCATTATCTTTGTTTTAACACAGTTAGAGTATCGTTTGACGCTAATCGACGCGGGTTGATAGCATTTTCCGCGTCACAATCCTAAAAGCGTCACAAATGAGTAGGTTAGCCTCTGTTCCCGTTTCACCTCATGTTTTGCAATGTAACCCTGTTAACTATTCAGAAGCTGACAAAATTAAAGTCGTATTTTAAAACGATTTTAAGGAATTTTTTTCTGAACTTCTATTCTAACTGAAATCTATTGATCGAAACGCGCTTTGATGTGTGTTCATTTGTTTTTTATATTTATGTAATTTTTATTATATTGTAGATTTAATGTTGTAAAAAGACTTGATTATTGTTATTGATTATCGACTATTGTCAATAATAATTCGCATTATCTTCGCAAAAAAAAATTGAGATCAAATAAACTCGTTTAGCTAATTATCCGTTGTTGGGATATCCGAGGGTATTTTAGAATGAAAGTTTAAGAATGGAAGTTAGTTCTTAAAACGGACGTTAATGTTATATTATAAAGTATACAATTTCTACAGACTACTACAGTGAAATATTGATATAATTATATAGAGGACGATGATGAGAGATTACTTATATAACACAAAGAGTCTTACTAACAACAAAATTAGGCTCCTTCTGAAAAAGAAAGAAGATTTGCAGGAAGAAAAAAGCATTCAAAACGACGAATCACTCTAATATCTCTTTTCTCTAGCAGAGAGAGAAAAATTTATACAAGAAGTTGGAATCTTTCTCTGTGGTAATGGAGAAATAAATCATGAGGTACAAAGACGCGTGGGGCCAAAGATACTACAGAACTGATAACGGGGAGATTCGGAATAAAAATGATAAGATGACAATATGGCGAACGCGTGAACGTAGCAAGAGATTGATTTGATTTAAATCGTATAGATTTTTGGACGATTCATTTTGCGTGCGTGTATCTTCCGAATGGATTTGGAGATTCGACGGCAGGATTTTGTAAGGGTTGACGAAGAACTCGTGATATCAAATCTGAATCGAACGGGGGGGGCTCGGTTGCGCGCTTTAATAGCAACGCCAGCAATCGGTGGAACCCATCCGTCTTCATTTCCTGCCGAATGCCATTACTCACGTGATAGAAAGTCGCGTGTACGCAACCAGGCGGTTCCGTACGCACGACACAGCCGCCATGTAAATCGTAACAGCCACGGGAGAAGGACGAGAGGGAGACCATCAATTTTTAATTGAATCTTGATTGGCAGAGATTACTCGAGGGCACTAGGTTCTATCCCCGGGGTTCGATTGATTATTCAATTATCAGAATCGATTTGGAAATGGCGATAACGCTGGCCGACCTAGCCCCCTCGTGTGTCTGCTGCTGCTTCGAAATTTCCTGATTATTGCACGACATTTTTCGCTTCCTAACTTTTTAAATTTCCTAAGTTAATCTTTAAAATGACAAAAATATGGAAAATTAAACTTTTTTTTTCCTCTCATTTCTGCAACTTATCTTTTTTATTGCTGCATCCGTGACTTATCATTATATCATATTTCTTTTTTATGTTCATCTTCTTGAAAGAAAATTATTTCAATAAACGATAAGACGTAAATCGATAATCACGGTTTTTATTATCGTGAGCATTATTAAATGGATAGTCAAAACTTATTTACGATTTTGCAGTAATCATAAATTTTATCGTTAGGTAGATAAAATGATTTATATTCCGCAGCCCAACCACCTTAAATGACTCTACATCGCTTAAAAATATTGTAAATCGGTTTTCCATAAAGATAAATCAGACTTTTTTTCCTCAGTACATATGTGAAACAAATGCGATAGAGGAGAAGGGGAATTCGTATTTTTATTGCTATGCGTTACGTAGGCGTTTATATGTTTTTATTATATCTGGGAACGGTGCCCTTTTATCGATCTAATATCTTCCGTTATTGTGGACACGACGTGCTATCTAGCGACGTTGTATCACGAACGCAAAAAAAGAACGAACGGAGGCGCGACAGAGAAAAATTGCAGCGGTATAGCGGGTCCACTGAGTTATTACACGCTTTTTCCGGGACATCTTGGACGGGTCTTCTTGCGATACGCGGTTAATACATAGCTCATCGTCGAATTCTAAGATGCAATATCGCATGTGGAACATTTTGCTCTTGCTGCGAGATAAACAGTTTTCGCGAAATCTTCGCTGTTTACTGTATATAGTCGCATAGACGTTAAATAAGAGCTATGATTCTCGTTCACAACACACTCAAAATAACAATGTAGTTACGCCGAGACTTCAATAAAATATTAAAACTTTTGCCTTTGGTTTCGCGCATAGAATCAGACGTTTAATAACATTTTTGTGAAATATTAAACATTGAACCGATATTATTGCGACCGTACGGTATGCATGATTTTTACATTTTAGGCGAATGAATCAACTTTTGTTTTTTTTTCTTTCTCCTTTCTCCTTTATTATTTATTATTAAAACGATCGGAAACATTCAAATACTAAATGAAATCATTAGGAGTATTTGCGGAATACGATTATCGGAAAAGGAGCTGCTATAACACTTTCCATTGTAATTGCTCCGAAGTGTCAGTGGTGTCCAATTAAAGCAAATTGGAATGTGTCGCACGTCGGAAAGACAAGAGAAAAAAGTGACATTACTTTTCCTCTCGCGCGTTCTAACGACTTAATTAAGAATGCCACGAGCTCGACGCGAAAAACAATAACGCCGTGCAATCTTAATCAAAGTTTTCGCTATAATCTGTACTTGTGAAGCTTATTTTCTCTGATGCCACGAATCTCATTCCTCTCCCTCTCCCTCCTTTTTTCTCTTTCCTTCTCTCTCTTTTCCTCGAGACGGCCTCGACAAGGGTTGGTCCGGATAAATCCGCGCTGGTAAAAAGTAGTATAACGCGTTTCGCTGATAGGAGCGGCTTCTATCGGAGAGCCTAGATAAAGCCACCCCGTGCGTCTTAAAAGGAAACGAGAGAAGACGAGGCCGCTGTCGTCTTCCCTAAGCGGCTCAGAAGAACTTTTTTCTGCGCTTAAAAACTGCCGCTTGTCAAGTTTTACCTTCAAACTGAGGAAAACCGTGAAATTTTGGATTATGATAGTTTAATTGTTTCCTCCTTGCTCTTTCCTGAAAACTCGCGCGCAACAACTTTTACAAAAATCAAATAATATATTTGCGGTTGAGCAATCGAAAACACTTTCAAAAATAAACAATTAAATAAATATATAAAATATTGATTTTGGTGTGTGCTTAATTTTGAAATAAAGAGGTATTTTTCTAAATAATATAAAATTGATTACGATTTGCCAAAAAGAAAAGGCATCTTTTCAGATACATGAACATGGCAGCTACGTATTGCAAATATGTATTAGATGTTGAAGAGACGCAAGTTAAATGTCATGTCTCACAGATAAGCAAAATTAATCATACGTTTTTGTGGAGGCGATGTTAAAGAACGTATACATATTTAATGTCTCATGAAAGCATGATTAATTTTTCATATTTGTAGCTTCTGACATTTACCTTATATCCATACGATGAACATATGGTATTTAATGATCTTTCTTTCATACCACTGTCACTCGCATACTTTAAGATCTCGATTGGGGTTGAAATGTTGCGTAATGAAATAAACTGACGCATATATCTACGAGTTTTTAGTTTCTCTGAAAAAAATCTGTGGCCATTTTTCCGAGTTCGTCAAAAGCGAGCGAGCTCGTGCGTGATGATAGCAAGTCACGGGGGACGTTTTTAGGGTTCGTCCAATTTCCGAAAACAGTTGGGTAGTAGTTCCCTCAAAAAAAAAAAAAAAAAAAACTCCGAGCTCACGGGAAGAACACACATCGTTCGAACGCACCCTCGTTACCCTCGTCACTTTCGGTCGACGGAGAAGAAAAAAAACTGCCGTGTAGTTGCGTCGACGCTTTCACCGAAGAGAATTCTCACTTCAGCAGTTTCATTCTCTCTCTTCCTTTCTACCGCCGCCTTTGCAGTACGCGATTCTGAAACGTTCATCGAAGCTCCTTATTTCCGACATGACGTACCGTTCTTTCACTTTCTTCGCCTCCATGATTTTCTTAAAGAATATCCTGGATTTAATGAAACTCTCTTCACATAATAGGATTTAGAAATCCCCATCACTCTATTCAGAAACGATTCCAATGGTAGAAAAAAATCACACTGAATTACATGGATAATATTTTACAACGTTTTCTTCTATTTTTATAATACTTTAGAACTTATTAACATTGCGTGCGAAAAAACTTTCATGTAAAATTATATTATAATAATTCGAACAATTTATGATCGATTTCGTATCGGTTCAGCATGTCTCATTTCTTTTGGGTATTAATGGAAATGTTTTTAGAGTACATAAAAAAAAAGTTGTTTTGAGAAATTACTATTTCTCTCCATGATTACGTTCATGAAAGCAGCGAAAATGGAGCGCGCGTTTTCCAAGTCGCAAAAAGAATCGCAATCAATCTTTATCGCGAAGTCACTTATCAAGGGAGATGCCATGACCGTGCTCGGGGGTGTCGTTTGTTCTATCGCGAATTGTATGTATGTATCTTACCTTCTGTGTACAATAATGCGAAGGATGGCATAACAACTGACTGTTCGCGTTCGTCCCCTAGCTCTAATTCGCATGCATTACTGATGTCGCCGGCACATTTGTCTACTTCGTATGATAAACAATATTAAATGAAGTCGAATGATTTGCAGTACTAGGATCGATTGTCTTACTTTTTTTTTTCTCTATTCTCTGTTTACTTCTCTTTCTTTTCCTTTCTTTCCTCTTTTCTATTCTCCTGGCTTTTCTCTCTCTTATTTTTGTTCTCCTATTTTTCTCCTATCTTTATAAATAATTAAAATTTAAATCTCACAAATAGTATTCTACATTATTTTATAAACACCAAGAATATTGAATCGATAAATTTGCGTTTACAAATAAATAAATCAAATAATGTCTCAGTGATAAATTTTTTACATTATGTGTTATGTTATTTCATTAATGTATATATGTATATATATACATTGAAGTGCAATAGTTTTCAAAAATAAAAATTTTTGTAAACGTGAATTTTAATATTTAATTGAGAGAGTAAAATCGCTTTACGGGCAATCTTTTAGTCACTTTTTCATGATTTTCATGAAAAAAAAATTACGCGAGAGCAGGTTAAAAATATAATCTGCGCCAACACCGAAAAGTGTCGGAATAATGAATAAAAAAAGCAATGACGAAGTTAGCCGTTTGGATTGGCTGCGTTAATTAGAATTGATTAATTTTCCTACTCTGACCCTCCCGTTCGCTTTCAGTCGGTCTGAATATAAATTATCTGATGTGTCAGAGGCAGATCCAAAATGATTCGTTTAATGCTCCGTAAAGCGTTGACGTTTCAATAGTAACCCAGTATAGTACAAATCAGAATAATATACACACACATAAAAAAAGTAGAGCTGTAGAATCTCTTTTCACTAGCTCTTTCAAAGTATTAAAAAATAAGATTTGTGCTCAAAACTAACTTTGGCATACTAATTAGAATTTTTATCGCATCGCTATTACTTTTGCAAGTATTGCCCTTTATATTTACCAATCATTATGAGTTTACACAAGTATTATGAATTTTGGATCACATTTTTTCATACGAAATATTCTTCTATATGTAGGAAAATATTTAAATATTCAAGATTGAATCAATTTCGCACATGCATATAGAACATCGAATCCATTCCTAGTTACTCGACTACTTTAAATGTTTAAACGGCTGCAAAGAGCTGCTGAGCGGGTCGATTATTAATGCCATCATCAAAGGTGATTCCCGCAGCAATGAGTGTCAAACTGACGCTAAATTCACGCGACATTCAATCTTCGGGAGTTCTCCAGAACCTCCATACCTGGAGAACGCGCGCAGACTTGACAGAGACGAACGAGCGCGAATCCCCGACTCTGACGCTCGTATGCATCTCGCCGAGTTCAGCAATTTGCATGAAGCGAAACGGCAGCGTCGTGCAACGTGACTGACTCACACACAAAGCGGTTGAAACAAGCCCCCCCGATGCTGGAATTCGAGTAACGAACACCAGTGTGAGAAGAAGTCCGAAAACGCTTCAGCAAAAAGCAAAAAGCGAGAATTACTGTTTGTCTTGTCTCGATGACGAAATGGATAAATGGTTTGCTTTGTGAATACACAAATTCCGTGATTGTGTATAATATAATCAACGTATTTTTTTTCAATTACTGCGTTGCATTTAAGGAAGAAAAGAGAAATATTTAAAATCTGTTTTAATTAATAGTAATTTCTGAAAAATTTTTAAATTCAAATTTCCAACTAATTTATTCTTAACGAAAATATTATTAGGCATCAAGTATCTCTATTAAAATGTCACATAAAATTTTTCTACCGTGGTTTTATTTTCCATAATCGGAATAGTCTCTGTAAGATATTCTCGTGTAAGGATTGAAAAGAAGTTGAAATCGCTACCCTAGAAATTTTACGGAAATACAGATCTTTCAATCACGCTCCGGCGGATATGTTAGTGTCAAACCCTCCTCTCCTCAGGATATCGAAACGACGTTTCGTAAGTCTACACGCGTTTCCAAATGCCTCCCACATGGAATTCACTTATTTCGCCGTGCGTTTCGCCGCCTTTGTTCATCCCAGTGTCATGAAACCGTAACAAGATGTCTCTTCACACCGCGTCAAAGTCGAACATCTTTAACCCGGTTTCCATTCTATTTTCGCAGCGGATATATTAAAAATTCTGAAGCATCTCGTTTTCGAAAAATTATGCACAAAACTGTGATTTTTAGAGAAATGTCGACAACTCGTGATTGCAAATTGAAAATTAGTATATTACACGATAGTCTAAAACGTATTTCGAACTATTTGGAGTGTTATTTATCCTAATAAAAATAATTTTCAACAGATGTTTGATATGATATTTATATTACGTGATTATTTGATATTTATGTTTGATATTGATATGATATTTGAAATAAAAATTTTCCATAAAAAATAGCGTAACGCAATTTGAAAGAGAGTTTGTTTTTATAAAAATTAATATGAAATATGATACATAATTGCTTGAATAAGTCTTTTTCTGTACTGTGCAATAAAAAAAATTTTTTTTCAGGTCTACAGATCGATATTTTTACAGGTCCGCTAAAGTAAAACTTTACGTTTCAATGTTTACAAATTTGAAATATTCCATACATCAATCGTCAAACTCATATGCTTCTATTTTAATCTTATCTAAGAATAATCGATAGAAGACTAAGTTAGAGCAACCAAGATTTTTAGTAGTAGGTACTTAGTGTAAGCTACTGAGACAACGATCCCGTATATTGGACGCGAATCCTTTCCGCAGTCCTGAGTGGAGATTCGAAGGTTTTCGGGAACAGGCACAATATCGTGATCCTAGGATTTAGTGCCGTGCAACGTTCGCCGAAGTGTTCTACGTGTCCGTTCTACGTATGCCATCGGACGTATAGTAACGTCTCGTGTCAGCTCGGCATAATCCCGGGATCTAGAAGGCGCCATGGTCAGGAAACACGATCGGACCAACCAATTCCTTCGTCCTCGCCGTCCGAGGGGTAACGCGGTTCCACGAACACGGAGAGAAATGCTCTTTGCTTAGTCTCTATACCAAACATTTCTTCGAATTAAACACGGATCTCCGGCCTTTCAGATTTTACGATACCCGGTTAACTTTACTTGCTTTTTTGATACAACGAGATGTTATCACAATCGTGCAATACAGCGGTTGATTTAGGATCACTGTCATATATTTCGATTGAATATAAACGTGTGTTTCGAGCATTTCGTCACGTACCATGGCGTAATATTGAATATTATGGAAAACGTTGGATATTATACAAATAATCTGAATAAACTGGAGCAATGAGATGGTAAACCGGTGCAAAAAGTTTTAGACGGATAAGTGAAAAGTATCATGAATTATTAACAAAGGGAAAGATAGAAAGAGAGTTTAATATTCTTTTCTACAACTTCTAAGCTCATTTCACATTGATGTACTTATGAAGAATTCAGTTTTATTTGAATTGAAATTAAAAAATTAAATCTACAAATAAGTGTAATGGAAAAAACTTCTCTTTCAGACTTTATTAATTTAAATAATAAATGAAGCAAATAAGATTATGTTAATTATATACTTGATTATATATGTGTGACGCATTTTATTTTTATTAATACGTTTATTTAGAGTAAATAATTGAGAAGTACGTGGAATATAAGCATGAAAAATATGAAAGAGTTACTTAGGACTTTTAAAGACTTAAAGTCTAGAATATACATTAGCAAAACTTTTAAACTAAATATTTCATTGTTGTATTAAAATCCCCCATTAGCGTGCATAATTTATTATTTTAGACATTTCTACTTATAATGTGAAATATTCTCACATTGCTTGAATCGCGTTATACTTTATATAGTCCAGGAAAATTACGTTACATTTTCGGCTATATAATTTAACTCGTTGAGCACGCCCTAATAATATAATTGCTCCAAACATTTAATTGAAACAAATCCACGATAACCGACGAGTTTAACGTGCGGTTCGCTTTTCTAACTTTTTAATGCAATTAAAACAATTTAACTTTCGCGCTGTTTAATGGGTCGACATTATTATCGGACACGTGGGCGGGTTTGGTTTCGATATGGAACGAAGTAAATTATACATTAAAGCGCATTTCGCGTTTTCGTTATAAACATTGGTCATCTTCGACGTAAACAATTTCTTGCGCAAATTTCATAATTACATTGGGACGTAATGAAGTGAATATTTCACAATCGCCCGGAAAACAAAGTGATAAATAATAAGCATCAATGGAAAACCGGATTATTAATTTCCATCGTCGCTGGAAAACGAGTAACAACACATCTTTTAAAAGTCAATGTTTATTTCTCTCTCTCTCTCTCTCTTTTGTTTACTCTCCCTTTCTTTCTTTCTACTAATATGAAAACGTTACATATTTCTGTCTAGATTTATGTCACCCGTTTTCGTAATTTTTCCGAAGTTGTCTGCAATGAGAAAAAGTAAAATTTCGATGTGAGTGATACATGCTCGGACTAACACGAGTAAATAATTTTAATGTAAAAATGAAAGCAAAAGAGGCAAATCGAGAGGAATTAATACGTAAAATATAATTTAATTTTGCAAGCAGTATCGTGCTCGCAAACAGAATATAATTGGTTATCGATGTGTAATGATAACATTTGTAAAGAATATTGATGTATTTTCAATCCTTTCAATTATTAATCTCTGGAATACACATATACATATATATATATATATATATATATATATATATATATATATATATATATATAATTCTAGGACTTTTTATTTTTAATTCTAACAACATAAATTTTTTATTCAACATATTTCGGTACTAAACATTGTTTGAAAATATCTGTCTATGTATCGATCGATTGAAATATACATACAAGCATTTCTTGGCAAAAAGTTCTTTGTACACTGAGTTTTTAACAAAAGAATTTAACAGAGAGAGAAAGAAAGGGAGAGAGTTACTATAGCGCGGTTCAAGCGTATATAAAGCATGTTAGAAATCGAGTTCTCTATAAAGCTGTACGAACCTAACGAGTTCCATGCGACGAAGCAATCCCTTTTCAAGATTTAAAAGCGTCTTCTTCCGGCCGAGATACTTTCCTTGCCGGATCCAGGTCAGACATTCTTCGTGCACGGAGAGGTCACTTTTGAGAATGTAGGATGTGTTGGTATCTCGAGATTTCACTTAGACACTGGAATACACCCACAGGCAAAATGCGATTCAGGTGCGCACGATATTTAATCGTTGATATTTGTATATGTGCCAAGTGAACGTTATAATGCATGCACGTACAAATACAGAGAAGATCCGTATCTCAACTACGCGAAGCATTCTAGAGCAATCATCTCATTTACGAATTCTTTAATCTGTTCATCGAATTATACTTAATGCGATTGATTATAATTTCTTTCATTTCATATGAATTTCTCTCATTTTTAAGATTAATATTGAGTATTGAATTAAAACCCTTTCAGTAAAATCCGTTTAAAATTTCTGGAAGAGTAACATTTACCCATCTATTTTTTCTTTAGAAATCTATTCCGTATTTTATCGGTTGTCAATAAAAATGACTGATGCCATTTTTTAAAGTTAATCGTTTGTATAGATTGATTAAAAGATCTTAAGGAGAGTATCTTCAAGATATGTACAATATGCCTTCAAGTGCTCTAGATTCAAGACTGAATTTCAATTTGGCTGAGCATTTCACAATCAGTCACGTGTATCTCCGTCTATCTTGAGACTGGTTCCTCGCAAGGAGAACATGAATAATTCCTGTGGTTTAGAACAAGACAAAACTCAAAGCAACGTAATTCCTATTATAAAATGAAACGTAATTGCCAGTACGTCTATATCGAATATGAACGAAAGTCAACGATTCATTTTTATTGTAATATCCGGATCATTATAATTAATCTACTTGCTTCGCAGAAAGTACGTTTAAAAGAGTAACTCCAATGATTTCCCAATTACGTCGTAGCATTTAAATAAGCGGGATGACTATATCGGATATAACTATATTTTAAGTAAACAAAGTTACCAAGTCACAAATATGTTTGCGCAAATAAAACGGGTAAACGATTAGTTATACAATGGTAGCAGAGAAATAACATTTTGCTAAAAGAATACTATTTGCTTCGCAAATATGAGGAAATTTTTCGCGATTTATACAATGAGATCTTTTCTACGACATAATTTTTAACCGGAATAGCATTTACAGTGGCGTAGAGCTTCTTTTAAGTGATGAGTTTTGCCACTTCTGATTTATCATGCGTGTGGTAAAAGAGCTTGACGCCAACCACAAATGATTCGTTCAACTTTAAATTCCGAGAAGCTTCGAATCTCACTCGCATGGATCTTCTTTGCAATAGAAAGTAGTTGCATGTTGTTGCATTCCCAAAGCCGATCGGCAATGGGCTCATTTGTCAAGATGTGCAAGAAATGGGTGGAATTTCAGTTCGTTCGTCACTGGTCGGCCGTACGATTAATTGAACGCGCTCGCGGTGCGCCAGCCTTCGCTTCGCAAGCTTTGTCGATCGATCTCGACATGTTAGTAGACCAAAGAGGATTAAATGGCGTAGAAGCTGGTATACGCAGTATCAACTGAAAATGGCTGATATTTAATGTTGCAAAATGTAACGGTGGTTAACGATAAATTACAGTGTATTATGTCCGAACTGTATTAATTGTACGCCCAGATTATCCTGCCACTGGTCGCGTAATAAAAAGCATTGTAAGCGAAATATAAATTCGCATGTATTTTTATTTCTCGTTAAATCCGATCGAAAATATGAATAAATAGAAAATAAATAGAAAATAATTTTCAAAGAGTTTTTATAAAAATTTTTGCTATTATACATGATTAATAACATTGGTAACTATTTAATGTATGAATCATAGCGAATTGTGGATTATACCTATAACGGATTATTCCTCCATTATTTATGCCTGTATTTCTCTCAATGGAAACGTTCACGTTTTTCATCAAAAATTGCATGTATGTATGTTTGTGTTCGCCGGATGAAAAACCAAAAACGATAAGAGCGCAGCAGCTCCAGGTGGAGGTCGTGTCTTTACTAACACTTTCATTCATTTCCTCCGGTTTACGAGCGATAAAACCGCAGAACCCATAATACCGCGACGCCACAAAAACCTCCTCACCTACGTCTAAATTTAAACTGCAAGGAATAGTCATCTTTTTTTTCTTTTTTTTTCTATCAAGCACGCTCTTCACTATTTCCATTTATTAAATGACGCCGCTGTAATTGAGTGTAAAAAGAGAATAATAACATTCGTAAAATTTCATTTTCTGCATATGATCTGTAAACATTTTGATTCTTCGAAAAATGCACTATGATCATATGAACCTTATTATCTCGTTTCATGGTAGCCACTCGATAATTTCCCTTAGGTACGTCGAAAGCTCATCGGTGGGTATTATCGTGTTTAAAGGATCATATCACCCAAAGGGGTTGTTACCACCTTCGTGCCATCAAACTTCTCTCTCGGGCATTGCGAGAAGGACGTTAACGACCGTCTCTAACATCGTCTTAAACCGTCTTTTTAATCAACGATCGCTCTCACCCTTGATACTGTCGCATTATATTTTGCTTTGTATGTATGTACGTCCGTGTTAAGTCTTGCTCCTATTTCTATAGGTTAAATCGGGGAAATTAAACATCTTGAAGGAGAGAGAACACAAATTTTTATAAAAATTATAATTACTATGATTTTGATATCCCTAATTTTAATACAGATTTTAATTCAATTATCATCAATTTTTCTGGAACAAAATTCTAAAAAAATGATTTATAATGTGGAATAATATAATCCGCTAAGTTATATCCTTCTAATTTATGTAATTTGGCGACGTGTACTTAGAAAAGACAACTATTTTGCAAAACCCGTTCAATTATCGATTCTTAGCTTCGTTTTTCCATCACGACAACTCAACCGATACCCGTGCGTAATAAGTATCGACTCGAAGGAGAGAGAGAAGAGACTGTCGGGAGGATCGAATGTACAGCGGATGGCATTGATTCGGCCGGCAATTAAGCTCGGATTACACTGGATAGGCCGTACTGTATGCCCGGAGCTAAATGGATACACATAGCTGAGATTACTGCGGCCACTATGGCCTAATGTAATGCCGTTGTACGGACCGTTACAACGACGCAGCCAGGAAGATGCTTACAAGTGAGATCAAGGGAGGAAGCGAAGACAATGGTGAGGGGGTTCGGATAGACGCAAAGGGTGAAACACCGGTGGACAATCGCGGAATTATCCGCCCTTGCAATTCTATTTCCCCAATCCCTGGCTTCTCCCCTGCTCCGAATTGGTATATAATATTTTCGAAAACGAGAAATTCTGATAAGAACGGGTATTATACGAGCAGTTTATTTCAGGCACCAATCGTGCCTCACCCTCGCTCCTGCACCTCTTTCCCTCCATCTCGTCCTGATCGCCGGCCATTTTAATCGTTTTCGAGGGGAGGAAAAACACCGGCTGCGAGGGAGAAACACCCTGATTTATAGATGCACCACGATCCACCCGCGGCCCGATTATAACGAAGGTAATTAATAATTTGCGGTGCTTAAGCGGCGCTTGGGAATACACTTCATTCGATATTCCTATAGTAATTCGTTATTATCTACGCTCACCTCATCGAACGAGGGAGCAATTAACTATTGTAACGCCGCGGTCGATAATGATTATTATTGTCGGTGATCAAGCACAAGCGGATGCGTCGTGTTGCGTGCGCGTTAATAAATAAAGCGAATTAACTTTTATTACGCGATAGTCCAATTCGCCAACGTTACAGTTTAAAGGAGTATTATAAAACGTTTCACCTGTACGTGTTAATTGAAAATTCTGTTAAAAGGTATTAGCCCTGCCTATTAAATATCTCTGCATTAAACATGCAGCTCTCATGATAAAAAAATATTAAATAAATTTTTAATATACATATGTATAATATTAATTTGAAAAAAAGGGAAAGTTAAAAATAAGAGAGAAAGTTACAAATATTTACCATACTTTTATATAAATACAGCACGTTTAAAAAATTTTTTAAAAGTTTCAAAGAAATTGTACAATTAAAATTAAAATAAACGAATGCAGTAACAAAATTTAATATGATAATAAAAAATGATAATTATAATATGATTATTAATATGATAATAAATTTAATATCTTAAATGCATCTTGTATAAATCAGTTTGGAAACCCCAGATAACCAACGTAAGCAGCATTAATGAATTGAATCTATTGATGCATTTCGAAATTAAAAATGATCTCTTTCTGTATAATATAGAAAAATAACAATAGAAGTTTTGCAATAATACAGACAATGACAATAGACGAGCAGACAAGGGCGAAACGTAGAAACGGAAAGAAACGGACGTGAAGCAATAGCTCGCGGCAGCCGTCAATTCTGGAAGGAGTCAGCAATGCCGGGCATAAACCGCTATCACGGACTATAACCATCCGCGCCATAAACCTCAGCTTCAGCCCCGTAACGAGAATAATGCGTGCCGCTAGAGTATCCGCCTCTATTACGTTTGAAATCCCCCATGGACTCTCGGCTTCACCCCACTCGTCCTGTCGTGCTCACGCGCGTTACATTTTTCCTTTCTCATGTCGACCCTTCCGCGCGCGCGTCTCACTTATTGTTAATCGGTATATATAAAGATTACCCGTAATTAGTCATGGACATTAGTTCTGTGAACGAATGTAGAATAAATTTCTCTTTATTCGAAATTTGATGGAAGCTAATCAGTAATATTCCTCGCTATTTGTCTCCGCAATCTAAAAATTTTACGATGTATTTATACACATGCTACATCTCTGCATCTAAATTATTAATTACAATTAATAATTACTATAATCGTCTCGAAAGTAGTAGTATGATAAAAGTATAGCTCTTCACAAACGATTATCATCGATGTGTAAAATAACACAAGAATGAATTTCTTATGAAAATTAGTAACGATATTCCAGTCCTTAATCTTTGTCGGTTATTTCGTTTAGCGGTATAACATAAAGATTCTTTCGTAATAAAATTGGTAGGGACGTTACAGAGTAATTAATTCCTACCCAGTACTTTGGTTAACCATCCATTTTAGACCACGGGGGTCTTTTTGCATTAAGATTGGTAAGGTCGTTACAGAGTAATTAATTTCTTCGCGTGCTTTGTTTAGCTATTCATTTTGGATCGTAATAATCCTAGCTACAAAATATTATACATTATATAGAAATATTAATCATGTTGCGACGTCGTGAAACATCATATTTAAAGAAAAGTAGAGAAAAGCATATTTATATACATATTGTATATCTTTCTCGCGGAATTTCATGGAGGACTTAAGAGAGAGACACATAAATAAGAAGAATAAAGCAACCACCGCGTACCGATAATTGAACTAGGTACTCTTCTTCTTGTTCTTCTTCACTCTGCTGCTATATACCTCCGCACCCCTTCTTTCCCCTTACATTTCTTTCTCCGTCTTCTAATCGAGTTATATGGGGTTTCGACTCGCTATTCGCTTGGTGAAAACTGGAAAGTTTTTCAAGACACTGCTAAGCCGTAATGCCCTGACGATAAAGTCTTGTTCGAAAGAAACGAAGAAGAAACAAGATTCGACACAATGAAAGACAAAGAAAGAGGAAGAAGGAGATAGTGTAACTTCGCGATGCCGCGAGAATTCGCGCATATTGTAGAAACTTTCGCAAATCGAACGAAAATTCGATCAGTAAATTCGAGGAATAAAAGAATCGTTCTTTAAGAGCAAAGAGAAAAAAATATTTTTTAAATTTCTTAATGTCTTTCTGTATTTGATTCGCGTTTTTTTCCACATACAATATAAATAACGCCATTTATTCATTAAGTAAAATTATCTAAATTAATATTAACATTAATTTTTTTTGGACGGGAAAAACGCCAAATTATTAAAAGCTTTTAAGAACTAAATTAAACTGCGTGTTATCTCAAAATTAAGAATAAACGTTTGCAAATTTACTGTGGAGTCATTTGTGATCTAGATTTTAATTAGGACAAAATGTCAGTATCTATATTCCTGAAATAATCTCAATTTTGAAAAACGTTATTTTACTTTGATTATTGCATTTTCGTAGTTATTAAAAGCGGAAGGATAGAATTGAGTCGCTCTGAAAAGAATGAAAATTCTAATTTTATCAACACTATCTCACATTTACGCCATCATATTGAAATGTCTTTAAAGCATCTGGCTTTGAAGTAGCTTGCGGTTTTTTATTGCTATATAGCACGAACGTTCAAATTTCGAATTTAGCGAGTGTAAACCTGACCCTGTGTCGTGTTGCAAAGATTTCGAGAAGATAGCGAAACGACAAAATACAGCACCTTCGAAATCGCGTCGCGCCACTGTCTCCCTTCCGGGCCCATCATCCCTTTCTTCCTCTTTCACCCTCTTCCACTCACGTCGACTTACGACAGCGTTACCGACGTCAGGAAATGGCTCGAACTTTCTAATGTAAAATGCAAGGCGCAATATTACCGGGTAAGACCACAGCTATTCACATCTCTCTCTTTCTCTCTTTCTCTTTCTTTCTTCCTTTCTTATTTTCTTTCTTTCTCGCGTTTTGCTTCAACCCGACACGATAAAACTTGGACTGTAAATCAAAGCTCCCAGGTTCTGATATTCTCAGATATTTTATTATTTCATAATAAAACTTTGCGTAGTTTCGATACGGAGGAAAACGAGGAGGGTAGGATATAACAACGTGGCGGAGGCTTTACGATCTTACAAATCTGACGGAGAGATACTCCGTCGATTTTTGTCCCTATTCAGTTCCTTTATAGGCACCGTCTTTCGCATCGGAAAAGCAGAAAAGTTCGATAAAACGTTCCTTCTTAGATTTTCATATGGCAGACTAGATCGAGTTTGTACGTCGAGATACTATCACGATTTCAAAACATCTTGCTTTAAAATCATTCTTTTGTCTGATGGAAATAGAATTACTATGAGAAGAAATTAAAAAAGTATGCAATATTATTTGATAGTAAAAATTGATTAAATAAATTATTAATACATCATGATGTTATAATAGAATATTGACACTTTTTATATTAAAAAACATGAAATATGTTTACCAATTAAATTAAAGAAATCTCAATTTCTTAATTTATTAAAATCATCTAATTTTATTCTCTCAAAAATTATCTCTGAAAATTTTGAATAAAATGATAAAAATAAGCTGGTTCCTATTTTCTAATTAAACCAGGGGTTTATTTTATTCTTTTCTATTTATATATCTAGATATTTAATATTGTATTTAATAAATCTTTTTAATAAAAAATAATTAATTTTAAAATTTTTGTTGAAACAAAATATCAAATAATTTGCATACAATAATCAAAATTTGCTACTAATAAGCAACTTATCAAACTGGTTGTTATAAAATATAACACACACGTACATTATATAAAAATTACATATATAATATTTTACATACAAATATATATGTTTATATATATATATATATATATATATATATATATATGTATGTATATTCGTCGACGACAAATTCGCATGCGAATCAGTGCGGGCGGTGGTAATTGCAGCGTAAACATTT
Source organism: Tetramorium bicarinatum (assembly GCA_928718305.1). Lineage (NCBI taxonomy): Eukaryota > Metazoa > Arthropoda > Insecta > Hymenoptera > Formicidae > Tetramorium > Tetramorium bicarinatum. The sequence continues at coordinate 15,092,020 of OV788320.1, forward strand.
TCCTAGGCGCTGATTGCAAGACTCATTATTTCGGCGAGGCTACGAATTGAGAATCGCGCTCGACATTCGACAATTCGAAGATGCCGCCGACGACCCGTTTCACCGGTGTTGATTAAGGCGAGGGGATGCCCTCATCATTGCTCATAATCAAGACGCTACAATAAGGAGAGGCCACCGAGCGGGAGAATGTTCCCGTTCTGCCACGACAGCATCCGCATCCCTATTTCTCATCTGTCAGACTCGATCCTTTTATGGCAACTATACTCGTTTCCACGTGGATCTTGCCGACTAAGAGATGAATACGAAAATAAGCGAGACGTTCTATGATTAAGGATTCGGCGGTTTCATTCGTAAAACTAGCTCTCTCATCTCCGTTCAGCTGTATTGAACTCGAAAACGTTACGTATTTCAGGAAGCATCATCAGAATTCCGCACCAAAATTTCGCGTTTATTTCATATTCAAAATATCTGTATTCAGTTCGCATACGTGCTGATTCATTTATTCGCACTGTTGTAATGAAATTTACATTCTGTTTCCAGCGCTTAGCTAGGTACCGCCGTATCAAATTTTTAGAAAGAATAACAGAATTACATTATCGAAAACTAACAAATATCTGTTATATTTTTTCCTTAACCATATCGGAGTATGTCGAAATAATTCCGACATATTGCAGAATTTACATTTTATTTGCATCCTTAACGATGTCATTCGATTTTCTGGTAATAAAGATGAACAAATTTATAGCAAATGAACGCTAAAGTAACGAAAATGCTCTTGTTAAATATTTCTAAATTTACCGAAATCTATATTCTTATCAATTTCTTTTATACGTAAAACGCAAAACAATTTATCTATTATCTTTTCATCAATAATTTTAAAAAGTCTTTAACAAATGGGTGTTGTTTAATATTCGTTTGATTCTTTTAGAATCAATTTCTAATCCAAAATTTTATAATGTAATAAATTTAATAAAGTTTAAAAAATATATGCTCTTTTTTGTCAGAAAATCGATATCGTTAATGAAAAGATGAATATAAAACATAACTCAATAAATTTTTGTCATATTTCATATTTGAAATTTTTCCGTAATAACATCATGACGGCTGTATTTTAAAATTGTATCGAGAAAGTTTTCATGGTGAGCGGCAAATATATCTTTAGCATTCTCGAAAAATTGTCGAAGGCAGTAAGGGAGATGCTATTACGCAACAAGCAGTATGAGGGTGCGTTTCGCGTCGCTGGCATTTCTTAGCAAGGGAAGGTGATAATAAATCGCCACAATTTTCGCGGGAAGAAACCCGCGGTGTGGCTTACATACGAAATGGCGCTCCACTTTCCTTTCTAGGCACCTGACAAATACGATACGTAGGTGGAGCTTTTCGGGTGCGACCCGGATACTCGGGAGAAAGTACGGAAAAGATGCGAAAAGCAGAACGGTGAAAGGGCGAAGAGATTCCCTTCTTCCGTCGCTCCCTCCTGCCAAATGAAGGCCGAGAACAGCAAGCTCTGTCGGATGATGGGTGCCCCTAATAGAGAGGGATTCCGTTCAATTATGTCTTATGGAGCCATTCTGACCGCAATTCGCTGCGATTTTCAATGGCCAATAAGATTCGTCCAAGAAAAGGCAAGAGAGAGAGAGAGAGAGAGAGAGAGAGAGAGAGAGAAAAGCAAAACAAAGATAAAAGTAGAAATAAGTTGGATGAAATGATCGAAATTTGTATGGGTCATTTAATCGATCTGGGGTGCTAAATTTCAAACGTGGAAATTATAGAGTAGATTATGGAGTCAATCCCGCAGATACAAATCATGTGGTTACGATATTATCAACGAACCAAGAGATGATATAGTATCAAAATTATCGCTATCGTATAAACCGCTTACTTTGAAAGCTCGATTTATTTTTTGCTTAAGTCGCATTAGGATGCAAATTCATAGTTGTAGCATTATAACAGATCGGTTTTTACAATTCTCCTATTAATCTCTATTGTACAACCACTCAATTATCTTGACAATAATCTCAACGTTTGAAAAGAATTTGACATTGATTTAGAATTATTTATTCTATTTATGCGAAACTCTATAATTTAGAATTTTTTATTAACAATAATTTTTAAATTTGAAAATCATGCACGAAAAGAATTGTTAACTTTATGGAAATCCGCGAGTTCTTTCAATCGCTTGGTTTGATTATCGATGAGGATATATCGGAGTTTTATGGTCGAAAGAACATATCCATAAAGCACAATACAGCTTGAAGGTAGTACAGTTTCATCTAATCTTCCTGCATTTCGCTTCACTCCCTTAGTTTCCGTGCCCTCCCGCCCCCCCTCTCTCTCTCTTTCTCTTTCTCGTATACTCTCAATCCCTCATCCTCTTTGCCTCTGCTTCTTGACGACTTAAGCACCTCAATTTGGTACGTTCGCTTAATCCCCTTCCCGGAGGACTCGAAGGGGGGTAACAAAGTAAAGGAAGATGGCGGGAAGATAGAACGAGCCCGACGTCTGACGCCAGCACAGCTGCGTGCTAAGCAAAATGCGAGATGTGGTAAAGTGCAGTTTGCAGTTCCGTTCGTCCCCGATGAAGCCTGTCAGCCGACGGCGGCAAAAAGCGGTTGACTCGCATCTAAGAAACTTACATCTAATTAACAGTGATTAATTAACGTACCACGCGTTTCCGCCATCACTCTGTTCAGCAAGATACCACTGTAACGTCCTTTTCCCGCATGTCAGACATTATTGTACTTTGCGTCCTTCCTGCAATTATAACCAACGTAATATCGTAAATTCTTTTTGTCCTGTGATTGGATCGAACAAAACTAAAAACAAATGAAAGCATTTACTGAAACCTTTATGAGACGAAGCTAGAAAGAGTATTTTTTTAATTCTAAATATTCTATAGCATATAGAATAGCACTCTAAAACAATTTAAATCAGTTGTCTTGCTTTTTTGTGATATTTCCAAGTATTTTCTATTTTAGCCCGCAAAATTTCGTTAACTATTTGATATTACTATTTATTTACATTTCACAATGTACACCTAATTCTGAATATTGAATCACAGCTAGTTACGATAAAGTGGAAATAATTTTTCACGCTATACAACAAAATACATGTACATAGTCGAAATTACTACATCAGCATGTAGTAAATGCAGACGAGGCATCTCTCCCATGTCTTTTTACTCCGACAATCTACGGTTATATAGGCACTCATTCGCGACATCTCCGAAAATTTATGGCGGCATAACTCCACGAGGGACGACCGCACAAACGCGAGACAAAAACGGATTTCGAGTGTTTTGTTTGGCGTGCAGGTTTGTAATCTACGCCCAGTTGTCTGTCATCATTCACACTCGCGTACATTTATGTATTGACTCTGGCAGATTCTTAACAGCATCATTGTTGCATTTAACGGCAATGTAAATTATAAATACACTTCATAAATTGTATATTTATGTACAAAGAATTAACTTTCTTTAAGAATTTGAAAGCTTCGTAATATCGTCAAGAATATATATTTTGATGAATTTTATAGAATTGATGCATATATTGTGCAAAAATTTAAATTAAATTGCCTAATATCTCTCTATCTTTTTCTTTTATAATTTTTATCCCCTAGTGAAAAGGTTAAAAAAATTTTAGCAAATCGCTTGCGCTTAGACATGTAAATTATTGAAATCTTATTTTTCAATTAATTTCAAATAGACTGGTCAAAGAAAAGAAAACAAAAAAAATACGTATATAATATTGATAGGCAAAACGATTTCATATATTTGTAAAAAAATCAGATGGATTCTAAATTCGCCGTGAAATTTTTAGCTTAGAGAAAATATTAAATATGAGCCTATTTTACGGCTTGCTAGATATTGTGCATATAGAACATCTCAAAATATGTACTTCTAATATATGCCCGTATTCCCTTAACGTAGAATGTCACATGAAACGTGTGATAATACCTGTCTGTGAATAATTCAGGGATTAGTAACGACGAATACCCAGGTGGCTCAAACACGGCAGGACTGTAGCGCTGATCGATGCCAAGGAGTAACGGATCGGTGTAGCTATATACGAGTTTTAGGGCAGCTATTAGAAAGTGATGGCTTGCCAAGAGAGTTCGGACGCCTCAGAACCACAGCTTCGTGGTTGGCACGGTAAATCAACAAGTTGATATCCGTTACTCAGCCCAACTGAGACCGCACCAGAGAGTGAGAAAGGCAGAGGGATAGGGAAGAGAAACATAGAGAGAGAGTGTGTGTGTGTGTGAGGGGAGGGGGGGAGAGAAAGGGAGAAGTAGAGAATCCGAAATATTGATAATGATTACCAAATGACAAAATCTTCAAAGTGCATAATCTAGTATATAAACCCACTCAATATTCCCAACACGTTTATTCTCAAGACGCTCTCGGTAGCGTAAGACGCGATTTCCCACAGTCGTGAGAGTGTATCTCCGAAATATAAATATATAACTTAGAACCGCACAACGTCAAAAAAGCGTTATCCGTTGGGAACAAACTTACTCTAGCAAATTTCAGTAGCTGCTTGGAATTGTTAATAAACTTGGAGACATTGATACCTCGTGGGGTTTCCATGACGCGGTGAGATATTTTAAATTATATAGACTATACACGACGAGAGAGAGAGAGAGAGAGAGAGAGAGAGAGAGAGAGAGAGAAAGAGAGATTATATTTAATACGTTCTATGATTATTCAAATGTTGTCAAAATCTTTGCAAGATACGTAATAAATTAGATTGATGAGAGAAAAGACTAATACATTAAGTAGAAATTATATGCAAGTAAATGTACCATATCACACTCCTAACATTTAGGCAGGTATTCGATTTCCAGTGACATTTCTATTCACGATACAGCAACTTGAGTTTATGTTTCATTTAGACGACCTTTATATTAATAATGTAACTTTAAATCTTAATAAGTATAATTAATAATTTAATAATAATAATTAATGCAATGTACAATATATAGAATGAGTTATTTTATCAATTTTAATTTTTTTATCATATTATTTACATATAACGAGAGATTTTTATTTATTAATATATTTGTATGGGTAATGTTTCAAGTTATAAGTTCTTAGCTTCATGGTTATGAAATAATTGAGGTAACAGTTATCTAGATTTCCTCAAAATCTGTTTTCATTAATTACTTTTAATCTTGTGTTTAAAAAAAAATCTTGCTCCTAGCAATTTGCATTTCAACATGTCAGTCGCAGTATTTGTAATGCACGACTTTTAAAATAGCGATCAACTGTTTAGAGTTATGTCAGTCTTATGTCCCTCATCCAACAGTTATTACGAATTAAAATACCGCGTGAGAAATGGAGGGATGGCAGATATTTAGAGCTTGTCATAGAAACTTTAGGAACGATTACCGATATCGCGGTCGATGAGAGAGTCTATAGACCGCGTACAGTTCGTACGCAATAACATATTAATCGGTTATGGGCGGGTACATCCGTGGAGACCGTAACGAAAGCTCAGTAACTCGAGTGTACGACCAGCAGTAACGTGCTGCGGAACCTTTATTGGCCACTAACTTCCTGTCCGGAACAGGTCTGGGCCGACTAGCAATAATCGTTACTACTGACCTCCCCTCTCCTTCAGGGAACGACTTAAAAGTCTGTCGTACTCGGCGATGGTCAAAGGCATCGGTCGTCGTTCATTACTTCCGTTATCGTTTTATCTACTCTGTATTGAACCGAATTAACTGAATTAGGAATTGAGAGCACTATAACGGGATTATTATAGAGTTGCAAAAGAGCAGAACAAAAGGGTCACAATAAACGAGTTATTAACGCACTGTTTGCGGTGCACACGAAATTGTATGAATAATATGATACTTCGAGTCATGCCTCGTGTGCAACTTGATGGTGATTTACTGTACGTTCATTACGTAGCACAATTCTCTCTCTTAGAATAATCTGCCAATAATCGTAACAATATTTAGAATTATCGCAATGCGTTTTTCTTTAAACGTTTTGCTCTGTCACTTTAGCACGGTTCTGCATCGCAAGAGTGGCGGAGAAAACTAGTCCGCGATCCATTAACGTACTAAGAAACCGGAAGGGTACTGATATCCTGCGTTAAAGGAAAAGCAATCGACGATAAGGCGATCCGTGGTAATCGCGACGTGCAATCGCGACTTGGGCGACGAATCGCGCGAGAAATCGCGCTTCGAGAACCGAGGCGTTTATCTGACCGTGTCGATCGCTGTTTCGGAAACTTAGATTATGGTCGTCTCGATAGAAGGCGATTAGGTTCACGATACGTTGGGGCGCAAATTGGTTCTCGGGTGGTTTGCTTGATTTATTACCATTTCAATCGACAACCGGATCGCCACGTAATACACGCCTAATTACACAGTAAGACGCTAGTTGATCGTAGGGCGTCTTTGTTGCGAGCTTAACATCGGTATCGATATCAAGGAGATAAAGCATGTGGTATACAATATTGCCGGCGTTACGGAGGTGCTTGAACGATTGATTACGCACGTAAATCCTGTATTCGTGGAACTTTCATGACAGAATTATTAAATGATACGAAGGAACACCTATAATCGTCTTTATTACTTCGAAACTTGGGCTATTATCACCTCAAAGAGAGGAATGGTTAAGGTCACGGTAAGACGAGAAGTTCGAAATTAATTTCAGCACCTGTATACCACCATCTTGATTTATTGACACCCTAACTGGTGATTGTGTTGTACGTATTGAAATGCCTAATCAATAATCGGGTATAATGATACATGTTTAATGATGATAGCCTTCGATGGAAATTGGAAGCCGGCCTGGTTAATTAGCGAGTCAGAATAGAACATAAGTAAATGAGAGATTTAATACGTATTTAATAGCGGACGTTAAATGTAATTATTGTCAATATTATATGACGTTAAAAATTATAATTATCACTCCAACATCATGCTATTTTTACTCAATTATTGATGAATAATTTGAGCGCATTCTCTACAAGATGAATTTACTTGATAACGTGGCAATTACATCGATGAGAATTACGTTAAATGAAAGAAAATTAATAATGAAGTTCTATTGCTGAATCTTAACACGAAATGACCTCTTTTACAATGTTAGAACTACGTTAAAAGAGCCATTATCGGTATCGTCAATGTCGCTCGTAAAATAAGTCATCAAAGTTCGACGATATTAAAAATAGAGTGGCTGTAATATTATTAATTATATTATTATCGAATATTTGCAAAGAATACTATTATAATCGAGAATAATTGTATGATCCTGAAGTTAAATAGTAGAAAAATTTTGATATAAAAAATAATTTATTTCAATATTAAATTTACATGCTGTTATTTTTATCAGCGACTTGACTTATCAAATAATCTTTATTTTAGCACAACAATATTAAAAATGGAAGCTGTAATATTAATTATTTATCTTATCATCAAGAAGAATCTTAGTAGCATATGTTGGTTTTTTTATACGTTTCCTAAACGTATCCAATGTTTTATATATGAGCTACTTGGGACCGAAGTCATTGGTCGAAAGAATTAATTGCGACACTAGCGGTAATGTTAAATCTCAACATGAACCAATCCATGCAAGTAAAATAATCGTTATCGTTATCGTTATCGTCGGCACTCCTCGTAAAACGAGTCATCAAAGTTCAACGACATTAAAAATAAAATAGTCACTATGTTGCCTGCTAGCTCTTTCGGTATCGATCACCGAGATTCCGCGTCGTAAATACATCGCGGGAAACAAACAAAAGTTCGCGGAAGTTTTATGTGCAGATGGGGGCGAAGGTGGAAAGGGTACGGCCGAAGGAAGATGGAAAGTGCGCGGAGGTCTAACTCCTCGTATCCATTTACAAGTTTTAAATCGTTCCACCGGTGTGCCTTTTGAAAGAAACCTTTTACCTTTATTCTCAATGCACGATAAAATTCTGAAACGCGTTCGCCGGCTGCCGCGCGGCTTTTAAACGTTAACACACGCTCGCTCGGCACAATGGCGGGGTCGCATTATACTCGAGAATCGGAGGGAGAACAAGCGGTATAGGAAGAAACAAGTGTACGACGAGCGGCGGCGAAGGGATAAAGAGGAGTGCCACCAAGTAGAAGGAAGACTATGGTGAGAACGGAGAACTGTTGTTCTCTCCTTCGTCATACGTTCAATTTTTTTGTGCAAGACGGCGTAGAGTTGCACCACTAAGGATAAAAATCTTATTTCGTACTGCCCTGTATTGACAACTCTGTTTAACTCCATTTGATTGTACATATCTTTTGCATTACATATCACGTAATATATAATTAATAATATATAATTCTTTTTTACGAAATTTTAATAATAATATATATTTTAGCAGCTATTAATATAAATGCTGCGAATATTATACTAATTATTAATTAATCGTAAATCAAACGACATTATGTGATATCACTTTATAATAATGAGAGATTCACGAGGTTTCACTTTATCGACTCGATATAATACATTTGAGTGACCATTCGCGGGATCGTAAATAACTTTTTTCGCCATAACTTTGCGATTTTTATGAATCCGCAAGCTAACCCGATTTGCATCCTCGTAAGAAGGATGCGCCATAATCTTGCGATGGAGAGACTGCGACGGTAATTTCGCGCTGTTGAAGGACTTATAGATCATTTAAAGAGCTCTTAGAGGTTCAAAAGGATAGACTACGAAAACGGGATGAAGGATATCTCGAGGTGCTTTTTTTATTGAAATGAGCACATCTGGCAGCCAACGATCAGCTGAGCACGCATTTTTTCCTCGTCTCATTCAACCCCGTGAGGTCGATCGACGAGAGCGCTTAGGTTCTTTTGTACGTTGTCTACGGCGCGAAAATGGAGCATTGCGGGGTGGCTATGGTCGCCCAGCTACGACAAATAAATTTCCTTATGAAAATTCAGAATTCTGTCCAGAGAGGGAGGATCGTCTCAGCATTCACAATTTATTGGATCTTGCGTGGATCGCTGACCGTGCTAGCACATTTATCCTGTTCCAGTCATCCCTTGTCATTCTCGTCGCCTTAAAGGCTTAAAGTAGACCTTGAAGATAACAAGAACATTCCACCCTCGAAATAATTAAGAAATACTGTACTTCATCTTTGTAACATTTTGAGAATTTGTTTATCGGAAAATAATTTGTTTATCGGAAAATATCATTTTCTAAATAAATGTAATTTATGACGCTTTACTCTTTCGTTAAGGAAGATATTTCATACTCTAAGCAACATGCTTGAAAAGACGAACACTATCGAGGAATGTCAACGGTAGCCCATGGCGCCGCACTACGCTCGCGGGGAGAGAATCGTCAAAGTAATGGGAGGAGGGGGACGAGGTAGGGTAGTTAAATGTTACCGGTGTCAGGACATGGCCTTTGTGTTAGGGGAGTGCTTGGGCTTCGTGGAGTTAGCTAGACTGGCAGAGTACTATAAATTACATAAATGAAGTAAGCCCCTTCCGCGCTCAAACGGACGTCTTGCCAAGTTTATAACTTAATCACTCGTGCTATACCCGTAGCAAGAGGAGGAGCTTAGGTGGATGAGAGGATGCGAGACGGAACGAAACGGTCGAGATGAGAGTGAGTATGCAGTAGACGGATAGCATAGAAGATGTAAGAGAGAAAGAATCCGGCAGAGAACAAGCCGAACGATTAATGGTGTCAGCGTTGAATAATTGAATGTGTCACGCACATATTGTCTCAACGGTAGTAAGTTTTCTTCCCGAGGTAACGGTCTGGAAGCCGTTTTATTACTTTATTTGGTAATTAAGCGAACGATATCTATCGCAAGCTACATTATTTCTTTTGACTTTCACTCGATCGATCGCACGCGTCCTAATTTTACTCCTAACTGAAATAAATGTAGACATTCTAAGTATTCCGGATATATCTTCATTTTGTTATGAAAAACCAACCAATCGAATATGTCTTTCTGCCTCCTGTTTCTATCTCCTAAGCATATTATTTCTTGTTTTTCTAGACTCACTATTTCCTGAACATTTAAGTCGTAATATCTGAAAGTTTCATTAAATGTTGAAATCTTTTATTCGTCAGGAATATTAATTTCGACAATATTAATAAAGATAAGTTACATAGAAATTAATAATCTCTGCAGCCTTCGACGTACCGCACTTTACGCAAACTTCCTCACAGAACCGGACTAGAATCGCGAATTCCAGCTTACATTCCTCCCGGATGACCACCGGATGCATTTAATTACGGGTCACCTAACGCAGCTTCGGCAACTGCTTCAGTACGGAAGCACTAAATCCTGGTTATCTTAAGCAACATCGCGCGCTAGATTCGTATAACTCGCGCTTGCCGGATATCTCGAGGCTGAATTACTAGCTAGGAGAGAAGCGCCGGCGCGTGGAAAGGGCGAGATTAAAATCGCCCGGAGAGCAATGCAAAGTTTTTAATAACCCTTGATGCTTGATTAAGTTACGGCTCTCTTCTCCGGCTCGCTGTCTCTCCTTCCCCGCTGTTCGTCTTCAGCTGAAATAAATTTCGCGGAGATTTCGCTTACAGACCGCGTTTTCGTGCGGTACGAGGGAAGAAGCGAGACTCGTTTACTCCGTCAGCTAAATTAATGGAAATCCGGGATGGTTTCTTATCCCCGCGAATATGCAGCAAAATCGGGGAGCTTTCGCGTGCCTGCCACTACTAGTTACTCTAATTCAAAGTTATGTAGGCGCATTTATTAATGCAAATTAATCCGCTGGATTCGATCGCTGGATATCATTAAATTAATATTAAATTACCTAACCATCCCATTTTATCATTTCATCACCTAATATGAAATGTATATGATAAGCATTGCTTATATAACATGAATGACTGTTTTTAATGTCTGGTCAAACTATTATGATTCGTTTCGTTAAAACTGCAAAATTGGAAAACATAAGAAATTACATTTGGAAGATAATATTATTTCTTTATATATGATAATTGCTTGCTATTTCAATTTATAATATTAAACATAAAAATGTAATGTTTTTGTATATTTTTCTTTCAGGCTTTGGATTTGTCACGTTTCAAAGCGAGGATGTCGTCGACAAAGTCTGCGAGATCCACTTCCACGAAATCAACAACAAAATGGTGAGTAGCCAGCCCGTAAAGTCTACTCGTAGAACGAATCTTCTGTCCCCCTCTCAAAGGGGTGGTCTCTCTTTACTTTATATAACCTCAGAGATCGCGTCAAAAGGTATTTGCCTTCTGCTCCCTACTTGCAGTGTTGAGCGGAATTAATTTTCGTATAATCGAGAAGGTCTATCTCTATTATATTTGATACATATGCAGAATGCACAGGAAAAATTATAGGCGAAAAAGGGAAGAACTGACCACAGTTTTCCTCCAGTAAGAGGAGTCTTTGTTTGCTTTCCGCTACAACGAAAAGCTCTCTTACGACGGTCAAGTATTTTCTTGATGTCACCTCGAATCAATAATCCCAAAGTAAGCTCGCCGCGCGCGCGTTGATGACCCGGTCAATCGTCTTCAACTTTCTCCAACAGTTATTTCTTAAAGTTTTTAGCAAAAAAACGAAAATTTTGATATTTTTAGCTACCTGATGATTAATGGAAAAAGTAAGCAATAAATAATATTAATAGTGTTTCTAATTTCCTTTTTAACTTCTTGTCAAGGATGATTCGTGCGTTATCTGCCAAAACGATGCACAATCAGCATTTCAACGATTCGCGCGACTAAATAGTTACGAAATATCCAAGACCTACACCCAATCATAAGCTTCCTCCAAACTCTCGTTCTCAAATCGGTCGTCTTTCTTACCCGTCCCTCTCTCTTTACCTGCTCTATCTAAAATTTCAAGGTCGAATGCAAGAAGGCACAGCCAAAGGAAGTGATGCTCCCAGCGAATCTGGCGAAGACGCGAGCGGCCAGCAGAGGCGCATACGGTGAGTTGGTGATGGTCGCAACACCCACCCCCACCACCTATCGCTACGCGCCGTATCCCTTGCCGACGGCGGCCGCTGCCGCTGCACATGCAGCCGCGGCAGCCACCGCCGGGCCTCCTCACCATCACCTGCTGGCTCCGATAGTCGCTACCGCCGCTCCGAGTGCGGCCGCTACCTACCAGTACGCGGCCGGTGCAGCCGCGCCGACAGCCGCTGCGGCCGCAACCACCGCGGCGGCGGTTTACGACGTGAAGCGCGCGATCGCGGCAGCGGCCGCCGCCGCGGCCGCGGCGTCTTACCGGCCACATCCGGTCGCGGCCGCATCCCGCGCCGCCGCCCTCACTTACTCCATGAGCGATTTGCTCGGTGTTCAGGGCCTCGACATGGGCGCCGTTTACCATCCAATACCCACGATCGGCCTATGACCAACGATACTTACACCCCTTTCGCGACCGCAATAATTGCAGACCCGGGGGTGTCATATTTACGTCCGATTGTTGTTTCGAGTTTTAATTCAAGTCGATCAGTCGTCCCTTTCTTTTCTACGTTATTTAGCTCTCAAAATTTCTACAAATCTCTCGTTGTACACGGAGAAAAATGTTTTACATTACGAACCAAAAGTTTTGTTGATATATACCTAAGAAAATTATTTAGTTGCTGGAAACAAATGTTATTTGCTTATATCTTGTTAAATCGTTCTGCAGTTTAGAGCACAAAACAGAACTGTTTAGAGAACAAAACTGTTTTGTTCTCTAAACCAAAACAATTTAACAAAATAAGTATAAGCAAATAACATATTTGTTTATAGCAACTGAACAATTTTCTTGTGTATATATCAACAAAACATTTGGTTCACAATACAAAACATTTTTCTTAGTGCAGTATGTCATCGTGAGTTTTACAATTCATACATATCGAAGGACGACAATTCACAATTTTAATTCACAAATATAATACACTTCAGTTTCGTTCGCAGATAACTTTTTAATACGTGCCAAACTTGTTATTTCAGATAGATCGATTTATAGATTGCATAAATTATAATGTTTGAAACTCAATAGTTTGGGTACGCTCATATAAAAAAAATATATATTTTATCGAATCTATTTAAGACTTAATTGTCCAAAGAGATCAACGTATTCTTTATGATTTTTACTTATAATCGATTGTAAGATTCTAAAAGGAATCTTGCCGAGGAAAAAGTTAGTCTCTTGTAATAAATGAGTTATTTTCTAATAAAATATTACATTAGATTATACAGCACTTTACACATTCCTCGATTGAGACTGTTCTAGCTTTCGTTTTAAAATGAGTAGTCAACGAAAGAAATCGAAAGTATTAATTAATATATGTCGATCAGTGATTAAATAACCGTGATAAATATCAATTTCAAAAAAGTGCAATATCGTAGATTTAGGAAGACCGTTTCTTATTTACCGGTTCGAAATACATATCGAGAACGCGATATTTCCGCGGAGTTGTTTGCGGTTGGCAATGTTCGGCGAAACTGTGATCGTAGAAACAGAAGAGAACGCGTAGCAAATTGCAGATTTAATCGACATAGTAGTTACCTATGGGGCCTCATTTTCTCGTAGTAAAGAAAGTAGACATATACCAACGAGACAAACGTATCACAAAAGACTGGTAGTTATTTCGTAAATAATTAGTAATGCAGGTAGTAAGACAATAAACAAAGTGTTCAAGTAGAGAGAAAACGGACCGAAACGATCCAATGTTGCTCAACAGTAAGTCGCCGTCGCGTCGAACGTATCTCCTTATAGAATTGTCTTTCGATTTATAAATTTATAATATTTAATAAAATATATACAAGATAAAAATTTAAAAACATTTTTTCTTCTCAACAAAACGTTAATAAATTTAAAAATTAAATTGTTACGGATCTTATAATTTTTTAAAGGGAATGATAATAATTATTCTGATGTTTTCTTAAAATACATTTTTTTCTGAGTAACACGATTATTTTTATATTTTTAAATTGAAAAAAAATCAGAGAATTAAAACGTTGATAATTGAAGTTACAGTGCATTACTAGTTTAGTAAAATTATTAAAATATGCAAGTACACGTTCAAAATAAATATAATTGTATAAAAACATTTTCTTTTACACATTAATAAAGATAGGCAAGGTGAACGAACAGTAATTGTACAAGTCATGTCTAATTAAATCTCAATCATCTACCAACGTCAGATAATTAAGTTTTCGGTGTCCATCACACTTGCCGTTAAAAGCACTTCAATTAAAACGCCGTAGAAATTAACGCCGACATCGAGCCTTCAACGAAGGAGGAATGAGAGAACAGGAAATCGAAAGACAAGACGAGCGGCAAAATTTTCAGGTCACCCCGATGGGGAAACAAAACGACAAGTCCTCGATGGAGATCGTATGTTCGTCGCTCGGCGGCTGTCAATTCGTTGGTAGAATCTAGTTGAAATTTTAGCGTTGCGAACAAAACTCTAACGTAGAAATTGTCGTCTGCGAGGTTACGCGACAAAACCGGTGATATAATTAAGAGCCGCGAGAGAGGATATGGAAAAATGGTCGCGTTTCGTGGCGTATTTTCGAACGTCTTGAAAAACGGCAGGATATTTTTTCGGAGCGAAACCGACTGTCGGTTCAAACAGCGAGCGCGCTCCTCGTTGAGACCGTTGATTGCGAATATTTTTAACATAAAACTGAAATAATATAAAGGAGAAAAATACTCCCCCTCCCCCCCCCTTTCCCCCAGGTAGTGGTTCGCCGCGTATACGCGAGCAATAATTGAAGAATCAATTAGCGGCACATTGTCGGCGATGCGGCAAGAGGGCGGTTAGCACGACGGGAGCCCGCAGGAAATGGTTAGCGACACGTGCACTTCTCATTTGTCGCGTCTTCCGGAATATTTTTCGCAAGTGACTTCATGAAATTTCATAATGTCGAAGCAAGAAAGAACTCAGTGTTGTAGACGATATAAAAATACTCAAAAGGAAAAACACGAGCTCGACACTATCTATATGTATATAAATGCATACATGAATCTATATACATATACATATATACATATAATATATTTATATTCTATACTTGCATAGAGTGTCCAAAAACTAGCAATATACCTAATTAAAAATCAAATTAGAAAGAAAAGAATTGAATAATTTTGCGAGATCTTAGAATATAAATTAATGACAAGACTTTGAATAGATATGAATAAAAAATTATTATTTCGGCCTTAATTAATTATTATATTACATTGGAATTTAAAACGCTGCAACAAGTAGCAGTTTTTTCAAAACGTTGTTGCCCAAGGATATAAATATCAAATAGTATATACCAGCAGTTTTTGGATACTCTGTATTGATAAGTACCTAATGATCCATTACAGATTACGCCAGACGATATTATACGTTATATTATTTTGTATCTTACCTATTTGGTAACGCCATAGCATTTGATATTAATATCGATATATTTTGTGAGAGCCGCATTACACCTTCTAGTTTTTTGTAATAGATCAAACAGATATACATATCGGAGCCTATATATATATATATATATATATCTCTATCTCTCTCTACATATCTAGGTAATTAGGTAAACATTTGTGTTGTTACCAGACCTTAGACATTATTGAGACTCTAGGCGCTCTAGGTTCGATTAGTTAGAGCGAATCAGTTTTGGGCGAATTAATATACTATGTACACGTTCCTACCGTTGAGACTACTAGTGGACTATAGCTTTTGGGAAGTCACTATGATATTGTTAGCTTAGATTATACTTTAGGCGTCTTTGTCTTCGCGGAAGACGGTGCACTCTCTTCCGATCGTCGAAGACGTGCTCATTGGGGAAGGCAAAATTTGGCCTCCGTCGTAACATTCCCACTCACATTTGCCTCCGCAAAATTGTTGGCGGCGGCGAGACGAGAAGAGAAGCGAAATAAAGCGCGGTACTCGACGTCTTCCGCGAAGAATACGCATTACCAGCGGCTTCAAAGAGACCTATTATATTGTACCTATTACTTAACGAGCTACGTTACATAGTTACATTTATATTACGTTACACGTAATATTATACCTCTCTATATAGGATACATATACTAAATATATATCGTGCGTATACCTATCTATACCTAATGCCTCAGCTCTCCTGTATATCCTACTCATATTTGTTACATAGTACTTAACTCTTCTTAAGCCGCATAGCACCGTTTATCTTGATAATAATGCGTGAGACGTATGTCCTAGAAAGTACGTATTTAGCCAGAGAGGCGCAACATTGTCAGTTTCGTAAGTAGACTAGACCTTGAAGGTGCGGTTTCATTGTTGGCCTTTGTGACTCTCGGCTGGGTCGGATTTGGGTTTCTAGACGGGTATATAGAGAGTATTCAATGACGGTTTTACATAATTTGTAACGGGCACGCAGGACGATTCGACGGAATGCATTCCCGATACATGGCCTCGCGAATGTTTCCCTCCTTCGAGACCGGAACACACACACATACATCAAAGGGAAAACATAAAATTCTAGTGAGAGTAGCTCAATGAATTCCACGTTGCCGAAGCCATCGATGTGACGTAAACGTTAATCGACTGGCAACTCGATCGTAAACTCGAGCTGAGACAAGCTTTATGCGCTCCTCGGAATTGCGAGAGACTGTTAATGTTAATACATCGTACGTAAACGTCTGCTCTACGTGAGATCGATATGTTGCATCTGAGAAAGTACAGGCTGTATACGTAGATGGATGCCATATAGAAAGCACGCGCGTAATTCGCGCAAGAATATTTACATAGTATCATCATCGAGATTCTATTCACGTGTTTCACGATCAAGTGACAAAGGCATATCGATCGAATGAGATAAATGCGAGATAGTGCTCGACGTATGTGCAAATTTTATTGTAGCTCAGAAGAGTTTAGAAAGCCATTAAGAAAACAGAGAAAAAGAGTGCAAAATGATAGTAAAATACCATTGAGCGCTTGACGTAATCAAAACCAGCCCGGTAGAGAGACTTTAGGTACGGAATTACTAATACTATTAATATGTATCAGTGTATTTTAATGGCTAGAATAAATGCTCTTATATACTTTTTTCCATCTGCGTAATATTGTGAGAGCAACGTCGATATGGATACTAGTATAGTGAGTCTAGTAGTGTAGTATTATTGTGGTCGGTGTTTTTTTCAATATTGTATCGTCAATATATAAATGTGGTAGTGGTGCCGGTATTATGCCACGCACGCACATAACACATGATAGAAAAATAAGTACAGGACACGCTACACGCGCGCGTGTATTGTCCAATCGTTCCGCAAATCCGTCAAAATTTGCGGAAAAACCTTTCGGGTGCTGGCATATTACCGAACCTTAGTCAATATCTAATAAGCTATATAGAGAGCCTAGCAAATATTACTTAACGGTAAATAATTAACCAATACCTTTGGAGGCTACAATAACCATAGTTTATAGGAGGGTTTATTTTGTCGTAGAATTGGAAACACCTCGGCCGCGCGTAGTTACCTAGTACCTTGTCACACAGTTTAGAAAATGCGCTATATAGTCAATGCGATATACATATATACATAGTGAGAATCTTAGTTGTGTGGTCTTTTGGATTAGAATTCGAATTATGAAATTTCATGAATGCCTTGATCTTTCTATCATTTTATTTCTTTCATTCTCTCTCTCTCTCTCTCTCTCTTTCTCTTTCTCTCTCTCAGTTTCTTACATTCTCTCTCTGATTAACCTAGAAAGCTTCTAATCCTGTTTCTTATCTTTTCTCTTTTTACGTTCTCTTTTATCGTTTGGACCTAGTCATCCGTTACACTTAAATCCCGACGAATTTCTGCAACGCTTCGCTTCATACTTAACTTATCTCCGTGTACATATTCTTAAATGTTTACGCCTACCTTCGCCTGCTCGAAGAAAAATATTGGTCTTGCGACATGTGAAACTTCGCGAAAATAATTGACATGTAGTAACTTTATTTCTGACACGAAGTTTATTTCGCAAGTTTTCGAGCGATCAATATCTTTCTTCGTACGTAGTTGCAGAAATTTTGATGGAGACTTGAAGTCGTTGCACTAACGAACATGCAATATAAATAAAGAGAAAAAAAAATTGAAAAAAATAATTGATAAAGATGAGCCAAAAAAAGTATTTACAATATATCAGCCGATATTCGAAATTACATTTTAATCGAGTTTGTTTTTCCTTATAGATTTTATGTGGTCTCTGGGAGCATTACCTGATGGTGAGTATGTAAAATATACACTGACTACTACAGAACTCGATATCTACTGACTCTATTGTAAGACATAACTAAAATAATAATGATGCTACATGGCTCGATAGCCTTGATACATAATTGCCTATTTCACCTATTTACTTTAACATACGTTCTGCCTATAACATATCTTTCAGTTGACTGATGCGAATCGTATGTAAATATTAGAATTTATCGGATTAGTTACTAACCTCCCATTAGCTTTTGCATTAATGGAAATTTAATCTAATTAGCAGAACAGATATGGCTATAACTGACGGATACAATTTGATAAATTTAACCTAGCAATTAACAGGGTAAATAAGTATTATAATTTTCTGTATTTTCAATGAATTATTATCATCAATTTATTACAACGATTTCTGAAATATTAAAAGTCTTTTAAAAGTTTCAATTCTTGAACAACTTTATAGGCTTTCTTCTAAAAATAAGCTAACACCGAATCTTTTTACTACAAAATTAATTTGAATGCAGAATAGATTTTTTGCATATTTTTTATTATTAATTTTCGCTTTTTAGCAAAACATACATTTTGATCTTTTTAAATATCTTTATTTCTTTATAAAGGAAATAAAATTTCTTAAAGTATAAATTCAGCAAATAATGCATTACATGTTGAAGAAAGAGGTAAAGAGATCAAAAGAGATTTCAAACTATATAAAAATCTGTATACAAAATGATACTGAAAACAAAATATTCCTATACTAGAAATCGAAAAGTGTTTCATACAACAAATAATGCAATAAAAAGTGCAAAAAAAAAGTTTTCACGCTTATCAGCATTTATAAAGCCATTCGCGAATGATTACGCTATCTCATATGCCAAGAGAACTAACGTACGGAAGTAATGAGAAGTGTAACGGAAATTTTCGTTGTGTTCGCAGGTTTCCCAGCGGCAGCGTACGCGGCATACGCGGCGGGCCGCGGCTATTCTGGGTACCCTAGTTTCGGATTACCCTACCCGACAGGTAACCACCTTAGCCTTAACCACCTTAACCACCACAATGCGGCCCACATCGCGCCCCTGAACTTGAACTTGAACCTCATACAGGCGCAGCCCGCGCCCCATCATAATCCGCCCACCCCGACACCGCTCTTTTACCATCCCAATCTGGACCTCTACAACGCCATGCCTCTGTGAACTAACTCACTAATTAATGATAACGATAACGAGCTGTGCGCGCACTCTAACCCATCGCTATACGCTAACTACTGACTGTGCTGTCGCTTGGTCCATCCAATCCCATCGCGGCGAGAGAGCGTGATAATCACGCGAGATGAGAGACAGTCCCATGTTCTCGAGGGTGATTCGGGCAGTTCGAGAGCACGGCGGAGACACGCGTGCAATTCGCACGCGGCCACTTGCGAGGATCCTCGAGGATCCTTTACGGAGACGTAGGTACATGAAACTTTTGCGAGAGATAAAACGATTTTCCGTTTTGAAACGCCGGAATTTCCGAATTCTCGATTTGAATTAATGCCCGGAACGCAAGCAGGTTCCGCCGAACGCGCGTTTGTTGAACGAGGGATAACGGACGGCGAGTTCTTTAACGCACGGACGATTCCTCTTTAAATCAAGGAGAGTTTCGATTTCGCAAAGTTTTTTCAAGTCGTTCTCGACACAGCGCGTGAAAGAGCCACGATAGAATAAAGAAAACGGGATAGAGAAAATGTTGCGCCGTGAAAAACTTTGGCTAGAGAAAGAGTTACAGGATATTTAAGGATAAATTATTGATATCTAGCAGTGTTGGCTCGGCCGACGCGACGGCTTGCTCGACTGCGATATCGACTTGCTTCTTTACGAAAAAGTTTGTATCTTATGCGATGCTTGTCGCGCAGTTTCGTATTTTTTTATAACGATTTTTTTATAACAATACCGGACAACAGTTAATGGGAATCTTACAAATCAATTAAGTTACTATATCAAAGTTATCCTATCATTTTAAGACTTATGAATACTGAAAAAATTTGTTAGCCTTCCAAGTAATATTTCATTCTATATTCATCCGCTTATTAATTAGCAGGACATTCGACAGATTTCATAACAGTTATCATTATTATACATTATTTTTCTACTATATTTTGAACTGATATTTTTCAAAGGAACAATGGATTCCAAAGAATATAAATAATCTATTCTCTTTCTCGTTCTGCGGTAGACTATAAATCACCGAGTGTTTGCGAAAAAGTGTGTTGCGCTACCCTGGATTCGGAATTTATTGAGCTGTTATAGCCACGGTGCACTATTGATTCTCCCTTGCCGTGGTTATAATTTTTAAAGAATTTAAAATCTCAAAATATCGCTATATATACAATATACGAACGAGAATATGTAGCATGTGAATAGATAGAGGAAAAAAATATGCATAGATTACGCCGAGTGCAAAATGCCTCGTGGAAGTATTCGAACGATTTTATTCGATTTAATATAGGCGTATTACCGTTTGAATACTTTGGTAAGCCACTATATGTGAAATCAATCATTCCTTTCAATAACGAATATATCCCAATAGCAATCTCAATAAAAGCAAATATCCAATCAATGTCCGAATTCATCAGTAAATACCACTAAATATTGAAATAGCCGATAAAAGTTATCAGAGAATACTTTTACTTTTAAAGCGTTTATTAGCCAAAACTGCGTAGGGAGAGCGTACAGTAAAACCAATATTATATATTTTGTGAATACACATCGATATTTTGAAAATCGATGATGTCGCCAAAATTGAGTTCAAGCTGTTCAAAGCTGTTTGCCTCGGTCAACGGATCGTGAAATCGATCGCGATATAAAATATGTGTAGATAGAGCGGGGTAAAATGTCATTGTTGATATCTGGCAAGGGTAACAAGTACGTATCGATTGACAATGATACGCGAGGGACCGCATCGCGGTCCACTTTGACACATACACACATACGCACACCCACACGCAAAACATGCACGTCACTATTGGCATACACATGACTGCAACGATTAATAGGGTACCTACGGAAAATGAGCACGTCTATCTCTCGACATCGATCTGTTGAAATCGGAGTGGATGATAGCTTGCGGGCAGACTTTTCCAAGTCGAGCCTTCTTCGTGACGTGTTCGTGAAATGAAAATCGCAGATTGCATTTGAATATATTCAAGGAAATGCATCTCTTTTTTTATCGCATTTCAATATCGCGTCTGTCTATCGTTACGCTCTGAACAAAATTGAAGGAAATCGTTAGTTTGCCCTCTTCGAATTATCAAACTTATCCATCTGATTTCGATTTGATTTCGTAAACTTTCCTTTTAACAATATCAAATTGTTATCTGTATTTTTACTGATATTTGTTATTACTTCGTCAATTTTGTTATTCGATTTTGTTTTATATAAAATTTGAAACGAGGTAACGGTACAAATATATTGAATGTAACAAATATGCGTTTAATAATACTGGAACTTCGCTACGCAGCAAAACTGGAGAGTTAAAATGAAAACCAGCACATAAAACCATATAAAAAACCATGATGCTTTCATCAAAAAGTAGCTCAAAAAATATCCTAGTTTCTATTTTTTTATCATCTTTTTCATGTTTGTGATAAAAAATATTTTTTTTTAAATTGTTTTTAAAAACCGTTTTACCAATTGTATCTTAAGCTAATTTGGAAAATTGAGAAATTATTATCATTCTCCTTTCCTTTTCTGAAGCTTTCTAAATGTATAGATAACTTTTTAACGACTGCTTTTTTTATTGTGCGATTTATCTTAATAAAACTGTTATATAAATCTTGTATAACTATGCTTTTTAAAATATTTTCTCATCTTTTTTAACATCTATTATGGCTACTTAATCATTTTCCTGTATTTTACGGTTGCTTACTTTCATCACTTCTCGCCTAGTAAATGTACGCACGTTTTGTTCCACGTGTTCCGCGAAAGGCGATTGCGATCGAAACCACGCACCCTTCCATCCCACGTAATTTTAACCCTCGCACGCGGCTTACCGTTCCTCCATGTCAAGCATGTAAAGCAGTAATAACGCGTCACGTCGTTAGCATCGGACAAACTGCGACCGGTGTCCCGTCGCGATCGAGATTAATTAGCGTTGGAGATAGTGTCGCCCGACGATATCGCGTCAGATTCGCTTGATAGAATGCTAGCTTTAAAAAAGAGCGAAAGAATCCTTTGTTCTCTATTGTCTCGAGAAATTGAAATCTACGTTCCTATGTATATCGATTCTTAGAACAATACGTGGGTGGGAATAGAACTCATAAATAATGTATAATGTTTTTCGGACGTTGGCCCATCCTTCAAAAAGCCTGTCCTCCCCCATTCCTCCTGCCACCTCCTCTCTCGATCCGATCTTCGCTTTCCTCCAGGGATGTGTTCGATGCTCCCAGAATCGTTTCCAATTTTCCTCGACACCCGCTACTTAACGCATTTGAATAACTTTTCGGGATCATCCCCGCGGCTACCTTTCCACCTTCTTTCCACCCGTTCCCGATCTCCCAGACTGGCTTGTGTGTATCTTATTGCGTACAGTTCACGAGGCATGGTGGTAGAAGGAAAAGTGGATATCATCCGCGATGATTGATCGCCATAAAGAAGAACTCTTCGCCACCCCCCCCCCCCTAGTCCGCCTCCCTCGATGTATTCCCAATGTCCGAAAAACATTCGTCGGTTAAGCTACCCTCTGCGCAAACACGGGAAGGGGGCGATCCTCCACACAAGAACGAATCCACTGTGGGGTAGGAAAGATATTTCTGGGTAGAGAGGGTGGCGACGTATACTCGGGATATATTCGCTTCATGGAGAACTTCTTCAGGAGAAGCCTTCTGCTCGAACGTTCCCGAACTGCAAATATTCCGCTGCTTCGAGCGAAGTCAAACGGCAGCCGTGATTTAACGATCGTCGCCAGACATTCACCTTCGCGTCACGAAACGAAAGCATCGAATGAGATCGTTTCACGAGATGCGAACTGAATTTGAATCGTCTCGCGTATTTCGTATATTGGTAAATAAAGATAAATCCTTCGGCAACTTACGAACGAAGGGGCAGACGCGCGAAAGATGTTCTTACGCAAGTCGAAAATTATTTCCAACAAATAAGTCATTATTTCCTATTCATATTATATGAGATTTTGCGTTATTTTTACGAAATCTCAATGGAAAATTATTTTTTTCTTACTTCAATTTCAAATTAATAAATATCTCTTTGTTAAAAACTCACTTTATATTAATTGAAGAATAAAATTTTGTTTCTATTTTATGCTTTAGCGTTTTTAAACTTATTCATTACAATTCATGTTTTGTAGGAAATATATGCTTCAAACATGTTGTATGTATGCTTCAGAGAGATACATTGCATGGATGAATAGTATATCAATGTTTAATGATGCTTATAGATACACGATATTGTTTGATATTGTTGTAATCATTAACTATATTCCGAAGGTGATTACATCCATTACGAGCAAATTATCACAAATCTGATTCTCTCGGTTTGCCCCTTCGAATCATGTTTTTCGAGATTCAAGATGGATGAGATGTTTAGTGCGTCAGCATAACATTATGCAGCAAATTCGCTCTAGTTACGCTGCAAGTTTCGGTAGCGACGTAGTCTATTTGTTAGATATTGATGTGAAATCAGTGAGTTTCAATTACGTTTAAAGCAACGAAAATACGCTTTCATTCACAAGTTAACTGATTGGAGAATATTTGAACATGAAACATTAAAAGATATAAAAATTAATTGATGATTACTTCCAATTAAACAATACAAATTAAACACAGTCGTATATGTTGCTAAAAATGTTCTCAATGCGGCGAGTATATTTCGATAAATGATAATTTCGATAAACGTAGAATATTTCTCTGTCTCTTATGGTAATGCAGCGAAAAATTTCAATGAACGAGAGGCACCGCTCTCGCAGTTTGTCCGATGATATATTAGACATTATTGTAAAGTTCGAATCAGTTTATTATTTTATGCACACATGATACTTTATATCCAACATTTTCAAGAATGTATTCAATCGTTAAATCAATGCAGCACGAGCGCTAATGACCGATAATCACAAAACAGTAACTTAAAAGAAGACCAGCGAGAGAAGAAACTAGCGACTTAAGGAATTGATAGTAGTTTCAAATACTTTGGGATTACCGGTCCTATTTTACAATTAATCCGAGGATGTAGAATACGTTCCTAGCAAGAAGAGAGTTAAAAATGCCATATGATCCCGCAGAGTGGTCGAGTGGCGATGTTAAAAGAGAGGAAAGTGCTTAATCCTCAAATGATGCGAAAGTCATCGAGAAGAAAATAAAACAAGGGGAGAAATACAGAGAGAGGGAGAAAACGAGGGGCAAGTGTACCGACCTGTCGCTCTTGTGATACGCGTTAATAACTGCCCCCGGGTCGGTTAGATTTCCTCCGGTTCGATCGAGGAACGAGTAGTAAAGGATCGAATCCTTTTAGCGTGACCGTCTTTCTTACGAGAAAATAACAAGCTGCAACGTCTCCATATTTTTCTCGAGATAACGCCGCTTGAGTAGACAGCATAACAATGACGACGACGACGATTTCCTCTTAGAATGCAAACGCAATAACGAGCTTCTTCTCTTCCTTGCCCAAAGAAAGAGGGGCAGGAAGGGGAGGATAGTCCCTGACGCCTCATTGGACATCAGTCGGTTTTTCAGAGAAACTCGAAAGGGACACTTCTCCTTTTCTTTTCGTCGGCTTACTACTTGTCGGCGTGCACGGACTTCGCAAATATATCGGACTTTCTTCCTTCTCGTCGTTTTTTTTTCGACGGATCGATTCGTGATGCAAGGATCTATTCTATATAAAAACTGATTCGAGTTTACGCGAATCTGGTCGATAAATCAGTTAGATTACTTGAATAGTGAAATGTCGAAGAAAAGAAAGAGAGCATAATCGCGCAAGAGCCAAAATTGATTCGTATATTGTTGACAAAAATCGGATAAAAATTATTAAATAATAATTATGGAAATACTTATGAAAATATCAAGTTTTATTAGAATTATTAGTTTATATTATCATTATATTATATGTTTGGCAACATCGTTTCGAAAATGCTCTTCCAAACTCAGTATATTCCTTTTTTAGTATATTCATATTCGATTAAGCAGTGAGAACGAAAGGGAAAGAAAGAGAATAAGAGAAGCGAGAGTTTTACACGCGCTCGCGATTCGCGTACATACACGCGAATCGAAACTCAGTCCTTTCATCGGACAGCCGGGTAAGGGTGGGCGGGCAGCTGCGGTGAAGCGGAAGGGTTGTATGTGAAGCGCGCGGGAGAGGAAAGAGGGTGGCAGAGGCGCACCGTCGTATTTCACAGTCATTACCGTAACGTGTTACCGTGCGCGCTCGTTGCGCCACGCAATAAATCGTCGGTTACCGTTACTATGGCGGTAAGGGGATAGAAGGGGTTGCAAGAGGCAGATGAACACGAGGGGGGAGGGGAGGGGGTTATTGTGGAACCTCAACCCGCTACCGTGCCAGTGCGTTTCTGCTAACCATTCGCAACGGCACGATCGCGACCTCCTTTCCGATTCTTTGCGCTTGAATCTTTCCCATTTTTTGCATCCTTTTTATCGTAGAACAGTTTAATCTTTAAATATTCTAGATAATTATTTCAGCATTGAAACATTTCTATTTAATAATAATCGTAAATAATTATGATTTCTTTTTTATTTTACACGAGTCTATTTACTTTCTAATTACTAAGAATAATCCAAAAGTTATTACTCGTAAATCATCGTATAAATTGAAAAAATACTTTTCATCCGTAATCAATTATCTTATGTTTGTTTTAATAAAAAGGACATGATGATGATTTTCAAATTTAAAAATTAATTCATGTCACATTAGTATATTTGCATTACACTTATAGTTAATAAAATATTTCTGTCACACAATAATTAATTTAAGTGGCTTATTATTGTATTATTTTATTTACTTATTTTTACTTTTCTTAAAGCCTTTAAAATTTATATATTTCAGAATCGTTTGTTATACATTACTTACAACGCGAATAACGATGTTGCTAGTATTTCTTTGCCTCAGGTTCCTCTGCGATATACATTTGCCAGCTGTATCTTTCATTTTCTCTACAATGTCTAGAAACATCGCGGTGTAGAATTCAGAGCGCAAACAACAGCGCGATTGCTCCAATACCCGCGAATTAATACCGCGACAAGCTCGATTCGCGCCACTTTCGAGAGCACGTCATTACATTCTGTCGCGCGTTGCGGTGTGTGGCGGATTTTTTCTTTTTTTCCCCTTTTATTTCCGTTTTTGCGCTCCTGGCCTTTGTTTCGTGCTATTGACGACAATGCACATAACTCCCGCGCTTTCCGCTTTCTCTCTTCCGTCGTTTCCGCGTTCGGTCTTTGTTCAATGTGAACGGACGATTCGTTTCCATTCGTGAGTTCAAGCCGCGAGTAGAAGCCGCCGGAAATAAAACGAGACAAACGGGAGAGGAGAATGATTTGAATTTCGATTATTCTTGCTGCAGTTTTCTCGCGGACACGCGCGAGAATCGATTACAATTTGTCTTGAATCTCATTGGTACAGCGAGAAAGTCATAGATCCGATGCAACAGTATTTCACACAGAAATGCAACGGAAAGTGGTATATAGAAAAAAAAGTAGACGTACAACGTTATCATATTTAAATATAAATTTACGGTTACATTAACTGTGAATACTTTACTAATTACAGTTCTCCAATATATAACGAAGATTCAACAAGCATATTCTCATCCACTTTTCCATTTAATATCCCTCCTATTATCATGTTATTACACGCATATGTACTGGCACTGGCACATTTAATTAGAAAAACATCTAAACCAAGTGAAAAAATATAATACTGACAATGAGTATAATAAGCTTATTGGAGTAAATGGTATTTTAATTTACTTAATTGGATGTTGATACTTATTTTTTTAATATAGTTAAAATGTATAAGTTCCCCAGATATTGCAAATAGAAAAATTTTTTTTATTGAAATATTTGTATTAACGCTATGTGATCGAGATGATTCCATGGCAGAATTAATGCTTGATCTTTCAACCGTGCGATATCGGGTGCGAAAAGCTCTTTCCTTCTACGATTGCCGACAAGAGATATATTTTCTATGGGTCGCACTATGTGTACCGTCTCGTTATAGCATATATATATATATATATATATATATATATATATATTGCTATAGTATGTATATATACCTACATGTTGTGAACCGTTGTACATATCGTTCGTAGCGCGAACGGTGAGGCTAAGGTAATACGTTATAGCTTAAGGAAAACCTCGACTCCACGCTAAGAATTCCAAATATCCGAAGCTTATATATAACGCGTGCCGTTTCCGGAGATTTACGATATCGCCGTCATGCGAGAGACACGTATAGTATACACGGCGGCACCTGCTCGCGTCCGGAACACAAATGCAAACTCGCCCTCGCAATGAGTTGCGTACAAACACGTGCGCGCGCCCGAGAGCGCTCGAGACTTCACCCCGGAAATGCACTGGGTCACGAAAGTCTCTACGTATGCCTGAGGAAGCTTCAAGAAAATGTCAGAACTGATATAAAGTTTTGCATTTTTGAAGTATTCATGTTTCAATAGCAACGAAAGCCTTCACATTGGGAAAAACACACATTGAGCTCAGAATTGAATGCGAAATTAAAATATAACGATATATATCGTTACTCACATTTTCGCCAACTTTTTGTCAATAAGCTCCTATATATAAATGCGTGTAATTGTTTTATATGTAAATGTATATTTCTTGTGTGTGCGAAAGTACTTGTGAATGTTTTATAAGATGTTTATACTTTTGTTCATATCATTTTTATTCATATCATAGACTTTAACGACTGTTTGATTGTCGTTATAATATCGTTGCGCAGCTTTTTTTACTATGTGAAAAGTTTTCACATAGTAAAAAAAGCTGCGCAATGACATTATAATGGCAACGAATATCGTTAAGAGTTACAGAATTGCAGCATTACACTTGACTACGTGTCTATGATTTATATGTCATATAATTTATATGTCATATAATAGGTGAGAAAATGTTTAATTTGACGACAAAAAGAGGAGTTATGATTATATCATTAGGTCTGCATATTTTTGGGATAAGACGTTCTCGACATAGATTTGCAGAATTAAAATCTCTATATGATTGCCGATATGTCCGATATTTTTAACTTCGTACAATTTTTTTCTCAATATCGTCCAAAGTTTTCTTCGGAAAATAATGCATACTATAGTGTTAGTATGGAAATTTGTTTCATTATATATTTCGACATTTTTTTGGGAATATCTTGTAAATACGCGCGATTGTACAGTCATTTATTCACATCATACATTCTGTACACACAGTATAAATAAAAGAGTAAACGATATAAATAAATATAAATATATATATATATACATATACAAAGCGGATAATATACATATACAGAGCGCGAGTGATATATGTTAATGTTGCTCATATTTGTTAAAACACGAGTCTTGTGAATTATTGATGAAATATTATTAGTTTCTACGATGGTGATCAGTCGCTGGTGATAAATATGGAATCGCTACGATTAATATGATGATATGCGGCACTATTCGCCGAATCGGTCTCCATTGTTCATTATTAGAATTAGGATAATTTCGCAAGAGATGCAGATTTACGATAGGAATCCCGCAATACCCAACCTAATAGATTATATAGTTCTCAGTTATCAAACTTTAGACCAAAAATTTCAATTGAAAGAGGAATAGGATAATTTTCAATTTCAATGCAAATTTTTCACCGATATTGTTCTAATCGATTCGATGCGCGAATATGTAGCAGTGTTACAATCCGAGATAATGAGCTGACATTTTCGCATGAAAATATGCTCCGATTTTTGCAACCATTTGATAAAATTGTGCATTCTGTGGTTAATTAAATGACTACATGCTATTTATATGAAATGGAAAAATTGCTGTGCAGAATAATATTTGCGTGGGCTAAAATAATTTTTATTTCGAAAGATCCATTAGGAATTAATATCCAATTCCATTTATTTCAATTTTGAATTATTTAACTATTGGAAAGCATCGAGCTATTTTGGCTGCAATAAACAGCTCTTGATAAAATCGTTTATAATTTGGTTGCTCGGAATAATCCTTCGCTGTTAACATAAACCGCAAACAAATTTTGTCAGCTTATATACGCGTTAAAGTGAGGTATCATTTCCGTTATCATCGAAAGGTTAATCCGAGAATGTAACCCGTGTATCTTCTCAATCGTGCAACGAATGAATGTTTCTGTTACCGGTAACCGTCGAAAGTCGAATTTGAATTTTCTGAAAAAAAATGGCTTGTTCTCACGTGAATCGCTTGACCGGAAATTAAAAAATGTTCACAGACGCATGGCTGGCAAACTCTGTGGTCCTACGTCAAGCAAAGCGTCGCCTGCCTCTACCCCCATTCCATTAGGTACTGCCACAAACACAAGATTCTAAAAAGTACTACAACAAATACTACACGTATTTACACACGTTGCGCGCACGTACGCGTGTCGCGTATTGACACACACGAATATCTTCGGCAGAAATATCTCGCGCGAAAAAGTGCTCGCCTTCCCGCAAAAGCATTCACTCTCAAGCAAACAGGAACGAAGGAACGGCAAGGAAAGAAACGGGTAAACGCGTAAATACCGAAACAAGAGAAAGAGAGAGAAAATATAGGGCACGTACAAACAAAAAATGAAACCGATATGGTAATTGAATGACGAGATTTAATGGTTCTTCGACGGAAATTGAGTACTACCCGTCTTCTCTCTCTTTCTATCCTTTCACTTTATCTTTTCATTCGCATAGAGATAGAGAGACTTCTGTATTCCTCTGTCGTTACTTTGAAAAGCGCCTAAAAATGGAGATGAGTGCACACCCGAATCTATAATGCTTAATGGTAAGGCTATTTATTTATATTAAATTAAATTACGATCATCGTCAAACTCTTATTATTTTCTGTAAAATGCAAAAGCATTTCACTCTCTCAAACAGAAATGCAAGAATGACAAGAAATAAAAACACATAAAATCGAAACAAGAAAAAGAAAGAAAATAAGATATCTTTAAAGATATATTAATGCAATATTTCTACAGAGAGACAGATATATCATCGAAATGAGGAAACGGTTTAATAACTACGAATGAAAACATAAAAATAACAATAAATTATTTTCACTATGTGTTGGAAAATTAACATAATAAAAAGAAATAACACAAAATTCGTATATTGACGATTGATGCAAGGAAATAATATTTTCTGCATTTCCTCACTGATTACATAATTATTGCATTATTATACATAAAGGTACGTTTTTATTAAGTCGGTTCAAAAATCATTTAAAACAGAGATTAATAATAATTATAAATGCTAAAATATCAAAATTTTGCGATGAACAAAATAGCCTTGCCATTAGCTGTCAGCAATTGTTACCTATCACAGAAACGCAGACATAATTAACACGGAGATTATGCCGAGATAATTCTTATCCCTTCATCATAAGGTTTGTATGGGGGAGGGGATATAGCAGCTATAATAAACTCACACACAAAAATTAATAATAGGTCGATGATATAATCCGATGTCTTAATGCGGAGTTACAATGAATCATAATGAGAATACAAGCTAGATATAATGACTATACGTAAACAATTAACAATTATTAAAGACTACGGTCAGTTTTCCCTCGTGCTTTCCTAGGACACCCCTCCTCCACTCCCTTCCTCCTATCTTTCACCGGTCTATCATTTTTTTCCATTCACTTTAAACTTAACGCGTTTCTCTCATGTAGATATTGACTTCACGTAGCCTTTCAAGATGTAGCCACGTTCTATGTAATCTCTAAGCTAAACACTTTAATCGAAAACACTTAGTGTAGGACATATATATGTAGATATAACGGTATAGACATTTCCAAGTGCCTCGATTATGGCGCCTTGTTGAAGCGACGCGCGTCAAAATTACGCATCAATCTTTTACAATAATCTTGAAATTAGCGAATTGGAAATGCGTATATTTTGACGAGATGATTCGTAAATTTATAAGTTACGCGTTCATTAAATTATACGTGGCATAATTATCAAATTTAATTGTCAATAAAAATCAGATACGAGGTAAAAGAAAATAATATATCCTTATAATAATATATAGCCCTTTCTCTTTTTTTCTCTCTACTCTAAATGATACTACAAATGATACATTTTAATATGTGGAGAATTCTGTCGAAATATACCTAATATTTCAATCACAGATTCGTTAATGATTTTGTAAATGATTTTTCTTGAAACGAAAGAATAATGACGCGGGAAAAGAGGAGGATAAGAGTATAATTTATCATCAATTTCTATTTTTCAAGATTAAATATCTTGGCAGCAGGAAATTAGAATACTTTATCAGAATAAATTTCTGTTAAAGTAACGATAGAGCAGGAAAGAGAGCCGTTTGAGACAAACTGAAAAAAGGAATATAAAGTAAATGATTTGCACGTTTCGTTAATACCATAGTCACAGCGTAGATTTGTTGACTACAAAACTATTATAAGAGGATTAAAATGCATCGCACAAAAGCATCGCGAACAAGGTGCCGTTGTCGTGGCACGTAACTATTTCTTAACCAGAAAAAAAAGTTACATATTGTGCTAAACGTAGAGTAAGGCATACGTCGAGTTAGGCGAAAGTGAAACGTAAGAAAAAGAGTACCGACCCTCGTAGGAGAGATTAGCATCGAGATAAGCCGCTCAAGGACCGTTGGCCATTTTGCGCTTCTTTGTTATTATTACGCCGTTAAACTCATTCCAGGCCTTTCCGAAGTCCCGCACTTCCGTCCCTCGATAGAGCATCAGGAAAGCCCAGGAAGCAAGGACGATGCGAACACGAAACTCAATTAAATAGATTTAATATGCGCGATGATAACAGCCATAATCGGGGATTTACATTAAGATCCTTGTATATTAATTATACTCTCATTACGCATCGCACGCGCATTACAGATTTTCATTTAATTAAAGTAATTTTCTAAACTGCTCGCACGGAGGTTAATTCAAAAGAATTAAAATACAGTTAAGATTAATTAAGTATATTAAAGATATATTTAAAAAAAAAAGAGAACGGTAGATTATGCATAATGCACGCGTAAATTGCGGTGACGCGGTATTTTCGCGTTCCTGCACATTGCACGTGTACATTTACCTTCATATGTAACGAAGATTAAGAGTAATTAATTACAGTGCGGATTTATTAACGGTAAATAGGAGGAGACGCGAGCGGCGTCGTCGCACTAATTCCTTCGCCTTGCTTTCTCGGTTTCATCCTTTCTACCCCTCGCTGGCCCGCATCCCTCTGGCATTATTCCACCCATACCGCAAACGTATTATAACGTTCGCGAGAGCTGTGATCGAGTTTGGATTTCATTGTGTATTCTCGAATTGTCGTTAATGAAGGTCCTACGAACCATCCGTGTGGATCGCAGGAGAAAACGATTAAAAAATGAAGTGTGTACGAAATATATGTTACGATAAGTCTCGCGCACATAGAAAAGAGACAGAAGGGCGACGAGCGAATTGTCCGTCCTCGTCCCTAAGACGTTATGGAGAATGCAGATTCACGAAGAGAGAGAGCAGCCAGATTTATGCTCGTTCCCGCGAATTGTCTCGCTGGAATCATTTTTGCGAGTTGCCAAAACACAAATGTCAAAGGCTTGCATTCGCATATCGATTTAGCGCCGAATTTAACCGTAAATGCAACCTATTTCTAATTTTCAATTGTATCTGACCTATATAAAAATCGGATTTAATATTACTAGCAATTTAACGCTAAATATATCGAGAATGATTTGTAAAATTTGTATCTAATGTTGTCCTAAATTGAAGCTTAACTTTTAAAGATTGCCTAATTTTAAACTTCGTCCTGAATATAATGTAACTATCTAAATTATTTTAGTTTGTTCATTTAATATTAAACAGTTGCATCAGACAATTGCTAAACCCGTGATGTGAATGTAGATCTGAGAATTTACGAGCGAGACAGTTAAGGAGTAAGCCAAATCCAAGAGGAGACACTTATGTCCTGAGCTTATACATTTGTTAATGACACGACATGCTTAAATAATATTATTGATACTTTTATGCACGGCTATAGTTCGCTCGCGTTAACAGCACCTGTAAATCTCTCTAAAAAGAAAACAATCTCGTAATATAAATACATTCCTTTGTATATTTCATAAATTTTACTTTCATCTAAGTACAAACTTGGAAATTTTTTTTAGATTTTCGTAAAACGGCGCGGTTAACGTTACCGAGCTATGGTCCGATTGTTGCTATTCGTAAGATTGTTGTTAAATCATTATGATCGCGCGTGGATAAAAATAATACTTTGCCCGATTCCAAGAATGACTCTCACAACTTGCACTCACAGAGCAGGTAATCTAACAATACTGAAGCGCGTGCCACGCAAGACTACTTGAAGAACGTCGCTATAATACGCGAAATTAAAACGCAATTGGAGAATGATCGAAATATGAGAAAATATACCGTCCAAGATAATATAATGTTTGTGAGAGCAGTACGGAGCAGTTCCGAAGCCGATTGACTCGCGGGTTATGCTTGGGATTGAATTAAAATGTCAATTAAGGGTTAGGAAATGGGAGAAGCTCAATAAATATCTGTTTTGTTTTTAAACAAGAAATTCTTAATATATTCATTAATCTTTAAGTACCAAAATGAAAATTATAATATTTTTACTATAATACGTAACATTTCTTGTGCAACTCTTTATCAATTAATATATAAGAATTTCTGCAATATTTTTCTTTCCTCGAATATTTATTGATATATTTCTTACATAATTTTTCAACTAAAAAATTATAAAAAGCCTATTTAAAATCAATTTTAGATGTTTTAGCATAACAAAGATTAAAAACATATGATATTCAGTAGAATTCAAAAACAATTAAGTTATACAAAATGGTACTTAAAGATTAAATGCAACTGATATTCAGTGAGCTCATTTTCGCATTCTAATCGCACATTTAATATATCTGTAAAATATCTTTTAAAATTATCTGAAAATATATCTTTTAAAATTCACACAAACGGATGTATTTTTTAAAGTTAGTATTACCGTGTAAATGAGATTTTTACGACTCAGAAAATCTCTTCAAGTTTTCTTGCACGCGAAATCGTCTTATACGACAATCGCCAATCTTTCTTAATGCATAAGATTTCGAACGGTATAGAATGAATCATGCTTCCGACGATGCTTCTTTCCTCGGCTTGCGCTATACGCGCCTTAAGAGAATAACACACTCGTGAAAGTAATTAATTTAACAGGCGATCGATGAGGGCTCGGACGATTAATTAGATTACCAACGATAAGACGAGTAAGAAGGTGACGAAGAGAGAACTTGCAGCCGCGAAAGTTTTATCAATGTCTCGTGGGTACTCAATAACGTAACATTTGATGCCTGTCTGAGATCGCTCTGGAACTGAATGATAGAGTGAGTTCACTTACGCACGCGCGTATACGTATTAACACCACCATGTAACGATTCTCTCTGGAGCTCTATTATTATAACGATTAAGAATTATGAATAGTAAATGTCTGTAACAAATAAAAAGTACCACGCAATGAACGAAAACATAAGAAGATAGAATTTCTCGATACTATATGTGCTAGAAGAAGGAGGAAAGATGAAACAAAAGTGTGTCACTTTCCTCACTTGTCGAAGATACTCTTACTACCTTTCTTGTAGCACAACACAACGATATAACATGCTTTAGTTTGAGTCTCTACTATGAGCTAGGTGTCACCTCACACAGATCAGTACAATTTGACTTGCACAAAGAACAATTGATGTAGTAAATATATCTCCTTTTGTTGCAAATACGCCAGACGCTCTTTCAAATTTCGAATTGACTATTTTTATATACGGTATATTGAAAAATTCGACTTATTTCAAAATAATACAAACTCTAACAATAAACATGTACTTTCAAATACAATTTGAAGGCAAAACTTCAAATTAATGATACACGTATGAAAGGAACTTGTGGTTATGGAGAGATTTAATCTCCTCTCTCTCTCTCTCTCTCTTTTTCTCTCTCTATTGAAACCGTGTGCCTTATAGATAATAGGAAATTACTGAAATTGCAATATCACAAATGAATATGAATAAGCACAAAGTAGTGCTAACAACGATTCTTTATCCATAATATGAAAAACACGGTGCTGAATTAAGTGCGTTATAATAATTTTTGAATTTTAATAAAAATCAAAAACATAGAGAAGACATAAATAAAAGGGCAGAAAAAGAATTTATGTACAGAGAATCTTATATAACGTATATAACGTAGAGAACAAATTTTTCGTTCTCTTTTGATATTTATTAAGCGTTATTGAAACAGCAATTGCAGATATTTATATAGTGGTGATTTTAATACAGTAAATATGTATATTTGCATTTTTCATTTAATTATAAAATATAGGTACATATATGTATACAATTACAAACCTTTTTATTTATTAATATAACTCGTTGTAATTTGTATATATATCCATATATGTATTCGTACTCGATACATTTTTATATTTGTAATTAATTTAAAAGATATTTCAAGTATTTGTTTTAGAATAAAAAATTTAACACAAAAGAATGAGATTTTATTATTATAAAAGAGATAGTGTTTTGAAAAAGTCTGTTTCCTCACACATAATAACACAAAGAAAACTTGAATTTGTTTATAAGTTTCTTTAATCACGCGAAACTTAATTCAGCACCAGATCGTCTAATTATCGATAGATAATAAAATTATCTTATTGTTAGCGTGATCAACGGACATTTCTATATCATGTAAGATCGGTGATGTCTCTTGTTGGGTAGGAGCGGTCGTGTACCGCGCAGTGGGGCCAAGGGTAGGCCGAGTGTCCGTGAGCCCCAGCGGGGGTTGCACCGGTAAGCTTCAACCCCAAAGTGCCAGGTTGTTCCACCAAGTTCTCGTGTTCTCGCTCGTGTTGACGGTAACCGTAATCCGTAGTACGTAGTACATACCCAGATTCCACATACACGTTCACGTATTGCACAAACATACACGAACTCAGTATACTAAGAACACCACTCAAGATTCTTATACGTGTATCAAAACTTCTTTTTTTTTTTGTACAGAATCACGAATGAACTTGAAAATTTAATAAGATATCTAAGATTCTACTGTTGTTATCTCAGGATATTTCAAAAATTATTTATGAGAAAAGTTTGACACACTTTGAAATCAGTGATAAAACTTTTTATCGAAAGATTTTTCTTTTCTTCTAAAAATAAATTTCTATTATTTCAATTATTATATTTTTAATTATGTTATAATGATATATTCATAGCATTCGGATTTTTTAGTTTGCTTTTTAATAAAACTAAATAGTGATTTCTTAAATTATATTTAAAATTAAATCTTTTATTTTTGCTAAAATTGTTACCAAAATTCACTTGTTATTGATGAATTTTATTATATGATAGCTTCTATCTGTTAATTATTAACAAGGATCAATTATTCAAAACATATAAATTATCATTTTCTTAATCCGGATCTAAAACAGGCACGCGACTGCAAACAAATACGAATGAACAACTTGTTTCGATGAATGCGAACAGAGTGTCATTTATTGAAACAAGCTGTTCGTTCGGATTTTGTAGCTCACTTGCTTGATTTGAATCTGGTTTTACATCACTCTCTACCATTCTCATACAACATTCTACATTATTTAATTCTGATTGAATACGAGACATCTGCCACTGTTGCTATCTAGTTACTTTAGGTACCCATAGTTCGAGTATTGTCACCGATAGTGTTTATTACTGGTTGAACTCTTTTCGTATATAAATATACATATGTATATTCTATATCTATTTTTATGGAATGCTTAGGAAACAGAAAACCGTATGTTAGTTGTGCA
This sequence comes from Tetramorium bicarinatum, assembly GCA_928718305.1. Taxonomy (NCBI): domain Eukaryota; kingdom Metazoa; phylum Arthropoda; class Insecta; order Hymenoptera; family Formicidae; genus Tetramorium; species Tetramorium bicarinatum. The sequence continues at coordinate 15,129,205 of OV788320.1, forward strand.
TCCGTTGTTCGTTGTATCTCGTCTATCGCGATCTGTATTCGTCTCCGTCTTTCTCACCACGTGCAAGTTTAAAGATCGATCAATTTACATATGAAATATACTCTTTTACTTTCTTTATTCGCGACACAACGGGGGATATAATATTATTAAAATATCTGCACTGTCCTACTTTCTTTATATCAATTTAACGCAGTTTATCTAGAAAAAATCGTTTTAAAAATTCCTCTCGAGCTCTATTACGTTTGTATATGCAACTCAAAGAACCTTATCAATCCTGTAATTGGTACAAAATCTACAGCGATTAACAATTTATTAGTTCCATCATTATAGACGTTCTATCATATTAAAATAAATCTGCGTATAGAGGTCGCGTAATATGATATACGTGTGTATCGTTACGTTAATATTACATTATACTTTCCATTAAATTGGGAATCGGATGATCGGCGCTTTCAACGAACAGGCGATTAAACTGAATTAATATGATCGCCCGATAACCAGTTTCATCGTCACAAAAAATGACCGCGCTATACCTTATAATGGCATAAAATATTTTATTGCGTTATAATTTAATTAAGGGAATAATTAGTCCTTTAATTGAGTAATACGATTGGCAAGAGGTAAGTATCGAAGAAGCGATATAAGTCAGCAGCCTTGTACGATTTCACCGCTACAACGGTAAAAGTTTGAATTAGTTTCTTGCTGCTACCTTGAAAGAGTTTGGTATGTTCTCTTTACATTTGTTACACTACGTATTTACATTTTCAAATCTACTGTTGTTTAACACGCCAAAAGCGTGATCTTTGCAACGTAATTCGCTTCTTCGATAATTCTACCGCAAAACAATTTTGACGACGGTAGAAGACATAGAGAAATGTTTTATTTTCATAACTTCTCGATGAAGCGTAGTTCTTGGGGCGAGTTCTTTTTTCAGATCATTATTCGATCACAGGGAAGATGACCGTGTCAAAGACAGTTTAGTTTCATCAATAATCAGCTGGTTATTTGACTATATATTTTCGGAAAAAAAACTTTATGATATCCATACGAGTCCGAGTCATAAATATGTATCGAAGCTATTTCCAGAAATATGTGTCAAGTTGTATATATTCAATGGAATATTGATAGAGTTATTCAATAGATATAATACTGTGCTGTATTGCATATATTTCTCGGGGCATCCTGTATATATAATATCTGTCGTATAAACGAATGGCGAATTGCAATTCTATGTTCTAAAAATAGACTCAATGCATATATTGTTCAACCTATTAGAGACGCCTGGATACTCATATGGCAAATACGAAAAAAATTGGTGGTAAAGCATATATGATGAAATTCTCGTATTTACCGCTTATATGTATCAAGTTAATCTCTGATCGGTCAGGTGCCCCCTTTCTATATATATATATATACATATAAATATACCGTACATCATTTCATTCTATAGTGTTTAGAATAGCCTAACAAGTAATCGTAATCGAGAGCCATTTGGTTTCTACGTATACATATATACGTTTAAATCCTGTATTTCGTACTGGTGTTGGATGGCTGCCTAGCTCATAGTACATAGTTATATCCAGATCTTTCATCGTTCTATTATCCATATGAGTACTCGAGCCTAACATTAGTTTTCACTAGAACTTAGCCTGATGTCTATAGGTCTGTTTGAGAGAGCGTGTTACGGGAAATTTGTGTGTATAACACGTCGCATGACAAGAGAACTGTTAGATCCTTTCCTAACCTTGATGTTCCGCGGAAAGGATTCTCTTTGAAGTAAAAGCGAAGCCGCGGCCGGTCACAAAACGCCAGAAAATCTCAACTTACAGAGCTTACTTTAGAGCTATCGATACCCGATATTTGCGCTCGTATTCTCATCGTATTTAGTGTTAAACGAGGTCATCAGGTTCTCTCTCGCTGACATTAAAGATGTGATCTTCATATTAGACAAATATGATTCAGGATTAGACGGTTATAGTTATGAGAATACAAGCCTGTTTACTAATCAAAGGAAGTAAATGTATATTCATATCTTTTTGAGCATCTCTACTTATGAATATTTATCACACTATGACTGTTGACCGCTACTTTGCGCGCCGCGCCGGTTGGAGCAACGCTTGCATGTATCCAAACTGGTTGTATGTAGTTCTAGTGAAAACTGAAATCAGCCTCGTAAAGTATTTTTGATCTTTTCGCGCGACCCATAGCCCGTCGAAAGTTGTATAAGAGAGTGTTAAATGCACCAAAGGGTTACTCTAGTTCACAAAACATTCCATAATCTCCTATACGTTGTATCGTTTATACGTATATCTTCTTTTTCTTACTGAGATCTTTATTATTTTCATTTGCTGTCTGCTGTTATTTTTGTAATATCGTTCCACACGATTTTGCTCATTACGTTGCGCGGCTATGGGTCAGTTTTTCCGTGAGACGAACGAATTCGAGTTGAATATCGCAAAAAATGGAGAGAAGGTGTCCGGGGCGGAACCATTGCCGAGATCGATGACGAAGACTTCGTTGAAGATGCAGTCACCTAGGGGCGAGTAATCTACCATCTAGCTACACCTACTATCTTTTAGAAACGTCGCCGTGTATATAAAGTGATATTAATTATTATATATTATCTATAGTGAAAACGTCTAGTTCAACCACAACGGGTCGATTTTTATGGATTATAAAAATACATGAAGACTAAAACAATAAACTAGTAGTTGCGCGAAAACGACACTGTCGTTTATTGAAAGAGATAATCTTCCCGCGGTGGTGTAAAAATGTAGTCAATTTAGATAAATCGAGTTAAACGATTATACATATAGTTTCTGATTAGAAGCAGTTTGTAGTATAAAACAGATCGTTGTCGACTAATCTTTGTAATGAATATTGACGCTGAGTTGAGTAATAAGTTAACGGTGAGATTGCCCACATACTATGCTCTCGCACTTTTAATGCAAATTTTCACAAACTTTGCAAAAGTGTATTTCTGTGCTACATGATAGCACAATATATTTGGATACTTTAAGTAACGAGACTGCTGTCAAGATGCGCGAGAAAATATTTTTTATATTAAATTACATCAATCGATATTTTATAGCCATAAATGTTGTTGGCAATCTCGATTGATGTTTAGGTCATAGTTACATATCCGAATAGTTTATTTCGAGCGATCGTATCTTCGTGTATGATAAAAGTTTTTTGAGCATTGTTCTAAATTTATAATAAATTATATCTACATAGATAAAGTAGTTTTTTTCAAAGAGATTGTTTGCAAAGCGGCAAGGCGATTCGCTGCGACGTTTCGCCTACGCTTTTGTGTAGAATTCATAGAACAGTAGATTAGATACGTAGATAGAATGAGAGTGATTATCTTCTTTGTGTGTCGTGTGTCCAATTGTAAATTTGATTGTCCATCTCTCCTTGTATTTCCTTACGCAATTTATATAAATTTCCTGCTGTATTCGCGACTAGTATTTCCGAGCTAGAAACGATCGTAAAACTTATCGCCCGAACGCCGTTATTTCTTGCCGTTTATTTGACCGTTAGCATTAGAACGCTAATTAGAGTTAGCAGCGTGACACACTGACGAGTTCGTAGTTTAGGAACTTCGACCTGTCACGATGATATCTACATATGTTGATATATTTTGCCTATAATATGTACAAATTACGATTATTGCCGGCATATAGCCTAACTAACACGTATATGTAGTTTAGGATGTACCAACGATTCTGCCACCCGAAAAATGTCTACTAATTTGCTTAATCTAACATATCGTTTAATAAGTCCGTTATTGCCGGGCATGGATGCGTGGCTCGTTATGACAACCATTTTTAATTGTCAACGCTAATTAACAATATGATTCGACCAATGTGTTGCTTCGTCAAATATGTTATGCACTTCACTATCTAACTATAGAAGAATATGGTTTCTCGTTATGATGGTGATCATGATCTGCTCGCTTCAATATACGGCTGTTACGATGCAAATCAACATTTTGTATATAGTACTCATGTACTAGACTGTCCTCAGCATTTGAAACTCTTCCATATTTGCGTGTCCAATAATGAATCATTGAACGAGTAAGACGCTTTCAAAGGTTTCGACAAATATCTTCCTTCATAATTTATTGATGTATACTAACTTGCCTTCTTGCGGCCTGCTTATGTAATCATTATGTCATATATATATATTTGAATTAGGAAGTAACATCTATTTAAATATATTCTTTAAACAGACGTACACACACACACACACACACACACACACATACATTTTATCTATTTATAATAGAAAATTACAAAATAGAATTAGAGAAACTTTAAGAGAAACGAACTGAATGATATCGCTTTATTTAATTAATTATACTCTTTCATTCTTTTTTATTAGGATCTTTAGATATTCCAAAAATAATGACAATATAAAAAACCTTTATTACGATTGATTTTTTGTTTGACTATCGTTACCGTTTGACTATCTATTATCACTTAATCTGTATTAGAAAGAAATGGAAAGGAAAAGAAATATTTAAGCTTTTATAGGAATATGCGCTATTTACAAATCACTATCGATATCGCTTCTTCAAAAAGAGTATACGGATATCATTTTTTATAGAAGAAAATATATTTTAATAATATTTCATAATAGAAAGAATTTGTTTTTATTTTTATATATTTTCACGTGCAGGTTTTTGCTAAAACTCTCCATGGATAAATCTTATAGAGACGTGTTGATTCGTCCTTTACAAGTCGTTCTTCGCTATGTGATAGCCTTCGGCTGGTCGGAGCGGTCCCTCGCTCTCCCGCCAATGAACTCTGAGCGAACGACTTTATACTAGAATTTGGGACTCAAAGCTCACCGATTTTGCACTACTCGGAGTCCCCTGGGTAGATTTCGCGGCGCGAAGTCCTTATCTAAAGTCTCGATCGCGTTTACGTCAGCTGGAGATACACTCGAAATAGATGAACTCTTGGCCTAGATCCCTATGCGTCGGTCGTTTCGATGGACGGCCAAACCCAGGCAATAAGGATTTCCACGGACAGACTTAGTATATACTTAGTATATACGTATATACGCACCCTCTCTATTTATATAGAGTGCCCCAGAGGTCGTACGCTTTTATCCGGTTAGAGAATTTTTGAAGAATTTAGAGATGTTCATTCCACATTCCGTGGAAGATTTTATTCAACTTATTTCCACAAATTTTTTTCCGATATTGTGTCTCTCAGTAATACAATATTAATACAATATTAAATTGTATTAAAATGCTGCGTTTAAAATCTATCTGTAAAATAGAATTTCACTTTTGTTCGTGATTCAAATTACGATCATTCAGTATCTAATTACCTATAAGCCGAGCGTACATAATATCTCGTGATATTAAAATAATTATTTTTCTAATATTTGCGATATTTTTTCCAACATCTCTTGTGCATATCTAATATCTGTGGCTCAGATAATATATGCTGGCCACCTGTATATATGAATATACATGTGTGCTTATGTGTATCGCTATTTTTGGCCGGATCGAGATACGACCCCAAAAGCTATCGGTGCAGCCGTCGGTTGTCGCGAAATCCGGAAGCCGCACCCGTTTCAAGGGCTGGACGTGGACGTGCGGCCCCTTTCTTTTTATGAAACTTCCGATAAACGCCCGCTGGCAAGGATTTCCGTTTCATTCGTCAACCTGTCCGACCAGAGATCGCGCGCGACACAGACACATACACACTACTCTCTTTCTCTCTCTCTCTCTCTCTGTCTCTCTTTCTCACATTCCGAATATTTATTATTATATTTTTCTCGTCTCGTCTTGTTACTTGTTATTTACACTTTTCTTCTAATCAAAATATAAGCCATGTATGAAGATAATGAAGAATATAATGAAGAAAATATTTTAATGAATCAAAGACAAAGAATCATTAATGTAAGTTGAAATTGTATATCATCACTGAGACTAGACATTCTAATTGTATGAATAATTTTCGCCAGCTCTGAAAATTCAAACCGGATTCCGACGCATGAATCTGATTTCTAGAATAAATAACTTTTGTTTGAAATTTCTATCTAATTTTTTCCGAATTTAAAGCTTATTTCTTATTTATTCATGCAATTTCCATATTCTCGCCGGACGCGATTCATGTTACCGAATCGAAAAGATATGAACGCACGTAAATCGTCAGGTTACGGCGGACAGGTCTACAGAGTGTTTCCCTCGAACTATGGCAGCTCGGAACTTCCGGTCAGAACATGTCGATAGAGACAAGCCACACCATTAAACGCCGTGATACCCCATACAAATCACGTCGATCCACGATTTATGGTCCATTCACCCTCTCTCGCAATCGCGTTATCAGCGCCGATAGTTGCACACCCAAAACGAGGCTTCTCCATGAAAATACATCGCTAGGACGGTATAGAAGGGTCGTACTTTTCCCTCGTATTAACAATGCATCAAAAGTATGATTTCGATCCTTAACAATATTTTCGATTCATTATTAGATTATATTTTGCAAATATAATCCGCACACAATCGCTTATGCATAATATGATTTATATGCTAAAGAATTATCTCCGCTTCTTGTTTTGCTTTGAATATATTTTAATCCTAGAAACATCAAAGTTTCATTATGATTACATTAAGTAATATCAAAAGAAATAAATGCATTTCTTTCATTCTCAATTTTTTACGTTATCTTATATACTAAAGTATCTAATTGATACAATGTTATGAATTACGTATCGATTAAGTATACAATTTTCTCAAAATAAAAATATTGATATTTTTTTATTGAGACTTGCTGTTTCTAGAATTCTGCGATATTTTAAGTTGCTTGGCAGAGAACAATATAACCATGATGTAATTTGTCATAATATTCTGGGATATCTAAAAGGTTAGTCTAAAAAGTATGTATGTATCATCTATTACGTCAATCTTTGATATTGTTTTTTTCTAACTTCTAATATTAAATATATCGTTAAATTTACACAGATTATGATTTAATTAAAATTAAATCTATTTAAAAATTAACTGAAAATTATGATTTTGTTATCTGCTTGCATTCTCTTAAAAGTTAACTTATCAAAGTTATTACAATTCGAAAAAATATTTAAAATTCCAATATTAGTATATAACTGCAAACGTGCTTAATTTGGGATTTAATGTAGTTTAGGTGAAATTCATGATTTCTAAGACATCTCTTGTGTTGATTGCTCGGAAAAAAATGCCGTTACTGAGACATTAATCTTTAGCATTTTATGCTGTAAACACCCGCACAGATATGGAAAGGAACAGAGAATATATATAAGCTTAACCCGCTTTTATTCCTAGCTATTTCCATTGCATCTCTTATTTGTATCCCAGTTTTTCCACGATTCTTTCGTACATGGCATATTACAAAGTAATATCTACCAAATTAAGACAGTATCTTTTGTTGACACGACTTTAAATGCTTTATTTAATCTTTTAGTCTAATTTTCCTTTTTAATTTTTCTCAATGTTTATGTAATGCGTGATAATTATATTTGTTTTGCAAATCACAATTCAGTTAAACTATTAATAATGTAATAGAATGAAACAGTCTAGTAATATATTATAATATCAATCCATCGCGTTCAATAAAATACAATTAATCGAATTAAAACAGATAAAGTATAATTATTTTTTAAAATTTATATTAATTAAAATGAAATTATCTTTTATGATTTGTATACATATAATCGTGAAAGATAATACAGATAAACATAAAAGAAATTGTAATTAATATAAAATGTATAATTAATATAAAAATAGTGTAATGTTAGAGAAAATATAATAAAAAAATATGAGAAATAACTTTTATATTTTTTCAAAAATTTAAATGCAATTTAAATTTTAAACGCGATATTAAATTTGAATTATTAAATATATAATTTATATCGTAGTATATTATATTATGATATCTACAAATTACGCGGCTACACACGTTATCAGAGTTAAACTACGATATAGGAATATTTCCACAATAATACAATGTGTTATTCAATTCACGCAATACGTTAACATAAATCCTTGTCTCTTCTTCGCCACGGTAACAATTCGCATTACAGATCGTACTCCCCGCTCCCGTTTTTGTTTCTCATCATTCTCAGCTTTCTTCTTGTTCTTTATTAATGTCAGGAGTGCCGGCGGTGTACTACCACGGAACAGGAAGTGAGAATGCAGGCCGCGCGTATACAGAGGCGCCGATGCAACACGTCCAACGCAATGCACTCCGGAAGAAATGTATGAAGTCGACATTCACTTTGCTCGAAATACACATCTCGAAACACCTCCTTCTCTTTCTTCGTCTGTCTATTCATCTTTCACATTCGCACAGACACATATACATATGCTCGCGTACCTTTTTTTCGCCATCATCGGTCTCTTTCTCTCATTCTCTTTCTCTCTATACATCTTCCTCACTCTCCTCCTCCATCGCTCTATCAGATACAGAAATCCCCTATGTGCGATCTATCGAAGTACAAGCATTTCTCGAGAATTCTTCTTGAATCGTCCCGCCTCGTTTATCGCGTTTCGTACATTTCTGCCTTCGTCTATTCCGTACGGAAAATGCATATTAATACCGAAGTGCATTTCGATGCATCGAGTGCTACTCCAGGGAATCTCTCGCACTATAGTCTCGACGGCGATCGATACCCCCTAGGTTCCATTATTGCCACAGCCAGCCGATGTATCCGAATCGAAACCGTAGTCGTGGCGGTAAACGCCAACGCGGTTTCGAGCATCCTCGCCCGATGGAGAAAGCTGATACCGACGATACGAGCGAAAGCTTTCTAAGTGCCCAGAGAAAACACCTGTCACACTTTTCGACGATATATGGCGCTTCCGTTATTTCCAACGTGTTTCCTTACACGCGCGAACTCATCCGTCGAATGTAATTTTCCGCGATAGAAGGGCCATCCTGTCTATATGAACGTTTAAGAGAGCCACTTTTCACACTTGAGTGTCGAAGACGAGAGGCAGAAGGCACGCATGCTCGAGGATCGTTGATATCTTCGGACGAAACTCGAAAACAAGAGAGACGATTGACAAAGCAACACATTCGGAAAAATCACTTTTTTGCGTCTGTTCTCTTTTCAATCGTCCATCTGACGCGTCGTCATCATTTCTCTGTTCGTTCTATTCTTTTCTTTTTTTCCTTTTATTCATATATATATATATATATATATATATATATATATATATATATATATATTTAGCTTTCAGACTATTGCCGAGTGATAGTCGACGAAATGAATAGCAAAAGTACATACGCAAGTATGGCAAGTATGGCGCAGTTGTGACCGAAGTTTTATGTTTCAGTGGATCTAACCAATGGACAACTCACCCCAAACAACAACACGCCCTTACTTACACAAGCACTTTCTGGTACGTTTTAAAAGTCTTTCTTCTTCTCAGTTGCAAATGTAATGCGCTTTCTCGACCCGCTTCGTCGCGCTGCGATCGATTCGCCCGGAAATGCAAACAATTTCGGTTATGATGGCTTTTTCGTTAACTAGTCACGCGAGATTGCAAGCAATAAAGATTGTGCGCAATATCTCTGAAGGAATACTCACGATACGCTTCAACGAAGTATTGCAGAATAAAATGTTAAACGCAATATTACGTTCGAATCAATCATTGCTTTTGTCATCTCATTTTAATACTGTCTAGTACTTTGCAGCAGTATTTTCACAAAATAAATTTTACTTCCAAGTACGGATAATTTTGCGAAACATTACCTTCTAAAGTTTCCAATTCTACCATTTCATACTTAATAATTTGTTTTCAAAAAATCAATCTCCATCTAGTGAAATAATAATAGTTGGAGAAAGATTTCGATCGGTTAATGCCTGTAATTCCAGAAAACGATTACAATTTGTGTACGTGAGCAACGGAAAGCATGGCTATCTTGATAAGCATGATTACTGTGCATGACTATTATACTAGTAGAAATATTTCATTAATAAGGATTGTATTATACGTAAATCCCGACTAAACGACAAAAACTGTCGTGGAAAATAAAAAACGTGACTTGTACTATTATTCTCAGGATATTGGTAAAGTAAGTGAGATCGTATCGTTTATTCTGTCAGATGATAAACGGAATAATTTTTCAATTCAGCGAAAATTTCCTGTTTCTTGACACCTTCCTTCATCTCGCTAAGTAATGTCTTTTCCTAGAGAAAAACGTCATTCAATTCTAACGGATACCGTCTCGTTTCTTTTTTCATCACTTTATTATTACGCGATTACTTCCTGCCGAATTGCCGAGAAATGCGGAAGAGCGAAAGGGAGCGAAGCGGCGAGAGGCAAGGCATCCCCGAAGCGAAGTACCACACATGCGAGGGCGCCGAGATGCCGGCAGCGAAATACGCCTCTGTTCTTCTATCCTTTTTTTTTGTCATGCTCCCCATCTAAAATCTGCCCCCGATCTGCCCCGCCGCGTCGCGCCGTCGTGCCGTCCGCAATCTCCTCTCAAATAAATCAAACTTTTGAATCGCGTTCGTCCCTCCTCCAAGCCCCGCGATCCCTATGCGCCTCTCTCTCACCATGGTACCGACACAAAACTTTGTAACCGGCCGCCATTGTCAAGAGTTTAAAAGCTGAATGGGTTTTTAGATTGTACGCCCGGGCGCTTTCGGTTTCCCGTGGCCCCGTCACCATCGGCCTCTCTTTCCCTCGCTCACGTCGAAAGAGTTTCAAATTCTTCGCGTACCGCCCGCTTACGATCCCTTTCCTTCTTCCCGTTCACCCACTCTCCCTCCGCCGCTCTTTTCTTTCTCTTCTTCTTCTTTATTCTCCTCCTTGTTCTCGTCGTCTTTTTCCTCCCTCGCTTTCGTGACCGCCGTTAATCCGAAAGTACGTACCATATGACATTTACGCGAGCTCTTGCGCGCGAACAACGTGAGCGCGATATACGGAATCGCTCGAGTCAGATGCATTAATCTCCGCCGCTTCTTATTGGCTATCTGTCAGAGTTTTTACGAGTGCTAAAGTTTCAGAATGCGGACGACACGCCGAGACACTGTTTTCCCGTGTGTGATACAGCTTCGAAAATAGCGTAGAGTAGTTTCGCTATGATTTCGCTCTTTGTTACTTTTGTATGTATGGGAACGAAGAGCAATTGTTGGCAAGGTTTAGTAAGAGTTTCCAACGTTTTATAAACATAGTAATTGTATTACTACTTAATGTCCGCATTATACACACACATATATATATATATATATATATATATATATATATATATATATATATATATCATGCATTAGCGTACTGCAAAAAGAGTTGGAAAGAGTAATATATATTTCTCATGACATCTTTCAAAACACGAAATATTCCAGTTGCAATTGCAAATATATAAGAAAAAATTACTTTAAATCGAAAAGATTTACATCATTAGAAAAAAAAACATCATTGATGCTTGATTATTTAAAGAGAACAATAAGCTTTTGAAATTAATATTATGTTTGATTGGTACTATTTTCTTGCCAACAATTGGATTTGGTGCAAAAGGAAAGACAAGATTATTTTATTAATTCTTCAGAGAAAAGTGGAAAATTATTATTTTTGAATTTCCTCGTTTTCATTCTACTCGACATGAGGAGTAAAATTAACTTACTATTTAGATTTCTAATAAATTTATTCAATATGAATAATACAAGAAAACACTCGTTCTCTTTTTATTGCTATTTTAATTTTTATTTATCTCCCATTGCACCAAATTTTGTAATTATTCGCATCATCGTAGTTTTCCCTCCCATCAACATTTTATTTCTTTTCTCATTTGTATTCTCACGCGAGGTCTTTACTTCGAAAGTTGAACGCAAAATGGGGTAAGTTTAGTTTTCGTCGCTTGACCTTTCTAATCTAATCAATCTTGTCAATTTTTGCTCCGTTTGATTTGTTAAGAGCACGGAGGAAAATCAGCCCTCGTGCGAATCAAACGTTAGAACAATAATCGTAGTCGAAAGCCTGTTGTATCTCATAACTTTTCAAATCGATCGCCATCACTGCCTCGTGCGATTGCGTTGCTTGTCCCAGTGACGTGTTGTACAATGTACGTATATATGTGCAAGGCGTTTTTTTTTAATATCTATCTCTACGATCGTATGTAAAGGCTGCCTTGCAATGCGCTTCATGAGTGTCTCCTTTTATTCCTTCCTTTTTCTTTTCCAACGAAATTACGAGAAGGTTTTCGTTAAATGGACTCTATCCTTTTCCTTGTATTCAATGTATGTAATCATGATACGTACTCATTGCTTTTACGCGATCATTTAAACGCATAATCGTTTAACATGCACAGTCCTCGAAGTAAAAGTAGACCAGAGATCATCGTTGTTCATTTGTGCACGAATATATGCGTGAGCTCGTTACAACAAATATCACACACACTGTATAGTACAGTATATGAATTAAAGAACCTTATCTCTAATGAGATTTAACCCGCTAGAGCGTATCGTTATACAACTGAAATGAGTTTGATATTAGTAAGCGGAAAGAGGCGAAAAAGCTAAAAACTAGGGGCAAACGCCAACGGAGCAACGTGCCTCAAGGTACTTGCATGGAAGATTCCTAAAAAGGATAAGGCATGCAACGCTCGTATCGCTATCGCGGGCAGAATGAAACAATCAGAATATTCACGTCCCATAATTGTCACTCAGATGTTTAATTGTTGTAAAATAGCATACGCTTGCAATTACAAGATTGAAAATTAAATGCAACTCAATAGTCATTTAACGGTCATTTAACGGTCATTTAGATAAAAGAAATAATATCTTTTTTAGATCCTCAACTACTCTGGCACAGACAAAACTGAACGAATTAACTTCGTAAAAAGAGTTATTTCTCTTTATGTTGAAAATAAATGAAGAGCCAATATTAATGTAAAACGACTATTACAGTCTAATCAAATTATAACGGTTATATCAGTCATAAACTGGGCCGCGGTAATTGAGGATGTTAAAAAATTATTCTTGGCATTTCTCGTCAAAATTTGAATTCGGAAGCGAATTTATCAAGTGCCTTCGCGTTTCGCGCATCCCGTGGAAGGCGAGGACGAGCCTCGGCTGAGGCTTGTCCTCGTCTCGTCAACGACGTTCGCTCGATCGCGGATCGCGGATAAGAGAGTGAACATTGACGCGGGTTCGTTGCAGTGATGAACAACTACCAGGCGGCCGCAGCGCAGGCCGGATTCCCGCCGGCGTCGCCGCACGCGGCCGGCGGCCACGGTGGGCCGCAGGGTCGGTCTTTCCCGGCGGCCAATTCACCGGGCCCAATTGACATGTACAGCTCGAGCGCCGCCGCCGCAGCAGCAGCCGCAGCCGCGGATTCCGCAGTCGCAAGCTACGTCCAGGCCGCAGCTAGCCCGCAGCCCCCCACGACCGCGTTCCCCGCGATCGCCGTATCCCGTGCCCCGCTCAACTACAGTCCCGTAAGTCCACTTAATGCTTTCCCTTTGTTCACCGGATCGGGCCCCTCCCGACAGAGATATGCAACGTAAGGATAAAGAGCAATAATCGAGTCCGGTACATAGAATTTATTCTCCTATCAGTTCATTCGTCCCACCGCTAACGTCGTAAACTTTACGATCTTTTATATTATCAAAAAAAAGTGAATTGTACTTGATAAGATTCGTTAATAGAACTTTGTCAACTAAATAGAATTTTATAATTGATAATATGCGAGATAAAACCGAAAGAGAAAGTGACGGTTGATTTAAGCCAGAAACTATTACGGAAAAAAGCTAATCAAGGAAAATTTTTACATTTTAATATTTTTACATTTACATTTTAAATATAATGAATACAGAGAAAAGTCTGCTATAATATTCTCGCTAAATGTATAAGCATATTAATGTTTTTCTAACAAATATTTTTGTGTGGCTGGTAAAATAAATTATTGAAATAACCTCAATAAAACAATAAAAAAATGTATATTGATATTTTTACGTTTAAAAATTTACATCGCAGGCAAGAATTTAAAATAAATTTTATACTAATATAATAAAATATTGCAGAATTAAAAAATTATTTGAGCATCGACCAAGCTCTTTATCATTTCGTTGCGTATTGCAATTTCATCAGCTTTATGCATTTATAATAAGTAAATGTGGATACAATATCTTCTTGCGAACATACATTATATTTAATGCAACCGGTTATCAATCTCACAAAAAGGATTGCTTCTATGTACATATTATATACGCTTTATACATTCTCTATATTCTGATTCTATATTTTATGAATACATCTCTGGTCCGTCAGGTATAGTATGACAATTATTACATTGGCTTATCGAAGATAAATTTAATACTGTTTATAGGATTTCTCTAATCTATTAATTCTCTACAATATTAATATGTTTCATATACCCAAGATTTCCCATGTAACATCACTACGTATTATCCTTCGAATTTTTTGTCATTTATTATTATCTTTATATTGTGGAATTTCGAAAGATATAGCAAAAGAAAAGAGATTTCATGACTTCAAAGGTCAAGTATCGCAATTGCACGCTGCAATTTTAGATATGCAGGCAAACGTAAGGGTTTATCTTTGTGCTCACACCGTTGTGTAATAATCATTATTTTTATGGGAAGGTGTTGATGAGACCGATATATTGTATTGTTCCAGGGTCCTCTAATACCAGCGGCGTTCACTAATGGCTACCATTGAGCCTTGTTAAGACCTAATAACAGGTATGTAAGCCATCGACGATATTTCTTTAAGTTATTTTTATACTTTATATTCAGATAAATTAATTAAGAATATATTTACCAATATTATGTAACTTGTGTTAAATAGTTGGTTTTTTTATTCTTTTATCTCTTTTTGAGATATTATTATCTTGACAAGACCTCTACGTGAAACAATAACAGAATATCGATAATGACGAAACGATTAATTTAACGATTTATGTAAAAGATTTAAATGTAAAAGAAAAACACAAATAACTTTGAACTATTATACATTTGAGATATTCACCTATCCACAAGATTGGAACATGTCTTTGAAAACGGATTTCAGATCCGCTTTTATTTTATATCGACCGTATTTGAAATCTAGATTAAAACTGGTCAATTTTTTCAGAAGATAAATATTTAATTTGTTGAACTTTTAATTCTTTTTTTGCCAGGATGGACGAAACGGCAGAACGCAGCACGGTCGCCTGATATAATAAGTAACATGGACGATTTAAGGCAGCTAAATACAATGGACGATCTCTGGACGAAAAAATAATACATACACGCCTATTGTATAGATACAAAGATATAAATAACGATCAAAAGTTGCAATGCATTAAAAAAACGGATAATGTCGAATAGAAGGCAACTATCAAATAATATCCAATCGATGCAACTTCAAAATCCGGATTGTAAATAACCGGATATAATATTACGCGAATGTGTAATAATGCATTAAGAAAGAATTTAGAGCATTAGTCGAATCCAGTTGGATGCAACTATAGATAGAGAAAAGAAAATTAATCCTGTTGATGAGTAAGAGAAAAAAAAACCTGACGCAACGGGGAAGACGTCCAGAGAGGGTCAGAGGAAAAAGACGAGAAAAGCGACAGGAAGACCGACCGTCAGACGGAAACAGGAAGAGGTAACAACGCGCGCTGCAATAGGCTAGTTATGGCCGAAACTGCGTATTGACGCCAGCCCGTTCTCCGACATTAATAAAAGAAATAATAATATAATAATAATAATAATAAATTAAATTAATATTACTAATTGCTAAATATTTAAGCGGTTAAGTCTAGAATATATATAAATAGTATATATATATATAAAGATATAAATATATATATACACATATATATATATATATAAATATATAAATAATTATTATAGACGATAACGTATGACCTCTAGTATTTAAGGCAGTTAAAGAGACGAAAGAGATACCAACTCTCACGAATATTATAATTATTAATTATTATATAATTACTGGCGATTGCAATTATTAATGAGCGCCGTGCACCACGCGTGCCCGCGTATATTACATAACGATAGGCACATACGCGCGTTCACACCTGGGAAAGACTTTGTTTCTGGGCTTTCAAGTTTTAATCGTATGCGTGGGAAGGGTTGAAGGATTTAACGGTAGCCAAGGAGGAGGAACGATGACGCGGAGAAGAGAGAAAAGGAGAAGAGGCTTAAAGGCTGACGAAAAAGTAGAGCGTATAAATCAAGCGATCCTTTTTGCTGCCCTTTCTCTACGTCTGCACATGCAGATTCGAGCTCCTTCTTCTCTCTCAACGTGCCTTTTCGCTGGCTAAATGGCGAAACGGTGCTTCTCTCCTGTCTTGTCGCAGTCCTACTTTCCCGGGTGCGCAACGAAATAATGCAGAGAGATGTAGCGGCGGGGAAACGGGAGAGGGAGTTACATAGGCGTGTTACATACTTAATGTCACGCTGTTAGCATTATTTGTGGAAAAAGGGAAGACACGCAAAAGAGCTGCCGTCGAATTTCGGGCCGATGAGGCAAGTTCGAAACGATGAGATGCGCAACATCGGAAGACTTTCAGAAAAAAGAAATAGAACTGGGTAATATCATTAGAATCACAGAATAGCCGACATTTTTTAGTTCTACATTTCGCCGATAAATCCGCCATTTATATCCCAATAGATAAGTGTGACTTAAGGTACATATTTATAAAATAACAACACAACCATTGTGGATTATGAACTTTAAAAGAATATTGTGTTTCATGATGACAAGATATTTTACGGTAATTGAAATTGTTATGGAAGTTAGTTTTGGAAATGTTATAATATTTTTGTTTTATTATATTTTATTAGATACATTTAAATTACATCACGCTAAAATCATTCAACGCGATAGCAAACAGTGTTCTTGCTTTTGCAACAAAAAGAAAATATGGATATAAATGTCGATTTATACTACTCTGTAATTCTGATTGACACCGAATGCTCGTTTCAAAGTTCCACTTGGAGCTTCCGGAGGCGCCGGACAATGACTGTTATAACTCTAATCGGCCGCTGTATAGCTTTAAAACCGATTACATACAGTAACCCTTGTTATATATATATATGTATATATGCATATATAGATATTATATGTATACATATATACAATATGTACATACAAACACATACATATAATACACACGTATATTACGCGTATCATACGCAAATTACCGTATAATTAATTTAAAATAATGCATGATCCTATAGACGAGCCAATGCGATCAAAGAAAAAGAAATACGACAATTTTTTTCAGCGGCGAGCAACCGCGATACACTTCATACGAACACACACGCACACGCGTACACACGAAAGCTACGACACACCCTTGACATCCCCGGCGTCTAATCGTCTAAGGCTGAGTTACACCGATAGTTTGGCTTAACTAGCTCTGGTTGGCGTGTGAGTCTAGCGATTCATGATTCTTCACTAGATTATAATCCCACTTGCAACACACACACACACACACAAACAAGCAAAGAAAATTTAGTTAATCAGCGTCAGTGATAAACGTATAGATGCAAACTTAAGATTCATACAGCGGGAGATCAAATGATCAGAAAGAGATCAAGCTGAGAGAAGAAGGTAATATATAAAACATATACATAGAAATGTCGCGTAATCTTCGTTCGCGATGTACGAAGCATCGGTCGATGATGCGCTTCAAACGCTAGCTTAACGGGAGGACGGGGGGAGATGTCGAAGGAGAAAGGGAAAAAAAAGAGAAACAAAAACCTAAAGTTATACGAGAGAAAGACCGAGAGTGAAAGGGATCGGGAGAAAGGTGATAAGAGCGTGCGTGAGAGTGCGAAAGAGTTACCCTTTAGGATTAAAATGCGCGGCCGCTAGTAGCGGTCGCGATTAAATCTAGGGACTAAAATGGACTAGCGAGGAAAGACATAAACGTGAGAGTGAATATTATATTATAATCTATATATCGCAAATATGGCTGGACATCGGATGTTGCGTCCCATCGCGCTTCCAGTAATATTTCGGATTTAGGAGAGGCCCAAGGTCCACTCGACGTAAAAGAGAGGTAGGCCCCTTTTGAGTTTCAAGCCTCAATTGGACTACGTTATACAATGCAGAAAGAAACAGATGAAGCTTCAGTTCAAATGTCGCATTCTAAATCACTTTCTGTGTTCACAGCCTCACTCTCTCGCACTCCGCTTTCTTTCGGATAATGTCACTTAACTTCATATTGTATAACGCGATCCAATTGACGAGTGAATGAGCGAAGATTGGATAGATTCTAATGGACTATTGGTGATTGGAGTTTACGTTAACTTTGTCGTGACCTTATGATATTGCGCGGAAAGATGAGAGGAATTTCAATTAGCGTGAGAATAGAGATGATTATTCAAGGCATGAGTTTCCCGGACGATTTTCAGAGTATGATCGATATTTAATGTTATTTCTTTAAATAACCGAACGGGATGGTCCATTTCGAATGAATATTACCATCGAGTTAATTATCAATATCGGTAAGCTAAGTTGTATCAACGTTCTCACTCAATTAATTCTGAGTTGTTGATTTAATATCTAGATTCTCTCTCTAGCCGTATAATATAAACAAAGAAGGAGCAAATTTCATATTAATCTTTATTAATGATAACCGTTGATGCAACTCCAGATAGCAGAGTGTTGTTGAGAAACGATATAGTAAAATTTATTTTGGTGTTTTAGACGTCACTAAACATTACTTCATCGTCTACCTGCGAGTACTTAAATTTTTATTATGCGTGTACTTTTGTAATGTATCGTAGCAAACAACACGTCATTAAATTTTAACAGAACGAACGAGATGGAAAATAGAGCCTTCTGTAAGCATATTGAAATCTTTCGAGTTTTAGAACAAAAATTGCACGCATAAAAGCAGGTCGAATAGCCTTTATTTTAGTACAATGGCAGTACGTTTAAAATACACAATGCACGAGAAATTCAATCGCATTGGCAGAGGATTTACGAGAGATTCCTCCCTTCTTTCTGTCGACAAGGGCCGCATTACCCTTAATAAATTATGCGCGTAATTTATATGACTATGGGACATTCGCGTTTCGTTGATATCGCAGAATAAATGGTTCCTTATTACATATTATTATTACTATAATTGAATTCACAAGAAAGAGCGTCGATCGATGAATTATAATTATATAAACGACGAATATACACGCGATTATTATATGCGTGCTGTTATTATTATTGCATTAAACAACAGGGTAAACAAAAAAAAAAGAGAGAGAAAAAGAGAAATTATTTTAAATTGGATACGTGCGTTACGTGGAACGGCAGTCATTTTGTTTCTTTCGGTGAACGCGTGCATGAAACGGAGAAAAGAGAGAAATATAATAATGCGTGCAAAACGAGTCAATTCTTAAAGAACGTTAGCAATACTTTTTCATGACCACAAAGAGACGTACAGCGACGAGATGGCGGTGATTAAAATATATTGACGAGAAGTCACACAGTATTCTTAAGTTCCTAAATTATACGCGCGACATAAAACTCGGTTTGTTTGAAGACATAAAGAAAACAGTGCATTGGGAAAAGAGAAACGAAGTGGGTAAACTGCGATCGCGTGTGTCACCAACGTTTTGTACACCGCCCATCCTCTTGTGAGCAAAACAGAATGATAGCTGTCCCGTTATAGCCCAGAGAATGATGAAACGTGAAAGGGAGCGTGATGTTTTCAAACAAATGTTCAAAATAAACGTATTGCATAAGGAGATATAAAAATGCGATTGGCCTTATCCGGACAATCGCCTTTTTTTAATGAAAAATAAAATAAAATTTTCTTTGTTGGAATTATTATTTAATAAAGTCATTTTTTTATAAGAACGAAAATTAACGTATATTTTAGATTTTCGAAGTAATGAACAAAATATTAATGTAGACCCAAAATGTGTCATTTACTTACAAATATACAAGTTTTAAATCTTGATTATTAGAAAAAAAAAGATTGGCTATTGCCATATAAGAAAGAGAAGATTATTGTATTGTGAAATTGTGATAATTTATTACTGTAATATTATTTTTCCATTAACTGAGTAAAAAAAGTGAAAGCCAATAAAATCATATTTTAAATTGAATGCAATACATTACATAATAAATGAAATGTGTTCACAAGTGGAATTAAAAGTTTTTTAACGGCTATTATAATGATATATTGTCTAAGTTAACATATATACAAAATAAATTGTACTATACCAAAATTATGTTAAAGTTATTAAATGTATTTTAATATATATATATATATATATATATATATATATATATATATATTTTGATTTCACATTCAATTATAATTAGTATTTATTGATTACTGCGTATTTTCCCGAGGCATATCTATTTAATTGCCGTTAAAAATTATTTATTAATTTGTTAAATGATTAATTTGTGTATATATACGAACAATTATATATATTAAATCTTGTTGGACTTATATTTATTTTTTTAGAAAAATTTGCAAACTCTCGCAATCACAAAGTATTCCCACTATAAAGCTAAGAAGATGTATACATTCGCGTGTTGTCATTCTCTCGTTCTTTACATTTTAATTTGCAATTTCTTTTCTCATTATGCTATCGAATGCTGAATATTATAAGATAAGAATCGAATCTGAAGCTATGTCGTAGTGTGCTTGATGTTTACGCGCTTTAGCATACGTTTTATTTTTATTTTATTTTTAATTTGATTGGGGTAAAAATGAATTGCGGAGATACGGTGCAGTACTATACCTTATGCGAACAATAAAAAAGTGAAGAAACAAGATTACACGGGTGAGCTTCATAAGGGAGATGTAAAGATTAATACAAGTGCACATACACACATACATATAAACAAGGACATAACACCAGCTCAACAAAACGTAGAGCGTAAACGTGAGATTCGTCATACGTAGGCTTAAGAGAAGACGCGCGAGATTGCAGTGAAGAAGACACAAATAAAGTATATTTAAAAGATGGGGAGAGAGACAAAAGCAAAATAAAAAATGGGTCATAGTCAGGAGCGTATAAATTGTAACTTTTCGCAATTGGGAAGAGAAAGAAGGCCGAGAGAATTCCGGGCCGTTTGCGGAATGTCTAGCCGATGGTCAACAATTTAATGTTCAGAACGGATTGCGGCCTAAAAAGTTCATCATGTTTTATCTTCGATCCAACACCAGAATTATGAAGTTTTGTAACTACCCACTAAAATCTTCTCGCGAAAAGTTGTAAACTCTGTTTCTTTTTAAATTTTATAGTACTTCTTTCTGTGTAAATACTAATACAATCCGCCATATAATGTAAATCGAGGTGAATTGAGATCAAGAGAAATGAAATTAATTAATTCGGTGTTCTAGTTCCACAAGTCAACAATATAAATCGGAATTTTCGCAAACTTTAGAGCAATTTAAAGCTTTCAAAAATATTTTCAACCTGCTTAGAAAAATTCAATTATAAATCCTTTAATTTACTATAATTTTGAAAAATTAATTAATATTAAATATTTTAACAAAGACTAAATTAATAATTAATTATCATCCTTTACATTGGATATCATATATCATTTAGGAGAAATGTTATTATTCAATACTTATTTTAGATTACACAAATTAATATTATACAATAGGTGGCTTTATATTTTATTCATATTGTATGTAAAAAATTCATAAATTTATTTATATCTCGATGCTATTGCAGTAATGATCAGAAAAAAGCATCTGTAATGATCATAATAAATTATATTCTTGTAAACAATTTATACTTTTTCAAACATTCAGAATTGTTGAATTGTTAACTTTATGGGCAGATTCATCGAATTATTTATTACTGCCAGTTTATTGCAAAAGGAAATATTCTCGAACAAAATCGTAGTATCAACAATTTCAAAAAAGAAAGATATGTATTTTTATTAAATATCTTATCTGAGAACTGTTTGATGAAAACAGAATACTATGAAGGAAATTAAATTATTATTTAGTTTAGATATTTAGTTTAGATATACTCTTCTTGTACGATATATACTGCCATTTGTGAAAAGGCAATTATTTATTAAAAAGCAAATAGTAAACCTACTCAGATCAATTATATAATGTTACAATTTAAAACACTAAAATCTATTTTATTAATTTCCTCAAAATATTTTAATTCTCTTAAATATAACATATTTCGATTTTGATTGATTTTGATTTTTGATATTTCCTTATACATTTCGCCTTTCTCGTTTTACATCGGTTTACATATTCTTTGAATTGCAATTTTCGCATATAATTTCATAATATTAATATAATGAAATACAAACACTCACCATAAGACGATAGCGGCTTTGAAACGATTGGAGTTCTTCCGGCAACTTTTCTTCTGTGGAAGAGAAAGGATATATATATATATATATATATATATATATAAATGTATGCATATTCGAAAAAATCTACGATCAATTATTAATTAAAAAGAGGCGATCGTAATATACAAATAGCATGATGTAAACTGTAAAGAAATGAGTGAAAGGAAATGAGAAAAAACAGAAAAAAGAGAAAATGAGTGAATGTATGTATGAATGGATGTATGGATGTATGTATGTATGTATGTTTGTATGTGTGCGCGTGTGTGTATGTCTAGTATACATGTGTATACGTTTGTTTGTGAAAAAGGAAGAGAAAGAAGACGAAGAAAGAGAAAAATAATAAATGAAGAGTGAAATAGGAAGAGTAAAAAATATCCATAAAATAAACATGTCGAAGAGAAAGAATGAGAGATAGCGAAAGAGAGAGAGAGAGAGAGAGAGAGAGAGAGAGAGAGAGAGAGAGAGGAGGGAGAGAGAAAGAGAGAGAGAAGAGGAAAAGGAGATAAAAAGAAAGAGAGATGAGTTTGTAAGAAACAAGAACAAGCAAAATATATGTGAGTATAGTCCATGCGTTTATATTTATAAATACAAAATATATTAATATTGAAATATTACATATATATATATATCTATATCTAGTATATATAAAAATATAAATATATAAATATGAATATAAATATACATATAAATATACATATATATATATATATATTAAATGATTAAGAAAAACAAAATATATATTATAATTATATATAAACGAGATATATATGAAAGGCGAAAAAAGATATGAGGATTATGGAGATGAACAGATATATTGAAACATTGTTTTATGCATTTGTATATATAGTTATTGCTGTTTTAAAGCTAATATACTATTGTACTGAAAATTTTGAATCACCACCGGTTGCGGTATAATTGGGGAGGGGGGGGGCAACGGGGTGGCTAAGAAGGAGGCTTATATGCGCGAGGCGCGGCTAGAGTAGGCTAAATTCTATGAGCCTATTCGCGATCCTCAAGAGCTTTTTTTACAAGACCTATTTAGATGAAAACGATTTAACTATGTGAATATGATATAGATGATGTGAAATAATACGATCGCTCGTATACAGCCGCCCCTCGTGCGATCGCACATAATATACATATACATATACATATAAACACACATACAAACACACAGACATTTATATGTATAAATAATAAGATAATAATTACGATGATATATGTATATACACATATATACACATATATGTGTATATACACACGCAAACAAACACACACACACACACACACACACACACACACACATATATATATATATATGATGATGAGAACAGATATAGAGAGAAAGAAGGACAAAAGCATGCAGAGCAGGTATTAATTGATTAATTAAGCAATTTATTACTCCGTAAAATAGGCAGTGATAAAACGAGAGCACATGGCCGGAGATTGAACGAGAGATGTTAATGTCACAAAATACATTCATTTGTAAACACACACACACACACACACATACACACACACACACACAGACGTGATATGTATAATCGCAATGGTCCAGTTTGCGTCGCGACGTTAATTCTCATTGCGAATTGATAGAAGAGTTATCGTCTGGGTACAAACGAGAAGAGGAAAAAGAAGGATTTACATTATCTAAGCATATACACATCAATGATGATATCAGAACACCATCAAGGAATTTAAATAAATTTAATTATAATTATTGTAAGACATATATATATGTATGTATATTTATATTTATATATGTATGTGTATATATAAATATATATATATGTATAACATAAGGAAATATTCTATAGATAAAATCAAAGCACTATAAACTTAATGATCAATTATGTACTCCTTCATGGTATTCGGGTGTCAGCAAACAGCAAATGTATTTAGAAGAAAATGATACTAAATTTTGGCTCTACTGTGGTTCGAATTTCGATAAGATTAAGCAATTTCTTTTTCCCCCTCGTTTTTTCGCATTGAGAATCACGTTATTTAAGGCTGCTAAGTGAAAAGAGTAAAAGAAACGAACGAATATCGTTCAGGCACACGTTACTTCATATGGAAAAAAGCAATATCAAGTAATAATTTAAACGGCGAAGCGCAGCGTAGCAGATCGCACGCGCGAATCCTTTGTGATTAATTGTTGTTATCGCCTATGTCGCGGGTGAAATAAGTAAATGAGGATTACAACGCACCACGCGGGCGTGTGTATAATCCATTATGAAGTTTACGCGAAACTTTTCCGCGTTTCTGCCTAATTGCGCGGCAATAATTGCCCACGCACGGACATCACCGTCGAACTACGCGAATTACTACACACACTCGTTCAAGCTCAAACCTTCAAAACCTACCAAACGTTCAAACGCGGTAAGGATACACACAGCTCTTCTCTACGAGCGAATATGTTATAATTAATATATAAAAAATTATACACACTATTTTTCACACACAATCATGATTTCACGCCGTCAGCATCTAAGATACCGATCCGGTAGAATTCTCTAGAATTGGAGATTCTTATGGCACGGTTTCGTAAAAAAGAAAAAGAAAAAAAAAGAAAAGAAATCTGCGGTAACACAGGATATATTATATAAATGTACACGCATTTGCTACGATAGATAAACGCATAAACATTACGTATATATATAACACATTCGTACGCGCGCGTTTATACGGCCAGTACAGGAACACATTGAACACGCAAACATTTAGCATCACACGGCTAAGATGTCAGAAATTCCACTTTTCACGGAGTTGTCGATATCGATCCCTTCATCATTTTTTACGCACACTCTGTTCCTCAACTAACAAAGAAAAAATACGTTTTCTAGAACGGCTAGTTTAGTGTGTCTTCGCTGCGCGACACAAAATTACGCGTTTGATTTTGATTTCCTCGAACGCAAGAGCCACCGGCCGATGCAAATTGCAAGAGAATGTGATTAGATCTCCCGCGATGTGAATGACTCGAGAATATCGAACAAAAACTCCAAAATTTATATGGCTAAATAAGCAATTATGAAATGAATATTCGAGTACAACAATAAAATCGGTTCTCGAGATTATGCGCTTCGTTTTCGATATACACATATGTGATTTTACGTGTCCGTTTAAGAATTTTTCTACATTCGCAGATAACTCGTCAAAATTCAAGTACGCACATTCCAGTTTCTTTGTTGAAAAAAATCATCCTTAAAACGATACACGATAGGCCGGGTAAATTAACAACCTAAGTAGATTGAGTGCAATTTTTAATTCTATTTTTATCGGAAATTGTTGTAGTAACTCCCTTCAGGGAGTAAAATTAACGGATTGATGTACATTTATAAATTCTGATAGTGAAACAGAAAGTTTTACTATCAAAACTTGTTCTGGAAGAGCGACGAAAAACCCCAAGTGGGCACTAAGTTTAATCGTTAAGGCTCACTCTCAGAGAGTAAAATTCTAAGATAAATAAATCACTTGAGAGCGAATTCGCTTCTCATCTACAGGACACGTGCAAAATGAAGCCACCCCGATATTTTCTATCGGCAGTTAGATAGGTATCCCAAAAAGCAAATGAAAAAGAATGCTGTGAATGGTTGAATCGGTTGAGTCTCGAGTAGACAGATTCTTCGGTCAAGTGAAACTGAAGACTGTTTGGCGATCGCGTGTATCTAGTCCTAAGCCTAAATCACGGAGCTAAGTAGGGCGAAATTCCTATTGGAATTTAATAATTTTCCGCACGGGAAATTGGATTTGTTTATCTTTTTTTTTTTTCTGTTGAATTCTGTTACGATTAGTATGTTACTGCGTTATTCCTGTCATTGGCAGGCAGTTATTAATGACATTGCGTTCGCCACTCACGAACTTCATCATATCACGACGCTCCTTTTCGTTACAACTCAATAGCGCTTGAATACAAAACTCATTCACTGCCGACTATAGTGCACTGTTGTCTTCGCTCTCGCGGGATCTGAATGGCCAGACAAGCGGAGAGCTTGCTCGTACAAATAAAAAGAGCGGCAGTGAATGCGTTAAGCTTCCTTATCAGGCTTTCGAAACGTGTCCCGGGGGACACTCGTCGTCCCTTCGATCAAGTTACTTGCGTTAAATAGAGGTTTGCTAAGTGACGCGACGTTCGATATATTTAGCGACACGACGGGGGACGACGGGCGTCCAACTGAACACGCACATGACGATGATATATAATATAACCCCATATACAATATGTATATAAGCTATACATATATATATATAAATATATACATATACACTCACAACGCATCATGCTACTCTAGATATATAACGATGTAATTACATTTGGCGTATGTTCATATGTGCCGTTACACGTAACCGAAACAATTGTTAATATATTCTTCCTGCGTGCAAAAGTGCGAACTTCAGTAAGGATTTGCTAACCGTCGAACTAATCAACGTCATACCTGGACTCCACCGAAATTATCATTACTATATAGTTCTAATCTGTACGTTACATAATTCTTATCAATTTCTATCGATACGGGCGCAGCAGTGGCAATCTCGCGTAGGAAAAGGTTTGGCAGAAAGTGAATCTTTCGAAAATGTACTCTTCCGTTCAATTAGCGCTCATAGCATTACAGTTGTCGAATCGCCAACTCCCGATTCACTTTCTCAAAAGGTTCATTATTTGCTAAACGCGGTTCTACAACTGCAAAACGTTATCAGTCCTTCAGTTAGTCCTTTGACCAGCCACAATATACGTCCGTATCTTTGATACACAGTTTCCGTTTTATACAATGTCTATATATATATTTATCGCATAAGGGTATTGAATTATCTGCCGCAAGACTGTAATTCAATTAATGCAATTTAGAACGATCGTCTAATAATTTGAAAACGCGCGCTCTCTCAGATCCAGGTTATATTGCATTACATAAATTAATATAACGCGATTTTAACTAAAGCAATCTTTCGTACTCTTTGTAATATCTTGACAGTCGTGCTATGTCAATGTCCGTTTAAACCAAAGAGATGTGAATGTCTTACGATCGCGTTTTGTTTCGTTTCCTCGTTCATTGATGATTTGTTACGTCATCATTCGATAATAAAATCTGCAAACTGTAGAATTAGGCTAACAATGCATTTTACTTGGAGTATAAAAACACAAAAGCAGAAAGCTAGTTTTACATTCGTTCAAATTCACATATCAAATCTGCGACGTATAACACGCCATTTATTGTTGTAGGCAAATTTATCGTTATAGATTATTCGGGAAAAAATTTTTCGTTTTAATTTCCTGTATAAAAGAACAACCGATAAGCTTGTCATGTCAGAGAAAATTACAATAATCGCGCTTATTATGCTGTAAAATAACTTTCTTGAATTTTTCGTTATTTTAAAATCATATTTAGATTGCTTGGAGAAAATTTGTAATCGCAGACCGCAATGTATCACTCGATGTGCAATGATATTAAATCCTTCCTCTTACGTTTTTTTTTTTCGGAAAACGTAGAACGATTTCTAAAATGGCACTAGCAGCTTGTTTGCACTATATTATTCTTAAGCATCTGAATGATTTATATCTGTGTGTTACAGGGTGTCGTTATTTCACAATGATAACGATGTGAATTAAGGAAGATTTCTTACTACATTTCTTACATTTTAGACTTTTCGAAAGATTAAATTCCAATTTATTTCAAAACTTCTAAACTTCTAAACAGGGACAAACCGTAGTAATTGGAGAAATATTTACTGTATTATTATTGTATATGTTAGGCTTGATGACGTCTTATTATCGATACGAGTAATGTAGCGAACGAGGAAAACCAAACGTTTGGGCATACTTTCTGTGATTCACAGCGAGAAAGGATCGCGCGATAGCGGTAGAGAGGAGCAACGGTGAACCGTGAAAAAGCTCGACGGAATGGCATAGCTTGCAATGAGGAAACTTGCAATATAACAAGCAATAACTAAACCCCTCTTAATTCCATGTATATTAAACGATTATGTGGATGCTTAAACGAGGATTTATTGAATTATAAACGAGCAAGCCAAGGGATAAGGTGAAATACCAATTTTACATATTCTTACTAATCGTAAACGATTACAGTACATATAGCGACATACTAAATTATACAATTATGTATCGACTTAAAAGAAAAAGAATAAAAAATAGTATATATACATAACGATAGGGCGCCCGCGAGCGAGCGGACGCGCAGACGCTAATCTAATCTACGTAAGTACTACGTAAAAGTTTCAATTTTACACTACCGATAATAATGACATAACGATAAGACTATATAAGATATATTGATGATTTATAATAATAATAACGTTGTACAGAATATTTATGAAAGACCCGCCACTGGGGGGAGAGTCGAGGGTCCCCCATTTTTTGCGAACGTTAATTCGCGATCGCGACTGTTGCGTTGAGAAATCGACATATACCCGTTCACGTGCTCGAGTAAGATTCCGAAGTGTAAGTTAATCGTCGGGGAACGTCGGCTCTCTGTCCAACAGCGGCCAGACTATAATGGATGTTTTGTAAAATAAAAACAAAACGACCGCGGGGAGCCGCCGAGGAGACGCGTTCGAGGAAGCGAATCGATCGACTGGGCAAAACCGGTCGATTCGGCAGAGAACCCCGGGTACGTCGAAGGAGAGACACGAAATCGATCGATTGCGCTTATCAAACTCGAGCGATTTGATGAGAGAGAGAGAGAGAGAGAGAGAGAGAGAAAGAGAGAGAGAAAGAGAGAGAAACACTCTCGGTCCCGGGTTCATTCAGATAAATGGGAAAAGCGAGAGATAGGAACAAAAGATAGAAAGTGAGAAATTATCCGCCACGAGGCGCGAGCGAGGGCTGATAATCTAATTAATTGTGTATGTATACAAACAAAAATAAATATAATATTGCGATTATAAATATTAAACTAATAAAGAATAACAATATATATTATACCCCTCTGTACATATAAATATATATTATATAATACGATGATTATTGCGATATATGATTTATTATAAATATATATACATAAATATAAATATAACTCACATGAATTCTCTCACATTATTATGTTTATTATTGTTTACTTATGATTATTGAAAATTATTATCATTGCGACGATATAACGAGGATAATGACGAGAGGAAGATGATGATGATGATGATGATGGATGATGATGATGATGATGATGACGATTATGATTATTATTATTATTACGATAATATTATTAATATTTAAGAAAAGGTTCACAACGTGCCGTGTGTATGTGGGAATAAAATATATAATATAATGGACATTGTTCAATTCAATCTAACGTCTTTGTCGTTCATTACCCCCCTACCTCTCTTTGTAAGGTCTTTAATCTCATCGGTCATGCTAAAGGTAACTATCCACCGTACATTGCGTCTGAAATGTAATCGTCGTTAAACAGAACGCGGATGGATTCGCGCGCGTCAAGCTGTATTAATTGTTCTTCAAATACTTTTCTTACCTCGTTAGCCCGCAGATCGCGTAACGCCATTTTCAAAGTACGTTGCCGATGCGGGGAATCGCCGGCGGCTCGTTGCTTCCAACCGCAATCACGCGCATATTCTCACTCCCGAACACTCCCGTATCGCGGTCCGCGAATTCACGCACTCTCGCGCACTCCACGCACGGCACGAGTCGCGAATTTATACGTGATTACGCGGGAATTTATACGTGATTTCGCGAGCGACAGTCGAACGTCACCGCCGCCGTGCCTTGCCGCGCGCGAAGTGTGACGTAGTAGCGAGATGGACGCCGCGCTTCGAGAATCGCAAGCGTCGAGTATCGAGTAATCGAGTATCGAACGGCCAAGATGGCCGCCGACCGGCGTACGGCGAGAGTTGACGCTACGCTGCTGGGGACTGTCAAACGCGACGTGACGTGACGTGATACGCGAGTTATACGCGAAATTCCTCTACTTGCGCTTCGTGATAGGGCCAAGATGGGAATCTTCTTCTCGAAGAAGAAGCAACCAAGCCGCGTTACCCAGCAGGATAAAGCGATCCTGGTAAGTCGTCGTCTTAACCTTCTCCTTATCGCGCTACTCTTGAAACTGTCGAATCATTCTCTTATCGCTAATCGTATCTAACTCAGCTATGAATTCTTAGTAACTATTTCATTCGTGATGTATTGGAAATAGAAAATTATGTTAGATACATGGTACATAAGCGATGGAAGAACGCAGTGCGTGTTATAACCTCAAAACGCATCTTAAAAGAGATTTACAAGGGTTGCGTTCCATTTATCGCTCACAACGTTCGTAGAATCATTTCATCCTTGTTGTTTATCAATTATTAAACAAGGAATGATTCTACCAACGTTGCGAGTGATAAATGGAACGTATCCAAAGAGTACCAGCAATGACACTATGTATCACAGTGAATCATTTCATCTCTCTTTAACATTCAGCAAACAAGGATGAAATGATACACAGTGTGTCGTTTGTATATGTTGAAAAGCCTTTAAGAGTAGTAAAGAAAAGATTTGAGAAGACGGAAGAGGACGAATATAGAAATCCTGGAAAAATTACGTGTAGAAGTGTCTAACGGTACGTTTTTTTAAAAACGTTTAAATTATTTTAAAAAATTATGTTTGCAGCAAGTGAAACAGACGAGAGATAAAATTAAACAGTATCAGAAGAAGATTGAGCAGAATTTAGAGAAGGAACGATTGCTTGCGAAGGAACTTTTGAAAAATGGAAAGAAAGAGTAAGTACCTTATTTTTACTCATCATATAAAAAAAGAGCATTGGTTTATTGTATATCATATTGATTTGATAAACTACTACAATTTTGTGTATTATGTACTGGAATTTAAATAATTTCTTTTATTATTTCTTATCAACATTCTTCAGTCTCTTTTTCTATAGATTTTTGCTTAGTATGATATTGCATAATAATTGCTTAAAAATTTATTATATAATTTTTAATTCTTACAGTCGTGCGTTACTTTTGCTACGCAAGAAGAAATATCAAGAACAAATTCTGTCGCGTGCAGATGGCCAGCTAGAAAATCTTGAGCGTATGGTTCATGATTTGGAATTTGCTCAAGTTGAAGTAAAAGTTGTTGATGGCCTAAAAGTTGGCAATACTGCATTGAAGCAATTACATGCTTTGTTGTCTATCGATGAAATTGAAAAAGTTATGGATGAGGCAAGAGAGGGTATTGAGAAGCAAAGAGAAATAGATGAAATATTAACATCAACACTTGCTACAGAAGAACAAATTGATGAAAGCGAAATTGAAGCAGAATTGGATGCATTGATGGAAGCAGATATCAATGACAAAGTCCCCGAAATACCAAAAGACGTTCTATTACCAGATGTGCCAAAGGAATCACCAGCGGAGGAGGAGGAAGAGGAGAAGAAACGTACGAAAGAAAAGATTCAAGAGCCGATTGCAGTAATGGCATGAAATCGGCAAGAATTGATGGATTTTTGTTGAATTAAGACTTTTGTGCAATAAACTGTGTAAATATGTACAGTAAATAACACATATAATAAGTATAATTTATAAAATTTATTTATAAATCAAAATTTTAGTCCAAAGTATAATTTTAACACCTTACTATATAATACAATCCATTATATAATTCAATCCATTATGCAATATATGTATAACTTGAAAAATGCAGTGATTGATATGGAACAAATAAACATAATTTTTTTATATATTACATTTTAATATGTGTTCAAGTATAATGGATATATTTCTCCATGCATGGATAAGTATTTAGAGTTTTTGTTTCAATAATTTTTTTATTTAGATATCATTTGTGGAACTTTACAGTATAAATTATATAACTGTATATTTTATGTGTAAGTTATTAATTTCTTAATTACTGATTTAATTTTGCAGTATAATTATAACTAATAACTATATAAGAAACAGTAAAGTACTTGAATATTATTCAAGTAACAATACATTGATAAGAATATTCTACTTCCGTTCCCAATTATAATTATGATGTTATCTTGTTGATCACTTCAATGGTTTAGTTTCTTGTTATCAATTCAATATAGACGTGTTTCAGATATCTAAGTAAATAATTGATATCTAAGTAAGCAGATAAAGCATGAAGCTCTTTTTGTATATATAATATTTTCTATTTTATTTTAATATTTTGACCCGTAAAGAAATTATTGTATATACATTTTTTATTATAAACAGTAATATGGATCTGATAGAATAAGTTAAAAATTAATATACTACTGCATATATATATGGATTACAAAAGTGTAATCTGTATTAGAGATTATCTGTTAATTATCATTTTTATGCATTAGCTTAATATTCAGCATAATGATGATCTCAACGTTACATAATAGCGCACGCTTCTGCTTCCTGACCTTATTCATTATTAGTAATTTACATAATTATATCAACGTTTCTCTTCAACCAGAGAAATAAGAGCCATGTAATATACTAACAAGTGTGGCTAATTTAAAAATTTATTTTGTGCTTCAATTCTGTTATATAATAATATGTATATATTTTCAAAAGTCATTAATGCATTGTAATATTTGATAAATTATGAACTGGACCAAAAAATTGCATTGATTTATTAAATATGCTATTTTTACATATGAATTTTACAATATGGATATATTTATCTTATATAGAGCTTTAATAAATTTGTGATAAAGACAAGGTCTAGAAGCATATACTGTTTGTCAGGTAATCACCTATCGGCGCTCAGATATATATTTTTTAGTCAATAATATATCGTGATTTTTAACTCAACCATTTGAGGCATCGTACGCTTACAAGGCCGTTGCTCCTTCCTAATAGCAATGTGAGCACAAGATATCTTGACCAGACTTGCAAATATTTGCGACTGTTAAAAATTTTCCACTTGTTTAGTGTGTCGAAAGATATCTAGAGGAATGGTAAGGAACGCGTTATGTAAAAATCGCGGAATATTTGGCAATGGATTTAATACTTCAAACACAATAATATTTACACTGAACAACGAAGAATTTCATACATTAAACTGATAATTTTTTTCCATCTATATTTTATATGATTACTCTAACAATTTAACTAATTTTTCACAAAAGCATACGCATCATCAAATAACAATAATAATTATATTGTCATCGTAAGTCTGTAGATTTTATTTATGTGTCAACATTTTTTTTTTAACCACGAAGAACATCGATACTTCATTACTGTATTGCGCATTTGTAGTCAACAGTTTTATTAGAATGCACTGAACAGCGTATGTTCTCCGAGGCGTGGAGGCTTTGTTAAGATAGAAGATGTTCTTCGTATTCATACTGATTACCATTTACTTGAGAACTTAACTTTTCTTTTAAAATGACAAGACGCTAACGTATTCTAATCTTTCTTACAAACGCCCACGCCGTGGCGCCTAGCTGATCCCCGAAAGCAAACTTCTGTCATTAGCGTCAAATAATATACTAATTTACAAGTCTAATCGCCTAAAAAAAGAAAGAAATTGCCCTACTGCTTAATAATATTTGAGGTCATTACGTAAGTCGAAGATTATTCGCAGAGAGATGATGAACTTGAACGTGTTGTAAGCTATCAGGAAGTACGGAAACCTGCAGGTATTTAAATGACGTCTATACGGATGAACGATTCCGCATTTAAAACCGGATGGCCTTGGCGAATGAATGAGACCAAGGGAAAAAGAGGGGAGACACGTGAAGAATGATGCACAAGTCATATGCACAAGTTGCTTGGCAAACGGTATTCTTGCTTTTTTCTTGATGCTTATTAATCGAGTTTACAATCGATCACTCTGGGAGAAATTTTGACCGGTTTTTCTGTTAATAGTTAAGCAACTTAACATTTTGGTTAGTGTCCCTTAAGTGAAAATTGACTTTGCGTAATCAGATTGGCTGGGAGCTAATTGAAAGACTTGGTTGATGTAATTTAAAAATCTTTGAAGTAGAAAGAATAGCTACTTTCAATTTTTAGTTACGGGTTAAATTAAGTTAAATAACCAAATAATTTGATTACTAATCGTGGACCCTAAAATGAATTGCTGAACTGTCTTTTTTTCCCCAGAGCAAAAACACATCAATCTTCAAAAATATAATGTTCGATAAACGATCCAGTTAAATAATCACTTTTTAATCATTTATGAACAACGTGAGATTCTTTGAAATCTCTTAAGTGTCTTCCAGTTAATGATTCGAATTATTTGCATTTAATTAATGTAATTTCTTTTACATTGTATACTCAATGTAATTTTGCAATATCTTACAATAAATTCTTAACAATGGGACTTTAATTCATACAGATTATAAAACATGAGAAGTACTGATAAGATCTCAAGTGCTTCTTGACTGAAAATACTTCCTCTTTATAATTTTTTTCTTATCTTTTTTTTAATCTAACAATGACAGAAAGATAAATATGTAAATGCAAATTGCATGTAAAAATAGAAAACCAATGTCTCTTAATTTTTATGTATTAATCAGACCGTAATTTCCAGAATATGATGTTATTTCCCGAAGATGTCCTACCGTCTCTCTGTTTCTTTTTCCCTCTCTTTCTCTGTATCTGAAACCACTTGGGAAAAATACTTGAGATAATTATTAATATCATTAGACAAGAAATGTTATATTGTTCAAAAAACAGATTATAAAAGAAGGATTATAATATCAAGTATTTACTGGCCAAAGTATTTTGTAAGTTTTATCGTTAAGATACTGTCATTGATATAATTTTTTCGATAACTTTATTTTCAATTGATGAATCTTCTTTCTGTACAAATTTCCTACATTTTTTCTTTAAATAGATTGTTCTTTTAGCACTTTATTCATTTATTCCAACTTTGTACTGTTATACCAATTTCGATTCTTTTCTTATAAATTCAATATCAATATGGAAAACTACAAGCAGAGTAATACTTATAAGTATAATATTATTAATATTGTGCGAAAGGCTTATATTAATATTAACATTTAAAATACAATAATAAGAAATATTAACATAAAAATATTTATAATACTAGATATTATAATGTCATAATAAAGAAACAGGTATATATTATGAAATTACTTATTATTGTATTTTAATTTAAAATTATTAACAAAATTACGTTGCAGTCTTTTGAAAATTTTTCTTTTAGAATCTTCTAAAATCGAATCGATTAATCAACGAGAAATGCTTTTAAAGTAACACTAATTTCGATTACTTTGATTTCACGATCGCAGATGAAATATGATGTGCGTTATCTCTTATCTGGATATAGAGTGGATCGTTTACTTTTTGACAAAAATCTTGATTGTTTCATGAACCTCGCACCTATTATTCTCATCTTGTTTCCATCATGAGCGATAGGGATATCAGATAAAAAATTTTCAATATCTAAAATCGGACACTTTATTCGTAACTAGATTTATAGCTAGTTCTTTGGATATTCACCTGTTGCAATTTTAATCGTTACACATCTTTTCACTTTCAATAAGAAAATGTACTCGATATAACTACATACATATTCTAAAACTGTACAATAAGTTGTTTTTACTTCTCCTTGATTTTATTATTTATTAAGGCAATATTTTAATATTGATTATTTTTATCTTTTCCAAATTTTATATATTATAATTATAATTTTCTCTTATTAACACATCTTCAATTTTAATAAGATTTATTCTTTCGAATTGCTGTATTCAGATAATTATCAATATTTGTATTAGTACTTGTTCTTTTATGTACATACGTATAAGACAAAAGTAAAGACAGCTGTTATAGAAGATAAAGATATAATTTAATGCTGAAAAAATCGTGTAATCATACAAATGTCTGAGTGATTTGCAATGCTCTGACATACTACATTTAAGATGTGTTTGCTATAACTCTACCATTATTTAAAATTTTTTTTTAATACATTAAAACAATAAATCTTAAAACTAAAAAAATGCATTAAAAAGAAATTAATTCTTTTTCTATCCCAATTTCTTCTTTAAGATAGTTACTATTACTATAATATTCATATTTATTAAATTTTATATTTATATATACAAATTTTGAAAACACATATTACAATCTATGAATAAAATTGTACACATATATGTATAAATCTGCATATTATTGAAAGCTAACATAAACGTCATACATAATTGTACTTTAAAATCATTTAAAATATATCTATAAATTCGCTATGAGGATTAGATTTTTATTTCATTGTTTGGTTATTAATGGACTGTTAATAGATTAAACGTTTTCATTGAGTGTCAAAAGACAATTTCATATTTACGTCAATGAATGGCATGTCAATGAATCAACATATAATTGTTAGGATTATTAGGCATATTACATAGCATTTAATTGAACCGCATAGATAATGCCGGATAAGGATATTATGCAAGGTATGAATAATTCTTTTGAAAGAGAATCTTAATGTGATTATATTAATTGTACCGTTGTTCCAAATAAAATGTTCATGATTATGACGCGATCGAAGCAACCAGTTATTCGGAGATGGTGACAATCTTTATTATCGAATTGCTATTAATTTTCTACTACGCTGCACGTCACCATTTAATAGCTTGTAATTAACATTCTAAAAATTCCCCGGGCGGATTTTTCCACGAGTTGGACATAAATCAAATAATAAGTCAGAATTACATTTTCTATTCTTGGTAAACACACGACGATGTATTTCGATGAAAAGCAAATAAGAAAAATCATATCGATTGAATATGTAATTGACTTTTGTAGACGACGATAAACTCCTTTCTCTCTCCCCCCCCAAAAAAATATATATATTACCTAAAAATCCATCTATAATGTATATAATCACCTTGTATATTATAATAAAGATTCGCTGAGGAGAGAATCTTTATTATTTCTTAAATTAAAAAAATAAAAGAGAATTCCTAATTTTTTTTTTTCATTTAACTCAACATATTGAAAATCAGTATAATATTTTAAAAATTTTATACTTTATTTAATATTTTAATTATATTCAGTGTATAATTAAAAATTCATCTTCTTCTCGCTTTAAATATCTAAAGAAAGACTTCATATTGTGAATTCATATGGAAACATTTATAGAAAAGCTATTGTTTGATATAGGATTGCTTGCGAGAACTTTGAGAAACACTGCTTGAAAACAGACCTAACATCAATGATATACCTGCGTTTGACTCTAGCAGTAACTGGCAGCGTGGGTTAGACAGAGCGGCCACGAGAACGGCCGCCGCGTCAGTTGGCGTCAGTCTGCGCTGAGTCTTCGTCGTGGGAGTTGCACTCTCTTGGTGCGTCATCAGGGCAGCTGTTAGGGCCCCGTTGCACAGAAGAGCAGCGACAACTGGCCAATAAGGAATCAGAGACTCAGTGTTTAAATTAGTGTGTGTAAAAATTTTTGAATCTTCCAACGTCCAACAGCCTAATACAACCTGTGAAAATTCAGGTAAGAGATATTTCTTTTTTCTCAACGACCCTGAAAGGAATTATAATTTACATAATTCTGTATCGTAATCATTATATTGTACATACATACGCACACATTCCGAACAATTATTAAAATATAATTTCTTATAATATATTTTACGAATTTATAATTTACGAAAAATGTTAAAAGAATTAGAAACTCGTCGCTTTTTTTAATTTTCTTCTATACGATCAAAATGTTTGAGATTAGCGTCTATTGAAAAAATTAATTGCAAGAGCAATTAAAATTATCAATAGTTTAAAAACGATAACTTAAAGAAGCTATATGTAAAGAAAAGAAAAGTAGTAACAGAAAATATCATAAAAAAATATATTCTAATATAATTTACAATAACAGAATTCGTAAGACTTCCGATCCCTCCGATTTTAATAAAATTTTATTGTCACGTACTACTTATTAAATGTAGTCGAATGCCTCGTAAATGAATGTACAGAAACGACTAGTTTTTAAGATATTTAACTTTGAAAATATTGAAAAATTGGAAAGTCGCAAACCCACGTGGAACTACAATCGTGGACCTCGCTTCGAGGTGAAAGCAGGGAGAGGGGTGGAGGTGGAAGTGAATATTTTTTAAAGAATTTCATGATATTGTAAAAAAAATAAGTTGTTATACATATAGTAATAAAATCTTTATAAAAATGTTTTATGTTACTTCTAACCACTTGATTATAATGATTTCTGGCTGTTTTCCTGGTTCAGTTTCTCACTTGCAAATGAGCTGTTCAACTTGTTAATTGAATAATCATGCAAAAATGTTTATTAATGTATATCTGGTTGTTCTCAATTCATTATAAAACATCGTTAGTCAGACAT
Source organism: Tetramorium bicarinatum (assembly GCA_928718305.1). Taxonomy (NCBI): domain Eukaryota; kingdom Metazoa; phylum Arthropoda; class Insecta; order Hymenoptera; family Formicidae; genus Tetramorium; species Tetramorium bicarinatum. The sequence goes on from OV788320.1 coordinate 15,167,795, forward strand.
TATTGCGACATGGTCGCGTAACACATGTGCCTTAAAATTTTTAAGACGGATTCGTCGAAGAGCGTGTTTGTCATCTCCTTATCATGCTCTTTATGCTCTGCAGGTGCAAGCTTAAATTATGAATGCATATATCATTTCAAGTATACAAGAAATATCTGCGTATATTTCACATCAATTGGAAAAGTTAAATACTGCATTTATTCTCACGTGACATTACTGTGTCGCAGTACGCAAATATTTTGATAGCTGCAAATATTTCTTTTTACTGTACACGGATATATTGTTTGTATAAATTAAAAACAATTTGCACACGTGATTCTTTAAGGACCATATTATATTCTATAGAACTCCAATGAAAATTTTAAGTTATGGCTAAATAAATTTTCAATCTTTAGAAGTGATATTTAGAAAGAAATCTTCTTTATACGTTTCTACCTTCTTTCGCGATTCAGTCCGCGATTTTTCTTGAAAGGTACGAATAACTTCGCAAGAGAATAACTGAAAAGATTTGCAATTATGACACAAATGTTTGTGTTGAGTCTATGAAAGCGCGATAACGCGCGCTATATCAGTGACGCAGTATATCATGAACATATTATTGCATCTCTTCTTCGTTGAATTTTTGCAGTCGTGATCAGCTTTCGTGCAGTTCTTAAACACGTAGGAACGCGATAAAAACTCCTTACTATGCGATAACGTGAGCGCCACCGAAGAATATTTCTGTCGTTATTCTTCAAAGCCTCGAGAAACGTTTTAAATATTATTTGCAAAAACAACATAAATAATTCAGTAATATTCAGTTGATCGAATTAAAAAATTTTTCGTACATTCATATAATAAATATTTTAAAAAATTATAAATATATAAAAATTGTAATTAATAATAAAAAAAATTAGCAGGTATTATATCTAATATTTCATACCCGAATAATTATGAAAAAATGAAATTTTCAGGTGTGTCTCATTTATAATTCTTTTTTCCTATAAATTCTCCAATTTTTACAGCAATATCTTATGGCAAAAATAACAAACGTGGTTTTTCGTACGTGCAAAATAAAAGAGGCAGAAAAATAAGAATCACATAGATCATATATGTATATCGGATCAACCGGTATTGGAAAAATTATGCGAGTACAGACATGAGACACAATAGTAAATAAAGTCGCGGATATTTTTCACCCGTCTTCGAACGACAGCCGTACGCGTAAAGTCGACCATTTACTTATCTACTACCGTGTGCGAGGTGCGAAACCGGGTTAAGGTTAAACCATGTAAGCGACGGGTAACCATGTAACTATCACACCGCCGTTAGGTCGTCGTGCAAGTCATTGACGTAACAGTCTCGATGGTTTTCTGGCCATTTCACGGGGGTCCGACACAAATGCGAGGCCCCGGCGCACGCATGTGTGTAAATATAGAAGAGAGATCCGTCACGCACGCGTGCGGTCTGAAGAAACCGTTCGATAAAATGCAAAATTCACGGAAAGCACAGGCGGATCGATTCACCGGGAAGTACGTACGATTGTATGTTCAGTTGACTTCTTGGACGCGGTAAAAAGTGAAAAGTGTATCAACGAATGTTTCTTTTAGATGGTTATCGATGCACTCGGTTTTAAGCAAAAGAGCTCACATTGGCGCGCAACAGTTATTGCTGGAATTTGACAGGGACGATCGTACATACTATGATTCAGGAATGATTACAATATTGATCTTTTGATAATTATTTAATAATTAATTACATGATAATTAATAACAATTTAATAATGTAAAATTTTTTATCGTACTATATATATTAATCTAGCTCTTATTTGTCGTATTACAGCTATTCCGAATTTAATATTATTTTATTGATTGTTAGGTCTGGTCTTGAAACTCTAATTCTTTGCTTTTCTTATACATACCACATATACTATAGTTTTCCTTTTATGTTACTTTCTCATCATTTTACATTTGCATGGCATAGGATGGGAATGCTCGTATAAACAATACGGAACCTTGAATATAAAATTCTTTATTACTATTATAAAATGTGGAAGGAAATTGGTTTTGTTATCATAGAAATAATTTCATATGACGTATGATTGCACGTTATAAATAATTAGATATGCACTATCATGCATCATTGATTTATTACACTTATTTACGTTGCTCTAAATGTCATACAATTTGCTGATGCGAACAGACGTGTGAGATATCATTTTAGTAATAAGTATTTTTCTTTTTTCTGTGTTATTGCATAAATTTAAGACACAAAAATACGTTTTTATGGAAGTTTTCAAACACACAAGCAACAAAACAGAGATGAGCTACTTATGATTAATTGACAGTTGAAAAATGCTAATAATAATTGTTTAATGATATATGATACTATTTGTGAGTCAGATAACAGGTAATGCAATGCATTTGTTAACACGCAAAAGAAAATTAGAAATGGCATTAGGAATGGCATTTATTTTAAATTTAAATATTATTGTCCATTTAAATGTTATTGTGTATCATCACTGACATTGCACGTTAGTATTTGCAAAATATTCACCTTTTTGTACAAGTATTAATCAAGATTCTTTTAAACCTTGATTCTTTTATTAAGATGATATCAATTTAAATACGGACGCAATATATTTTTTTAAAACAAAAAATTATTTATAAACATTAAAACTAAAAATAACGAACATATTTTAAAAACTGATTTTTTTCCGAATTTTCGTTGGATTAACGTGTAATTTTTCGTGTGCTCAATTTTAATCGTTTTATTCGATTGTAATATTTTTCATGTTTTAAATATTTGTTTATCGAAACGATAATTATATAAATACGTAAGGTATATCAAATGAACGTTTACCAGTAATTACTACGATAATGTTACTTGCCAACCTCTTTTATTATCATTATCAACGACCGCCATTTTTACGACCACCGATGTAAGAAGAGAACTTACAAAAGTATAAAATATCAGCGAACTATTGTCGCGTCAGCTTTAAACTCTCGGATTAAATAAGTGATACTTTATAAAACCGGGAACGATAAGATCTATTTTATATCAATGTACTTAACCAGTGTCTTCATAACTGGATTTATTCGTTACGTCAACAAATTTAGATATCGCTTAATTCTTGTAAAATGTAATTCATGAAAAATTGTTAGAGATTTTATATTTCAATTCAATCGTGTGAAATTTTTGTTTATATACTATATAACGCATATTCATTGAAATATTGCACAGTTAATCGTTCGATTAATTGATATTTCTGTTCTGAAAGGAAATATTTCAGGAAACTGGTTTACGATAAAAATAGTAATATATGACTAAGATGATGTGGTGACAGAAAATCTATCTGTTTGTTGCCTGTTGTTTTTTTTTCTGTGAAAACGTAACCTTATACATCTACATTTATACATATATCTCAAAGAAATAATAACTAAAAAAGATATCACATATTAAATGTTCTAAGATAACACTGTGAAAGAAGTAAAAAAATCGATATAAATTAATAAAATTTAACGTTAATGAAATCTACTTATGTTCTTTTTTAACTCAATAAATACTAGATACGTAAGCAACTACGTAGAGTCGTTCGTTCTTAGAAGCAATTTCTACGTTTTACAATGAATTGAATAACGATGTCATATTGATATCGCAGTATTGCGATCGAGTTATTATTAAACCGTATCGACGAATACTTGTTTTAACAATATCTTCCAAACTATTTCTAATTTATTATGCCCAAACTTTTTAAGCTTCAAATATCAGCTTTAAGTAGCAAAACAATTAGGTCTGAAGTTAAAAATATCTGAGAAATTAAAAACAATTTTATTATCTGATTACACATTTTCATAATTTCCAGCTTGTTGCAACAAAAGAATTATTAATTCAGCAATAGCCTTGATTTTATAACTCGTGTATATTATTAAATATTCCCCGATGGCCTTGAAATGTTTTGGCCTTCTTATCTTAACTATTACTACATGACATATGATTAAAAATCAATATATTACTGGAAAAAAGAAGAATGACTGACAAGATACATGATACATATGCAACGAGTTTGTCACTTCTGTGACAAAAGCAAAAAGGCAACGATGAAGCTTGCCCAATCGTGAACTCCCTTTTACTGCGACGCAACCTCTGGTATGATCTCTGTCCATAGCTTATGACAGCTTAAACAAAATATGGCACATCTACATCAGAACAGCTTGTGTTTAACCAATATCCTGCACTTCATTGAACGTAGTCTAGCCTCTTGAAGAGGTTCGTAGTACAAGTTACGTCCTTGGATGTCGCTTCTCGAGTATGTATGTAAATTGGAATTAATTTCGCGGCCGCGTCATTGCGTTGGTTTGTGCACGCATACGGAGTCTGTCCGACGCGTGTATATCTTCGCTGATATAATACACAAACGAGTGCAAAAAATCCGCATATCTCCGCGGTGAGACGATTTTACGGCATTCTCTCACGTGTTTAGATGAGCTTGGATGCTGATCGCGCAGCGATAACGTTTCAAAAATAAGTCTTTATCTTTACGATTTCGGTGTCGCGCTCGGAAACGGATCGTATAATCGTACGTCGCTCGGAATTGAACGATCTCTCTCTATTATATTCGTGTCGCCTTATATACTGCCGCCCGCGACGCGATATGTTAGTCGCCAGGAAAATTTGCTGGTCGAAAGACAACGTCCATATTATTGGCATAGCTCCGGTTCAATTCAAGCACCATGGACGAGTCGAGCGGTAAAATAATTACAGTATGTTATATTAATTAAAACTTGCCTAGTGTTGTTAAGATTGGCAACTTTGAGGTGCGGTAAAAGAAAAATACACTTTTTCTTCATTCCAAGAAACAATTTCGAATCACGTTATTTATTAAATAATGCCTCGAGCCAGAGATAACGTCGCATTAACGTTGCATGCATTCAGGCTTGAAAAGTTACGTTATCGCATTATCGGAATTCACTAGATACAGTTTTTCCGATGTTAATATTAATGTCATTAATGTTAATGTGAATTAAAGTGTATTAAAGTAGAATTAGTGCTGTTATGGTAATAATTATGGGCGCAATATCTGCGATAGTATGCACCGTAATTGTATTGTTTTTCAGAGCATGTCGTTTTAAACCTGGCTTTCGCATTTAACTTTCGCGATATAAAAGCGAAATGAGCGCTTTTAATAATTACACCAATAATGATGTTATTGTTATTGGATTTATGATTCTAACAATAACGATTTGATGGTGAAGTATGGATGTGACGAGTATCGATCGTCTCGTAATGTCGACACGGCTTATCTACGCGTTATAATCGTTTGCATGTAGCCTACTTTGTAGATAATCGAAGAATATTTATAGCTGCTCAACCAATGAATTATGTAAGAACGATAAGTTCAGTTGATGAATTAAGTTCTTAAATAATTTATTAATTCGACGATGGATTCGAATGCAATTATATATTAGCAGCTGCCATTTATGCACTTGGGTATTATGATGTTATAAGAGTATCGATGGGCATAGGAATTTTTAATGCTAAAACAGTCGAGAAATTATCGATCGAAATCCTGGAATTATTAAACATCATGTTATGCTGGGATAAAATCCTCTCGTCTTTTCAAGTAAAACGCTCACGCACGTTTAATTTATCGTTAGCAGTTATATTTTATTCATAGAGAGAGAAAAAGAGAGTTTAATTTTCCCAACTTTCTTGTGTTGCAACTCAGCTGCTTGAATCTAATTCTTTCTATCTTTCCATATGGGCTCCAGCTAACTAAATTTTAATTATGCCATGCATTTCTATTCCGTCTTAACGGCGAATATCTTTATTGCGTACTACATGTCAGGAAGTAGTAATAAAACGGTAAATGTCTACAAGACGAAAATATATCAGGGTGCGCCCGCTTGCTAATTCTACTCGAGAGAGTATTATTTATTGCTCACCTAATTCTTGACGTCACTGCTTGTCGCCCTTCCTGATGTTCACAAAGGGTGGATGAGTAATGGAGTTTTGTACGAATAACCTACTTTCGAAAGTGATGTGTCTCTTGTCAAGATACTTTCAACAAACGCTTTCTGCTTTCGTCAATATTGTTAGCAAATGCCATCTTAATAAAATCACCATTTACATTAATAGAACTCGCTACGTCCCATCTTTCGAGGAAGAAGAGCGTACGGAAATTTATCGCGCGGAAATTTTTTCCCCATAATTCTGCGAACCGTCTTTTTTACGTCTCATTTATTATCATTATTGAACCATCAATTATTCGGAAATCTTTTTAATAATAATTTTTCGATTTTATGTAACTCGTTAAACAAAAAGGTATTAGAGAAAATATATTAATATTAGATACAATGAAATATCAAGGTAAATAACATTCTAATTCAGTTTCGCCTCGTCTTAAAATCTTATTAGATGGTTTACTAATCGGATATGTATGTATTAATAACTGCTTGACATACTTGCAGAATAAATTCTAATTTTGCACAGTGTAGCAATTAAAACGTATGTTCGCAATTAAGTATTACCTGCGCAGTATTAAAGTTTAATAGCAGTAGCAGATGTGTTAGATAATAGAAATATTATCATATTTATGATATTATGAGTTGTTATACTCATCATTCATATTGAGCGAAATGATTCCCGACTTCACAAATATCATTCCCTACAAATAAAGTGATTGATGGCGATGTGCGTTTGTCTCGCGATATATTTATAGCATCGCCAAATCAAGCAGTATTATGTCCGACATAATTTAATCGCAAACTTGTTCACGTTAACATATGCATAGGCATACTAATATCTCAACAATATCATTTCTTATAAGAAATCCGTACGCGAGGGATCGTCGAAGAAAATCTTTTTTATGTTTTTATGTTTTATGTTTGACCTGCCAGTATGCATTACTAAAATTTTTCAAAAAAGCATATTCCATGTTTTAGCTATGTCTCTGGAGGAATCACGGAGATCGCAACGTCCGTATCGATACGGGATGGTCCTGCTGTGCGTCGGGGCTCTCATCAACTGGTTGGGTTTAGCGGAGAACTATGTTGAACCGGTGCGTTACGTCGGTGTTGCCTGCATAGTCGCCGGGGCCCTCCTCATTTGTGCCGCGATGTGTTGCTGGCTGCACGCGCCGCCAACTAGGACGAGCACGCACACGCAACACACGAACCATCCGATCACAGCACAGGTAATTCATGAACTGTCAACCTGGCAAATTTTTATTTACTCCGTCAAACACAATTCTCGTTTAGTTCGAGGCAAATTGGAAAGAAAGCTATGTCAAGGAAGGAATTAGAGCTATGATTCATACGCCAACGCAAATCTACATTTACCGGTTTCCCGATATAAAATATAATTAATCATATCTTTCTTTTTTTTTTGCAAACCTGCTTTCATTAATTATCGTACGCAAAGTTTTGCATGCGTGTGCTTCCACGCGAGCAATAATTATTATTAGCCCTTTGCGAATGATGTAATCTTAAATTGAATAAACAACGCCAAGTCGTGATATCGCATTGTTTTTCAGTTCACTATATCAGTACTTTTAATGAATTTATAAAAAGAAATTTACAAAAGTTGTAACAGAAAATTGCATTTTAAACATTTTAAATCCTTTTTTAAATTAGTTCTTGTGTGTCATGTTAAAATAATAAGTTAATCATTAAACTAATTATATCCGATTATATTTATTTTTACGTAACTTATTTGATTCGTTGAAAAAATAATTAAATAAGATTCAAAATTTATCTTTAAAATTTTCAAAACTCAATCTGATATTTCTTCCATATAAATAATATTTACTCTTTTTACTTTTATTTGTTATTAATTGTTCTTTATCAGTCTTCTTTTCATTAATTATATCAGTTTTATTCTCAATGCAAATAATATTTCACTTCATTACAATATATACTCGCGTATTTCGCATTTAAACTAACTAATTTTGTTAGATGATCTAAGGTGTATTAAGAGTGATGATAAATATCTATCATCCATGATCTCTTTAGATTCCATCCAAAAAATGCAGGTCGCCGGCGCGGTTGAAGGCCCCCGAGATTAAAACGTTTTTAGATCGATCCGGGTCAACCCCCTATTATAGACCACAAGGAACGCGTATTATCTATAGATATACCCTAGCCTAGCAGTAAGCCGCAATTACCAGCTACGGTGGACAGAATAAGAAGAAGCTTAATAATATACCCACGATCTATAGCTCATGCTTCTTTCCCCCCACCCCCCTTCGAAATGGAGTCTAGAGAGAGCGAGAGATACGAAAAAAAGGGAGAGAAAAAGATAAAGAGAATACACTTTCATACATATCAGATAATACATTGTGATGTTCATAAATCATTAAAATATTCAGTAAACACTCACGTTCATTGTAACTCACATTTCCTTACCGACAAACATGCGCCTGATGTTTGCGGACATCGTAAAAATTTCAAGTGACAGAAATCTTCTGATCGTGAGACTCGTGCTATCCAATGAAACGGCGCAAAGTCACGATTGCATCACGTTGCTATCATTTCCTCCTTTCGACTTTGAATGACGAAAATATTGCGAACGTTTCCACGGATGTTCTCAATTTTCCTCGAAACCGATAATATATCCTCATAGTAGGAGCTCAGCATTATTATTGGTATAAAAATATTATGTGACTCATAATTTCTCTATTTCTCTCTCTCTCCATATCTATCCATATATCGTCACTATCAGATCTGTGACGAATGTCTGAATGTCTGATCAGCATTAGTATTATTAGAAATTAATTTCAACATATTGTAAGGAAAAATTCAAAAATTTTGTATTGTTCATTTTTGTATTGCTCCTTTAGCGAATTTCATATGATAATAATATTTAATATTTATAATATCAACAATAACTGCTGATCATTTAATGAGATCTAATTACTTCTATACAGTAAATTTTAATTTTTCTCCACTTTATTACGAAATATATATTTAATTTCTCTTGCTTTCTTGTTATCTTTTTTAGCCGATACTATTTTAAATCCGTAAGATATTTTTCTCCGCGGAATTATCGACGAATATTCTCTATGTAAATAAACGGCCTGTCCATTTTCAAATGTTTGCCTGTCCGTTCTTTATGCTCCGTTACATATTGTATATGCAAAAAAGATATAGTGCACATCGGCAAAGGAGGTCGTGGCAGTCTCTAATGTCGATTGCTGCTATAAGGATATTCACCCGGAAACATGTGTACCAATCTATATTTATCATCACTTATCCTTGAGCATATTTACTGTTACCTTACAGATCTGATCAAAATTCTTAAATCGACAATCTAAAATAAATTTGATATCGAAGCGATGTAGGATGTGTATGAGAAACGTTCGCTGTTCTCTCACTATCTATTATTACGACTTCAAATTAAGTCTTATACATGTTTACTTGTCGCTTGCACTGTTAAGGAACGTATGACACATCAAATTATGTCTGTTGTCTTGGCTTTACCCACGGCGTTATCACGCAACTCTCTATCTATTCTTAATCCGGGTGTTCCCCAAATCGAGAAATCCAAGTATCTTGAGATTCTCCGAAATCTATTTAATTCAACGTATAATTAATTTTTTTCCCGAAACTTGATAACCTTTGCGATTGTGACTTATCGCGACACAGCTTCTAAAGAAGGAAGTCAAAGAATATGATAATTGAGAAATTTGTTAAATAAATTTGACCTTTAATAGACTCGTCGCGCGATGTGATGCTGCGTGATTTTCTAATCTTTCAACGACGGTCAATGATGTCAAATGCATTTGAGATTTCTTTACTTAGGTTCGGAAATTGTCAACTTTTGTATCAATTGCGACACAGTTCAATTGTTAGTCAATTGATTATCGGATAAATTTTTACCACGAAAATTACTTTTGTTCATTAATTTTGTTCCTGTGACAGAAATGCTACAATGATTTTAATTACATCGCATTTCTGGCGTGACCTAATTATCATGACTCGACGTGTATGTGTATATCGAGGTGACACGTAGCCTCAGCAAGAAACATCATTTTCATGTCCGATCAAATACAAAACATAAATATTGTTTCTTGGAATCTTCGAGGTCGTGCTTCTGTCCGCTCGTCAGCGATCGAACGCGTTTTAGCAGGAAAGAATTTCGTGCAGCCGCGAGAGAAGAGACAGCCGGGGTCACAGCCATTCACCTCGCCGTTTTCCACTTAGGCTCATTATGCAATTTTCCAGCTTTTTTTTCACCACCGCAAATAGCCACGGCTATTCTCGTCGACCGCGCGCGCGCTCGCGTCTCGTACGTCACCCTATATGTATCTCGCGTGCGCCCTTTCGCGACTTACATTCTCTCCGCCGGCCACAATGCTTTCCGTAGAATACCGAGAGAGCTAGGTACGTAGATATCTATAGATGACCTACGACGAATATAGCGCGATGTGCACTTCCGGGTGAATATCCTTATAACGCGGCACATAGAATATCGCGGGAACTACGAGGCCGGCACATTGCGATCTGGATACTTTAAATAGACTTTGACGACGATATATTTTTATAATGATTAACTGTGCAACGTATTCTTTCTTGCGAATGCTATCATTGGGGGATGTGAAAGTTGCATAGAACTTTACAAAAAATCACAAATCATAAAATTAAATAGGAAATCTCAAAATTAAGTATAATATTCCCTTGTAAAACTATGTATGTGAATTCCAAAAAGATAATAATATATCTACAGAAATTTTCGCATCTCGGTAACTTTATAAAATTTCCAAAGTTATACCATCGTGCGCTAAAGTCCTCAAATTACAAGAAGGCAATTTCGTTGATTCTCAAAGTAACAAAGAAATTTTAAAGAGCAAATAATAAAAGATAACAAAACTTTTTATAAAAATCAAATAGCAAACGATTAAGTAACTGGTATAAATTCTTGAAGTTAAATCAGAAACGTTCAAATCACGAAAGTGAGCAATGAAACTAAACAATCCCGCAAAGTTATGCAATTGAATTCTATGATACGCTGAAGCTAACGCAACCGATCGCCTCCTTTTAAAGATCGATGACCCGATCCACGTGATTTCCATCGAGGAACCGCCTGGCGTGTCGAGACAGAAGCCGCCAGATTACGAGGCGGTAACGGACGCGCCACCGAGCTACGATGATGCTATCAAGCTAAATCCTAGTCAATTAATCAGGTTGAGCAATGGCAGCACACCGCCGTTATCCTCAGGACAAGTTATCCCGACAACCATCAGTATCGTCTCTCCAACACTAACACCGCCACCGCCATACGCAAGGTAAGGATATTCATAAATCTCTGAGCGGATGCATCCGCGTCTTGAAGCATGGATAATTAATGTCACCTCGTAGAGAGACAGTTTATTACGTATCTTTATTTAAAATACATCTTTACCTTCAAATCGATCAAATTGATTATTCTTATTTCAAGATACGGGAATATATCTTGCGTTTCATTTGTGACGTTGATTATACTTGCTTTTAATTATAAGTAAAATCATAAATTAAATGTGGGAGCAGTAAAGAGTGCTTCTAAATTTGTAAGAGGAGCTAGTCTTTCGAGCGAGATTTCTTTTTGTTCCAGGTGAGATTACAGTACTGAAAATAGAGACCAATGAATACGCAAGTCTGCGACGTTTGGAGAATCGACATGTACCGTTGTCAATTGCGAAGAGCGATTATGTCTGTGGACTGCGAATAATACGATCGTATGACAATTCCGTTGTTTGCTCTCATCGTTCCGAGATGCGGGAACGTATACGTATATCTGCGCAAGATGTGAGGGAGAGGAATCATTCAAAGATTGCTCAACGTTTCTCTACGAGCAAAAAATCGAAAGATGATCTCTTCGCGACATCTTAAATATTGACTGCTTAGATTATTATCTATTAGACACTGCGAACCGTTGGGCACCAATATTATTTAGCGCTTATAATGATTAACTCTTCCTTTATAACAATATAATTCCTGCTACAATTCAGAAAGGAACAAAAGGTCAATGAATGGAGTGTGTTTTAATCACGATGATATTTGAGTTTAATCAACGCGGCCTAAAGATTTGCAGCTACTTTCGAATGATATCACGATTTCGAGCTTCGTTTTTTCATCGTTTTTTTTTTTTTTCGAAGTCGGATGGATCTCTCATGGAATCGCGCGCATCTGAGAAAACACAAAGGCGATACGTAACGAGGTACTGACACACAATGCACAATTAAAAACGTACAGGTTTATACATATCGTACTTTTTATCATTTTCAATTCCGACGCGATCGTCTCGACAAGAATCCATCTGTGATGAATTATGTCATCGCAGTTATGTTATCGCGACCGCGATTTCTATCAACTGCGCTATTGCTTGGCCGTTCTGTAACCGCGAGAATGAAGTAACGACTTTTGACAGTCAGATGTTTCGTTCAGCTCACGATTGGCTGGTGATTTAATTTGACGATTCGAGACGCGCCTAATTGATGGCGATCTGCAGAAATGGTGGTCTCTTAAGATTAATTGACGGAGCAAACACGTGTTTTTTTTTTTTTTTTTAGAATTAATGTGTTTTTAATTCGTTTCATCATGATCGCGCGTTATTTGGAAAGTGACGCGGAAAAAATTCAAAGGATCACGCTAAAATATGTAAATCGTATCGATTTATCCCTATATAATATAATATTAAAAATTCGCCGTGTTCCTATATTTGACCCACGTCACTTTTGAAATAAGCAGCTCAACTATTCACTATTAAGTCCACGTGACTTTTTATATGCGATGGGAAATGCTTGCGATAGATTTTCTCACTCTGGGACATTGTCGGGATCGCGACGCCCATTCGTAGAGGATCGCATCCCACGATGATCCGGGGAGGAATCACAGTAATAGAGCATTTAGCGCGTTGCGAGCTCAGCTGCGTGTAATTTACTGAAGAATGATCTTCTGCCATATCATTTCAGTGTCTGTCTCTTTAAATACGCACACACGCGCACAGCACACTCATGCGAAAGCCATTCGCACGTCCATTTTATTGTGATATATACTATTATACATACATACGTGTAGATATTATGAAGCAACACTGTCGAATTCAATGGCGATATGCTTGTAAACTAAGACTTTTTATATCGGAAATGCAAATACAAAATACGAGATTTTTCTACGGCAAATATTTCTTTCTATTGTTTTGTTATATCCTCCTTTTACCATTGTTTCCTGCTAAATGTCATATCGTATAGAAGATCATATGTTATTTATCTATCTTACATACATCATCTTGCATTTGATATAATATTAATGTAAAAATATATATTTATAAAGTTTTGATAGAGCCATTGTCGTCTTTAAATTAGTTCTCCTTTTTTTATCATATGTAAATTATAATACATAACATTTTGCTTCTTAGCAAATAAGTATTGAAAATAAAAGCATATTTTTTTGTTGATATGGAAGGAGAAATAATTAGTATTCATCGATAAATACCCTTTATTCAATCGGAGTAACATTTATACTTACTTAAAGCATGTTATTGAACTTATATACCTGTAGATTTTTATTAACGGCAACAATCATAATCGCAATAGTGACAAAAACGTAACGATAATAGATTAGTGATAATAAATTAGTAACAAAAATAATAATAAAATAATATTGATAATAATAGCAATAATACTAGTAATAACAATAATAATCAAGACTAGTAGATGATAATGGCAATACTAATAAATATCGCAGTATATTAATTGCAACGTAACGGAATTAAAGATAAGTTCCGTCACAAAGTTAAAATGTAGTGACTGGTATGTGTGATTATTGGTTACTTAGTTTTCCGCTCATTCATGTTTCCTTCTTTTTACATGCCAATTGTGCTAACTCGAAATTAAAAAATCTGTTTGACAACAGTAATAATGTTAATCGTAATTATAATGATAATGATAGTGACAAGAATAATTATAACGTCAAGGTTATTCATAATTGTCGGTCGACTATCGCTATTTGTAATTTGTTATTACTCTCACTACACGGTGGTTGGTTAAAGTATATTTACTTCTTCTGTACGCGGCTTCTCCCATCTTATCAGCATCCCAGACAAACAATTAATTTTTCCTTCTCTTTATATACATATCTGATACACATAGTTGTAGCGAACATAGTATAATTTTAACATAATGCAGCTTCATATTGGCAAACTCACTGATTATCCGATCGACATGTCTGCTATTTCACAATATATGATTCTTATGATTTTATAATTTTAACGTTATCAGTCTGTGTGTGATAATAATTTGAAGAGAGAAAGTAAAAATATTAAAATAACACATTAAACCATCTAAAATATATTATGATATATTGAGAGCATTTTTCTCGGCAGTAAAATTGATGTTGATTACAATAAATATGCTGCACATGATAAAATAATGACCTATAAGCGGTTCACACATTAACATAAATTCTTTCTTTTCATTATATCTATATTTATTTTAATAAATCCATAGTCAAGTTATATATTTCCGTTTTGTTTTCAGATGTTAATATATATATATTGTTAATAAAAGTAGACACTCGCATCTATGTCGATCGATTGACCTACACGTAGGTGTAAAAAGCCAATCAGCGAAAACAGAAATTTCTGGCATGTTCTATAATAATAATAATAATAACATTCATACAGCTCCAACGAGAAGCGATGATTCTTACGACTCAGAGTCGAAATTTTGATATTTACAAATTCCTGTAACTTCCCCGCATTTCTCGTTCTAGCAGCGAGACGAACGTACAACATAAATGGGAACGCAAACGTCGTAGATCAACGAAACAATAATAACCGCGCCGATACAAATGTACATGTGTCTCACGACGCGGTCGTAAGTGATCGCGAATATACAGGGGGGAGAGAATGCGATGCATTCTGAAATTATTGCACATATGAATGAATACCCTCCGACCGAATTGGTCGCGTCGTGTCATGAAGGAACGCGAGGTTCGATTCCTTCCTTGTGTCCTTGATGAAACGATCGAGACTTGATCATTCGCCTCGAACAAGCATAAATTCGACAGAGCATCGGACTTACGATTGACAGCTGTTGATGAAGAGGCCACGCATGACCTCGTGAGCATTTCTTCCTTCTTCTCTTTTTCTCTCTCTCTCTCTCTCTCTCTCTCTCTCTCTCTTACTCTCACTCTTTCTTTCGTCGTCCCATCGAAATCGAGGCTCATTATCGCCAACGATTCTTGTCCTTAATAATAATTGTATATCTCTGTGACTATGTACAGCCTATGGACAACGCATCGCACTTTTCTTTCTTATAGACTCGATAATATTATATAAATACGTTGGTATACTTCGTGACTATATTTTATCGACAGTAGTAAGAGTAATGGTAGCAATAATGACGATTGAATTAGTCGCTAAAAATGATCCGGCTGGTTGTAACAATTACAGTAGTAGCAATAATAATAATAATAATAGTAATAATAATAATAATAATAGTGACTAGCTGGTAAATAGTTAGCCGATTAATTGGTTTATAAGTAGCCTTTGGATTTTCAGCAGAGAAGCGTCGTTGGTGAACGCGCGCGGTGGTCGTGAACCGCGCGCGCTGACCTCGCTTAAACGGTAATGACAGTTACACAACGTTAAGTGTGGCAAGAATCCGATATATAGCTAAATGAATCACTTTTTTTACAAGACTTAGAGCGACTTAACCATCAACCTGTCGAATAATATATATAAACGCAATTTCTCCCGTATTGTGTATGTACAGATAGGCGGCGATAGCGGCCGCTGCCGATCGTGATACTTGACGTAGACATCATTATGTACAAAAGATATATCGCTGCGGGGACCACGTCGTCCCGTAAATAGTAGTCCGTTTCGGATGCTCCGATGGAGCCGTCGTATCGGTTAGATGCCGTTGTAGCGTTTTCTCTAAGCAGCCTAACGGGCCGGTCGCCATGCTCGACCGGCCGCGACGACTTTCACCGACGATCGCACGTGTTTGTGGGTGTGTGTGTGTGTGTGTGTGTGTGTGTGTGTGTGTGTGATGATCGCAGGGTTGACGTCGCCGAGTGACACAGTCCGAAATTCACGCGAGCGACGTAGGTGTTACGCATGTACGTAGGTGCGTGTGACGCACGGGCCGGACTCGCCACAACATCCGGATGAGTCACACGCGTCACGAAGCCGGGTTTCTCCCAAGTCGATAGGCCGATCCGCGGAGCTTCAGTCACGATCGACGTACTTCCCCCTCTCAGGTGCGTGCCTCCGTCTGATTTATACCATGTCTAACGTGTGTGTACGTTTATGCGGGAACTGGGCACCGTTCTCTCGCACCGTTCCGTTCACTCGTGCTCGCCCGGACGAGAGTCGGAACGACCGCGACCCGCCGCCGTCACGAACACGCCGGGTCGCTTGGTAGCGCGAGTCCCGAGAGCGACGCTCAGTACCCGATCGTCGATCTTTAAGGATGGTCTCAGATGGGTGTCGGCAGGACCGTGAAGTCCTGCAGAGCGGTCTTCACCGTCTCGTAAATCGGCCGATTGCTCTCGTCGGCGCAGTAGCCGTCGGCGGTGCACAGAGTCTGCAACTTCGTCAGGTAACTGTCGAAGTTCTCGTGGCCTATCTTCTCCTGCGGTCCGCCCGGGGCGTTCGGTATTCGCACTTGCTCCAGCAGAGTGATCATGTTGTCACGCAGTGATTGATAGTACTCGGTCAGATTATTGTTGCGCTGCGCTATCGTTGTGGTTTCCTGCAAAAAAGAAATGACGCGGTCATTTCGCGGTTTTTGTCAATGCTGATAGAACGGTATCTGCGGAAACGTTATTTTGACAGCGATCACACTCGCGTACGCGAGATCAATAAAAAGCTGATTGCTAAATGAGAAAGAAGAAACTATTTCATTTATTTATTACAGTTTCGCTAAAGATGATTCGATAAAGATTCAAAGTATGGCCAACACGTAAGATTTGTAATTTGTATCAAATAATGGTAATAATTAAATCGCGTTTGACTTTTGTAGAACTCACTTTTTCTTGTTAATTCTTTAACGAGAAGTGATCTAATCACAACAAAAATACTTACTTAAATAAGCACTACAATAAGCAAGTCACTTTAAATAAATTTAAAATTAAATATTTTCAAAAAATTCTTCTTTTTTTATTTACGATTTTAATATGCGAAATGACTAATCAACCACTGGTTAGTTTACTTATATAATACCAGCATACGGTTAATTACAAAAATAACTATAAAAATAATTATTGTAATATATAATTTTGTGTAATAGATCTTCCATAAAATAATAATATCGAAAAGAAAAAGATTTGCTTAATTAATAGACAATTTGATTATTTTAATGCGGCATTAAAATTTAATAATTTAGCTTTCAAAATGAAATCCAATGGCGTAATCGCGGTAAAGTAAACGCGATTAGTTGACGTGCACCAAGATCTATCATTTATCTATCTAAAACCGGCAAAATCTCTATTTTTTTTTAAACAATTGTTCGTTATTTATTTATTCAGCACACGGTATACTACCGACTGAGCAAATACTGACCTTGTCTCCCTGCTTGAGCTGATTCTCCATAGCGGTGATATCCGAGCGCAAGCGCAAGACCTGCGACTCGACCCGGGCGTTCTCTCTCTGGAGCTCGGTGATTTCAGCCTCCAGTGTGTAGAGTTCCTCGCTCTGGACACCGGCGGTCCCGCTACCGCTCGAGTTACCCTGACCCGTGCCTACTGCACCCCCGTGAGCCGGACCACCGGCTTCCAACCCTGAAGACAGGACAGACACGGTCCAGTTTCATCGACTGCCCGTTTATACCGCCGAAAGAGAGATTATGTCGCATATTTCCCGATTTCCGAGAGAGTGCGGTTTTAACCGCAATTAAGCGTGCACGGCGCGATTCGTACGCCCTTTCGTCTCAATGCGAAAAATGCGGCCCTAATATGTGTGACAAGTAACAAACTATGGGGAAAAGCTACTAAAAACTCGACCGTCACGTCGACGGAAGTTCGTACGAATTTTTACGTATTCAAATTCAAGCATTTTGGCGTGTCTTATTTTTTTTTTCTTTTCTTTTCTTTTCTCATTCATGATTGATAAGCGTTAAATTGAAAAATTCAAACAAGAGGCTTTTACGCGATACAGGTGGAAATGTAGCGAGCATTTAAAATTTATGTCAAGGATCGGTTCAGGCAGCGACTTAGGCGAAGCGGTTTGTGAAACGTCGCAATTATGCAGGTCCGAATAAAATGTCTCGACCTTCGGTGATGCTACTGCACTATCATTTTTGTTTTCTCTCTCTCACTCTTCGCTCGTCCCAAGTCACTGCATTATAGCTTGTCTCGAGATAATAGGACGGTACGGTTTCTTCTGCGTACGGTTCGTGCCAAAGTGATAAACGCATCTCGGCAAAAAAGCGAGAGACACTTTGAGGCTCATTCGATCAAGCGTGTGCTCCGACTCGGTAAGAGACGCACGAACCTGACAGGAGTGCCGTGGAAATGGTATGATCGGGACAATGTCAGGGTGTTTCGGGGGTAATTAGCGTGAGGTGCCATCATACCAGATAGAAGAAAAAAAAAGACGGAGGACACCGAGTGCTGGCGTCGGTACGCGGCCGCGACACTTTATTGAATGCGCGTGAATGAGCGAAAAGAAGCTTACGGTTGTTTTTACTGTGCCAAAGGTACAGATTCACAAATATTGCCAACACTCGAACGTCGTCACGTAAAAGTAAAAATACTGGTGTGTGGAGATTCTGTAATGTAACATCGAAAACACATAGGAAACAAGTGGCGAATACGTCAGTCCCTTACCTTCAAAAGTAACCGTGCTCCAAGCTCAACATGAAAGGAGCTAATCCCAGAATAAATCAGAATATATTATTTTCCATCATTAAGACATACGGTTATTTGTTTTTTTCGATTTTACATTTCTGTCTTGTACATAACGAAGGAAGGGGTTCCTGCGCGGGACCGAATCGAAAGGGAGGGAAAAAAATGAGATGTAAATTAACGTCATCACATTCGATTCTGTGTTGCTTCTGTTTCTTCTTTTTTTCTCTTTTATAAGCTATTTATGGTATCCTTTCACCGTTTCATATGTAATCAGTTGCGATACTTGTTCGCAAACCTGAAACATTTATTACTGAGAAAGAAAAGGAGTCGAAACGGGAAAAGAAATATTTAAATAGAGGAGAAATAAAAGAAAACGAACTCTTTTGATGATCAAGAGAAAAATGGAAGGATAGGGAAAGAGGTTATTCTTATTGGTATGACAGCACATCATTGCGTGAAGAGCAGAGTATGGCATAGCACGGGATCAAGTACAAGGTCTGATATGCACAAGTTTACAAAGGAAAGTACATAATTCCGTATGTTTTAGCATCGTGTCCGTCCGGATGTCCATCAATCAATGAAAAGCGGTGCGATGTTACGTAACTACTTACGTAACTACTTTCCTTACATGAATTAAAAGTAAAAGAAATGAGTGTTGTGCGTCCACGATAAATTCCGAACGGGCACGATGCGCAAGCATAGAAAAGAACAGAGAGCGAACTTAAACTGTTTTAGCTACTTCGTGACATTTCCTCTCTCTCTCTCTCTATCTCTCTCTCTCTCTTTCTCTGCCGCGCGTTTTGATAGAAAAACGCATCTCGCGGTCTCAATTTTGGCAGCTGCGCGCGAGCAGAATTTTTTTTTACGAATTTTTATCGTTATTCTTCTTCGTAACGATTGGTCTCACGCACAGCATGATTCTGACAATATTATTCTTCGATCGTTAAGTATTGACAGCCGGAGGCGACGTCAGTGGCAACTCGATCCTCACCGGTGATTCCTCTGCTGTACATGCTCATATTGTCCTCCGGTTTCGGTTTTTTCACGGCGTGGCTGGCTATCGGGCAACCCGACAAGGACCTGTGACTGTGGAAGGAGCCGTTTATGTGACCGAGTCCATCGCATCCGGGCGTAGGGCAGTTGACACCCTCGAACTTCATAGCTGTCGCGGCAGCCACCGCCGCCTTGTGCTGCTCCACCGTACCGCCGGACTCCAACACCCGCATTTTATTTCTATTTGCGATTGGGCACCCAGATGCACTGCAATACGGAAACGAGGACATGTAGTTGAAGATTACCCTCGGCGATTACAGTCGCGCAAAGATCATTGAGATCGGTTGCATATTATCATAATTCAATCTTTATTTAACGAACGAATAATATAACGAATACGGCAGATTAAAATAGATTTTTATATTTAAGCTCTACGCGTAATTATTGAATTAAGTTATTATCAATTTATTATTAAACTGCAGAAATCGTTACGAATAATATTTTTAACAAGTTACAAAAAGTACTCAGAATTTCTCTCAACGGTTAGTCTCGTGATCTGTGTAGAAACTAATGCTACCAAAAGTACTCAATCATCGCAATTTAACACATAGTATAATTATATACATAGAATAAAAGAAAAAAGAAAACAGTATACTCGTATGCTAAGATCAACCTTGCGTGAAAGTTCCTACCAGCCTTACCTGCGGTGCGACAAGAATTTGCCAGTGGCATGGCCGGACCCGTCGCAACCCGGGATTGGACATCTGTAGTCCAAAATGCCAACACCACCGTCACCAACACCACATAATCCATCCGCACAGAGCGAGCGTGAAACGAGCGGAAACCGCCAGTTATTAGTCAGCGTCTTCGCTTTTGCGCGGGGTGTAACACGGGCAAAGGGAGTTAGGATGCGGTTATGGGGAGGAACGGGATTTCCCCTTTCTCGGGTCTCATCCGGCAGCCTTCGCGGTACGTGCAATGCGGTCGAGAAGATACCTGCGTTAGCTGCTACGTGCAACGTGCGAACGCGACGAAAACGCAAATTGAGATCGCGATTACCGCCGCACCCTCAAATTGCGGAACTTGCGAGATGTAATCGCGTCGTGAAACCAAATCCTACCGAACTCGCGATAACCCCCTCCTCTTTTCGGACCCTCGTGCAGCATATTCATTTATATTCGCTACTCTTTAATATTGGATGCAAAATTAAATAGGAGAGAAGATTTCGCAAGTCAAAATAATTTTTTTGTTAAGAATTCCATTTCGAATCAAAAGAGCACATTGTATTTGTGGCAATGCTGCATATGTTACGCCGGAATGTATTTTGCATAATTCCTAAATAATTTTTCGCAAAATTTAAGATAATTGATAAGATAGTTATTTCGTTAGTATGACCCAATTGATGTTGCTGATTAAAATTAAACACAATTAGTTGGGAACATCCCGTCTTTGGAATGAATATAGAGAAGGAAAACGCCGTCAATCCGTGTTAATTGCATGAACAGAAAGTGCAATCAGAATGAAGAGCGCATAATTACATAGTAGTATTCGCGCCGACTGACCTCAGGGGCTCAGAATCTTGACCATCTCGAGGTTTACTCTTTGGCTTGTTGGCCCGTGGACAGCCGGACAAACTTCTGTGCGACGAATAATTTCCCGTGACATGTCCAGAACCGTCGCATCCTGGCGTAGGACACTTGAGCTCCTGGGAATGCGCCTGGATTTGCGAGCGGTCGGCTCGTGGGCATCCGGAGAGGCTGCAAAAGGAAAGAGACTCTCTTCTATTTTTTTAGCGATGCGAAATCGCCATGAAGACCGCGCGCTGCGTGTTCTGAGGAGACATAAGAAGTTATAAGAAACTTGAAAAATTTCGAAAGTAAAAAAATTTGTCGTTTTGTCATAACGTCGTTGTCTGACAAAATTGCGCAACGCGGTAATCTTCATGGCTCCGTCACACGAACGCACACCTCAGAAACGTCCAACCATCGCTTCAGCAACACATCGCATGCAATTTACGCGACGTTGCCACGATGTTGTGAGTATTCACATGAATCTAAGACTATTCGACTCGAAGGACGATCAACGTTTCGAAAATTAGATCTCGATGAGTATCCGAACATCTCGTTCGCTGAAACGATCGAAATCGTCTACGTGTCGCACGTGATGATTCGGTGGTCGATAATGCGCCACCGAAGTTAACGTATTGCTATTGATTATTAATCGCCACGCTAAGATCTAAATATATATGTACTCATTGAATAGAGCGGCAAGAGACGTTGGCTCACCGAGATCAGTGCAGCGTATCGGCACTGCTTTCATTAGCCAAGTTTATTATTTAGTTTTCGGACGACTTGCCTTGCGTCCAGTTCGAACGAAGACATTGAGGGGAAGGGAGACCTAAGACTCGCATCTCTTGCTCGAGCACCGATCGTGCGCGCCAACGATCGTAGCCCGAGTCTTACGCTCCAGGGATACCCTCAAATGTCGTGCGGATTATGATCGATGCGGGCGGACAACGGATCGTGTTTAGTAGCATGCAAATGGCAACGCCGTGTTCCAGTTGGATCACTTATGAGGTGTCGCTCGTTAAGATCAATCGCGCTTCGTACTAGCATTGATCCAAGATCGGTCTTACTCTAAAAACATCGAAAGGGAGAGCAGGGAGCACACTCACACCTGACCCCAATGAAACTCGCCAATTGCCAATTTGACTTTGCACACGAGGTGCGTCGCGAAGCGATATCTTCACCGCTTCGTGGGTTTCTTTGATTATTACGATAAAGTTCTGCTATGACATGGTCATCGACAACAGTTCGCTACGAAGCTGCCCACTCGAGGCTGGCGAAAGCGGCTTTCAACGGACGGGTAATAGTAAATTAATCACTACGTATGAAAGCGAATGAGTCTCGCGATCGAAATATCGGGATAATTCTTGTGCAATGCCAATTCCTCCGCAACGCCGAACTTTGATTTTGTCATCCCTTTTCGTAGGGGTCGGGTAAAAACAGCGAAGAAAAAAAAAGAAAGTTCATTCAATTACGAGGCTCATCTACACACTTTTGATATCGCATAATGTAACATAGATAGGTACATAGAATATGAAAAAAAGAAGAAAAAGGAGAGAAAGAAATAGAGAGAGCGAAAAATAGATCATAACAAAAAATAAGGACTATTTATCGTATGTATATATATATATATATATATATATATATGCAAATAGCTATAGTACCGCTGGATATTCACACGTATGTCATATATAGATACATATACGGCAACATAATATTAATCAAGTATATAAATAACTCAACCGCTCAACTAGGAGAAAATAGGGTTTCTAGACGTATGTTTCGTATCGCAACACACTTAAAAAGCAACTACGCCACGGACCACCAATATGCATCGATGCAAGAACCATCCATGTAAATGTAATTCGCAATTTACACAATGTCGTGTTTGTTGTATGTATATATGTATGTGTTTCAGGATACTGTCATCTACCGGATTTTTCAATAAAAATATCTATCGAGAGGCTTTACTGAGGGACCAAAGAGAAACAGCATAAATTTAAGAGTATGTATGATGTGTATACATGTATGTATGTAGCGTGCTTGCGTGCGTGCTGCATCGCTATATCGATATATACATAATCGAGCGTTCACGTTAAAGGCTTAGTGTAAATGTCGATGCTGCCTTGCCTTCTGTGGGTAGCGTAGTTCCCTGAGACATGACCCATGCCATCACAGGACGACGTGGGACACTGTATCAGCTCCTTGCCATCGCGACCACGAGGGGCGGGCCGAGGTGCGAAATTCAACGAGTACCTCCTCACACTCATACTGCACCGAATAATATTAACCGTCAAATCGAGAGACCCTAGCTAAATTGATTATGGCATTATCAATAGCTCTCTAATTGTCGCTATTCGAGTTTGGGGAGCCAAACGGTACTTCCGCCTAAATTATTCGCCTTCTTTTTCCGAATGCTGTCAATTGCCAAGTGCAGCGACTAGAGTTACATAGCTTTGTTTGCAAAAAAAAAATATTCAAGCAGATTGTCTAACGTAATTTAATACTCCCTGCAGCCAACGTAAGCGACAATCATAAGTCACCTTCCCAGATGCGAATGCGAGTGTATACAGTTTATAGTTATAGGGCGGCGCGCAAAGTTATATTGCGTTTCGTAACTTTTCTCTGAAGCGCGAGTGGAAGAGCAATGTGCGACGTGATAGCATGATATGAAAAAACGTCGAAAAGCGGGAAAAAGGGCTGGTAAAAGGCGAAGGAGGAGGCAGAGAAGCGAAGGAACATATGCGCCGGTCGGAGAATCAGAGGGTGAGCGTCTCGCTCTTGCTTCCGATCTCATCGCAGCTTCGTAGATAGGCACGCCGTCGTCAGCAATGAGAAAGCTTCGAAAACCTTGATGGCCCTTGAGTGGCCGCGATATTGCTGGGCAACCGACGGATGCCGACTTGAGTGCAATTCAAGACCAGTACGCCATCGGACTATCTATCTACCTTCGCGTTTTTACAGTTTCTGTTGGCCCGCTAACTTTGTCCTGGACGTTGATAGTATCAAATTATGTGACATGTGTAAAAACTTTTTCTTTACATAAACGTATTATTTTAATTTTAAAATAATTTCTGTATATTCACAAAATATCACTTTTTATATAATTATTTTCATAAATTTAAAATGATATGGCACACAATCTCCGGCAAGTGAATACAAATAATTATGATAAAACGAATCTTTCGTAAATTATAATTATTTTTAATTTTTGATGGATAGATTTTTGAAAATTTTCAAATTTAAACGAGAATTTAAAAAATTTTATTTTAGTAAAAAATTGAGACTTTTGCCTCACAATTCGCGAAATATCTTATGTATTTGTTATTTTCATAGGTTTAGTTTGATCCGAATTAAGACGTACCAATAAAAATGTTTCCAAGAGAAGACTCATAATATCGTTAGAACATGAGTTATAGAAGCAAGGTAAGGTAGTTATATTGCTTGTTGCTATTAATAAAGTTGAAGTTCGGATATAGATTGGTTTTACGGAGGTTTCTGGTCGTACGTGTTCCATGTTATAGCGATTCAATAAAAAGACAACTAATGAGAAGGAAGAGAAAGCTGGAAAGATTAATATCGTGAGGAAATCATTGAACATAATTTTTATTTCGATTTCTCAAAAAGTTTGTGTAATAAAAAGTATATAATTTATTAAATGTCTTCATTATTATAATTAATAAAATATTTAATAAATATTACAAAGAGTTCAATGTAATGAAACAGATTAAGAAAATAAAATTTATTTTTATTATTAAATGTTTTTAATTTTTAAAAAAAATTTTTAAATATAAGATATATTCTGTTGACAATTAAAAATTTATAATTTCTTTCTCTTTGGTATTCAAATGTTGTTATTTTAAACCTTTTTGCGTTAGGTAAGGCAAGAAAGTATTGTATATTATTAATATTGTTATTGCAAACTTCCATTCGAATGAGTATTTCGCACTCTCGTCCATTGTGAAGACGTTTGTGAGATTCGTGGAACGCGGCGCAACTCGAATTTTGGACCGTGGTAAAATTAGAAAAGGGACGAAAAGCAAGTTCGCCTCGAGGTAGCCGAGGAGGTGTGCTCCGGATTTCTAACCCACGGCGGGAGGGACGACGCCGAGTCTCGGCCCATAATCCAGTGCGGTGGCAACTGATTATACCCCACCTCCCCATTTTAACCTTATCCTGCCTCGCCTCCGCACCCTTTCAACCCCTTTCCCCCGCACGCGCGCCTTCCACTCGAGCCTCATCCTCATTCTCTTCTTATACGCCCAACCGCGCCTTCTCCATACCGCCGAGCTTCACGTCAATTAGAATAAGGTTGGCACTTTCGGTACGAAGAGTAATTACTTTAATTAACAAAATGGAGGTGGGTATGCGCGAGTTTTGCCCCCTTTTCCTCTCGCCCTCCGTCGCTGATGTTAGCCGCCGCGCCGCCGCTACCGCCACCACCATCACCACCACCATCGTCTCCACGTCTTTTCAAGCTTCGGCCACGAATCTATCGCGTGAAGGATTCGTGCGATCCTTTCCGCAAGGCAAGTAAGTACCAAGGCGAAAACTTGCGATGCTCGCCTGTACGACGTATGGACGTATTCTCTAATAATGCTACCCTCGCGCTAAATAATAATTTGGATTCTCATCGCGTATCTAGCATCACAAATAACTTTAAGTTTCATTAAAATAATATATTGAATACATCCAGTAGAGAAATAAATTTCTTAGGGAGATGTATGAGGTGCCAAATACGCAGTGAGAATAGCGGCCGATCTTATAACAGATTTAACGCAAAATATTTTTTATCGAAACCTATCGAGTGAGTATTGAAGTATTTTCAACTAAAATTTTATTTTTATCTTATTCTCTCGAACATTTAGTTTAAAATAATGATTCCTACTTCACCGACGAACACAGACTCATATTTATAATACAAAAATGAAAGTTTGCCATGAGTCGGATTATTGCTCAATCGCGATACTCAAAAGAGATATCCTACCTGTCGTCCTTGCCAGATGGTTTATCGAGGGGTCCAACCGTGTGCTGCGGGGGTGGCATGCTGTAGCATGGTGCCGGGCTGTAACCCGCCGGAATCTGATAACCGGAAGTCACTGGGCCACCAGGGTAAGTTCCACCGCAATTGTAACCTGCAGTTGGATAAGGGGTGTACGTGTTCCCGGGATATTCGGGTTGGACGCCGGTCATTCCGTATCCTGGGTGAGGACTCATGGGTCCGTAACCTGACATACGAAAGATTGTATAAATAAAGAAATTAACAATCATATCAACGGTTCCCTAAAAGTAAAAATATACATTGCGAAACGGAAAGCATCTTACTCGCAAAATGCGTTATTGTATTTAATACAAAAATCTTAATATCACGCTTTTCACTTTCTTCGATATTGAATACTTTGATAATTAGATAAATTAAGTTAAATTTATAATGAAATATTGACAACTTGAAATTGAGGGAAAAGATTTCGTTGTCTTCTTTCATTCCAACTTCTGTTCCCGACGTTTACTTTGTTAGAAAATCCGTTGTTAAAAAATAATTCTCTAAAGATGTGAATAACTCACAAATTGGTAAAATATTGATACCAAGCGAATTAGTATCTTTAAGTCGACTTTTATAATACTAGGAAAAGCGTAGTATTTCTAGGACATTCTGCCTAAATATGTGCCGTGTAATCGCGCTCGAACGGGAGACGCGAAATAGCGCGAACACAGGCGCACTACAGGAGCAGCCCGCTGCTTGATTAACTGTTGTAAAATCTACACGTTTATTTACTGGCAAGAATTCATTTTGTCGAGAGAGCACGCAATGCAAATAGCCGACGGACGGAAGGCCGACTGTGCGCGAGCGCGCGCGACGTCGCGTGAACACGGCCGTGCCCTGTGTGTGTCGAGGCCGGGGAACACGGCGCTGTGTGTGCTCGAATGTTTCAATTTCAATAACTACTCCCCAGCGTCAGAGTCCGCACAATATCGGCCGCGCCGGACTTTTGCCGACGTTACGTGTACGCGAAATATTGATAATTAACAATGGCCGTGTACCGTCACAGGGGGGTGGTTCGACGGGAAGGGTGCGCACGGTGCACATTCAGGCCGAAGGACGGAGGGAAAGAGAAAGAGAGAGAAAGAGAGGGATGGAAACGGAGAAAACGATGGGGAACGATCAGCGAGAGAAAGAGAGAGAGAGAGAAACGAAGGGATGAGAAGGGGGAGAATCGGCCGCGGGTTTGGAATGCCAAGGTACAGAGAGACCGAGGAAAATGAGAGTTCGGCCATAGGTGCCTATTATGGCAGTCATGTACTGTTCTGGTGAATTTTTATTCGACGGTTGTAACCGCGTATCGTCCCCCATCCTCATCTACATCCCTCGCCACCCTTGCCGACCCCCGGGGGCGTCGGGCTCTTTGTTCTCCTCCGAATCCCTCGTCCACGCGCCTCCTCCGCGTCGCCCCCGCTATCACCTGACGTTACACGACGCCTGTATAAGGACACATTAACGCTTCGCGTGTATCTCTTGCCGCGCATATATGTATATGCCAGGTAAAATTTATAGTGCTAAAGACACCCTGTGTCACTCCCTTTTCCATGTTTGTTTTTCCGCTCTGTCTCATCTTCATCTGACATTATCGTGCAGATACGATCCGTCGCTAAATTTTCACAGCGAATTACGATTCGACGTTATTGCATGAGTAAATGACATTGTTTAATAATTTGAGACTACTATTACTAATTATTACAAGTATTCTAATGCTCCTTGGTATTGAAAATGTTATGCAGTGAGAAGCTTTCAATAGTCAAATAGTACTGCTTTGTAAAAACGGCGTAATACGTTTAGCTGTTATAGCAGAAAATATCGTTTACGGATATTTGCAAGTTAATAAATTTTATAGCTTTAATAAACCGTAATTTTATAAGAAATATAACTTCTTATAATCATATTATTAAATATGACAAAAAGAAAGTCGTAAAGTAATCTTTGGATCATAGATTATCCGCGAACTTACACGATAAACGATGATAACTCACCGGTAGGGTCTCGGTAGGCGTCCATGTAGTGGGAACCCCCGCTGTCGGGTGTGCTCTCGCGACTATACGCCGTGACGTGCACTCCAGGCGGCGGAAACCCGGGTACAGGCCTGATTCCTGGACCCCCGCTGAAATTGACCGGCTCGTTCGCCGTTGAGAAATCAACGGGCTCGGTCTGCTCTTCGATCGGTCGTGGGGCTGGAAAACCTGGACCCACGGGAACTGCGACGGCTTCCCCGTGGGCAGTAGAATACTGTGGACTGGGTGCACCGCTGCAGTAAAAATAAATATGTATGTGTTTCGTCTATCTGTAGTCGTCAATCTGAGTATTATAAATGTTTCTTATGTTCTATACTTAGGAGCAATATATTGATTCTAGGTTTTTCGTTAAAATAATCTTCCAATTGTTTAGCAAATTTGAAAACAATTTTTTTTTGTAAAGTTGAATTTCAGTCAGGTTTCACAGTCTTATTCTCATTATCTATTATAAATATGAAAATTAACAGGTTGATCTAACCTGTGGAGTCTATTGACGCTAAGATCGAGAGTCTGGCCTTGAGGACTAGGAACTTGAGGACTAGCCGTCAAGTGAGGACTTGCTGCAGCCTGAGGACTACTTCCCACCGTTTGTCCTCCTCCATATTGTGGACTGAGGCTGTTGGAACCGTAGGGTGGTGCCTGTAGAGTCGTGTTATTGATAAGCGTGAAGATGTCATAATATTTTCTTCGTACACAACATATTATTTCTAACTTACTTGCGGACTGGTGGACGTAACACTGGAGGTAGACAAATCCATCACTGATCCCCCGGGCGAGGTAGGCGGTCCACCGGGCTTCTGCATCTGCTGCATTTGCGCGACCGTAACGCATTTCACTGCAACATTCACGAAGATGTGACGTTTAGTTAGAAATGAGTCTCGAATACACACGCAGAGACGATCTCGCATAAATTACCATCTTCAGTCTTTATCATCCCGGCTGCCGTAGCGGCGGCCATCGCCATCTGATGCTGTTGCGCGGCCGCCGCAGCTTCTTGATGATAAACTCGTTCTTGCTCTTCTGGCGTCATGCCGGTTTGTCCCAGGTAATACATGTTCGCCCTCGAATGAAGCTGCTGCTGCTGCTGCTGTTGCTGCTGCTGCTGCTGCTGCTGTTGCTGCTGTTGCTGCTGCTGCTGCTGCGACGGGATAGGCGCGCAAGACTGTGTATCGTATCTTTCGTACGTCGTGGTACCAGGGTCGTAGGGTCGATGATTGGCTGCGCTCACTATCGCGTTCTCGTAACCTCTGCCAGCCGTTATATCGTTGGAATACGTTACCACTGGTCGCGTGATATTGCTAGCACCAGGATGCATGTACGCTCTTGCGTGTTCGGCCGATCTGTGATGATAGAGCTCCTCCGTAGTGGTTGCGGCGGCTGCCGCGGCCGCAGCCGCAGCCATCATAGCGGTGGGTTCATAAGGAGACCTTTGGGACATTTGATGGCTCATTCTGGTGTCTTCCACCATCGGCATCGGATAGGCGACCGGCTGCATCGGGAGCACGTGATGCGTCGGATGCTGGCCGGGGTGATGGATCGTCGCTCCTATGGATGGCCGCGAGCCCATCGCGTCCATGGATGACATGGACGAGGAGTTCGAATCTTGGCTCATGTAAGAATCGTACGTTTGTCGTACCGCGGGAGGCGGCGGTGGCGGAGGCGAGTTCACTCTGCAGGACGTGGCATCCTCCGTCTTGGGAACCAACAAGTCGCCCGCGTTTTGATTCCTCATGGATAATGTGTTGCAGCAACTGCTGCTGAGAGTCATATTCTCCGTCTTGGGCACCTTCGCGGGACGCGACACGCTGTTGTCCTCCGGCGTTTTCGGAGGCTTCACGTTAATCCCGGCGTTCTTCGTCGTCGTCGTATAATAGTCGTAGGTCAGGCTATTTAGTACGGGTTTCGTGTCTTGCGTTGCGGAACCGTACTGCGTATAACTCTTCGTGTCCATTGATGGGGGCAACAGATTCGTGCTGATGTACTCTGGTGGTATTCCTGGCACTATTGCGGGAGATTGCGTATTTAGTAAATTTTGCACAAAGATATAGCGAGTTGCAAGAGATGAAAATTTTGTGACATTAAACATATCATTGTAATGGGAAATGTTTGTAAATTTTTTATTACTTTTTACTACTAACAAGCATTGTAACGCTCTCTAATAGCATTATAAAATTATCTTATCAAATAGCATGCAGTTATTAAGTTGTTATTAAGTATTTACATGCCCTAGTTTGAGAAAATAATAACTAAATGAATTTTCTGAATTACAATCTTTAAATACTACCTAAATAGTATTAATTTTTTTTATCTACAATATGTATTTGCACAATATTTGTAAAAAATTTTAATAGCCGAGTTTATATTACATAGAAATTATATGAAACATGAAACCTAGTTTCCCTAAAGCGAGAAATCATTATATCTTTAACTGGATCATTGATACTGCGTCAGAATTACTTGACAGTGAGTTAAATCAGAATCTGTGTAAAAATTTAAATACTAATCTAATCCGAGAGAATAACAAATATAAAATTATTTCAGAACTATCAGCGGAATTTTGCAATCAATTGCGTATGTGCAATATACATATAATAATTCCAATATTGGCTGGATTTTTTATGCCTAATATTTTTTGTGTGAATTTACGCATGTATGTGTTACAATTAAAATCTGATTTTACTAGGAAGAAGTTTTAACAAAGTGCTATCGTTAATATTAGTTTAAACTAGGTAAAACTAATATTTATTGTCTGCTATTGAAGGTATCTAATAAAAAACTGATAGAATCAATCCATTTAAAATACTTACAGCTTTTACTAGGTAAAACTAATTTTTACCAAAAGTCAGTGAAAACTCGTCGAACTAATTCATACTATCTACATAATTTGAATCGTGTGAAATAAAAAATAAATAATTGCATTAGATTTGCTAATAATAAAATTTTTTTGTATAAAATAATGTTTTAAATGATACTTTTGGAATTTTTTTTTACCGAATGTCCCAGTGTCGCAATTTTACCGCAATGAGAGCAATCAAGACACGCGCGAGCGCAACGGAGAGAAACGCGAGATACATATTTTACATACAAGATTTACAAGCCTCTTATTTTATTCCCATCATTTAAGCATTAATGTCGCGTGGAACGGCAACGGGATTTTCATGTCCAATGTATCGCGGACACACACGACGTCCTGCGTACCGCCTTACCTTGAGCCTTTTGTCGTGCCTCGCGTGCGGCCTGCTTATTGGCCGCGGCGATGGGACATCCGGACAGGCTCCTATGTGTGTTCCGATTAGAGCTGACATGACCGCGGCCGTTGCAACCAGGCGTCGGGCATTTCAATATGGTCTCATGCATCGCCAGAACTGCGAGAACCCAGAGACACGTGGCGTGGTTACAGACACACGTTCTTGGCACGTACGTACACACAATTAGAGAGAGCGAGAGAGAGAGAGAGAGAGACGCGGCGCACACGCACGCGGCAGGTGTGGTGAAGTGTCGTTAAGGCGATCTGTCTTTATGCATTGAGTATAATTATCCGCATTGGACACCGCGCGTTCCCGAGAAGCAACGCGAATGGGAGAGACAAAATCCAGATCTGGATGCGAGAGGGATGTCGTTCCTCGGCTCACGAAACGGACTCGAATGGAAGAAAGAAGAAGAAATCCGCACGTTCGGTACACCGTTGTAAGAGGAAAGAAAACGAAAAACGGTCAGAGTATGAAATAAAACGGCGTCACATCACGTGTGGAACGCAAATTAATGTGTAACAGTACAATCAAGTATACCGAGCGGGTAGAGAGAAACACAAGTAAAGACAATCAATTAATCGATAGAAAATTATAACACAACAACTTGCAATCTGTGTGAGGTAGTGTGCTACGTCGATGAGAACGACGTTTGCCCGTCGTATGCGAGCGAGCGAGCGAGCGAGCGAGCGAAAGCAAACGCTCGAGCTTGAGATACCTTGGAAGATCCTGCGTTCTCGGGGAAGGGATCGTAGGGGCGAGTTCATCAAAAATAGAAATAAAAATGACGAGATTGTGTATGCACTGCATTTGCGCTGCTGCATGCAGTCGGCGCGCGTCCTGTGCGCAGCGGCTCGACTTGTCGTCATTAAGGGAAAAGGGGGAGCGGAATCCGTCGTTGCGGAAACTATCGTACATCGATGAGAAGCTGGATCATCCGTATAATTCTTTGCGTAATTATACTCAATCGCACAAGTGTCCTCCGTGTGTGAAGTGTCCGGCGTGTGCGCATACGCCGAGCCCGTCGCGCCGCCCGTGTCTCGAGTTCTCCAGAGGGTTCATAGGCACGACCAGTATCAACCAAGTTCGAGAGTGTGGTGATATAATTTTCTACTATATAATGAACTACAAACAGAACAGTAAATCAAGAACGGAAAGGAACGCAATAAATAAAGCTCTCTACCCCGCAAACGAAAAGCGCAAAGAATACAACAGACAGATAAATACACGCACACGCACACACGCTAACACACGCATATACGCGACGCGTGCACCGCGCTCATCGCTGAAAAATATCCATTTTCTCTTTCTAATTCGACTTCGTGTATCGAAGATACATTTTTTGTTGCGTTTAATGAGGCGAGGAAGCCGCGGAGAACAATGGCCTTTTGTGGATGACGAGGCTGATCGAAAATAGTTTCGGAGAAAAAACGAATCAAATTAGAGACAGAATCGATTGCAAACCCTCCCAAAAGCAAACATTATTTGAAAAATATGATATTATACATTTGGAAGATGTGAATATTTATTGGAATATAATTACATACGAAAATTTCCGAGCGAATTTAGAAATGACGTTATTTATTTACAGTGATAATTGACCAATTGTAAAATTTCTCTTATTGTTAGATAATCCACAACAATGATTCATTCTTACTTCCTCGCTTCATTAAGAGAAAAAGACACTCTCGCAAAAAGAAGATGCACTATATAGCTACAATAAGAAGTAATTAATGGAAGAGTACTTACTCTCTGGCGTTAACTTATCCTTCTGTGGACATCCAGAAAGACTGTAAGCACAGAAACTGTTTAATAACGTTTAAGATCAACAAGATTTAAGAGGTTTTAGACATTCGGCTTCTCTCTTAAAAATTCTATCCGTAACACGCGTGTTAAAATCGAAAAAAAATTTCTTTTATTTTTTATTTCTCTTTTTTCTAAATGTTTGACATGCATTTACTGTTTCAGCAGTACACAGGATCCGATATGCAGATCGTGGATTGGCTTATTGATGTCTGTTTCTGTATAACGCCCCGCTCGATTCTCCACGTAAAACCGCGTAGGTGTGTAATCGGCCGTGGTTGAGTGCGGAGCGCAGGTTAATTATCGATAATTGCTTACCTGCGGTGGTGAGAGTAGAGTCCGGTCACGTGACCCTGCCCCGTGCAGCCTGGGGTCGGGCACTTGTTGCCCTCTGTAACAAATCAAACCGCCACGCACAGCCAGATGTTAGTCTATTAAGTGTCGTTTCAGATATTCATGAGATACGACGTATACTAGTTTTTAGTCGAGCTTAGCGCTTAAGCTTATACGATAGCTTTACGTGAGCTTTACGCTCCACTCCTAGTACACATCTAGATTTAATTAAACTTTTAACATATAAATGTGCGAGATGCCTTACTTAGATATTATCCTCTTAAAAGAAATAAAAATTGTAGAATTTATTTATCATCTTACTATAATCATAAGATCTCTAAACAATATATTCTATAGTTTCATAGAAAGTTTCATAGAAAGTAAAGAATAAAATTTCATTCGGATAGTACAAGCTGTCACTGCAACGCGTTATTTCTGCATCGAAATTGATGATCCCGACACAAGCGGACTGTAATTCTGAATAAATTGGATATTTACACTGTCGACTAGTGTTGTTCCGCGACCGGAATACGGCGTTGGCTTAATACGTATTAATGCATTGTTATTGCATTTGGTTTCATAATCTTGTACTTGCGGCCAATTGACGTGAAAATATCACACGCAATCCTCCCGTCGCTCGAATGCGCCTACGAATCCAATACTTTAAACGGAGACACCGCTCGCTGTACCGCAAAGACTGCGAAATCTAAATTTCGTTTTCGATAACGAGTTTTACACTGTATTTATGAAATGGTCTTTCGTATTAGTAATAAGTAGCACATACAAAGAAACGTTATTTTGCAAATTGAAATAATTAACAGTATAGACTAAAAGGATATTAATTAACTATTCCATCATAATCTGGAAATGTGATAAAAATATGTGTGGACATTGGAAAGTATATGAAAAATAATATGGTATTTCGGTATGCTCGCACGCGGTGCTGCCAACGACGTGAGCAGTTGAATGGAAATTAACTATTGAATGGCTGACAGCCGACGTGTCCGACATCGTCGCGTAGTTTCATTCTGCACATCGAACCAGAATATAGCTTACTCCCCGTTTGCCAATATATCACGTTATCCTTCACAGAGAACGTTGAACAGCCAAGGCGAAAGACTCTGCGAGTAAGTATGGCGAGAGACATGTCCATTTTATGTCAAAAAAACTTATTTATAAAATTTTCGTCTCTTATTTGAAATTATTAGTATTAAAGACAAAGTAGAAAAAAATAATATTGATAATAAATAATTTTTATCATTTTATGAAATAATTCATGCATGTAAAAAAAAGTCGCCTCGCCAAAATTTAACGTGTATAATATAAAGAAACTCATAATTAATAGGCCTAAGAATTTTAAAAACTTTGGCATTTTTATTTTAATGATATTTAAATTTTTTTACAATTACTAATAAAATAAACGTATAAAGCAGAAACAATAAATTCATGTTTTAAATATATTATATATTCAAAACAGAAATGTTGCTTGTATAAGATTTTTTTATATTTCGCAATAACAATTTGTAATAAATATATCTCTCTGTCTATAACTGTCTTTAGAGATATATTTCGAAAAGGGATTCCAAAAAAATTTTGTACGGTTTCCTCGGGCGTGTCTGCTATTTAGTAGCATTTTTCAGGATGAGTTTCCTCAATCCTGTGGCGAGAGGCCCCAAGTGAAAGTTGAAAGGACGGTCCAGAAGGGTGGAAATGGCCTCGCGTGTGGTCAGCCTGGATCTCATCGCACGAGTTACGTATTTGTGAATAGCCTCTGGGATTTCTCTGTCCCGTGACTAAGCCTTCGGGATTAGCACGGGGTATGTGGCCGGCCTACAACTGTCCGCGAAACAAAGAACAGATAGATACCTCATTCCCGCGTGACAGAACGAAACTTGCAGCAATCGGGGAAAAGTTTCGTTCCACGTGATACTTCGTTCCTCCTATCTATGCATTATTTTCCATATCATTCGTCAATATTATTTGGCCGAGTGAGAAAAGCTTCACTCTCAATAGTGTTCGTAGATTTTTGCTTGCAAATTGGGAATATCTCCATTTACGAGTAAATTGTCGCAGACACGCACAGCACGATACCTTTCGTCGGGACTTGTCTAAAGATATACAATCCTTACCATTACAGATCTGCATTAACTGATAATTCGTCGGTAATTTCTAAATTTTTTCGAAACTTTTTCAAGTCCTTTCTGTTCTTGCGACACGAAAGTAAGGCCGGTGCCAGACGAGCATGCCCAAACGACCAATTGTACCATCTGTCGTGCACTAGTTCTAACTTAATGGTGGGTATAGTGCACGTCACG
Organism: Tetramorium bicarinatum; assembly: GCA_928718305.1. Classification (NCBI taxonomy): domain Eukaryota; kingdom Metazoa; phylum Arthropoda; class Insecta; order Hymenoptera; family Formicidae; genus Tetramorium; species Tetramorium bicarinatum. Next base: position 15,203,929 of record OV788320.1, read on the forward strand.
TATGATCGCGTTCGTATTCCCGGGGCGACCTCGCGTGACCAGACAATTACGGGTTTCTAGTGCACTGCAGGTAGCCGAGAAGTACCAATCGGTTAATATGAGACCCTTCGGCAAGGTTCTCTTTATTTCAATCGTGAACGATAAATGTAACTAAAGGTTCCTACCCAATCCTTAGACAGCATGATCGGCTGAAAGCTATATTAGGTACTACTCTCTTCCATTCACATGCTATAGCTCTAAGCTTCCATAAGAGACATTCATTTAATAACAATTTGCTCATAATCATTAGACGTATCGTTTTTACAAGACACTTTATACCAAGTATTTTTAATTTTTTTTATAAATATGCTTCATTAAACCGCTGCAAAAACTAATACTAATTGTATAATGTAATAATAACACAGTGCGATACAGCAAAAAGAAATAAATGTTCAATTTATGAAATGAATATAAATATAAATTTTCAGACTTTAACTTGAATTTTTCTACCGATTCGTAAAGTCGAAAGCAATGATCGCGTCTTATGTGAGATCATTTGTGTGCTGGACGTTATCGCAGTGGCCGCGACGGAATATAGGTAGGTTTATCATCCGTGTTAGAGGGTTTGGGAAGGGACTTCGGCGGAGTCTTAAGGGGAGGCCAGCTTTAGGTTAGTTGACGGGGGTTCTCTTGAAGTGAGCGCACTTTTATAAACTTTGTCGTGTACTAATCCTCCGCCCGGGCCTGATCCCTTAGCCAACTACGTCTCGGGGCTCGCCAATCGAGTGCCGTGACGCCGAGAAACTTCATCAGGTCGTCATTTCGCGTTTCAGGAGAGCGAGAACCCGACGGGGAGGGTGGATAGAGAGAGAGAGAGAGAGAGAAAAGTCGATCCCTACTTAGGTGTTCGCCTTTTTCTTAAGGCAAGCGGCACATCCGCCCACCTCCCCATAAATTGGATTACGATACGTGACGTCATTAGCGGCATGCTTTATTTGCGGACCACGACGCTCCCCGAGTTCCAAAGTTGAACGACGGCACACGCCGTCGGGATTGTTCGAAACCCTGCGTAATTCCTCGAGAAGAAACTCCGTGGATTAATTTTGTTTCGAAATCAGAGTTTGCCAGAGATTAAAGTTAAAGAATGCTCGATTGTCTTTCGAGTAAAAAATGGACCCAAATTGTGAAATATATTAAAAGCGCAGAGGGCATCAAACTAACGCGCGTTTTACGAATCTTATTAAATTCGCCATAGAGGAAATCGATGTTATTTTTATTTCAAGGAAGGATCGCTGAAGTTTCCTGGTTTTTAATTAGTGCAGGGTAAAAAAAGGTTTACCGGATAACTGAGGGCGAGAGCGGTTGCCCTGGTAGGATTAATAAATTAGCCATAAGGTTTTAAACCGGCCACGTCGGTGGCTAAACTCGGGGGTTGAAAGGAAAAAGTGAGAAGGAGAGAGAAAAAAAAAACGAGCGAAGGGGCAGATAATGGTTCCGGTCAACAAAATGAATACCGGCACGCGCTGTTCTTTCCGGATGTCTGAATAGACTTGTAACGAGTCGGTCAGACCTGCGTTCCTACCTTTCTCCTCTTCTCTCATTCTTTCTCACCATCTCCTCTCTCTTTGTTCCCTCCCTTAGATCTTATCATCCTCTTCCCTCTATCGCAAATCTCTCTCTCTCTCTCCTTCTCTCTCTATGTTTCTTTTTCCCAGCAACGGTGCTGTAATGGAGCAACGAGAATCGGAGGGAAGAGAGAAAAGAGCGAGATTACAAGGGGTGAGAACGAGGACGAGCGCCGGTCACCGAGGGTGAGCCCGTGGTCGTGTTGTAATTGTGTTATTTTGTAGCCATTTCACGTGAGGGTCCGCGGAAGGGGTAGACGTGTATATAAACACCGGGATTGTTTTATTCGTCCAGCTTGCGCGACACGCGCCGAGACTTTCGTTCGGCGCCGCGAAAAATCATCGCCGTCGTCAAGATAACCGGAGAGAATTGAGCGCCCGCCGGTCGCTAATTATTAATTCGCCGTCAAAAGTCGTTAATCAGCGCAATTGAGTATTCACGTGTAATGGATGAATATTCACACGAGCCAATTAACCCCAGAACGGAAAATGCACGTTGATAATAATGCTTATATTTCATACTCTAAATTATAAATTGGATTTATTTGCGCGTTATTTATTTGAAATTTTCGTATTTTCTCAGTACTCTATTTTCATCGACGATCAATTATTACTTCGTCAAGTAAAGGAAGATGCGAATGAATATAATTAACGTAATTAAGATTTATTTTACAGCGTTCACGATATACAAACAGCCTTAACAGTGCCCGATGCACCTGCATTAATTTTCAATATTTAAAAGTATATCTGTTCGTTGACATAGTTAATTGCATGGTACAACTTTTTCATGTTCTCAAAGAACGAAAAGAATCGGTGAGTCGCGTGTATGTCATGCGGTATCCTTGTGAATCTAGGTGCACCGGATATCTTTAGCGCACGCGACTGAATGATGTGCTGTCTCTTGCTCCTACAACATTATCTTAACATGACATTAAGTTCTTGCCAGAACAGGCATAATGTGTTTTGAAATAAACTTCGATTAATGGCAAGAACAAATATTTATTTCACAGCGCACAATGCGAGCGTAGCGACGAGTCCGGTGCACAATATGTAAATTCCCAATCACGCGAGATTGCAAGTGATTTTATACAGGAATCTCTAGTAGAACCGATATAAAAGTACACGATTGTACGAGGTACCCGATGCGTATAATAGCCCTCCGACACTTCCCCGCGCTAAATCGGATGCCGGACACGCTGGATAAGGAAAAGATCGGAGGTTCTAAAAAAAGAGAACAGCGCGAGGAACAATCACAAAGTAGATATTTACACACGGAGGCGCGCGGCGCCCTTAAAGGGAGGGTAGAGCCCTCGCGCGCGAGTAAAGGTCCTTTTTATGCGTGCGGTCGCAAAGGCAGCGTAAAATTGAGTTACAGGGCAGTTTATTTTTTTATTAGCCGACTCGACCCCGTCGCGCGCGCACGGCCGATCTTTCTCGACGCGGAAAGGGTGGTTTTTGCGGCCGACGGATTTCCCGATAGCGGTTTTATGGCGTGTCAACACGCCCTTATACACGCCTGCATGTGAGCGTGCGGCAAATAAAAAAAAAACAGCGCACGCGATCGTCACGCTAAATCGAAGAGATCAAGAGCAACTCTCGGCAGAGAGAAAGAGGGAAACGCAGATTGAAAAGGAAAGAGAAAAGGAGAGAAAGAGAGATAGATTTTTTGATTAAAAACCCCAACTTGTGACCGACTCCGATATGGCCGTATCGCCGTCACGCTGATAAGTGCGCGCTTAATCGAACCCATTTATCATGCTGTATAGTTTTATCTGAGATTTCGCAACGAGCAAACTATTTTAGTTACTTAATGCCTACATAAGCGGTCGAAATTTTGAACATTACTTGCATTTTCTATTTTTATTTCAATTATCGCGATTACTTATACAATTAATTCTTCGTGCGTTTGTCGCGCGACAGAAATCAAACATGAGAGATTGAATTCTTGAAAGCGATCATCTTCGCAGCCACCGGCCGGAGAAAACGTTAAGGGGATAATGAGGACAGGCAGCCAGGCACAGGGTGGTAATAAGGTGGCTTGAAGCGGCTGGGATGCTAGTCACGTTTCCAGCTGCTGACAGCTGCGGCTTATACGTATGACGTGGTATCAACCCCAAATTTCCCCGACTAGACACGTCGTGTCTTCGCTGCCCTAAGACCCTGGAATGCACTCGAACCTCCACCTGTCACACCATGGCGAATCTACAGTGTGTAACGCGCGAGGTTTGACTCTTTCAATCTTCTCACAAGAAAGATCGCAGTTTACCTTTCTTTCGTGCGTTATACTTGTCGCGTCTAATCAAATCGATATCATGGACTGTTTACTGACGATTGAAGGTATTTTAAGTACGGCTAAAGCGCTGCTACTCTACAAAGTGTATTTTCTAGTATCGTTTATTTAGAATATAGTTTTTATAGTTTCTCAAATCTAAAATGTTTTGGATAATAAAAACCAAGTAGTACAGTATCAAGAGAAGAAGTATGGAATGTGTGGTTGTATCACAGAACAGAACAGAGAAAATAATTTTGCTCGAAGAGACCTTGATTTCAGCATTTGAGTCATCACCCCTCGCTTCGTAATTATTGATTTTCTGTGCTACCCTAACTCCCCTAACTTCATAGAGAGCAAGGCAGAGAAAGCGAGAGAGAAAGACAGAGAGAAAGAGAGAGGGAGAGGAACAGCGAAACCAAGAGAGTCGAAAATGCCTTTTGTCCCCTCTCGTAACGTATACACACGAGCGGTAACCCTACCACGATGTACGAATTTACGATTACTATCTCTGTCTATAATTTAAAGAGTCCCAATTTTTATGCACGCATTTATATTCCGAGGAAATTTAAAAAGTCCATTAATCTTTTGAAATCTTTTTAAAGTGCAGTATATTTTAATCTTAGATGAAGTTGCATTATTTATATTTATGCTCTTGTATTATTTGTACTTCTCCCCTATGTAATCTATATATTTTCATTACAAGACTGGCGTACGTCAATATATATTCAAGAAAAAATGTATTGTCGCAGCAAAACCTTTCATAGCTTAACAAACTTTAGTTAACTAGAATTAATTGTAAAATAATGAGATATCTACTGTTACAAAGAAATTATATAGCATCTTAGAAAACTAAAAACTGAATAATTATGAACAATTGCGTTGATATTAATATCAGTATCAACTTGAACACGAATATTTTTTAAAGATAGTTTTATCCAATTGAAAAAAGCAATCTCGTAATATCAGTAACAATATTAATTTGTATAGTGCATTTCTTTTTCCTTTATGTATTATTTATTTTTATTTTATAATTTCGAAACTTCTTTCTTTATTTTTCGGATTTATAAATCAGAAAAAGTGTTTGCAAATAATTCCATAATAATGGATCAACCAGAACAGTATTAAATTGATTAATATCAATTGAGATATATACCGTTTCATAACGCGAGAGACAAGAAATTCTCACCTCTGCCGAGACTGGACGGAGACATAGACATTCCCGGCCTGTTACTATCAAAGGTGCCGGGTCTCTCTGGCATTTTCATGACATTGTCCTGCTGGCCGTTCGCCGAAGGCACATCAGCAGCGACTGTCGGACTAGACGTAGTAGTGGTCGTCGACACGGTTGTAATGGTTATACTGGCGATGCTGTTTGCATTAGGATTCCCGGCAGGATTCGCAGTACTGCTGCTGTCATTAGCGCCGTTGTTCCCGTTGGTAGTTTTATTGCCGACCACCCCGTTCGCGTTCGCCGTGTTGACGTTGCCCGCACTGCCGTTGTTCGCGGCGGTGCAACTGCTCACAGCGGCAACACTCACCACCCCTTCCCTCGCGATATCCTGAATCGCACTGGCCGCTCTGGAGCCCACCCCCGCGGGCTGAAGGATCGTGTATTGTTTCGAGGAATCGGGACTCGTGACGGAAGGTGGTCCGCCGGTAGGACTCCTGCTGGGTGACACAGAATTGGTAGCTACTTCGTGGGTCGTCACATGATGACTCTCCTCCTTCGAGGACTTGAGCTGCAATAGTGACACTGTGGATGCATGCTTGTCCTCGGACGCGGGCGAGATGCCGGCTACAGGCTGCGGCGTTGGCATTGTTGGTCCGGGCGTCGGATATCCCACGAATGTGGCGGCAGCTGGATACGGACCAATCGGCGGAATCGTCGAAGAGGCTACTGCGACCGACGAGGAGCCGCGGCACGATGCTTTCGAATGATCCGTGTTAGGCGGCCTGAAGGCAGATGTTGCCGAAAACGGAGAGTTCGTTGGCGGCGATGAAGACGACGAAGTCCCCGTGGAGGCTTTCATATTGGTATCGTTATATTGTCTTTGATAATTCGCGTAAAGTGGCTGGTGCTGCTGTTGTCTACTAATATTTTGAGGCGATTGGCCATTTTTGCATGTCCGATCTCGTTCCCGGTCGTTCGCTCTCCCGTCCCGATCGCCCTCGTCCTTGTCAGCGGCCGGATCCGACATGTCAATTTCTAGTTCGTTGGACGAATCATCGACTAATTCGTTGAAATCTGGCGGATCGTATCTGGAATATTTGTCCGATTGCCTTCCCTGAGAGTCAATGTGTGCGCTTACCACGTTTCGCTCGTTTCTCTCTTTGCTTGCCAACGAACGAACGGAAATCGGTCTAATTTTTGGCGGTTCGTTCTGATTAACGTTGTTAACTTGAGACTGAATGTTTGCGCATTCGTTCTCTATTTTCAGCAGATTGTCCAAGTCCTTCTTAATTTTGGTCGGATGCTGTTGCTGCTTCGAATCTTGCTGCTTATTCTGTTGAATTTTACCCGATCGATCTTGTTGTCCGCGAAGTGTTATCACGTCCTTCAACGAACAACCGGTGTCGTTACTCGTACTCGATGACGTTGATATTGATGATGGCGACAATTTAGGATTTTCTTTCTTCTCCTCGAAGAGATTCTCAAAATTAGACTCGTATCTCTCCTCGTCCGAATTGCCTCTTTGATACAAAGATCCTCTAGGTCCCGGCCAGCTGCCCGATAGACTCTTCAACGCGGCTTCCGTTTCTCTTATGAGAGTCTCGTCGTCCTCGGGTTCTTCACTGTGTTTGCTCGATTTCCTGGCAGGACTACCCGAGCAGTTACCCGACGTAAAGGCGCGCTTCTTCTGGGGCAACGGTATGTTTTTGTTAGGATCAATGATGTCGATCGTCTTTCGCACATCGTCATCGCGAATGCTTTTCCTCCTCCGCTTCGCGGCGGCGTCGGTCATCTCCATCTCTTGCGGCGCGCTCGTCTGCAAGCCCTTCTTGCCGATCAACAATTGCTGCTGCGACTGTTGCGACGGCTGCTGCGTTTGTTTAGGATTCTGCGTGACCGACTCTGCTTCCAGCTTCCGCTTTTTGAGATGAGCCATCGCATTCTGTCCGCCCGGCACGCTGGTCAGTTCCACCCTGGAACACAAAAATTCCAGAGGATCAGCAAGTCTGCTCTGCCATGCGGGCGCAAGACACGCAAGGGTGCGTTCGGTACACGAGTGCAAAATCGTCGATTTCAAGCTTTGCCGGCGCAATCTAACGAGAAAGGTAATCCATCTCGCACAGGATCCGCACCGCTCTTTCGTTAGAAAAGGATCCCCAGCGCCTGTCACAGGTCACTTTTCCTTCACCCTTCGTCATCTACTTAACAGCGCGTTCAAAGTCTAAGGGTCTGTCTCTCAAGAGAATTCACCTGACATCCGCCAAAGATTGTCGAGTGTGTAGCCACGAGTCTGAAGAATCATTCTATGCAGCTGAGATGCGTCTGTATTTCTCCCTTTCTCTTTCTCTCCCTGTTTGTCTCCCTGATGAACGATCGCTTGGCTCTTTTCGTGTTATTTATCTTTTTTTTTAGTGGGGCACACTCTATCTTGCTCCGTTCTTGCGGCGAATTCGAGATATTTAGACAAGCACTGCGTGACACGCACGCGCGCACGCACACAGTGAAGACACGCGCGCTCGACAAACCGCCGATGTATATATATATATACATATAACTATATATACATATGTATATATATGTATACATATATATATATATATACATATATATATATATATATATATGGGTAACACAAGTCCGGCTCGTGTACGCGATGGGCCCTTTCAGACGGGGTGCTCGCGAGCTACTGTGCTATGTTTAAGTTCGGTCGGGGGTGGCGATCTTCCGTCGCCTGCGGAGGGGATGAAGACTTGCGCGGGCAGTCGACGGCTTCTGCTTCGTCGCGAAAGGTGGGGGCGGGTTCTGCGCACTGTCCACCCCCTTGAGCTCGGCTGGAGCACGATTCCCAGCCCTTCTGCACATCCCCCTTACTCACCTCGACCCCCGCCTTGGTTATTGTAGAAGGGGACACGGTTCCTGGGTGCACACCTAGGACTCTCTCTCTTTCCCAGTGTGTTGAGGTACGTGCTTCGTACACCTCTCTAGTTTATATTCACTCGCGTCTATGTACATGTATATGTACATATTATGTATATGTGTGTATATATATGTACGTATATATAGATATATGTACTCTCCCTTACTATATGTATATGTACTATCCCTCGGACTGACGCGCCACTGTATGTACGCGCTACCTGCTTCTCTTTGCCGCTTTAGGAATCCGAGTAACATTGGTCCCGGCCAGTGACCTCGCGGATCTGCTTCCTTCACAACTCGTGAGTTCTTTGCGCATCTGAATTTTCAAAGGAAAAGTGAAATCTCTGTCGGTTTGAAATAACTTTGCTCATAGCAGATTTGTAATTTTCTCTTCATAGAATTTCTGATAAACGATAATATAAGACGATACTCGGACAGACAAACTTCGAAAGTTACAAATCATTCATTACAAATTCAACGTTGTGATGAAATATAATGTACTACGTAATTTCGTATGTATAATGAATACTAACGCGCGCGCATTCAATTTTTCGGTAAATAGTATTCACATATTATGCATAAAATAATATTTATAGTTGTTTGCTTGACAGAAAGAGTTTTTAAATTATACAGCTAATAATACGATTTTTTAATATCGCTCATTTTATTATAGCCGGAAGTCTAGCCTGATTTTGATATCTAAAAAAAATTTTAACGAAATATCTTAATAATTACAAATTATTTCAAACTAACAAATTACCCATCTTTCTGATGACTTGTAAGACTTTAGGCCTTTAATTGCACAACGTTCGCCCTTTGGTACGCTCGTAAGGTTTACAGCGATAGGAGGAACCTACAACTGGAATTAGATAAACCCGAGCTCCTGGAGGTAGCGGAAGCAGAAGAAGAGCAGGATCAACGTCAGCGCTTAGCGGAGCTCCCTAGGATCCCAAGGAATGAGAGAGCTTCCCTTAAACCTTAAACCCTCCTCAGACCACGTAGCCGGGAGTTTAGAGCGACGAACTCTTGCTATGGACCGCGGATGGGAGGACGGCGGGAGTGCCCTCGTCCAAAATCGGAAGTTAAATCGCACCGGCGGCTTAAGACATTATCACTTTTCTTTGCGGACCAATGCTCTCTTGAAACTGGCCTTCGATAGTGGGACGAGTAAGATCGGGCTGGACAAGGGGAAAAGAAGGGAACGCGACGCGAGAATCCCTTCAACTTGGGGATCGATGCGTCCTGGTCCATCCACCAATTATGTGTCACCCCTTATAGCTTGCAGAGAATGAGATTAGAAAGCAGGCATAATTTTAGTACGGGTGAATACTGAACCCAGTATGATGTAGCTGACTTTAAATTCTCGCAAAGAAAACATTCCCCGATACCGTCGAAATCTCCATTGGAGATTGTTACAAGCATCTTTAATATATCTCGTGAGGTAACAAATACATTCCAATTATTGCTCATTATAATGGCAATAATTATCGAATAATATAGAATTTCCCTGCTTGGCATAAAAACATAAAAAATTTTTTTAAATTAAAACATGACGACACAAAAACTAGTCATAATCAAAATAAGTTAAGTTACATTGAAGACAAAGTTATAACAGTAAAGTATATTCTTTTGTTGTGAAAATTTGATTTTATTCATATATGTTAGAAAAGACTTATAAAAGAAGTAAGTTTTAACTAAATACAATGTCTATATACATTAATTCATACACTAGTTGTTATTCAATATCACATAATACGTGAAACATAATTTTTAATATTGAATCTTTACAATTTGTACAATTTTATATAATTGGACAAGATTTATTAGACTTGTTGAAATAAATACGAGTGGTTAAAAAAATACATGTACTCGTCAATCAATTGACAATTTTTGACCATAGTGTGGTCATAAGAAGATGGTTAAACAGAACACGACGACGCAGGCGGACGATAGTGCCTCCTTTGCAAGGATTAGGGTATTAGGCGACATCACGTCACTAAAGTCTAAAGGAAGCTCCTTAGAACTGTGCTCGGAGAGATAGCCCAAACTTGCGTTCTCTATCTTCCTGGCGGTTCTTCGGATTCTGTCTCTCGTCGTCTCTCTCTCTCTCTCTCTCTCTCTCTCTCTCTCTGACTTTTACCTTCCTTTTCTCTTTCTCGCTTTTACCGTTAATCTCTTACCCTTGTATTCATATAGATATACAAATCTCTTTCTTCTGACTTTCCTTCTTTTTTTGTCTTTGATACATTTCTTCTTTTTCTTCTTCTTTTCACTTTAACCTTGGTTTTCTGTCTTTAGTAACTTCGTCAACTCTCTGATATATTCTCCTTAAATTTCAAGTAGACAAATTATCGCAATCCTTTAGCGATTATGTTGAAGACGTAGCGAATCAGATCGGCTATTCCTCTCAAGATATTAGCCCTTGGTCAAAAAATATAATATTGTAGCGTTTGTCAATCTACTAGATTAATGGCATAATTAAAAGAATAAATTGTGACGACAAATCGTGAACCATAAGCAAGGCTTGACAAAAATGACAATCTGAACGTTCTTCTCGCAAATATATTGGTACGTAGTGAGTTCCTTTGCAATTGTGAAAATCACGCGTTAGTAACTTCACCCTGGAGTCTGTCGGGGGGTGTTCTCGAGAAAAGGCAGTCATACGTCTTTTTCTCGCCAACGTGCGAGGGTGGGCGAGATCGGCGCTAGGCGAGCGCCGGATAATTTAGGGGTCTCTCACGCGTGGATAATGGGGAACTTGGCTAATGCACCCCACTTGGCACCACGTGGATTCGCATGAATTTTGCGATTCGACCTTTGTGCCTCCCTTGTTTGCTCCCGCTAACGACTCGCGCATGAAAACGGCAATGAGTTTAATTGTTATAACAAAGGTAAACTTATCGTGATAAAATTAAAATGTTGAAATATTATACTGACAAAAATTGTTTAAGTTTAGTTAGCTGATATCCTATCGGTTTTACTTTGCTCCCGCGATACATTGCATAAAATGATAATAGTTTAAACGTATGTTTTACAATATGCTTTCTATTAATGATGCAAGTAGTGTCCCTTTTAAGTTGCGTCATCTCTATAAATCTCGTCTGAAGCTAACAATATCGGAATTTGATTTTATTTCTGAATAGCTTTGAGATGCCATTATTATTTACTTTCTATAGCATGGCGAGGGAGCGAGAGGGACAGAGAAGATTTTAAAACAGATTCGGATCGTTGATATAGGTTGATATAAGAGAAAAATGCTGTGACCAGGACAGCTGAGCTGTTTAGTTGGACATCATTTTGCCGTTCAGCTCGAGGGAATACTCCGTCGTCTCTAACTACTAACTGTCCGTCCATTCGTCGAGCTTTCTCCTCGTTCCTTCCTATTTTTTTTTTCGTTCGTCCCATGAGCATACCCTCGCTTACCGGCTGACGTCTTAAACCAATCGAATTCTGATCAAATATTTAGCGCTGACCGGGCCAACGCTTTAAGTGGCTCCTCCATCGATGGACTTCTTCCAATAAATCCTTCACGTTTCCTAAAATTTCAGCGAATCAACAAAATTCAAGGACAACTTTATTTTCTAGAAAAAAGTCAGTACATTCTAGTCTCAATAAATAAATCTTTCGATAAAATACTCAAGATTGCTTTTAAAATTCTTAATCTGCAAATACATAAAGTTCAAATTGGTTTTATGAGAGATACAACGTTACAAATATTATAAAAGTCTATTGTGGAGTTGTCAGTTGAGAGAAAATAAAAACGGAAAATTAAGAAAATGCAGGTGCGGGCGCGTAGTGAAAATTTCACGATAATTCTTACTCGTACGTACGAAACGATTCCTGGAAACATTAAGTATCGCCGATCGAGGCGTTGATTAACGACCGAGCTGCAGATCGGCGATTCCAGCTCGAAGTCGAGGTCGCTTTTTTGTCCCTTTCGCCACACGGCAATACGTCACGCGTCCCGGTTTTGGGGTGTAATTAAAGAGAGCGCAGAACAGCATGACGCCTCGGGCCTGTCTGGGGGGTGTAAGAAGCGGGGCGAGGCAACCGGGGCCGAGAGGGAACGCGCGGGATATAAGGGACGTGTTTTACCGAGGGATACTTACACGCCATCCCCGCGCGGCACATATTTTCATATAACAAAACCATCTGCGTGCCGCGCATAACAAATTTCAACTGATTTATAGCGAGCCCGTTGGCGGTAGGAGGCCGCAAATTTTCGCAGTTTCGAAAGCCGGCGACTGTGCCGTTGCGAACCGACCGTTCTCTTATACGCCTCTCTGTTTAGAAAATTTCGTCTTTTCGAATTTAGCCTCCTCGGAAAGAGGACCGTCATTACTCACGTGTTAAATTATTATTTTCAAATCAAGCACACAGACGAACAATTTCTGCATCGCGTAACTGGCATGAAAAATGCGCGGTCTTCTGTCATATGCGAAAATGCGGAAGTATGATGAAGTTCGCAAACTTCGGAGCCGTTCAAAGCTTCGATAGCATTCTCGGCTATCCTCATCCCATGGAGCGACGGAGAAATTGAAAAGGACATCACGTCTCCCAGGGGTTTAATGCTGATATCCGCTGGAAAGACGACCTTAAAGGGTTGCAAAGGGGGCGGCAAAGACGGGTATAAGGGGAAAAGGATAAAGGGAACGAGGGGCCTGGTAAGAAGCGACTGTGCTCGGACCAACCGACGTCCGACCGTGCCATCGGATCGATAATGTCATAGTGACAAGTACCAGTATGTGTATGTATACGCGCTTCTTATACGTGGGACGACGTTATTTGAATTAGTTTGGAATTTCACGTTGATCAATTTTACATGTATCTAATAACTCTTACTGCACAATGTTATATCTCCTCTACTTTCGATTAAAAAAAATATTTTAAAATGCTACCCGTAATTATAGTATGCACTAACTATAGTTTTTTATTCTACAATAAATTATATATAAGTTAATATATACAAAAAAACAATGGATAATAAAGAAATATTTATCTCCTTTCTTTTGATAATTAATTGTAGCAAATCAAAGATATAAAGGAATTTTTATAAAATGTTTGTTACATACAATTCTGAGAGCTAAATAAAATTAATAACATCTAAAAACATATATTTATACAAAAATTTGCAATGTACTATTTACTTTTATCTGCAAGAAGCAAAGAGACAGAGAGAGAACACAATATAGAAACATGTTTAATATTACTATAAGGTTTAAATACAATTCTTCTTCTTTATACTGCCATCGTATAAGTGTGTATTTTAATTATAATATTTCTACATTCTTTCTTAAAATGGTTAACGGAAAGTTCGTGCGAGCGATATCTCATGCGATTCAAGGCAGCCCGATTTTAAAGCCGGCGGCGAGTCGCGAGTTCTTATTGCAAAACGAGGAGGGCAGTAAATCTGGAAACGAACCTGGAATAAACTGTCCGGGACTATAGTCATAATAATATGCCTCCGCCGACGCCGCCGCCAGATTGTTACGGGTAGCTGGAATTGCCTCCCCGAAAAGCGGTCCGCCTCGCGCCGTTCTTGGATTACGATGCAATTTCTCGAGCCTCGTACTGATGACGGCCCTTAAAACTCGAGGACCCTCCCGCCGCAGCTCGCTTCGCGACATTATATGTATGTATAGCAATGCACGCCAATGAATATGAACATCATTCACCTCATGAGTGTTTCTCGTATTGTTAAAATTAGTAAATTAATAAATGAGATGGATTATAAGTATTATTGCGACATATCAAATTGAATATTTTCAAAGTATCAAAATCGGGCTAAATATAAAAGTTATATTATTTAACTTGTTATTTTTTTAATTTTTAAGATGTTATGGTAAACATTTTTCTCTTCAATTATCATCATCATATTGCGTATTGCAATTTTTATGATTGTAACAAAGAATTGATATCAATTACAATACATTAAAAATGCATCGTTCTAAATAGTAGTCAACGATACCGCATGAAAGATGTGAATATTATAGATTCTCGCATAAAAATGTATCGCTACAGGTACATATATAATAATTTGCGATTTCGTGCAAGAACATAGAAAAAATGAGAATTTCATTTTCTAACGAAGTATAGTAAGAGTATGATAAAAACGTATACGCATGATGAAAATAGATTCACGATGGTTTGTTACAAGAGCCAGTTGTAACGGAAGGGCACGCGCGTATCAAGTAACATGATTACAAATATATCATAAACTCTCCTTCGATCGGTCTTGCGGAGGGCGCCCGAGAGGATTCGTGCTGGGAAAGAAGGAGCGCGTTCTTCGACACGCGATACACGTACGTCGCCTGTCAATGCGGCTTTATCGCAGCAAATCACTGCCGCTCCGGCGAAATAAAGACAAAGAGAAACGAGAGCGGAAACGGCCAAGGGACGGGGTGAGAATGAGTGAAAAGGGCACGTAGTACATCCCTCGACCAAATCGAATTGACGGGGCACGTTCCTTCCATACAGCGCCGGCGAAAAATCTTGAAAGGATACGCAGCGCAACGAGCAAACATTGCTCGGCAAACTGTATGATTTGTGCTGAATCCTGTGAACTTTTCGGAATGAAAAGGAGTAGAAATGCGAAGCACGCTTCGAATCGGTAGATCTCGATAACTTACCTAAACCGAATGGCAGAAATTAATCTGGAGGACTTGACAATCGAGATTGTCTGCAATTTATCTATTCGACGAAACGCATTCATAGAAAATTCACAGAACTTTATAGAATATTTTCAATTTATGAGATATTTCTTTAGTTGTGTAAATATTAAAAACTAAAACGAGATAAAAAATTATTTTGATATCATTAATGATACCTAAAATTAAATAAAAAAATTATTAGGCGTTTAAGTTAACAACTCTCTTCAGTTCTCGAGAATTAAAGTAGAAGTAAAATATTATTAAATATTTTAACAAAAAAAATTTTTCCTCCGATCAATTCTTATATTTGTAAGAAAGACCAACAGGCGAATCGGGAAAAATCGTCGAGATTCTATGGGGACTCTCGAAAACAGAAAAGAATCAGACTGATTGTGAGCGCAAAAGCGCGGCGGGGAAAGTACTATCGCGATATCGTGAATCGCCTTTACGGAAACCGCCCTCGCAGCCCGAGACAGCCAGATATCTCGGAATGTTTTACACCTCATTAGGCAACAATGTGTTGTTGCCAGGGTGAATTATATCGGGCATGAGACGCCCGTCAAGACAAATGGCTCGAACCGGAGGTAATTGTGGGCTTTTATTAGCTCTGGTTTCTCCCGTTGGCTGCGAATCGCGCAACGCGGGAGACGCCGAGCCAGTGGCGCAGCGACAGCAACCCTTCTAACCCCTCCTGCCCTCCTTTCGTCCCTGCATCCACCCGTCGCACCATTGCTTTCGGTGCGTAATTACTCGCGTGACAGTAATGCGGGAATGCGAATCTCGCCTCTCTAATACCTGCAGAGTCATCCCCTTGTACTCAGTTTCTGTGCTTCTTGCGACGCAGTCAACGCTTCGTTTCGCTCTTTCGCGATCTCCTTCGACTTTTAATCGAGTCGATCGCAATGGAATTAGGAAAAATCTCAAGAGTCACGTTCACGAAAATTTAATGGTTACCCTTCGCCTATGAGAAGCCACCACCAATTACGTTACAGCAGATTGAACATCAATGGGAGAGGCTTGTACTTTTTAATACTTAAATATTATGCACATCTATAAGATATCAAATCGGAAATTAAATTACAATTTTCTAAAAATTTTAACATAAAACTAATAAAATATATTTCTAAAAATAACAGTGCTCGAGGCAAAAAATCGAAAATAGAATTGTGGCATGGTAACAAGGGAAATTGCACCATAAATAGAATCGTTGAGCGAAACGGAGTTAGTGACAAGAAGTTGTGGAATAAGATTGTCATTTCTCATGTGTCCTCTCATTCTTTTTCGACAGCGAGCCCGTTTTCGAGGGGAAGCTACAGGCTTTTGAAAGACCATATTTTCACGACGAGAGAGCCGCTATCCACACGTTATTACGAGGTACGAGTCAGTCGCTACATATGCGGGCCAAGCTTGTCTCCCTCTTTCGCTCGTTGCCTCGCGACTCATGTATTTATGCATTTCCACCGACTGGCTGCTCCTTGACTCACATTCACGCATACATGCGGGCGGAAACGCCGAAAACACGCGTAAATCGGCCATATTCACTTTGCACGATAAAGAATAATAATATAGTCGAAATAGAGACGCAAAGAGCTTGAATTCCCTTGAAAGTGGCGTCAGCAAAAAGAAATACTCATACGTAAGATATTGAACTGTAAATTTCAATCGGGCGGGCAATTGTAAATACAGTAGAGCAAATAAAGTTTCTTTTGAATTAGAAATCAGTTGTCGAGGTTTCCAGACACTCGTGGTTACCTCTCGTTATATGAGAGCCATATTTACTCATTGCATTCAATTCGGATTCACTTACGGTATGATTTACTCGACGAAGGCGTACCTGGAAGCTGGTGATGGGAATTTATTGGAGGCGGAGGTTGCCCTAAAAGCCAAAGCGCGATGCGCAGAGGCAAGGAGAGAGAGGAAGAGTGTGGAAGAAAGACAGACGAAGAGAGAGAGAGAGAGAAATCGCGAGAGGGACAGCAGACCAAGGGAAAGGAAGATAAAGGGTACGTCCTTTCCTCATATTCTGTATCCTGCATGGCTCATAAAAGTTTGTAAGGACGTCTTCCAAAATGCAGATTTATCACAACACTTTTGTCTGCGAGTTCGTGCTTTTTAAAATTCTTCATGATTATATGTAAGTAACAATATTATGTATGCAGCAACAGTGTGAAAATGTGTTAAATATTGCACATTTTTTCATAACAGAATTATGATTGTACATTTATTAGAACTTTAATTAAATAGTATTCAAGTAAATGAAATTCAATTAAAAATTTTAATTTTAAAATTATATCAAAGATACTCTACTTGAAATTAATAACAAAGTTCAAGAAAACGCGATTATCATAAATGCATGGCAATGTTTTTCTTTAACTACGTTGATGTTAGCAAATAGGCACTGATACATTTTGGGAAAAATATCTATAGAAAAGAGCTTATGGATAATTTATATCAGTTCGGGGAGAAAATACTTTAAGAATATACATTATTTAAGCGATGGAGTATACATGGCGTTTCTTTATTGAGCAATATTGAATTTTTATTCGCCTCTTGTGTAACTGTCGACCATACAGACCTATTTGGCATTATTATTCTGTAAAATACGTGTGCAACTTAAATCAGAATGATAATGATCGTGTCTAGACGCGGATGAGCGAAACATTTGCTCGCATCTCTTGTTATAAATCATCTAATTTTACAGACTCGCTGTTGACAATTTACTGTATGTGTGTATTTATATGAAAATATACACAGAAGAGCCACGAGAATAGCAAAGCAAAATGAGCACTAGTTGGGCTTGCCAATTTACGCGCAGAGCGGGATTTCGGTCGATCGACAGGGACAGAGAATGCCACAGGGTGGAGCAGCGGTTGGGATGGAGAGAGGACAAGAGGTAGAGGACACAACCCCCCATGAACCCGAACATGAATTAAAGTTTTAATTTCTCTAAATCACTGTTCGCCCTCGAGCGCTTTCCACCAGACGGTCCGTTACTTATAGCCTTTGCCCTTTTTACCGCCTTCTTTTTTTCCCATTCGCCTCGATCTTACCGACGGCCCGACCCTCGCCAATAGGGAGAAATCGATATGCACTTATCCGATGACTCTTGAGACCCCGAATAACGAGTCCTCCCTTCTCTTCTTTTTTTTTCCTTTTCTTTTCCGCGCACTTCTGAACGATAAGCAGAACCGCCGGAAATTGTCCGAATATTTCGGTCTTGCCACGAGATTACCAGAAATTTATTTATATAGTTGGATCTATATTTACTCGAAGAATGCACGCAAAATCTCCTCTTTCTGCACAGGTTTATTTCCTTGCTTCGTTATCCGATACCTGCACGTCTTCGGTATGCATGTTCGTCTTTGGTATTTTAAAATATGAGTTGCAAAGTAAAATTTCTGTAGAAGAAAGCTGAACCAATTAAATCATCTCTCGCTGCAAAAAGTTTTCAAATTATCTATGTATAGCAATTATCAAACTTTAATAAACACATACGATTTATATACGGTTGCTTATTTTCTCAACTATTATATGAAGCTAAAATCATTTCATGTTGTGAAAACGAGACAATTTATTTTAACTCACTCTGCCCGAAGCTTACAATTGTTTATATATTCGTATTTTTTATTGAAAAAACATTTACTTTTATTTGTACGCTGCGCCAATCAATTACGCTGAATAATTCGAGATGAGAATAAAAGCACAATGCGAGCAAATTCAAAAATCGCTTAATACGCGGTACCGCAAAATACGCGGCAGCAATCCCGCCGTTCGCCCGTGTTTTCGTGCTAAAAGGGAGAAACCGGGGTTGTTCATTTAAAATCATGACGTCGGTTGGAGGGTGTTAGTACGTCGGAGGCGTTAGTATTAACGTTAGGTACCGCCGGTCGGGTTACCTACAAGAAGTTCGCACAGCCTCCTCCTTCTCCATCTCGCTACCACCCTGCTTTCCCTATTGGGGTGACATATTGTTTCCATTCTGCTCTCTCGGGCTAAAGCGCAATAAAAAACTGGCATAAATATCACCTCTCTCTCCCCGTACGTTTTTCTGCGTGGCCCCTACCGTCTATGCGGTACTCTGCAAAGCCAAGCCGGCGACAGTAAGAGAGAAGAAACACCCGATAACAGCCGGCGTAGCACCACCATACGAGAACACCATCGCTGTATTGCACGACTAATTTGCCTGAGTGGCTTTTTGGACCGCGAAAAGAAAACTACAAGGATCGCGATCTCACCTTTATATTTATAGCGACTTTTAATTTTCTTAGATAATAGAGAGAAGTAGATCATTATATTCTTCATTATGTACATAGCAAATTATATATTTAATATCTTTTTATTATATAAATGTTTAGTGTTTTTTTGGAGCTTTCATGAAATATTTTATGTTATATATTAGATAACACATTAATATATTTAAGATTTCAAGTAAAAGATTATATCTTAAATTCTCATTTATCGTGTTTGTTTTATATATGTATCTATCTTTGAGCTATGTTTTTTTACGTCAGAAATTGTATATTTAAGTTTAGTTTATTACATCACAGAAATAATAAATTAATATTATTATTACGTTGTTTCAAAGTACCTTGATGTTCGATTTCATTTTGTTTACGTTATAAATGTATTACTTCAATGTTTGTTTCTCTGATTCCAATTTATTATCTACAAGCAAGAGGAAAGCACAGCTATCCTAACAGAGATAGATATCATAGAGATGTTTGATATCGTCCATCTTGATAACAATATCTGAAGCTCCACATCTGACGGCTCTGAAATTTGTGTTATATACATATATATATGCATATATATTACTTACAGCGTAACAGGTTCTTCAGGGCTAGAGGGCGAGATGGAAAGCGACATGGTAGTAGCGGTCAGGCATCGTGATGTTCCCGGTGATCTGACTCGATCGTCCACCTGCAATAAAACGAACGCAATACAGTCATTCGTAATATTACGATTAATCGATGTTGGCAGTTTCTTGACGTCTATGAAAACTGCTTCACTTTCTAAAAATTCATTGCAGTCGCTTTAGCGACTTTCGAATTCTCCCACATAGCAGTAGGTGAAAGAAAGCATGAAGAAGAAGAGGCCGTCGAATTCTTCGCGCGATACTTGCTACCGTCGATGGGGAATTGAGCAACAGGTAGAGCAGACATGTCCTCGAGGCATCATGCTCGGCAGAGCACACGCGTGATTCATTGCATAAGTGAGTTATCAGAAGCACCTTTTTTTCGCTTCTCTCTGCTCAAGCTCAAATGATGAGAAAGCAAGATTATTATGCAAAAGACCCGTCGCGAACTCTTTCGATCATATTTATTATACGATTAAAATCAATGTAATATATTAATAAAAGCTCAATTTTTTGTTTTGAATATTTCATATAAAAACCCCCGGCGATTTATCAATCTAATCTATTTGTACTTAATATCTGATAATATATTTAATTGAATATAAAATTATAATTTTGAAAATATAAACTTGTGCGAAAATTTCGAAATACTCGATTTATTTTGTTTTATTTTCTAATTATACGTAAATCATATGTATATAATGTATTTGAATATAAATATATTCAAATATATAAATATATTTGAATATATAAATCCTTTTCGCATACGTGATCTGCATATACATACATTAAATAAATTTATTACACATTCAGTAATTTTATAAAACACATTTATAAAAAATTGAATTAAAGAAACGTATACAATTAGAATTCACTGCACATATAAAATTCATACGTGAAAATCAATAAAAAGGTAATTCATGCAATAAATCAAAGTAAAAATAGTGATTTTAATGCAAAACACAAATTATTATATTTAATGTATAAAATTCAGAATTGATTCGATAAGAAATATCCGATAAAAAATATAATTCTTTTATATTTTACACGGTGATTATAAAATGTCTGTCGCGATTTCCAAGGGATTAATAATGAGCGTGGACGATCGCAGAGAGAAACAAACGTAGCCTCGGGCAAGTGGACCAGACTCGCAGCGCAACCGACATCAATCTGAACGAGCGATCCGCACCCCTAACGATCCTACCGAGTCATATAAATTTTATTGCCATTTCATAAATCCCGACGAGCACCGCGAATAACCATCCAGGAGTTCTCCGAGAGATTATCAGGAACGTATAAAGTTACGAAATGTCGCATGGTTACGGTTCGCTCGATCGTCGTTCTGAACGCTTCCGACGCAATTCTCAAGTACGATTGCGAAAATTTCCGCGAAAATATAACGGTAATTATCGTCCAACTAAAAAAACGATCAAGATGCTTGGACGATTGACATTTTATACCACTCCCTGAACTTTATGTTCGTGTAATCTCGCATAGAAGGATGTTCGAGTAACAAATTGTCATCATTATTTGTTCGCGATTTGAATCTTAATTAATTAACACGAATGTAATGCGTAGATAAATCGTATGACATGTTACAATTTCTTTGATATATCTGAGAAAAAACAATTTTTAATCAATAATTTTGTTATAATCTTATTAAAATATTTTAATATTTTTATTATCTTAACCTATTTAATCTATTATCTTAATTTATAAATTTAATTTATAAATCTGTATTTATAAATTTTATTTTTTACATGCGAGTAGTCAGCATAGTATATTGTATGTAAATTACATTACATGTTTCATTCAATAGTTAATTATACAATCTCATTTTTTCTCTCTCTGCAAAATAGATATTATTTTGCCAATGTTACCAGTTTTAGTTTTTCCATCGCGGTCGACAATAAGAAATGATTCGCGAGTCTACCAGCGAGAGGTGTGTATTGCCTTTAATTAAGAAAAAAATGTAATATGGACGAGAAACTAGACGCGGTTACGACGGTACCCCCTGCCGTTCTTGAGCCGCAGGGGTCGGTCGTTCCCGCGACCACGGAGGGTGGAACAAAGGAAGTTATCGCCGCGGAATTTTTATGTCGACGAGAGAAAGAAATGTAAATCAGGTCTTGGCGCTTTCGCTCTCCTCCGTCGTGGACCAAGAAAGGATGAGAGGAAACCAAAGAATATAAAAATGTCATTTTATCAAAATATCGAAACTCGTCTACCGGAATTAATGTAACAAACTTATGCACTTGTGTGTCTGTGCATTTAAAAAAATTGATATCAGCTATACTTAGAACGTCTACCGCAGGAATGTTATTTATTCATATTCATAAAGCTTCAGTTAGAAAAAATATTAAATTATACTAGTTTTTAAATAGTTTTAAACTTTCATACACAATAAAAAGAAATGAGATCATGTATTTATTATATATTTGTTAATGTAGGATATAATAAGTACATAATGTGAGGTAGAATTTACATAGCTCAATCATGTCAACGCATTAAAAGCAGGCACGGACGAACTGACAATCAGTCATTCAGTCGTACGACGAACGAACATTGAAGAGACGAGAGGAGATAGAATCGAAATGTAATTAAGAGAGTAAATAATCCGTACCGAACAAACTCCGTAAAATGGATCAAAGAACTCACGAGAGAGTGAGAGAACGAGCGCGATAGTCGAGGAGGGAACTTCGACGAAAGGTATCGGGGTGAGCTACGTGGAACCGCGTCTCGCCCTGTCGTCGTCCTGTCTAGCTTGAAGCAGTAGGGCAACGAAGGAGAGGGAGAGCCCCGCCAGAGACCCTCGATAAATATTTCCGTCAAGTGACCGGGGTTGGAATTCAAAGAGAGTCGAAAGGTGGAATCGAGAACGGGACGACTCCGAGCTGCCGTCGGGGATGAGAAACGCCGAAAAAGGAAAGCCAAGGCGAGCCCGAGGCCAGTATATTTGCGTTACGTTATACAGTTGCACGTTTAATCAGTTATATACCCGGAAGGAGCTGGAAGAAAAAGACTGCGAGAGACGAGAGAGGCATATCCCGTGCGCGAATGCCGAGAAAAGAGAGGAGACGCCAGTTGTATCTCTAGAGTTGTTCAAAAGAACCTTACTTACAGGACAGCTCATTTACAAGCGATATTTGTTCAAATTTTTTACGAGTCTTACCATAACACAAATAGAAATATGATGTATTATTCGATTAAATTAATTAATATATTTTTCAGCGATCGAACAAAATTATTTAAAATAATAAATTTTACTTAACCATTTAATTAGCTATTAATCTTAAATTACCGAGAATAGTGTTTCTTTTTCCATAGTAAACAAATAGCATTACTCATATTATTTGTAAGAAACTTTCACTTTGCGAGAAAAAGGAGTGAAGGGGATTAAAGAAGGAGAGGAATAAAGGCGCCTGTAGGATATCGATGGGGTGACAGATTGCCTCCAGTATTTTCCACCACATACATCATCGATAGTCGCTAGATCTTAGCTGTATCTCGATGCTCGTAACCTTGTCATACTCCTTAATTGGCGTCGCCTACATCGATATATTCGTCTCGCCGACATCGAGGATCCCACGCCTCGTTAATACGCACATCCGAAAATATTCTCACTCGAGAAGCAATCACGTCGAGAAGCCGAACTCTCTAAATTAATGTACGACTCGCTGAGGCGAGGCACGATAATACATTGATAATAGAACGAAGGGTCGGTGACAAACTGCCGACCGCACTTTCATCGTCAGGGATACGATTAGGGAAAAATTCGTCCTGTTTTAATGGGGAGTGAAAATTAAATACCGCGGTATGTCCACCCCTTAAGTCCGGCCACCTAATAATTCATACGAGGAATGTAAAAAGGGCAGTGCAGACCCCTTTTACACGGGATCGGAGAAAGCGCGAAGAGCGCGGCGGAAGTCAAGGGGTAGAAAAATACGAGCTCCTGTTTATCTTGAGATTTGTAGCCGCCTTGTGTTCCTGGTATTTATTGGCTGCCCCGAAATGCCGCAGTCTGACGGACCGTTAAATTTTATTATGTTTTTTTCACTGAACGCGACGCCGGATACGGCTGCCTGTATCGCAATAAGGATAAATTCTGATCGACTATGGTTCGACATTTCTCTCAAGGGCCATAGACTCGCAAGTTCTTGCCTTATCCACACGCTCTCAAATCGCCCTGGCGTTCCCTCTTTGTGGAGCTTGGAAACGAAATTCGATTTACGCGGAATATATCAAATAATATAATAATAATACAATTATAAGTAGTATATATCTTGCTTTATTTACAAAGTATTTTAATTTCTTAAATTTGAGCCAGATATATTTTATATGTATTTTTAGAAGATTTTTAGAAGACTTAGAAAATTTCGAAACTAAGCAAATGTTTCATATTTAGCAAACGTAAGTTCTAAATGTTAGAAGCACATTGCAATGTTTCTACGAATAACATCTGCA
This sequence comes from Tetramorium bicarinatum, assembly GCA_928718305.1. Classification (NCBI taxonomy): domain Eukaryota; kingdom Metazoa; phylum Arthropoda; class Insecta; order Hymenoptera; family Formicidae; genus Tetramorium; species Tetramorium bicarinatum. Next base: position 15,227,864 of record OV788320.1, read on the forward strand.
ACACTTGTAATAATGACGAGTTTTCACCTCGGCAAATTCGTTAGGAAGGCTCGTGAGCACATGTATTCTCTCGCAAGTCTATCTGCAATGGTCTAACCGTCTCTCCCCCGTACGAGGTCATATCCGAGATTAAGGATAGACGGCGGTTGCAGGCTCTTCAGGCTGATAGTTGGAGGCATGGTGGAGGCTCTTCGCTAAACCAGGCGCCTCATTATCTTAACAAATCTAATCTTGTGGGTGTTTATAAATGTCTTGTTTTCCCCTAAAATGACTTTAAGGACTGACGAGGAGAAAGACGGGAGAGTTTCTACAGATTACAGTCTACTATCCCTTTATTGCTCATAGAAGTAGAAAACAATGTTTAGCCATATATATATATATATATATATATATATATATATATATATTTTTTTTTTAACACGCTCTAATCTTTATTCTCGACAATTAATTCTTTAATAAATATATGTATAAAACTTTAATTTAATTGAAAAAGTATAAAAATTAACAAGAAGATATTATTGATGCCACTGATACTTCATAAACCATATAATTTTGTATGCTAAACAAGGTATGAGCGTTGAAATATAAATAATTTCCTATGTTGTCGAATCAATTAGATTCCTAGTTTAATCGATGTTCGTAGACATGAGAATGTGGAGAACACAACGCTGGCATTCGAGGAACGGTAGGCCTCTGTTATTATAAGATAGAGAGTACAGCTTGTCGCAGAATCGAGAGACCGTGATCCCTAAAGAGCAATAATACAAATCCTCTCTTTATCTCTCTCTTTCTCTCTCTTGGAATTATCATTAAAATTGTCAAGGCACGCGTAAAAGTTAATTCAAAAGCTAATTCAAGCCTTTATGATAGGCTGTGGTGTAATCTTCTTCTCTTGATCCTCTTAATGATCTTGAATTACTCTTTTTCATGCATTCTATTAACCTATTTTATATTGTAAGAATAACGTGCCTAAATGGCATAGAATTATATATATATATAATTACTTTTATAAATAAAAATTGTATTTAATATCTTATGCGATATTGTTTTAATAAAATTTATTAGAAATTGATGTAAATTGGCAACAATATCTATATTAGCTTGCTTTTATTAGGCTGCTTTATTTCGGATATACGTGTAATCATTCTATTTTGAGACAAATCTTGCTTTAACAATGTCATTTCTAGACATTGCAAAACAAGAAACCTGCACTACAATAAACTTTTTCTCTTAAATTTTCATTCGAATCTCGTACGAAGAGGTTACATCGGGGGTTCGCTTCATCCTCGAGAAACCCAGGCTCTTCTATTCTGTCTCGTCTTGGGCATAATTTGCACACAAAGTACTAAGGAGTAAAGTACTATGCGGGGTGCTAGCACCGTGTTATACGTATCCGCGTTGTACGTGTGCGCGTTATGTATGTACCGAACCCGAAGACATTATGCTAACGCCCTCCCATGCGATGGTCTTCTACCTGATGCGCCCGTCTTAGGTCTTCGTCCTTAATAATCGATGTGGATACAAAATATCTTTGAATTAATTAATAATTATTATGTATAAAATTTCGATTATTTATTTTTGTAAAATAAAAATTTTATGCTCTCAAATTTATGTTTGATTATAAACTTCATATAATGTGTCTTTAATATTCCCTAATTATATTTCATAATGAATACATTTTATTATTTTTAATCAGAGTAAAAATAGAATATTATTCGTCAATTAATTAACATTAATATTAATTTTCTTTACAATTCCATTTTTCGTTATAAAAGATTTTCTCTGTATCAGTAATTGGAATGCAAGGACATTAATGGCGGACACGGCACGGGCCGCATATATGTATGAATAACGACTACCGGCTGGCTTTAATGAAGGAATAAGAAGGCATTCTTCCGCCAGGTAATAAAAAGCCTGTCACGTAGCTCCGCCGAGGACGACCGCAATGAGAAAGTGTGGGTAGCTAGAAAGAAGGGAAAGAATACTGATTCATTATTCAATCTGGGTCGAGTGATTAGCATGCGCCAGTGCTCGACGTCTTAGTCCTCGGATCCTTCTAAATAATGTAAGGCGAGCCGCTAGCCCAAACCACCTTCGTAATGGTTCTCTGACTTTTCTAGCATCGCCTTGAATGTAATTCTAAATTATGCACGCGTTCAGATATAGATAGTACTTTTATGTAAATATTTTAAATATCCAATGTCATATATCAATATTGTCGTAATCACCTGTGCTTTTTTCATTTTTCAATGTATTTTCAAAGTATACATTTACATACAATTAATCTGATTAAATCAACTAAAAATTCAAGAGATTTTTTAAAACAATTTTAATAATATTTTTAATTTCTTGAATATACACATTTAAATTCTCTGACGACTCGTCGTCAGATAAATTTATATCACACCGGTTTGAAAGCGGCATATTTCAATTATCTGATAATGGATTATGTAGGTAAGACTAATAATACTTTCTAATCCGTCCATGAAAAAAATATCGTTGTCTCGAAAGGGACAGAGAAGAAAAGGCCGAAGGATAAAACATTTTTAATGTAATTAAGTGGGAATCTCTGCGGTGTTCTGCCCTGTTCTGTCCCGACGTCACCGTTACCAACCTCCTCTCTTTCTCTTCAGCCTCTCCGCTCCTTGGTTGACGGTGGTCTCGGTTTGAGATCTGGATGTAAGAAGGGTTGTATTCAGCTTGCCTCCGGGGCATGTTAATGCACTCGGAGATCTTAGCACTTACACTCCAACACGCCCGTCCTTGTCGTTGTCGTTCTCCTGCCTGCTTTTCCATCCCCAACCATTTTCTCTTTCTCTTAAACTACCCCCGACCCAAGTCTCTGGCGCCTCTAGAGAGCTTTCATGGACGCCGCCTTAAATCCGGATCTCTGCGCGCCTTTGCCTCCTCTTTCTCCCCTCCCCCTTTCTCTTATTCCCCCGAACCACCTCTCGTCAACCTCGAAGCTCGTGTACTCAGCTCTCGAAGCCACTGCGAAATTTTCCTTCCAAAAGAAGTACCTTCGCGGAAATTTTATTCTTGTTTGAAGCTCTCATGATTTAAATGTTGATTACTATGCAATAATTATAATTGTATCCATGATTATATATTATATTATAATCTTAGTGTGTCTATTTCTTTGCCTAAAAGTGTTAATATAACACATAAAAAATAAATACCATTTAAAGTTAGAGATAAAATGTTACTGAGAGACAAAATATTCCAAATTCATTTACTCTCTTGACAGTTTCAATCAATAATAACAATAAATTTCTCCCTTTAAAAATGAGAGAAAACTTTTAAAATAAGCTGTCCTTTTGTTGTTTAAAATGGTCTCTACTTTTACTTGAAAGAAGCACAGAGAGAGAGAGAGAGAGAGAGAGTTTGCTTAATGGCTATGAGAATGAAGGTGACAGAATCCACGGAAAGAAATCTTAATTAACGAAAGCATTGTTTCAGTTGCGAAAAGTCGCTGAAGTACCAGCCACTAGAATCAAGCGTGGTTTTCGGCATGGCGCGTAGCCGGGGATGATCATTTCGGACTCAGGGAATGAGAGGAGAGGAAAAACGCCGCTTTTCCCGAGGACGATGGGCGCCACGGCCATCGGTGATGGTGCGCACAAGGGCACACAAAGCCCTTGACGGATGGGTAGCCACCGGGCTGCGGCGTAACCCCCACGATTACGAGTGACCACCTGTTGAAGGTCCTATACGCACCTGTGTACGCACACACGACTCGTCCTCCCCGCACCACGAATACAGACGGTATTTCCATCCGTGCTGGCAGAAGAAACGGTCCGTAATAATATACGTCAACTTCCGGACGTAAACTACCGGAAACGAACGGCGAAAATTTGACGGATCCATGCAGAATAATAATACGCGCAAATAATAAGTTTATTCAAGCCAAGAAAAAGATGAAATAAAAGAATAATTTGGTTAAATTATATATATATATATATATATATATATATATATATATATACAAATATAAAAATTTATCTAAATTCAAATGTATAATAAAGATAACATTATTCTTATTATACTTCTTTCAGACTAGCACAAATTCATTCGATGATTAACGATACTCGATTGTACTCCTGTATCCTGTCGTGAATCAAGTTCTCGTCGAAACAATCGCTACGCTGACGCGACGTTGAAGAGCTCGGATGCAGCTCTGAACATGGAAAAGTGCTTCGGTGTTTTTGCACGGTCGAGCGTTCGTCAATCCGGAGATCGAGAGCATACGCGTACACGCGCGCGTGCGCACGTGTATGTGTATGTGTGTGTATTTTTTTATTCTTGGTCTCTTTCCCCATCAATCCCCCCCGCTTCAGTCACGGCTGTAGAACGCGACGGGGACGCTTTATTTCCACCCCCGTCGCGATCGTTCCATTTGTTTCGCAGCCGGCATTGCATGCCTCGCGGCGACGAGCTTTCTCTTTCCACCTTCTCTATTTATCTCCCTCCCACCGCCTCTCTTTTTCTCCCTACCTCCCTCTCTGTCACCCTTGCTCTTCATGGTAGATCCGAGCGGTGGACGAATCGACTCGACGTTATCTCGACATATCCGCGAATACACGTTTAATGCGCGACGCCGACGTATTTATTCACCGGCGTACTTTCCCCATTTTGACGAATGACGCGCCACATCGCACGCTACTACCAGTCTGAATGCCGTGTTGTCCGCATGATTTTTCGCCAGCAATACGAGAGGCGAATACTCTTTTCTCGGAAAAAATTTAGCGCGAATAAAGAACAATTAAGAGTTTAAAAACAAAAGCTCCTATGAATAAAATTTAGGCGTTTGTGATTTTTTTGTAGCGCTTCGCAAGATCTAATGTTAATACACGTAAAAATTTCATAGATATTACTACATATTCATATATATAGTATATATAACTCGTATCAATAAAATTCAATAAATAATAATAGAATATCCTATATAAATGTTTTTTCTGTAAATAGAAATCTCGAAATAGAAAAAGCAGAATCTCATTAAACGAAATATTATATATAAAATACGTAATTTAAACATTTTCATTCTTCCAATGCATAACAAGTACAATTAATCAAATGTATACATATATCTTTATATCGTTATAGATATATATTTTTTTAACAAATTAGACATCGTAGAAAATATTTTAATCAGATATAAAATCAAATAAAAAACAATATAATAAAAGAATGCTTAAATTTTGAAAAAGACGCAAAACGAGACGTGAGTTCTCTTGGCAGATGCTCATTAGTAATCCAGCATCGTGTCGTCCATTATGCATTCCGATTCCACGTTAACCCCCTCAGAGTTTCCCCAAGCCCTCCAGTCTCGTCTTATAGGTTCCTCGATAATCCATCGTCATCGTGTTGAACTACCTTGTCAATACGGAAGTTTGAGCAGCATACATTTCATATTATTTCGCGATAATTTTACGACAATTCAACAGAAATTACATAATATTAAAACTTCTATATTTTTAATTTTGCTTTACAATATAAAGAAAATTTTTCGTTATAATCAGATACAAATTAAAATACAAAGTTTGGCAATAACCGTTGTCAGCGAGGAAACGCGCCTGCGCGGCAAGAGGCAATCTATGGCGGAAGTAGTACGAGTCAAACGAGCGTCGGCCAGTCGACTGCCTTTTCAACTTCTTTTTTTGGCGGTAAGGGCGACCGCCGCTTAAAGTGGCGGCTCGCTAATGATAGTCCAACCCTTCGAGGACTTCGCGACTCGAACCCTCTCGAAGCCGGCCTGCATCTGATGGCACTTCAATCCGTTAATTGGTGTACAACTTTTTCGCTGTCTCCCTTCACGTTCGCTCATCTCTCTTCTCTTCTTTTCGGGACGGAAAAAAAATTTATTAAATTAACCGCTGGCCGAGAGCGACGTTGCCCCGTAACTTTATTTCACACAGGACTCTATAGAGTAATCTTCAAGCCGCTTATGCGTTCGTCGTGGATATTTAACGTTTTACTCGAGTCACTGCCCGCTGCTTTCGACGTTCACGCTTGACGAAACTTTAAAACTCACTTAAACGCATGGCGAGTAATTTTTATACCTTCTTGGATGCTCAGAGAGCGAATTAGCGATTTATAATCAGTTAATAAATCGTTTCGTCTTGCATATTGAGTTCTTTTTATAAAATAATTTCTAAATTAATTTCACTAATAATTTTTATATATTTATATCATTTTCAAAAATATTAATGAAGAATACGCAACAATAAATTATTTTTTGTGTGGGAAGATTTATAAACATGGCTTGTAAAAAATAATATTTGCAATAAATAATTCTAAAACATTTATTTAAAATCAATTAAAAAAAATGAATGAAATATAGTAAGAGAGATTTTGTATCCGCCAACAATTAGAATCTAGATAATAAATCCGATTAAGTATGATTCAAAATACTGTGAAAACATTATATACAGTTTTCAATGTATTTGATCAAAGATATGCGGCAACTAAAGCACGATTTCGCATAATTACTTAGCAATTCTAACTGCAACGATCGACGGGAAGAGGGATAAGGCTTACACGAATCTAAATGGCAGGAGAGAAAAAAAAGAAAAACGAAAGAGAGATCACCGGTATTCAAATCGATTACACGAGAGCCAATGTAAAAATTATGCAAATGTCGTTTACAAGTGAATGGGACCCTCGCGACGAGCGAGGTTACAATTAGGCAGGAGCCAATTCAATATCGAGGGCCATTCGAGAGAATATTCAACGGGATGGTATTAAATGCCGACTGGCTCGTTTCTATGAGAACAGATCGGCGTTATCATTAAAACCGCGCCAGCGTTACGTGTGATAGATGCGTGAGCGACAAGAAATAAAAAAAAGATCCAGAAGAAACAGAGGTCCATACGATTTGTGCTTGTAATACATATTTCATATACTAATTATATATTATTATATCTTTTCTTGTTAGACTTTTACAAAACTTAATTCTTACATTATGTTAATTATACAAATAAAGTACAGTGTAATTTTTAAGTATACTGCAATGTGCAATAGATTTTGCATTAATTTGTAGAAATTATAATACAGTATGTTGTAATATAATAATATAGTTGAAAAACTGAACAATATATATATATATATATATATATATATATATATATATATATATATATGCAATTACAAAATTTAAATAATGACTATAACAATTCAATTCAATTTAAATTTATTTACAAGATTTGTTTTATTTTTTAAAAACATTTATTAATATATCTTTTCAGAAGAATCAAAAGAAATTTGCCTTTGTATGTATGTTCCCTATAACATACTTATATGTAAATCAGGCAGAATAAGATACGTTAATATAGTAGTATTGCATAGTATGTTGCGGTTGAACCGAAAGTCGAATGAAACTATTTCTTCGTTAAGCCCGCTTTAGTAGGTTACAACCATGAGTATATCCCTTGAAGAGACCCTCCATGCTTAAAGCATCGATGGAATTACCGGCGGGTGATGAGTTTAGCGGAAGGGATAGACGAGATGAGAGAGGCCTCTCTTCTCTTCGTCGCTCTTCATCCCCTTCGCGATCCGTACTGAGGTATTCTAGGCTTCGGTGGGTAATGATGAGCCACGCCAACATAGACTTCGTTCGGCCGTTCGATCGTTTTAATTATAACAATATCGCTGCACTTGAAATCGGCGTATCGTGTAATCCAAAAATGAGATTGAAATTGAAAAGCGTAGTATTTGCACATAAAAAAACCCCCCAAAAAGAAATCTTTCGCATACCACGTCGGATCACGATTGGATTAGTCCAGATAGGTTGTCGTAACGACATTAAAGGACGCGGGTGCGTTTAAGAAGCCGAAGGATTCGACGGATTATGGATTTCTCGCGCCCGCCTTCATCTACATATGTTCTCGTCAGCTGCGCTTTGTTTCCCGAATAAGAGCTCATCACGGATGCAAAACCACCCATTCATATTCAAAATTTTATATCTCGGCCGCGGAGGGGCTAATTTATTCGGCTTCGATCCCGCCCGCGACAAATCCAAACGACGCACCCTCCTCACCCTTACTTTGCCTCTCCCAAACGCACGACCATTAATAATACTGCCATTTCTTTGCATTTTAATTTTTTTTCTTATTAGATTTCAAATGAAGAAAAAAAGCAAAAACTTGACCCTAAATAACATCGGTGTTATACAAATGCTGATGCACTTGTCAATGGAAAACGGAAGGTACGAATTTCGAAATATGCAGAAACACTCCTTGTTCTCTCGATGTGTTGGAGCAAAGTCCGAAGAGCAGCACGTTGCGGCAGCCGCCGGCACTGCACCCAGTCTCTCATCTTGCTCGCTCTGTCTTCCGTCGAAGAGATAATCATATTAGCCGGGCTATAACTTGTCTATGCATAAGTATAATACCGTGGCGCCGTAGTCCCAGGATCCTGGCCAGGATACCGCGTATATTTTACGCGCTCTGCTCGGCCGCGTTTGCGCGCGCGTGTACCCTCAGAACCCTCAGCCAGACCCGAGAACTCCGACCGGCTGCCGTTGCCGCTGGCTGCCGCCGCGCCGCCGAGAGAGAGAAGGCGCGAGAGACACTGGGGTTTAGGTGTGCAACGTATAACGTTAATCAGCCTAATTGAATTAAGCACGCGCGACTGTTGTAATTATGACTATTTATAATGATCCCGCCCGTGCGCTTTGCGATTCGCCCCTCCGCGCGTGGAATATTAGTTTACGCCGCGAACGCGTCGCATTTAATGCCCGACGTCGTCGCCCGAGCTTGTTAACGGGGAGGCGACCGAGCACACGGCGATACACGGAGTTTCGAACAATCGTCTAAAGTGGAAAGATAAGCCGTTGCTGTCGCGGCAACCGAAACACCGGCGGCGCCATAGAAGGATACTTTCTCGTTGCCAAAAATAGATAGGAAAGTTAAATCGTAAACAAATTATACTAAGCTCTCTGTAATAAGATAGACTCGCGATATATAATTTGTAGCCTAGAAAAAAAAGAACGAAATCGTATTATGCTATATATTTCGTATTTTTTGGCTTTTAAACCACGGAATCTCGGTTTAAAGACGTCAATATACTGAAGAGATACATCATATTTTCAATTTCAATGTCGCATAAAAAAAAGAGAACCAGAACCAATTTTCAAAAATGTTTAACTGTTGATAGTAAACGACACATTATACTTATCAAATTTATTCTCATCGTCGTAAAGAGGCGGCCGGTAAATACTGTATTAATGAAAACGGGTGTTAGTCAGGATTTCCGAGTGGTTCGGTCTCTTCACGTCTTCCAACCCGGGCTCTCTTCCTGTATTACCCCATCGTGCACACCCACGCCTGGGCACGCATCAGAAGTCGTACTTCATTAAGTCGGCAACACTTCTTCCAGCGACGTTACTCATCCCTTTGGGACAGGCGCCGCGAGGAGGCGAGATCGAAAGGGAATAAGATTAATTGCATTCCGCGCAGCCGAGAGGAGGCGTATTTTAAGGCAAACCGCCAATGCTCGCTCGTGGAAACGGTGACGGGGCCGAACGAGCGGCGAGGACGAGACGAAGGGCGGAATGAGGAGAGCGACAATACCCCGGGTGGAAAGACGGGGACCGAGTCGCGAGAGGAGCGAGATTCCTGCCACTGATGGGGATGAGGAGCGAGCCGACGAGCGTGACTGAAAAGAGGACTAAGAAGGAGAAGACAGCGCCCAAGGCCTTGTTGTATTTATCATATAATTACCATAATAGAGCTCCACGCCGCACTCCGCCACTGCCGACCAATCCCGCCCGCGCTCCCCGCGTTCCAGGCCACAACCGCAAATTGGAAACTCTCGAATACATTTTCCCTTCGTCGCTCGCTCGTTCACTCGCCGCGCTCGAAATTGTTCGCCGTAGGACGTCGGCCGTCGAGTCGGAAGGATGCTAACGACAGCAGCACGAATACGCAGTCATGGAACGCCTGCTCGGCTCGAGGATGATCGACGTATGGTCATTAGATACAATTTGTCTGCGTAGCTGCATTCTGTCTGACACTAGTCGTCGGAGTAATTATAGCTCGACTTAATCAATAATTGCGCGCCGTTCTCCGTTTGGGCCTTTCCATTGAGATTCTAGCTACATACAATTATTTACCGGAATTTCGGAACCCGTTGATGTATAAAATGCGTTATATTCTTAGTATTTTAAACCAATTGAATTACAGGCTTGATTACTATTTCAACAATCCATTAATTACATCAAACTTACTAGATACACATACTGTCGCGTTATTAAACTGATTCAACAATTTGAATAATGTATATATTTACAGAGAAAACTCATTCAATTGAAGAAATGGGACATACATCTCTGAAATAAAAATTTGAATCGACTATTATCATCCAATTCTTTCTTCAATTTTTCATGTTCTATTAACATTTATTTAAGTCTACAAGTTGGAAATAAAACACTGTTCAAAATGTTCATATCAATTATTTTATAATCAAGAAAATATCTAAATTATTTGAATTAATCTATTTATTATTCTTTTCTCCATTAAAGTGAAATAGATAAGAGCGAGAAATAGTATAACAAAGTGAAAGCTTGGAGATGACTTCTTTAGTTTCTTCGCTAACCGCGAATCATCCCCGCCGACATCACCTTTTGAATCTCTTGGACCCCCCCTTTCCTGGTCACCCGATGTGCAGCCCGGCGGAAAGATATTGCAGCTAAACACTCGGTTCTTTGATGCCGCCCTAGTCCGGGATCTCTATCCCCGGGTACACTGGCGGATAATTAACGTTAAAGGTTAATCCCGCGGAGAAAGACGACAGGATAAGAACGAGCTGACAGCAGCTCCTCGGCTCCCGTTCCTCTGGCAGATATAATTTGATTGGAACCATGAAAATGGTATACTAAAATTGAGTTCTTGAATTCAAACATATCTCTTGAAATGCGGCGGTTCAGAATATATTCGTAAAAATTATTTGGTTTTCAGTACAACAAACTGAAAGATAAAAATAAAAGAATATTCTTAAAATATGATAAGAATATCCATATTCTTAAACATCATATTTTGGAAATAAATCTAGAAGTATTCTTCGTGTCTCTAGAAAATAAGATATTCCCACTCTCTTTAAATAACAAAATAAATAAAAAAATAATAATCTTGATAATTTTGTTTTCTTTTTAAAGAATTATAATTCAGAAATATTTTCGTTCATTTTTTAATTTTGTAACACATCTTATTTTTTCATTTGATTAAAAACATGAAAAAATTAAGTCGAAAAATTGCAAATAAACAAATTATTTATTTTAATGCAATTAAAAATTATATAAAAATATATGTAAATATGAAATAAATATCAAGTTCAGCATTTATCATATTTTAAGTAGCAAGTGTATCGATAAGCGTTGGAGACGAGCGTCGCCGCGTCGCGCAGGACGCGTAAAAACGTCTAAATTGCGCGTAAATAATTATATTTGCATATTCATCGAAAGGTAAATATTTAATGCCCACGGAGCATAAAGGGGCAGCGTGAAGTGTAACGTATACGTGAAAAGAGAGACCGGTGAATTCCTGGAGGGAAGAGGAGAAAGAGGAAGAGAGGAGCGGGCAGGAAGAGGGTTGGACGCTGGCGAAGGGTTGGCCAGCCGTGTACGAGCGGCCGCCGCCACGAGCTGACGGAAAAGAGGTTGAATGTACATCGCGGCTCGTCGGAAATTTTAGCTTAATTTTACTTAACTACACTGGACTGCCCGTGGGCGCCCGGCTGCAGGGACAAGTGTTATTTTTGTAATTCCGAGCGGCGCTAATGGGAGACCTCGGCTTAACTCCGACCGACCGCCAACAAAAGAGGGGTGTTTACCACGCGCAATGAGTATACGGCCACGCGGGGGTAGTAACCGACACCACCGCCTCCGCTTGTTACAAACGCGAAAAGAGCTCGACATTAGTTGACCGATGGACGAGACCGGAAACGTGGGTCAAAGCATTCTTTATGAAAAACGCAAGCATCGATCGTCCCTTTTAAGAAAGTATACCTTGAAATCAATTCAATATGATGCATTATATATAGTTGTATAAACATTTCTTATCTTAGTGTTTTTTTTTCAAAATAAATCATTAACGTTGTATTTTATGTGTAGAGTATATAATCAAATAATGGAAATAAATAAAGCATATTGTAATTATTCTCATTTCAAAATTGTGAGAGAATATGTACTTTTTAGTATATGCTATATCTTATCAATTTAATATGATAAATGATATAAGGATTCTCTCTCTCTCTCTCTCTCTCTCTCTCTCTCTCTCTCTCTCTGTTTCTCTTCTCTCACTTTCTCTCTGTAACTGACGCGTTACTGTCAGGGCATTATCAACGACGAAGATATCGAGAAGATGCGAAAGGGCGCTGATGAGATTCGAGGGAAAACTTGCAGGTATGGAGCGTAGAACAAGTTACAGAAGCTGAGACGTGTATCGAGCGTGAATATTACATCGATCAGGGTTTGACGATGCGGTACAAAGGTGGGAGAGGGGGGACGGGAGAATCGGGGAAGCAAGGATGATGTCGCCTATTATCCTGTGGAACACCTGAGCCCCGTTCTCCGTTACGTGCCGGTCCTACCACCCCTGTTCTCTTCCGCGTCGCGCGCGCGAGAAAGTGTATGAAAACGAGCACGCACTCTCCGTCACCGACGTCGGCCAAATTGCACGACCTCCACGTATTATCCACCCCTAAATTATTCCCCGCTAACCGCAAAAATAGCCCCTCGTCTCCCGCAAACCCTCTCGTCCTCTACCCCGCAAGACTCCCTTGGTTTTCTGCGTCGTTATATTTTCTCGGTTAACGCGCGGCGCGGTTCATTGTTTTATCGTAAGTATACTGAATCGTCATTAATAAAATATGTTAATATGGCGTCTTCTTCTTTCATCAATATCATTTTAATTTAGTAAATAAATTGAAAATCTATTTAAAGTTAAAATAGAAATTTATATTAGATACGAAATTATTAATGTTTATAAAATTAAAATAAAGTTGATAAATCCTAACATTTGTGCGAACTTTACTTTTTGACGCTTTAATTACAGAAGTAAACTGAATAGATGATAGATCTGTGCTGGGTAAAATCAAAGATCGCTGTTATTGCCAGTTCGATAATTAGCAGTAGAACGAACTATGAACGAACGGTATATACATCAATCATGAACTTAACTTTTTCACGGATGCTGGCTACGTATATGCATATTAATGTATGTTTGGTTAGGAGAGCGTATCCCAGCTTGACATGATGGACGCTACCGGAGACGAAAGTTGAGAAGGTTGTAACGGATTCTGGCACCGTATGTCGGATTTCCATTCGACGAGAGATGGATGACCCAATCCATAGAACATTGATCACTATTAAATCGCATATACCGTGGAAATGTACTGTGTGACGATTTAATACATAAATTGTAACTGTAATTGCGTCTTCAAACCTATCTGATTGTTTTACGAGAAGTTTTTACGTTAGACACAATATACGACTAATAAATGGAAGAGCAACTCTTATCACGAAATGTGAGTAGGAAGTTTGACAAGCTGCCACAGTATAACGCGTCGAAACAGCATTGTCCATTATTTACATGCGGACGCACACGTTCAGGTGCCGCGTTCAGGAGTCTTCAGGAGAGGCAAAAGTTGCGAGTCCGCGGTAGTGGCGGCGGCGACGGCGGCGGCAGCCTGGCCATCAGGTCCGATTCGATAAAAGATGGATGATCCAACCGACGGCCGTATAGTCGATCGGTCTCCGAGCTGACGCCTCCGAAGATGAAATGCACCCTTGGCGACCCCAGAACCGACCCTAAGCCCCCGTACCACCCCGTTTCTTTCCCCCGCTCGCCCTTCTCCTTTCCCCTCTCACGCGATAGCACTTTGCCAACCGAAGGCATATTTACGAGAAAGGAGCGTGCCCCGCGTCGGAACGCACCACCATCTCTTCGATATACGCGATTTGGCATACAAATTCCATCATATGTAACCCGGAAAAATGTTTATTGGTCCGACTAAGGGTGCTATTAGGTCCGGCTTCTAGTTGATCTGCTTGACGTAACCAGTCGCCTCACGTAGCTCTATGAAATTGGGTCCATCGAGTTGAGAGTGAAGCATAAGTCTTTTTTACAACCGATTGCTCTGTATTTTGCATTCCGCACGACGCGACTTGGAGCCCGTCCTTTAGAAAGTTGCAACAATAAAAAAAAGGATGGTATTGTAGTGAAGAGAAATAAATCGATATTACGTAGAGATATTTCTCTGCGAGTTCACAAAAGTTATGCGTTTAATTCATATGTACGTCCATTTTCGTTACTATCATAATATGTATGGCGTTTACAGAGTAAAAGAATAATAAACATATACGTTAATGTCTATATTTATACCGCACGAGATTTCGAGAGAACGCCATTTCGTGGGACGTGAGAGAATTTATAGGAATAGTCGAAGGAGTGGAGAGTGAGAAAGGATGCGAGGTGAGAACGAAGGACCTCTGGTTTCCTCGCGGGGTTCCCGCGCGACGGTGGTCGTACCGTGGAACAGCAGTACATTATTTCTTGATGTCAAATAAAGCAATTAGCATGTGCCCTGACCAGCGTCCGCAGGTTCTAACCCGAGTAATCTCGCCGGGGTCCCCGGCGTGTGCGACATCTTCATCAGAGAGGCGGACCCTTCTCTCTTCTCCTTTCTCCGCCAGTTTCCATCCCGTCGCCCCTCACGCCGGACGATGGCACAATCACGTGACTATTCTGCACCCTCAGAGACGAGGGATGCTCGATGCTGCGGAAGAGTGAGAGCACGGATCGACGAGAAGAAGATGGCCGCTCGATGTAAGGGCGAGGGAGAGGATTGGGAGGAAAAAATCAAGGGGGGAGAGAAGGGGGAATAAGAGAAGGTCGTGTCCACCGAGTGAAGGCGCTTCCAAGGGAAATTTCACAAAGGCTGACCCGCTGGTAATGAATGTTATATAACCCTTTTAATGCTTTAAGCCTCTTAGATTTTTCAGTGCGCTCTCGACGCGCACGCCTCCTTCATTCCCATCCCTTCACCTTTCCTGGAGCGAGCCGGCGGAGGTAGTTCGCGGTAGAGGAGGTGAGCGAGGGAAGTCATGCCTCGGGGTAGGTAATTATGTGGCGGACGTAAATTAAGCTTGTTTAGATTGGGATTTTTATTAAGGTCTTTTATGAAAGAGAGTGCCGCCACTAAATGGCGCACGGTATACACTCCGACACCGGTACTCTTTTAAATGCCACCGGAAAAGAACCCGCAATACCTTTATTTCATGACTAATGTTTGCGACAATGAGATTTAAAAGTCAGATTTGTCAGGAATAGCCATATCCGAAAACATATTTTTCATAAATTATTATTGCAAATTATTTGAAATTGAAAATAGTAACTTGTTAAATTATTAATAAATTATACTCAATTTTGACATTATAAAGAAAGAGAAATTAATTCTTTCTAAGTTATTACATTTTTTTTTAATATATTACATTTTACTAAAAATAATATATATATGCAAATAATTTATATATTATAATAATTCTTGTAACATTATAGTAATCGTATGACGTGCAGAGAGCAACAATTCACTAGAAACTTCGAACTTGCCCAATTTCCCCAGGACTATCCCCAAGGAAACAACGATCAGGAGATATATCTAATAGCAGCAGGACGTACGCACTGAGGAACACGGAACAAATAAGTAAGGATTAGTTTAATCGTGCTTTAGGAGTCGAACGTTACGTGTTTATGTCGCCATTCCCCTTTTCGAGGGAAAGAAAAAGCTATAGCTCGAATACGACCGAATTTACGAACTAGCGATAGCGCGTAAAAACGTACAATTGATATATCGATGATATTTAGACTTTTGTTAAAAATCTACTTCCTCCAATAAGTGTCAACTAGATGTAATTACTATCTTTTTGTTCAGTAACAAATAATCCTACTTATCAATCCCAAATCAGCATACATATACATGTATAATAAATCTTATAATAATGCTCTACAATGTACTTACTTTGAGTACACTATTTAAGTATCACTAGCGTTTAGATGCCATTCCAAAACGTATAAGCGTATCAAGATATACAAAAATATTCAACCATCACTTACAGCTTTAATTCGTTTCACTCGCGTACATCGTGCGTAGGCATGTTAATCCAAACATGTCCGTAACGAGCATAGCGCTACGTCAAACAGCTAACTGCTTTCGCACGAAGGCACTGGAAGCGAACTTCGAGAAGCAGTTCGCAGGTACAGACGGTTAGCTATACCCAGTGTATATGTATACCTCCGAGCCGGTAAACGGAGAACGAAGTTCTCGGTGGAAGTTTAATTCAACTGGACGGGCAGCCGGGTGTAAACGCTGAATGATTTGTTGCAAATCGAAAGCACCCCCGCGAGCTCGAGCTCGAGCTCGAACTTCAACTTCCTGCTCGTACGGCTTACTTTACGCAACGTTGTATCGCAGCTACCGGCTATCGAGCGGCCATCGATATATTTTTATATCAATATTTTATGAAAATTCTGCAAAAGATACTATGTAGAAAATAGAAAAAGAGAAAAATATAGATAAATAGTTACTAATCCTTTTTATACGTGATACAAGAATTTCTCCAATTAAAATATTCTTATATTTGCAAAGAATTTACTTTTACAAATATTTATTTTTATATATAAACTATACTTCACTATAGTTCACACAATCGAGAATGTGTATTTTATTTTGCATTTGCTAAGTTTAATTATTATTCCATCTTATTATATCTTATTTCTTAAGACTTTTTCTTCTTGGCTAAGCAATATTGTAAAATAATGAATGTTAATATCACGAAAATTAATTATCTAAAAATTATCGTGAAAGTATCACGCCCATATTTTTCTCATAATATTGATAAATTAATTAATTAATCATAAAAGAGTGTCACATAGCTATTATCGCAGACTGCACGAACGTTTTTTCGAAGTGACGGTTGGTTGGTGAAGTATCGAACATCGAGATCTAGTGTCGATTTTCCCGGGTAGTCTCGCGAAGCTGGGCATGCTCGCTCGTTCTCTCGATTAGGCTTTGCCGTCATTAAAAGTTTATAAAGAAGCCGAAGTACGAAACGGGCAACGATGTGCGGGGGGGGGGGAGGTAGTTGGTAGATGGTGGCTTGGCAACCCCAGAACGAAGGCAGAGGAAAACCAGCACGACAGAGTAAAAGAGACAGAAGCTTGAGAGTAGAGGGAGAGAGAGTGCCAGGGATGAGAGAAATTCCAAGCAAGTTTTCTCATGTGCGATGCATAATGAGGAAAGGCAGACGGCGTATAAAGAGCCTATAAATGAAGCTTACACACGTACGTATATATATATATATATATATATATATATATATATATATATATACACATGTATATACATATACACAAATTACACTTTGTAAGCAGATACACGCTGTCTCGCAAATACAACTCATATCTCTCTTTAATACATTGATAAAAACTTTTCTATCGCTATACAAAATAGCTTTTGAGAAATATTATAACGTTACACTATATCTCGTAGAAATAAAAAATATTCTTTAATCTATTATAATATAATTATAAATTAGCAGCAATAATTTAAAATTAATATTTGTCAATATTAAATTAATAAATTAATAACTAATTAAAAATTGCAATTAATATTTACTCAATAACTTCATTTTTTAAAATACTTAACACTGTTTAGTTATATCATTTATTGTCTTAATTATTACCTTAGTTATTTATTAATTTATCTAGAAAAATAAAATTTAGAAATGTAGAATACTACACGAAAACGAACAAATTTTAAAATTGATTGTGTCGCAAATCAATAATATTAATAATCATATCATAAGCCTAAAAAATGCGAGATATGTGCATTATAAAATGTAATGTATATCGAGTACCGCATAATTCTTAGTATGCATTAATATAAGATTTCGTTGATCGGTAGGCATGTTGGTAACTAAAGATACGAACACGCAATGCGAGTTGTGGTGCACGAAAACCAATTAAAGGTGTTAGATCGATCCTCCCTAGTAACTGACTTGCTATGCTTCTCGATGAAAGCCTTAATTCTTATTTATGACATTATATTCTTTTATCCATTTTATTAGTATATAAAAAAATATTAAAACTATTTTAGATTTTTAATAACAAGAAGTCTTAAATTTTAAATAATAATGAAACTATCGATGACATCAATTACATTTTATCGTAATTTTTATGTTTCTCTTTTTCTTTCTCTTTATAATTATAATCTCTTTGTATTATAATCTGCAAATTTTAAAGGTCAAAGAAAATTATAAGTATATACCATGTACTTGAACTTACCTTGTTCATGATTTGGCGGGGATACTCCCGCCTCGCTAGGGACGGCTCTGCAAGAGAAAAAACATACTAATTACTTCTCTGAAATTTGTAGAAACGTAGAATAAAATATATATTTAGAAACTTAAACAAATATAAATATCATTATTTCAATTATTGTATATAGTATGTAGACAATTAGTACATTTTCTTTCAATACGTGAAAATAACATAAATTCAATAATTCGTTATTCCACAGATTCCTTTACTGTACTGTGAATACAAAGTAGTAAATATAAAAATTTACTTTTAATGTAAGTCTATTGCATAAAAATTGCAAATATCAAAAGATTCAACGGAAACGCAATCGGGAAGATGTCCACTCTTTCTATGTATGTCACATCCGTTTTCAACCCCATCGCCGCGCCTTGTGACTCAAGCTAATGCACGTAGGGTCCTTAATCGCACAGTCGAGCCCTTCCTCTCCTTTCCCTTCGATGGGTACCACCGAATTCCCGTAATCTAATGAATGGCCTAACCCCAATATCCTCTTGGTTCAGCTTCACCGCTGCCCACCCTTCATATACTATCGTACATGTACCACGCATGTAAATATCCTTACTATCCGCGTGTGCGCACTTCAAGTTTTAAAATTCTGCATCCGCCAACAATAACTGATTATTTTAATATAATCGCACTACCTTGACTCGTGACTCCTTTTAAATTTCAACAAGATCAGAAACAATTATACAGATATGATTTATCGAAAACGGTACAGCAAGTACAGCAAGAAAAATCGTGAATACTGACTATTTAAAATTCTACTTCTGAAATATTGAGCAAATCTTTCGTGGAAATAAAAAAATATATATATGCAGCTATAAAAAGTAATGAATCTGAGACATTCAGCATGTGAAAAAGTATGAACAGGGACTCGCGTAGGCTAATTGCGTGTTAAATAGGGGTGAAATTCGATGGCGAAATTCTTTCGTCTAGAAAATGGACCAGCGTTGATCCCGCGCGGCATGGTAAGGACGCGCAAATGTGTTTATCTCGGGGAATAATAAAAAGGGTGACCTGACGTTCGTGATGCCAGGCGATCGCAACGAAGTCGGGAATAATGTCTCGGACACGAGGCTCGTCTGCGGATTTGCCCCTGCCTCTACCACCAACCATCCACCCACACTCCACCCCCTTTCGACCTCCTCCAACCTACCTACCCTTATACGCGTGTCCGCCGCAGATTCAGACTCCTAATTAAGACGAGGGTGCGAGAGGGGTTTCAGGGGTTTCTGCCGGGTTCTCCCCTGAGGGGGCAGGGGATAGGTGGCGGGTGTATGGGTAGAAGGAGGGTTTTCCCGAGGTAAGGGGCACCCGTATCGTGCCGGAGGGGTAAGCCAAGGCAAAGGGGGTAAGGAATATTGATCACGGGACCACCACGGCGGCGAAGCAGGGACTGCCCGCACTCGCCCTCTGCTTTCATCTACCCACCCTCTCGCCATCTAACTCCAGCTTTCTCTCGGTCTCTCTCTCTCTCTCTCTCTCTCTCTCTTTCTATCGTTAACTGTCTCTCACCTTCTACCTTGTTTCCGACATCTTTCGCCGATCCTCTCGTTCTGAAGCGAGCATGGACCGGGCCAGACTAAACCACCAAACGCCAGATGCGTGAAATCAGTCGGTTAGAACTTGCCCCGCAGCCTTTGCAAATTATTGACGCTGAAACCGCGAGGCAGATGATGCCTGCGCGCTGTTTCGTAGTGGACTTTGAATGAAGAGAGCCGGTAAGCTCAACGCTCGCGAAGAAGAGCAAAGTAAAAACTTCTGGGGAGAAACTTCTTTATGTAAACTTACTGATATAATTAGTCCGTTCGATTGAACGTGGCATATCGTACAAGTAATGATGATCTTGTTACAATAAGATATTTTAATATTGGAATCGAAATGGTTATAAATTTATTTTAGCATATTATAGTATTATAGATTTATAAAATATGTGATTATCTTGAATCGTTTTGCCATTTAATGAAATGTTTCGGTAACTTCTTGGAAACGCCTTCACGTCGTGACAAGGTTTACGAAAGTCGCAATAAGACATGGCCCTCTTGAAGGGAATTTCTGACGCTGGAAATCCGAGTAGCCTGACGAACTTTGACGCACACGCTCGGCCGAACAAGATCTACGCTCTAGACGTGTGCAGCGTTCTCACGAGTTTTCGAGAGAGATCCTCTCAAATAGCGTGGAGAAGGAGTAACTGACTTGGCTCGTTTCAAAGACAGGGACAGAAGACGGCAGTGAACAGGGGGGCCAACGGGTGGGCTCGAGTTTACACGACGTAGCGACTCGTCTTTCTACCCGTCGCCTTGCCTTAATTAAATCTCTAGACCCTTCCTGAAGAACCCGCGGACCTGGCGGGAAACTAGAAGAACCGCCTCCCTTTCTCGCTCTACAATTCACTGCGGTAACACGTCCGCTTTCATTGGTCCTCTACATGTCACTGCAAGGAGTGCACGATTATAGTGACCGCAATATACGGAGCTTTTTGATTTTATTAATTTAATTTGTTATACGGAAATATCTCATTTGTCACAATTTTTACACACACGCAATTTTATACTAGTTTTATTTTATCTTATTATTTTATTTCCCACAGAATATTTTATTACAAATATCATTAAATTTTTATAGTATGTATTTTAAATGTTTTTAGAACTAGTTTGATTTATACAAATATTTTTAGCAGACAAATTGTTTCCATTCTGAAAATTCCCAATATTGATGAAAGCCATCCGCATGAACGACAAATTTCTACAACGTACAACACATTTTCTCGTATACTCTATCGCCATGCTGGTGGCTTCAGATACCGTTATTTGGCGTTGTAACGAACGTCAAGGGCGACCTCGACGAGACCGGAAGAGACCTCATTGTCCAGAGGCGGGGGCGCCGATAGGGAGGGTGCGCAGCAGCGGCAGGCAGCCAACTCAAACTTTGATATGGTTTCCTAAATAACCAAGGCGACCGATACCGCAGCACGATAGTCCTCCTTCCTCCGCCACCCCCCACCTGCCACCCGTTCACCGCCTAGACCGATCTGCGGTGGTCCGGAGAGGGTACTGTAACTACCGCCGAAGCATATTGAAACCCTCGCACCAACGGTGACCCGACTCGCCACCCCGGGCAACCCCCACCCTGGCCAATCCGCGACCCACCGTTCAGAACCGATACAGAGACTGTCGTCCGTGCAAAACTTGCGGCATGAGTGCGTTTGTCATTTCATAGGTAAACCAACTCGCGGCGCGGGCAATAACGCCCAACGTTTTCATAATGTCGACAGGTAACGGTTAATTCGAGTGCGGAGTGACAGGTAATCTGCAAGAGGACTGCGAATATGGAAAAGGAATGAAACTTGCAGAAATTGGTGTTAAATTCAATCGTGTTAAATTTCCTCAGCAGACAGAATATTACAAATCATTGCGTTTGAAATGACTAATATACGATTAAAATAATGAACATCATGTACCAATGATACTGATCCTTTCTTAATTTTTCATTTTTAACGTATGCACAAATAAAAACTTGAAACAAAATGTCAATGTTCTTGTATGTTATAAAATATACTATTTTCTTGTGTAAGAAATACTTTTAATTTGCATGAAGATCTCTAATAAATAAATAACAATCACGACGAATTATCGATAATGCGTTTAAACTAACGATATATTTTGTAATAGTTTAATATTATTTTATTCAGCGTAACCAGATAAGACGAGATGAAAAGTGGACGAGCAGATAGTCATCTAGTTTACAATTTCTTCCCTCTAGGCCACCAATAGACGCGATGCCTGTATCTCAGGGCTGGCTGTTTGTCCACTAATTAGAAGCTAACAACTGAACTAAAGTTCTGAACTTTAAAGTTTCTTGCACTCGCAGAAGCCTCTTGCTACCCATTCAATACCTCCTTTTCGAGGGTGGTAGAACGGCCGCCCTTTGAGAGGAACGCCCCCTTCCTCCTTACCTGCCTAGCCGTCCACCTGTCTTCCTCTCTCTATTCTGTTGCTCCGGCTACCGGCTAGCGTTAATTACTAATTAATTGTTTCGCGTGTTTGAGTTTTAAATGGATAAGTTAAACAGCGCGTAAGAGCTTCCAACATGAGCAAGGTGGTACAGCCGGCAGTCCACCCTTCTTTTTCCCTCTGTCCGTTCCTCTCGCCTCGCGTACGATTACCGTACAAACAGTGTACTACCGGTTAACGAAGTTAGGATGACCGTGTTAGGGTGGGAGAAGGAAAGCAACGCTCGTTCGTTTATTCGTTTTTCACCCCGTCATCAGAACACCGTTGCCTCGCTCCGTCTCGCCTCGCCTCGCTTCGTGCCTCACGATGTAATATCTCCATCACGACGCCGAACCATCGCCAACGCGTTTAAAGTTACGTCCGATCCAACGAATACGGATGTAACTTTCATAATACAGCGACAACGTTAAAAGTTGAAGTTCTCATAAAATCACGTAATACAATATAGATTTTACGGTTAAAATTTAGTCTTAATAGAGAAGACTTCGCTTCTATTAAGACTTTAGTATTTACTTAATGAATATTTGTTTAATTACAATACAGTACATTGTATTCAATTAAATACTATTTTAATACGCTTGCCATGCGGCTCGTCATAAATAAATCTTCTCCGCGCGATTCCTCGAGAAAAATAAGCTCTGTTTGTTTTTATTAATTGAGGCATTCTATTTTTTGGATTGCCATTCCTTGACCAAAAACTTTCATGAAAAACGACTTCTCGAGAAACTTGTACCATTACAGTGCAAATCGTCTGACGTTGATCTGAAGGCAGAGCACACCAACGAGATCGTTTTATCCCCCGTGAGAGACGCACCCCCTACCCGTTGTAATCGGAGCTCAAATAAAAAGTCGTAATGCCAGATAAAACATCCCATTTGTCTAACGACGATTCTTTTTTTCGCTCCTGGGAATAGTGTACCGTGCCCCCTCCTGGCGAAGTGGCGGAAGTTAAATCGGAATGGTAATCATCTTAAACACCATCCTTACAAACACCTAGACGCTTTTGAGAAGATATTCTCGAGTCGTCTAATTCGCTCGTAATTGTGACGAATCGCTCAGAAATTTCCAGCACAAGAGAGAATTGATATCGAATAGGAATAGTAAGAACAGTGATTATCGAAAGGAACATATTTACTAACGTACGTTAAGTATAACTCCACATTAGTGATTATCATCTCCAACAATATTTTTAAAGCGTACAGAACAAATTATAGAAACAAAAGAGAGAAAGTATCGTGTTAGAATTTGAAATAAATCAGGAATAATTGAAAAACACGTCGACCAAATTGACGACTGTTATCGACTGGCGCCGTGGGTGGTGATGAGAACGCGCCAGGATCGAAAGAGCGAACAGGGAAGAGAAAACGATGGCATCGAGGGGAAGGGGAGAGCACGTCGGCAGCAAATCGGTGTCTTAACCGTCCGACGGGGGACAATTATTTAAGCGGGCGCCTAGCGTTGCGCTTCTAGCGTGGCATCGCTCCACGTTAGTGCCCGGCGAGGGCACGCCGATGGAGAGAGAGAAAAGCGAGAGTCCGGGGGCTGTTAATTGCCGGCTGTCACGGGCACGCAGTGACAGGGACCACCGTCGACGAGGGATTGCCCCGTCGAAGCTGGTGCGAGCGCGCCGCTAAATTCTCCTTTCGATAGAGAAAACGTGCAAACGCGCTACCGCGGTGGACGCGCTCATGGGAGATAACTCTAACCAGAAAGGGGGAGAGATAAAGAGACAGAAAGAGAGTGGGGGGAAGAAGAAGAATAAGAATTCGACAATCTTAAAAAAAGACAATATTCATAAATATATTCCAAATGCAAGCTAATATGAATTATATAAAATTTTAACGTAAATCTATAATACACAAAATCTATACATTGCTTATATAAAAGATATTAAAATGTGTGCTATTTTTTTTTATTAATCAATTTTAACCGATTACTTTTATATAATTACGACATTCGGTAAATTATAAAATTTTAATCATTGGAGGATATTTCAGCATTTCGCAGTATTTTTCATATATTACGTGATATTCCTTCCGATATTTATCAATTTGATCTATGAAGAGAGGGCGCAAGCATCTTACATACCTTTACGGAAACTCTCGCTCGGACGTTCGCTGTAATTTGAACGCCGACGTATATTTATTCGGCGTCACAGAGGAAGAGGACTCTTGCAGAAAGCGGGAGCTCGCAGAAGTAGCGTGACGACGCTAAGAGCATTAAAGAGACGTTTTCCGCCCGACACTTAGGTTTTCGTTCCCGCGCCCACCCCATAGATTCACGGCCTATCGGCTTAGCGCACGGCGGGTGGTCTCAAGCCACCCTTGGCTTCGCCACCCTGCATCGTCTTCCGCCCGACACCTCAAGGTAGCAGCCAGCCAGAAACGCGGCTGGTTACCATCGCGTTGCTCTCCTTCTGGGAAATATTTTCGTAAGAACTTAAGTACTCAGGCGCATACGCGTGATGAGCCATCTTGATGAACAATTCTTGGTCTCCTTCCAAAACGATGTAACACGCGTTTTAAACATGCATATAGAGAGTCTTTGCTTCTACTCATTGTAAGTGAAGCAATAATGAATTTATTAAAACCGTGTCTTCCTAGTTCCATCTATGATAGAATCACAGTGAGAATCACAATTTGAGAACTATCATGTAGAAAAATAAAATAGAATAAATAAGTACCAATATTGCAATCCGTAGACCAGATGAAGAAACATTCACGAATAACTGCGATAGGAGTCGTTTTAGAGAATACTTCATCGTACAACTCTCGTACACCTTGTTCTGTATAACGTTTCGAAGCAAGTATTCTGAAAGGGTCGAGGGAGGAAACGTTGCGTCGGCGGTGGTGAATTATCAGCTAAGAGGAAATTATGGAAATAGATATAAATCGAGAAGAAGAGCGCCGGCGCGGCTGTTCGCAGGTAGATGCAGCGAGCAGCCAATAAGCGAGTCGCTACCGACGAAGAGCACGATGTGCCTTTAAATAAATGGAGCTTAAAAGCCAATTTGGAATGTAAAGATCTATCAGCATAAATTAAACATGGCGCGACTATGTACGGAGAGGCAGGGCGTGAGGCTTGTCCTCCGATTTTTGAAGCCGGTTTAGTCAATATCCGTCCTCAAGACCGACAATTTGCATCTGCCTATCTTCAGAATAATTGTATACTTAATGTCATCACTGTTTTTAAACTGGCAAATACATATTCTGCATATTTGCTATGATTCTCTTGCTATAGATGCTTCGTTTTTGCTAATTTAAAAATTAATTCTTTGACAATTAATTCTTTGACAATTTAGATTTCTATATTAAAAAAAAAAAATTCAGCATTAAATAATTACATTAAAATTTAAATCTAGTTCGAAATCTCTGAAGGGAAGGCGATGCATTTCGAATTTAATAGCGTTAAAGCAAAGAACGATACCTCGGGTCAAGTGCGGTCGATTTAGCGGGAAATTTTTTGTTCCGTAGAAAAACGTAAGGGTGGGATGGAGCCATTGGGGGCAAGTCGCGCGGAAACATCGGAGAGACGAACGAGAAACGCGTGGAGCGCGAGGGGCGAAGGGCGCAGGGCGCAGGGCGGAGGATTCGCGAGTTCGCGTCATGTGCATCGGACGCGACGCGCGAATTAACAACTCACGCGTCATATCGCGCATTATTATCCGATATTTCGGGCTGTATATCGACGCGCCTTCACCCCTCAGTCGCGAAGAAGCGAACGCGCTCGAGTTTACACGCGGAGTGCGTTACCGTGCTAACACGGTAACGAGCAGGATGTGGGGGGGACTATCGCCGCCAGACGAAGGCGAAGACATTGATTCGATGTGTTCACTCTCGTGTACCGTGAGTCGTTAATGTATTTCGCCGATCGCCTACGGTGATATTCCTCGGAAACGTCAGATATTGACGCTATATTCGATACACATATCCAAGAAGATCTTACATTATAAAAATTTATTTTTCGCTTAGTTGTTAAATAAAATAGTGTTGTTACTCACTTTCTAAAACTGCGCGATTTTTACTGTATGATATATCATTCTATCAGTCAAATAAGATTGAATGTAAATAAATAAAATTCATTTATAAAATCATAAATCAAAACATTAGTATCCTTGATCATACGCATCTTTATTTTAGATTAAAATTTTTATTTCACGAAGCTGTTAAAATTGTAAATTAAACGTAAAGACTTTGTGAAATATATGTCAAGTATTTAATTTTTAGATGGAACACACACGACAATATAATTTAATTCATGTGTACGATCTATTAGAAAAATTCTATATTCAAGACTTTAATTTGTAATTTCGTAATTTCTTAGCATTACAGAAATTGACTTTATAGATTTTAATATTTGAAGACAAATCTTCAGCTCTTTTCGTAAACTGAACAGATAGAACTTATTAGTTTCGTAAAAAGTTTCTTAGCCTGTACACGATTTAAGTCAGAAACACGTTGACATTACCAAACTCATTCTGTAATATAATTTGCCGCGATGTCACTGAAAATATTGATCGCCAGGAGCAGGGCGAGACGAAAAAGTCGCGTCACGACGAGGAGGAGGCGGAGCAGTTAATGTTACGTCGAAGGTGAGCGCGTTGAAAAGGGTTGATTACACGAACGCTTCGTCCGTCCAACGGGTAGAACGCGCCGCCGGGCCACGCCGGAAGGATGCTGCTGGACCATGCTTGTAAGCAACCGGCAACCCGTTCGAGGGCCGTAGGTAGGCTCGGGGCAAATGGCAGCGGGATGATTGATCGCCCAGCTAATTGGATGATCGATGACTCAAGTTCATCAGTGGCTGTTCAGCTCCTGGCGAAGGATGCTTCGCTCGCACGTGAGCGCCCTGCTGCCCCCGCAAGATGTACACATGTATGTAAGTACATATATGTGCCTACGATGCTGTATATATGTGTGCGGGAGAACATGTACGTATTAGACATTGCGCGAGAAGAACAAGCCAGTAACGTCTCTGGCAAGCCTGGAAACTAGTCCGTGCTAATATTCTGCGGGGTCATTGCGTTTCTCTTTCGCTCTGTTTCTTGTTAAATTACATTCTTCTATAAGTTTATGGTCTCATCAGATTTATACGTGCTTAGGATTTACAAGGTATCATGAAATATTCAATATTCGATATATTTAGGAAAATAATTTTTAAATTATATTTAAATTTAAATTATATTATATGATAAAAGTATAAATTTAAAAAATCAGGAATTTTTGTAAGGATTTACTGTCTTTTTATGTTCAAGATTGGTGCTTAACGCAGAAGTTTCAAAATCTCCTATCACACGTAGAAATCCCGAAGACGCGACGTTCCCTTAAAGTAATGAATTCACAATAGGATTTAGCGGCAAAGGTGCGAGCGGGCTAGCGCGTAAGTTTACGCATAGCATTCGTCTGATATACGGCCGACGCGTGAATGCAAATCGGCGTGTAAATCATGCGAACAATGTCTTAATGTCCCGGTCATACAACGCCCACCCGAGTCAGAAGACAACGGCTCCGGTAGTCTTCGGGTGGAAGGAAAGGGTGCCTTTTCGGATATTCATAGGGAAATAAATTAGCAGGCACGCGCGTCACGAGGGGACCATTATTGATATCTATTTTCTTGGTTGATGTTACTCGCGAGCTTCTATTTCCCATGTGCGACGAATTGCGTGGCTTTTAGTATGACAATTGACATTCACAGCTGCGAATTATTACAATTGCTTTCAGATCTATTGATGTATCTATATGTTCGAAATATAATAATATGATAAAAGAAAAATGGAAATTTTTTGATATATTAAAACAAGAGAAAATATATACTATTATTTATAATTCATAATATAAAAAATATACATCTAATACAAAAACATTTATTCTTCTAAATTTCGAAATTAAGAAAGAAACTTCATTTGCGTTGTTGGAAAATATTTATTGTGATTGTATTACTTCATCTGTATTAATATACATATAATGTACAAAATGATAAAGACTACAAAAGTTTTTTATTTTATATAAAATATTAAAAAATGTCTAATTATTGGAATAATACAATGTTAGTTATTAAGTAGGAAACAGATAGAAAATTGAAAAATAGCTGTTCGGGCTTCTCGTTTATGCCATTTAACTTGCAAATCTTCCTCCCGAGTCTGCTGATACCCATGAAACATGTGTGGAAAGTGAGAAAAGTCTTAATCCCGCTTTTGAGGATAGGACGGGCGAGGGAGACAGAAAACGGAAAGGTAGAAGGAATATATAGGAGCAAGAGAGCGAAGCGTGTGAAAAATTCGTAAGAACAAAGGTGGCGAGAAATCCATACCCCAGAGGTCGAAAGCTGCGATTTCTCGTGAAGGGTGTGCCAAAAAGGGTGAGAAGCGTTAGAGTGAAATATCCGTCCGAGTGAAGAATATGTGTAAAGGCATTACACCTGTCTCGGCGCGTTTTCGAATACTAGATAATTATTTTATATCATCGATTTATCACATAATTTACCTAAAATAGTTTAATAGATATCATATGGCAGATATAATTATACATGTCGTCACAAAGACATTAATGATATGACTTTAAAACGATGAATTATAATAAAGAATACATTAAATGTACAGAAATTCTCTTCTATAATAACGAAAGAGGAAAGATGAGAGAATGAGAAGTGGGTGCCATCATAGTCGGTTGCCGGATAGTTTAACGTCCGCGTCGAGGTGATTGTGGAAGTCCTTCCTACCAGCATTAGCGTTCTTCTCCCTTCAACCTTCAGAGGGGATGTTTAGTCGGTTTACGATGATGATACGATTCCTTTTACGCCCGCGACGGGTTCATCGCTGGCAAATCTGAGCTTCTTTAGCAACGTCCTCGTGCTCGTTCCGAAAGATTCTGTGACCGATAATCGCTCGCATAAAGTGCCACCCTCGCGGCGAATATCGCTCTTTTGCACAAAATTATACAGTGTCGCAGTTTTGAGAACAAAGTCGCGTCGTTTCACGCATCGCCGAGCATCTTACGACTGATCATTACTGTAATTTTCGGGTGTCATATCTTGATCACGGCTGCTGAAAAATCTCATTCGCTGCTTTGGTAACCATCAACGATTTTTGAACGTCATATATTTTTGTAAATAAGAATAAAGAGTAAACAATAACTCCTATACAAATAGAATTACAAAAATTACGTCCAAAATTAAAGAAAGCACATAAACATAATATATTAAGAAATTTATATAAATTAAAACGTTGATATTATTTAAATAAAAATTATTTAAAATTATTTAAAAATCAACAAAAATAAAATTATTTACTTTTTTCTTTTCCTTTCTCATTAAATTTGACAAATATTTTCGCGAATATTGAAGTATGAAAGTCAAAATAAAAAAAGAAAAAGAGAGTCTCTCTCGCGCAACATTACGACTATCTAGACGCGATTCGTTTTTATGAACAGCGTCTTCGCTTTGCCCTTTCTTTTCCGTTTCTCTAAGTTTCGTAAGACTCTACCATAACGGTTCTAATTTCCGCTAATAAATCCACCAGTGCAACGAGAATCTTCCCTCGATACGGAGATAATCGTATTCCCGCTTGTGAAATGTATTCGCTGCGCCCTCGAGGAACGTGGATATAACGTTCGTGTATATCGGTGGATTTTGCATATACGGAGTGTTCTTTGCATGTGTGGAAAATACGTAGCGGGAAAGAGCCAGAATCGGGGGAAGAAGGCGACGTAAGAAGACGGCTAGTCTCGCAAGAAGCGCGTCCTGCAAAAACAGATGTAAAGACACCGGGGATGCCGCTCTGAAGGGTCAGAAAAGAGGATTCGGACGGCTGTAATCTCAGCTCAAAGGTGTCGTTTTGCTTCTTAGCGTCCCACTGGACATCGAGATACTTGCGACGAGAAAGCTTAATATTCTCTCGCATCTCAGTTGTACATGTCATTGTCATTAAATTTGAATAAACAACGATTTTATCAATCTTTCTTTGTGTATTATAAATTACAAGCATCATTAAAAAAGTTGCAAAAAATTATGTATTTTATTCTAAGAAAATTATTAAACCATGTGTTATGTTAGATTGTAATAAAATAAAATTTTAAATTTCTCTTAAAGTTTAACTTGCTAAATTTTACTTTTTTGAAACATTATGTTACTATATCTTAATAATTTAAAGGCGCAAAGAAGAAGAGTTTAAAAAGAATCATACGTAAAATTTAATACAGAAAATATTCTTTATATAAATAGAAAATAAGTATATATTTTCAATTATCATATGTTGTTATTTAATTATATTGTGTCTTGTAGCTACGTAAATCTGGTTTAGCTTTATCACAAATTTTTTTTAGCAAAGATAAAATAATTATAATTATTATTAACGATATATATTACATGCATATAAAAATAAATCCGAATTTGTGAACACAAATGAAGAAGGAGTTTTCAAGATCGTTGGCAGAAAGAGGGACGTAGGCAATTTTGCACTTGTAAATAGGCCCCGAAGGGAGGAGCATAAGTAAATTAGGCCGGTCGAGACGAAACGTTCTGATAAGAATCTTTCCCTCGGCTTTTTTAAAGGCTGACTCCGGGGGAATTGAGACGTCATCACGACGCTCTTCCTCGTCCCGGATTTGCGCCTTCCTCTCCGTCCCCCGTTGGCGCGTCCTTCGAGAGTCGTTTAATGCCAAACGCTCGCGCCTCGTCCTTTGTTTCGCCTTCATGAGATTTTTAAACAGCGCGAAATGAGCTTCGCGGACCGGAGAGAGTTGAGAGAGAATGGGTCTCGAACGATTATCGTTTCATCCGTCGTCGCTTTAATTCCCTCGCTTTACCGTGCGAAATTAAAAAAAAGGCTCTCGCGATAGTCGCATTCCATAATACGTATTTATAAACTGTAATTCCTGCATCGTAATATTTGGAAAAAATTTTACGAGAGTTGTATAAAAATATTATTGCTTGTATTTATTTAATACAAAGTGAGAAAATTTAAGAGAGAGATAATAAGATAAGAAAATCGTCTTATTTTTATCGAATTTCTATCAAAGAAACAGAGGATGGAAGTTAAGAAGAAAGAGACTGAGAAATCTGGGCATTTGTATCGTTTTGTCGTACTTCAGCATCGGCACGCGTATCGTATAGCATTGCATTATTGCTTTTATGGCCAATAAAAGGAAAGATGTCCCGGTAAGGCCAGGCCAATGATCGTCCTCCGCAACAACTGTCCCCTCAATTCCTAGACCGTTCCATCCCGGAATCGCTCGCGACCTTCGAGCCCCTCGTCTACGACGATCAGCGCCCGTTATAGCCACCGAGTCGTTCGTTCGGTCATCGAAGGTGTCGCGATTGGTTTCGTGTTTGCAAGGAATATAGTCCGGGGACTCCCCGACCCTGTTAACCGTTCTGCTACCCCACGGGACACTAAGCCACAAAGAATAATATCTAGAAAATTGTCTGAATCTCCGGGAAACGTAAAAACATTTCTTGAAAAATCATTGCGAAGGTTATCTATCAGAGAATACATTTTTGCGATTCGATTTTATAATTAATATACGATTAAACAGACTACGTCTAACCACCCGTTTGAATAACTTTGGAATCGAGTCTGAACAACGTCATCGTCGGATATTTCTGAGAAACGACAAAAAGAAATAAAACTGCTATCATTCTCCCTTTACGTTTTATGACGGACTGTATAAAGTTTTGTTGACTAAAAAGAACACCGGTAGGCGACTAAGGCTTTGTCGTCAAGGATAGACGCCAGTCTTTCTTGCAGACAGTAAAGCTCGTCTTCTCTCTAGCGCTAGCTACATCGTTGCACCTACAGGCAAAAGATAACCAGCCCGTCCTCGAGCCATCAACCTCCAGTTCCTCCTTGGTTGTCCCGAGCGACGATATATCTCCCAACATCCCCTTTCGCCGTCCCCGTCATCCTCTCCATCCACTCCTTGCAGAGTTCCGATGCTCCAGGAGGGTGCACGATGACACTCGGTTACGACATTAGCGACGTTTCCCACACCGTCTACGGGTCTACTTCGTCAATGTCAAAGCGCAGCCCTACCCCATCCTCTCCCGTTCGCAAGCGACTTTTCCGAAGAATAAAGTTCTAACATTTATATAACACAATGCACGTTTTCAAAATTTATAATACATGTGAAAAGAAAAGAATTGCAATCGGCAACTAATAAGATTGCTATTTTAAATTGTGCAATTATTGTTGTTCAAAATGTCATGTGTCTACGTTTATTTTTATCTTCTTTTCTTGATAATTTTTAATTTATGTTTTAGCAAACGCGCTTGCTAATAAATATAAATAATGTTTAATATTATTTTTAGAATTACCAAATGTTACAAACATATTCATAGACATAATTTTAGAAATTCGTAAAATATAGATTGATTCGTGAAGGGACAACGGTGCCGATTTCGAAATGTAGGTATGTATCGAGACGAAGGAAAAAGGAGTCCCATGTGTGATGAAACTCCCAAAACAGAATTCTGGTAGCGCCGGTTGATTTACGCGACTTCGCTCGAGGCGACTAGCATCTCCTCGTCCTGCTTCTCGCACCGTAATAGTACCATTCTGATTCCAATAACCATGAATCTATCAGATGTCAAAATGCAATCTCCACCTGAAAGCGGCCTGCCTTCGGCCGTGCGCCACAGCGACCACAAATCTCGCAGTATCTACAACCGTATATCTTATACTTACGGGAGCACAATGTATGCAACACAGATGTAAAAGAGCTGACGGACTCATGTGAGAAGACGAAAAAGAAGGAAAGAAGAAATAGGCAGAAATACGAAAGAGGAAAGGAAAAAAAGAGAATCGTGCGAATAGAGGGAATAA
Organism: Tetramorium bicarinatum; assembly: GCA_928718305.1. Lineage (NCBI taxonomy): Eukaryota > Metazoa > Arthropoda > Insecta > Hymenoptera > Formicidae > Tetramorium > Tetramorium bicarinatum. The sequence goes on from OV788320.1 coordinate 15,261,070, forward strand.
CCCTCACGAATTTTGTTCGACGTCGGCGGGGATGAAGAGAGAGAGAGAGAGAGAGAGAGAGAGAGAGAGAGAGAGGGAGAGAGAGAGAAAAAATCCCGGCGAGATTGCATCGAAGAGGAGAAAGTTGCAAACTCGAAAACTTTCGAGCTCCTATTATCTCCGACGAGACCACGGTCCGGCATCAAGGGAGTTGTCCGGTATACCCCGATCTCTAAATACTCCACCTTTTGCGTCCTATCGTCTGAGTCGAGAATTGTTCGGCAAAAGTTGAAAAAAAAGAACGGTGAGAGCACGAAACTAACATTTGCCTGTACGTCGCAAATAATACGATTGAAATGTATGGTTTAATGTTAATTCTTTTAAAAATTAAACATTAAAGCATTTTTCTACCAATTTTACTCTACATTTAAGATTTCTTAAAATTTCTGGAAAATTCTTACAAGCATTACTTCAATTGTAAGGAAAATTATTTGATCATACTTGTCGTGTATGATACTTAATCAACTTCATTAAGATAGTATTTAAAGTAAAATGTAATTCAATCGCAGCTGATGTTGAAATCACCCTCAACAGCCGCTAATTCAGAAAGTAAATGAAGAAGGATCATATTATTGATGGACCTTTTCCTGAGCAAACTTATCGAAATTATCTCGTGACTTCGTGATGTAACGAAGAAGCGCGTCGCTCGTAACGAGCGCGCGAATGAGGAATGGTGCCAATGACAGTGCTAACGCCGTGCAAATGAATGCACGCCGAGGCTTTGACACGCGGTAATTTATCACGTCGCGTCGTCCCGTCTTACCCTTCCGCGACGTCTACGGCGAACGAAGAGGACGTTCTGCGAGAGGGGGCTAAACGAAAAATCCGCGCGCGCGGCGACGGTGATTGGGACAAATATAAATAAGGCAATTGAGAACCCTCCGTTCTACCCTTCAGTCTTCCACGCTCGACAACAGATGTAACCGCGACTTAACGGATCCCGATAAGCTCTTGGGAATATACGCGTACGTTTGACAATTCGTTGATGTTGGTAGGTTCGGGTTATCGCGATAACTTTACGTGAAAAATTCCACGAGATCAGTCTTTCCTCCGAAAATGGCAGAAAATAGAAAGGGAAAAAGAAAAATTCTTCTCTTTCTGGAACATTTGCAATCATGTAGGCGTCTATATGTTAATACTTTCTTGTAACTGAAATTTATTAATATTACGATATCGTACAGTGCTTGCAAAATTTATAATATTTATTTACACACATAAATGTTAAAATAATTCACATTTATCCACATCAGCTAACAAATTCAGACAAAATTGTTCTATGAGTCAGAGATGTAAACCTACCAAAGTTGTAACCTACCCAGACTTAACCAACAATTTGACATTGTGAAAATAATATCCCAACGGAAACGGTTCCACGATAAATGTGCACGCAACGGTGACATCGCGAGAAACTGCTGCTCCGCTACTTTGCGTCCTTCTCTCTTTTCCTCTCCTTTTCTCTCTCTCTCTCTCTCTCTCTCTCTCTCTCTTTCTCTCTCTCTCTCTCTTCCTTTCTCTCCGGCGTACCAAAGTTTTTCCAACTTCGTATAATCATTTTTCCCGGAATGTCCCGACGGTGCTTTCCCACTCCCTCCTCGACGTCGCTTATCTCGAGAAAATTCTTTTCGCGGTTTCCTCTCGAGAACAGCCGCGCGCGCCTCTCCCCCTCATCCGTTCCCAGGCTCATCGACGCAGAAGAATTTTAATTCTGCTCCCGAAAAATCTCGGATGGCAACGCGCTCTTTCTCTGTTTACACGCGGATCCTATACTTCAAAGGGCCGCATGTCGGCAATAAGATCACAAACAAGTTTCATTGGACGAGTAAGACTTGTTTTATTAGACAACTATTGTCTCGCACAAAATTAGCTTATACGAGAAAACTCATTCAATCAATTTAAAAAAAACTTACAAAGCAGAGATACGACCCATGATTTTCTTGCGAATGAGTGGAAAATTTCAATATGTATTAAATTGTTCTAACCATCGCAAACTCATTTGTAATCTTCCCATCATTCTTACTAAATTGAACTACTTTTTTTAATTTAGCACATGTGCATTAATAATACATGAACAGCACACGCTTATTCAGTGAAGGTGAGCCGTTTACACGGCATATGAAATATGCAAATGTCTCTTGGATGTTCCTTAAGAAAAAAAAAGAGAGAAAGCGAGAAGTGGAGAAAATAAGAAAGGAAGGTTGAAGGAAGAAAAGGTGGGGTGATTAGACGAGAAAGGGACATCGGGTTTATTAACGATATCGTGGGCCCACGAGGGTAGAAAAAAGGCCGCTCGATAATTTGCTGCCCCATGCACCCTTGAAAGGAAATCTATATTCTGACATTAACGAGATTTTATAAACGACAGTTGCTATTACTAACCAACGAGCTTTGTAGATAGGACTCTATTTAACTATAGATATTTTTTCATAAATAAATAAATAATTTTATTTTAAAACAAGCATTGCTTTAAATTTGACATTAGATTACGAATTTTAATTTACAAACTGTAGTGAAAATAATGAAATAATGAAAATAATGAATAAAAATAGCGATCACATTAAAAATAATACAATATAAAAAGATTGTATTTATACAGTGACAATTAAAATATAAATAGACAATTTTTTGAAACAATACTTCGCTTTATAATACAAAATAATAATCATCTATAAAATAAATCAACATAAGCTAATTATATTATTTTTATATGGATATCTCGCGTAGAAGACTTGCACTTTCGCGGAAACTGCCATGGCTTCTTTCGAGCAAGGACGGCGTTGCGCACCGCGGCGACCGACGCCTGTCGCAGCGACAAATATGGAATTTGCATATAAATCGGGTATTTCCATCTGTGGCCTCGACGCTTCGCGCCGGGTCGGTTCGTTCGTTCGTTCGTTCGCGTGATACAGAAATGAAGAGATCTCCCATTTCCTCTTAGCCTCAGACTCTTACCTTCCGCGCGCGTCTCCGCCATCGTAACACCGACCGCTTCGTTCTCGGAGAAATACTAACCTCTAGATATTATTAATAACCCGAGATGGAATCGAACGCATCCCTCTCGGTCGTATTGAAAGGGTGGCAGGAGGGTACACGCCTGGCAAAATCAATCTACCAACCGTTTGTCGGTACGGTTGGTCGTTTTCCGCCTGTCTCGCCCCGACATTCGCGCATTGCCTCTGCTCCTTTGCCTTTTTTTTCCTCCAGTGCGAAGATCAGTCGCATACACGTGAATTCAAATCCTTGTCGCAGTACATCCCCCAAGAGTTTATCGCGTCTTCTGCCAATCTGGCGAAAGGTCGTCAGACGTTTGCTTCGAAATGCAGAAACGGGATTTCGACGATCGGCGTGCATATTCATCCACGCTACAATATATGTATGATTCTATAGTCGCGCGATAATATTGTTTCTATCTATTTGAATTCGGTTGTTCCGAAAGCGAAGCCAAGCACTAAAGCACGATGTCGCATAACGCCGATAAACGATGGAAGAAATTATCTCGTAAAGCATAAAATGCATCTAAACGGACAAGTTTAAATTTTTAACTGTTAAATTAAGCAATAAATTCAAAGACAGGTCAATAAATTTAAAGTCTACAATTAAACGTACGAGCGAACGAATGCAAATAATGAGTGTCAAATTGCAATCCTTTCGAAAAGTGGAGCATCCTTACGTTTCATCCTCCGCCACCCTCAACATCACTCTCGACGAGAACTACCTGTGCTTGTACCGGCACTTTTTCTCCACTCGCGAATCAAGAGCGGACGAGTAGCAGAAGGGAGGAAAGCAGCTTTGTAACCGGAAACCTCCTTAGACGGTCTATCATTTTTAATCGGGAGAATAAATCGTTTGATTCAATTATCAAGAGCATCTCGCGACTCCCTCGAGGACTTCCGTTGAGGATCCTCGACGAAAGGAAAAAAAAGCGTCGGCTCTTTGTTCGACTTAAGAATCTCAGGAGTGTTTAAGAGGCTTAGGATCGGTTAAAAGTCGACGTTAAACACCGTAGGGTTTGTCGTCGGTGTTTATTCTCATTAAGTCTCATCGTTACCCTGCGTGTCAATGCGCACTTTGTCTGTTTTGATTGACTAAATAATGACATTCCTTGAGATTCCTTAAAAATATTAAATTTTATAAGCAGCAAAAATAATAATATTTAAATATAACATTCTTACGAATTAAGTTGTGAACAGAGACAATTTAATCTTATAATTTAATCCACGTAATAAGAACATAATCAAAATATATAAAACTGATTGTTTTAAACTATCATATCACAAATGTACCAGTTAAACTTTAAGATTAATAAATTAATAATTAAAATTAATAAATCTCAAATATTCTAACTGTGATGTCTATTTGACTATTTATTAATTTTTTAAGTGAAAGTTTGAAGCATATGAAATAAAAATGCAACAAAAGCGTGTTCAAAACGAAAATTAGATTGGCCACATGTTGCGAACATGCTGTATTTCGAACCTGCACGGTGTATCTTGGGAAGGTAGCAGAAGACGAGGTGGAATGGTCGGCCAAGTCTTTTCCTTATTTTTATCAGGTTTTCCGAGGGGATGAATATTTAAGGGGAGCGGACTTAATCTGCGCTCGGGGATTCGCGGGCAGACGCGTATCGCAAAGCAGCCCATCTCCGTTCTTTTTCTTCCATCCCCATCCTCTTTATGCTACAACAAGCCTAGAGAAGGAGGAGAAAGAAAAGGAGTAGGGGGGAAAGTCGGAGGTGGAGAAATAACGGAGGGTGTTCAGCAAGAGGGTGGCGTGCGCGGTAGCGTGTGCGCGCGCGGGGGGTGCATGTTTCCCTAAATATTTTACAGCCGTTATCGGCTCTTGACCGAGGAAATTCCGACAACAATTTCATCTCTGTCGGCTTTCGATAGTACGCGTTAATTTGGCGAGGATCGCCTTGAGCACACAATCGGCCAACAATATCTCGTCAGAAGCACGGTCAAATAATGCGAAGCCGAGATAGAAATTATAAACATATATCATTCCGTTTTTAGATAAATCGTATTACGTAAAAACTGATCAACAAGTATCAAAGCAAAAGATTTTAATTAAATTTGTAAATATTACACGTCTTGATACATTCTTAGTTAGAAAAGCAAAGGATTAAAAATCTCAGCTAGTAATTATTAAATATCTTTTATCAAGATAATTATTTTATTTTTGCATAACTAAAATCTCATAAAGATTAGACAAATATATTTTAAGATCAGAATAATTAACTTTATGTATAATATTTTTTACTTAATATTTGATAAACGAAAATCAATGTTATACTCTGACTTGAAAATGTTTTAAATCTAACATGTATAACATTTCTTTCTTCCTGTTTTTGTTGCTAACCAACAGGTTTCTGGTCTTTCCAGTCTTTCCTGCACATCGAATTATTCATACGTGGATTTCTGCCTCTCGTAGGATTAAAACGCGAGATAATCTTCATTGTAAAGAAATATCAAAAGCATTTGGTTCTGCGACGGGTCTGTTTCTGGGCCGATATAAACTGACGGACGGAGACCCTCTGACACCCGGCGAGGGCCTAAGAGGGGTGGGCTTTCCCTTGCAAATTCTCTCTTTACCACTTCTCTATAGCCCGCCGCGGCCACCGCGTCGCCGCCGGAGGCTCCCACCACTCTTTCTCCGGGGGTTTGTTTTAGCAAGAACTCGCCCCGGTTTTTGGATACGCGCGTACACACACCCGCACACTGACGACCGCTCTCGCAAGCTTCGAAACCTTCACCGCAACCGCCGGCTGCGCGGCGAACCAGCCGACCTTTATTGGTTTTTACCGAGCAACACACAGTCCGATATTTTTTTATTACGACGAAGCACGCGTTTAGCCCCCAACCGCGCATTGTTCAGCATTAAGCGCGGAAAAAGGCTGCAGAGCGAAGGAGTTAAGGTGCCCTCACACGAAGGGCGAAGGTAGTACTCCGAATACTCGAACTCTACCGACTCAGTTTCTATGTGTTCGTACTATATAAATTGATTTCCTATATTTATTGAAAATTCCGAGAATACTTTGCCACTTGTTCTTGCCACATCTATTTTACATCGATTGAATTTGTTTTTGTGTTACCACACATTTCTATTTATTCTATGATAAGTTTCAAATGTTAGTTAAAAATTCTCTTAATTCATACAGATTTATATAAACTGTTATGTTTATATGAATTGCAGAAATTAATAAATAATTTCTAAATTACTAATAATAAAATATAAACATTTCGATATTATTTAATTAGTTTTGATCAAGTTTTTTTAGCAATTTTATCCAGTATTAAATTTGATAGTATAATGGCTGATATTATTATATACGAATAATGAATTTTTTTACACGTGTACTAAAAATAATTAATGCATCAGTTACAATAGCATCGCAATTTCTTAAAGATACATGATACATTTTTACAGAGACACCCGTTGTACAAACGGTTTAGAGTTCGTACGGGCCGCTTTCGTTTTCGAGGGTTCACAAGGGCTGCGCCGAAAGTAACGGACGAGCCTTTAGCCACGCGAATTACGAAATACTTTTACAAATTAAATACGCGTAGTCATACGGGGGGAGGTTTAGCGGAGCTGAGTTCCATCAGACCGCAGTCTCCCGACAAAGTATTTTCGACAAAGGGCGGGAAGCCTTTCGAGCCATCGTCCACCCGGATTTTCAGAAGACGCTGAAGTCTTTTTTCCAGAGGAGTTTAAATAAAATTAGTTTATTTAAACCAATCATGTGTAGCTTAAAATAACACACTACTTTCACAATAACATTTTATTCTCGTATTTTGAGAAATATCTGACTATTTCTTAAATTTTTAAAGGATTGTATGTACACATCCATAATATCTAAATGAAACAATAAAGCTCATACATTATATATACAGATCTGATTAAATTAATCAAATTTATTGAAGATACACTTTAGATTTTATGATATTTTCAGACATAAATAAGAAAAAAGCTATGTATCTTTAGAAAAAAAGAAAATAGTCTTATAATTATCTACTGAGAATTAAAATCAGCCGTAACCGTACAAAACAGCGTCGAAAATTTTTTAGTTTCACTTTAGTTTGTCACTTTTGTTTGTATATAATAATCACGTAGGCGTCGGTTATTGACTGACATGCGCATAGCAGAAAGGGTAGACCACACCGGAATAGCTAGGGCGGAAGATAATTCGAAGTAACCGCGACAAATTCCAATATCTGGAGAAATATGCGGGGCTGCGCGTCGCTACCAGCTGCCATGGCGTTCCTCGCGGTCATGTCTAACCTTCGTCTTATTACGAGAGGAACATGCGGTCGGGCGGTTTTACCTTTTTACCTCCCTCGCTCTTCCTCCTACGCGTACCGAGACACGCGCGAGAGACCGAGAACACCTACTATGAAAATTTATTTCATACAACTAGAAGAGGCAAAACATTCGAGTTCTAGAGAGAGAGAGAGAGAGAGAGAGAGAGAGATTGTCTTCCATAAATAAAAATAAAGTTTTGTACAACTAAACTCTTACTTCACACAGTTGTAAATAGTAAATAATAAATATCAAATCCTTAATGATTTTCGTAAAATGATAAGAATAATTATAGATATAAACAATTTTAATCTATCAATTTTCCAATTTGCTGCTATAAGCAAAGTAAGCTAAGAAGGCATGGCGAAATGTACTTTTCTGACGGAGTACGTCATGAGACGGACCTATTTGCTGTTCCATTCCCGATTCATTCGGTACACGTCACGGTTTGCATTGTGCCCGCCAGGCCGGTATGCCCAACGTAAAGCGATTCCCCGGCGAAATTTAATTAAAACAATCAAATTATGGAAGGAGACGTCGGCTGAGCCGTCGAGATCGCCGGGAGAAAAGGAGAGAAAGGACAAAAAGAGGGAGAACAAGTCCACGAGACTGGAAGCCCGGATAAGATTTTCTTCTCCTACGTTTATTTTCGCTCGATTCCCTCTAAAACCTCCCACCCTTTTCTTTACCCGTCTTTAGCTTTACTTCTATCTCTCCGTCTACCCTTTCGCTTTAGCACTCTTTCTGTCTTTGGACATAACGTTTTTCCTGAAAGTTTGCCGGCGGTAATAACACAACAAAGTCTTTCAAAACTTATAAATCGTCACCCCTAAAGTGTAGTTGTCTTCAAATAATATCTTTTTAAAAACATTTAGCTAAGTAAAAATATTAATAAGCTAACTAATAGATTATGCACATAATTCATATCTGTGTACAATAAATCTATGTTTAATAAAAATTTCTTATACTTTTTTGGAGAAGTGACAAGCTATTAGATCTAAAAACGCCAAACAAATCCAGTGTGCGTTATCGAGAGGGAAATGAACACGCTTTCCGCTGTCAACAAGTTATTACGGAGTACAATATCGTTTTAGTTTGGTGAAAGTCTGCGGGAGGATTCGCAAAAGTGTATCACGGAAGGCCCATTGAAGAAGTTCCCGTTACTGCATAACTTTTCGAAAGTTCGGTTCGTCATTATATCGTGGGAAACTTTCGTGAAGTTCAAGTTCGTACCCGGAAGTTCGGACACGGGAAAGAATTAATATCAGTGAAAGTCCATTGGAGCAAAGTAAAACATTTTTTTTAAACGGAAACTAGCGTGTTTCACTGTTACCCGTTCACATCGGGATATCTCAACGTCTGCTAAATAATTCTCTTAGCGCTAACGGCACAATGTAATATTTATGACTTAGTCCTGGCGGACAACCTTAATATGCCAGAAACGCGTTGAGCCTGTCCGGTTTCATCTAGCTGCCCAAGGGCTACTTATCAGGTACCTACTTTATACTTTGTTTGCTCCTGATGGCATTAGCCCCGGGGGTGATTGCGAATTCCCCTTTCCCGCCCGTAGTCTGTCTGGAGCTTGGCCCAAGATATATCCTCGAAAGGTAGCTTTTGCTACCGGCCACGATGCTGTTAGCATTGGACCGCGTGCCCGGAAATCCTGATCGACACCTTCGGCACGTACCCATTATCCGATCCACGAGCCTCAACCATCTCGCTTCGAGCCGTCTCGAAATTACCCACAGCACTCCGGCATCGTGCGAATTGAATCTCGCCGGCGGATAGAACGTTCTCCGATTCGTAGATTGATAAGACGTGCGGTATCATTTATTCAACGGAGACTCGCCGTGTGGTATACACCGGACGCAAAGTCCTCATGTAACATTCATATATACGAGACACAAAGTCTTGACAGTACCAACAATCTTTCATAAAACGATACGATACGATGTTCTGTAGTTTCATAGTTATCGTTTGTTAGATTGTAAGAAATTCTACTGATACGTCAAACGTTAAGTTTCAAATACATCGTGCTGTCGCGACATCGAACATCGCATTTTCCTTGTCGCGTTTAAAAAAAGGGAAAAATGAAGAAAAATCGTAAGGGGGTGAAGTAAGGAGGGAGGCAAAGAGGCAGTATGAAGAATCTAGGTAGCGTTATTGGAAAACGATGATTTACGATAATAGGGAGGGAGGTTTCTTTCCCTCATTGAGAACGAATCGGGAAAAGAAGCGACGAAGGAAACAAAAGTTGAGAAAGGCAGAAAATTATCTATCGCTCGTATATCTCGATTTTGAAAAGTAAAATGTTAATAATATTAATATTTTGCGAGAGATTCGGCGGTTCTCAAGAAAGAGGCTGTAAGACGCCGCGGCATTATGCCAGCTGGCAACAGCCTCAGACGGCAGTTTGCAAAAGAAAAAACCACTGAAACTTTCCGATTTTCTATTTTTAATATTTTTTCGAGATCAAACTGCTGCTAATAAGCAGCGATCGCAAGAAATCCGTATTCAGCGATCCAGATATCTGTATTTCAACATAAGCACAAAACTCGAAGGAAACGTATAATAATCATTTTAAAATAATAACAGTAGAAGAAATCAAGAAACCAACTGATGATTATATATAATACATTAAAATTGAGCTTATTGTTGCAATATGTCCTTCTTTGATTCTTAAATATATTCATTATGTTTATATAGCTATGAAATAATTCTTCATTTTGTATTCTACGGCCACGAAAAAGTACAAAATGTATGAGTTACGAAAGAGGTTCATTCGACGGGGTGAAAGTCGCATGGATCTGCCGGCGACGGTAAGAAAGGGAAGGGATCTCGAACGGGAGGTCAGCCGAGCGGTCCCTTCTCGAACATCGGCGTATTCAAATGCGTCGCATCAATATTTTATTGCGGACATTCCTCATGTAAATTCCCGAAGATTTTACGACAATGTAATCCCCACGGTTGCGGTGACAATGACGCCTTTGAACACAAGTAGTCTGCAAGAATGCTCAATTGAATGGACGATGATGAGAAGAAATTTTTATCTTGCGCATCGCTTTCCTTTTTTATTTATCTCATTATTATCGTTGTAAACAAGATTAATGCAATCTCCAGTAATATACACGACAGATTTAAAACATCTTGATGTTTTTCTAATACGAATAAAATAAATCAGTTCTCAAAATTGTATTACAATTTTGTGATCTTGATTTTTCGCTTTCAACGATCATCGTAGAAATAATTAATTGTACATATTTCGATCGCATTAAAATAAATTTATCGAAATAATTCTATAAGCTGTCTGCAATGAGATCAAATCTAATTTCATTATAATAATTGTTGAATTCAGATATCAAGCATCATCGTCTAAGAACGAATAGCGCGAATTTGTATTTGGGGAATCGGGTGGTTAACTAAGAGAATGAAGGAGATAGTGTTGAGGGTTGCGTAAAGGAAGAGTGGTATAGGAGAAGGTGTGGGGGAGGGAGAGAAAGGGATCGAGCGGGAAAAGGGGGTAGGTGACATAAAGCCGGTGTACTGAGGATTGCGTACGAATAACGGAAATTAAGTGTCAACCGAAAGAGAGGAGAGCCTGCTTTCCCCTTCTCCTCCACCAATCTCCTCTCGTCTCATTCTCCTTTTAAAGAGAGCAAGTGGCTCGTGGGTGAGAAAATACGAGAGCAAAGAGAGAGAGAGAGAGAGGGTGAAAAGGGAGATACACAAGCACCGACGCAGGATTAACGTTACGTGCACGGCAAGCCTAAAACCGCCAGAACTACCCTTCCGCCAACAGTCGTTTCCTTCGGCCGTTTATGGGATTTTAACAACGCCGCGCATTATGTAGCGAGTCACCGGCACGAAGTCACCCCCAGAACTGCAGCACGGAGGTCATTATTGTCCTCCGCGCCGTTTCGGGACGTCCGAGTCGACGAGGGGTTAACGTGAGAACGAGTTAGTGACCGTACCTGTCTTTCTACCTTTTCTTGTAACGGCATAATAGATATATCTATGCCTCCACCTTGAACGCTCAATCAACTTGATAGATATGTCTGCAATTTTAACTGTCAAAAGAGAAAATAGGATCTTATTAAGTATAGATGGTTCTTGGTGAGAAAAATTGCCCTAAAATATATAGTTGTCTATGTTAATTTAAGAACAAGAAAAAGAGAAAATTATAGTTATTTTTAATCGATCTAATTGCAATAAAATATTATTAAATTAGCAACTTATTTCAATTAGCTCGTCTTTTAAGTCACAACATTGTATATATATTATATGTATTAAAATTGCATAATTGGATCGTAAGGCGAATTTGATCTTAAAATCCACAAGAAATCCAAGAGAAAGCTTACAAAAGATCCAAGGTAGTCCGGAAGGATCTATGATAGTCGAAGGGGTTGTAACTGTAGTCTTCGATTGAAATCCAATAAGATCGTCGTAAAGGGAGTAGACGAGACAACGCATCGTAATCCTATGTGAATGGCTTGAGGGGTCAGGCTCCGCGAGGGCGACGCCGATGCTCCAATCATATTTATGGGCTCCGTGGCTCCTATGCGTGGATCCGAGCGTGTCTTACCGTGAACTATGGATTACGCGGCCAAATAGAAAATCATAAGACGACCGTCCCGATTCTCCGCTCACCGCTCCTCGCAGTTATCATAAAGAAAAAGAAGGACTATTCGCTTGCGCTGAACTTATTTGTCGAGATAGCTATTCGACGGTAATAGGAAAAAATACCCGTTTGCTTGCGGAAATTTTATTTATTTCTTCGTCATCTATTCTTGTGTAATTTTATATTAAAATACGTTCGGCTTGTATTACTTCAGTCTTAATGAAAAATGTATTACTTCATTCTTATGAAAAAAATAACATGAAACAATAACAGAAAATGTTACTAATATAAATTTGAAATTAAAAAATTTGACTATTAAAAATTTAGTAGGCTAAAGAATGCGTTGTGTCGATGTCTCGCTAGAATACTAAATAAAAGTGAAATCGAAACACTATTCTAAATAGGCACAAATAATACGAGACTGCGGTTAAATATAATTAGGTTTGCGAGTGTCAGTAAAATGTGGAGAGATTGAGACTGGAAGGGCTTCCTTGTGGAACCGAGACGGGCCAACAGCTCGGTGATAATGAGTCACTCGGTGCGAACCGTCTTAAGATGCTTCATTTGTATTTTAATTAGTGTCGTTATGCTAATCATGCGCCGTTGCTTCTTGTTCCCCAACGTTTTTGTTCTTCCGCTGCCTGCCGTCGATTTTGGATGGAAAAAGACACCAACGTCCGGCAATAAAAACGAAATATTCACGATTATCTTTGCGATTAATCGCGACGTAAAAAAAGCTGTCAAAATTAACTTGTTCGTGACAGAGAATTAAAAAAATAATTTTATTTGATAACTGCAATTGTTTTCTAAAGATCACTGATAAAATACAAACGAGACAATACGTCGATTTATTTTTTAAGATTATTTTTTAACAAAAGCTTTCTGCTCTCACATTGCTCAGTATGTTAGAGGCGTAGATCATTAAATAAGATTTGTACGTTCAACGTGTATTGTTATCGACAGATTTGATTAGTGGAGAAAAGTTCTCGCTCCGTACAATTCGATCGCGCCCAGAAGCTACGCACTCTCACGTTTTCCCTCTGTTATCCTCTTCGCTTCTCCCTTCTGCTTCTCCCTTCTGCCTCGGCCATCCCTGCGTCGCACGGCTTGTTGCTTTTTTCGCCTCTACCCCCAACACGGGCCGGCCGAAACTTTTTGTTATAGTCGCGCGAACTTCTTTAATAATGCAACTCTTTATATTCACGGGCATTTTTAACAAGCGTCGGCCTCGAGATTAGGTAAGTGGAGAGAAAGAGAAGGAGAGGGAAAGAGAGAAGGAATAAGACAGAGAAAGAACGAGGGTGACGAAAGAGATGGGGGGAAAAAGGGAGCACCGAAGAAGGAGAGCATAAAGTTGTCGGGTCTGTTCTCCAAATATGCTGCCGTTACGATGTTTCTTAATTATCATTATTGCTACCGTGCTGCCATTCCTGTTAAGCGTGTGCGTAGCCCTCGCCACCGCGACAATAATAACCGAGCTCGGCTATGAATTGCTAATCTCGCGCGACCGAGCGCGGCCTTCGAGCACGCGCTCGATGACGAGGAGGACAGCGAGAAGGACGACGGCGAGGATTCGCGGCGCGACGCCTGGCGCACTTTTGCGTCTCCTACTAATGAAAGTACGAAATACCGTTCGTACACCCTCGCGCTGCTGAGGGCTCGTAATAATAAAACGTTATAAGCGTGAAGCTGATTGCACCCGGCTGATTGCCCCTCTCTGGAGAACAAACGCATGCGAAACGAAACGAGAGAAACTTTACGGTCATGCGCTGAAGAATGACTCTTCTTCATGATGGCGAAAAGTGAAGTATCTTAAAGCGGATTAGTATGTATCACAGTTATAAGAAAAATATACAAAAATACCTCAATATAAATTAACATTATATATATTAATGTATATTTTGTAAATCAATATTAATATTCATAAAATATTTATAACAGAAATATATTATGAGAAATATAAAAAAAATATTTAAAATAATTGCTATTCAATATCTAATGCAAGAAAGTAGTAATGCTAAAAAAGAAGGTAATAGTAAATTACATTAACATTTTAAAACTTTTCGAGAATCTAATATATTGTATGTCGTATACTTTTAGATACTGAAATAAATGAGATCCGTGATAAAATTACAGTAAAATTATTTCTTCTGTGAATAAAATCAAAATCTTATTTCTGACGATTTTTCCTTCATTTCAAAACAGTTTGTAATATCTGCAAACGCGCATCGTGCAATTAGCTTCCAAGTAGCTTTATCGTTTGCCTTTTCCTCGTCATTTCGACAACATGGAATATTCGCAAAAAGACGGAGTGACAGAACGAAGGGATTGGGAGTTAAGGGAGTGGAAACTCTGGTTTGGTTTTTCGCAGCCGGTACGAGGCGGGGATGCCGCTTTTCAGGCGGCAGGGCGATTATGGATTTCTTTAATAAGAGACCGCGTTTAAACAGCTTTGATCAATTCAGCCGGGCTAATTCCCACCCGCCGAGACCGCGACCGACCTTCAATCTGGCCGTCACCCCCTCTCACCCCGTGCGACGTCTCGCGTTACGTGATTTAAGGGGCTCTAAAAACCTTCGCTCTGATTAAGCGAGCAGCTCCGGCGGAATGTCGCTTGCTCTTTAGACCTTCGTCCTTCTTTTTGCGCTCGGCAACTCATGAACCTCGTAAAGTAACTCTAACAATGACCGACAAACATTCATTAATTTATTTCAATCGAACGTCGATCGACGTAAAACTCGACGTTAAACTTAAAGTGATATTATTTTAATCTCTATTAAATAATATTACTTTAAATATAATATAACACAGATGCGTCAGTATCTATTCGTGTCAATATAATGCTCAAAAATGAAATCCGTTAAGTTTTTATATAAAATTATTAAATTTAGTGTCTCATATTAGTAAATTTATTCTGCATTAGATGCAGATATAAATCAACACTTTGTATTGACACATCAGCTTTTCATGTGAAAAGTTACTGGCAGTTTGGCAGATGAGAGATAAGACCACCGAGAAGAACGACGATCCATGGCAGTTGAGTTACCAAAACGTCTTCGCCGTGATTGGGCAAATATTTGACGAAGCCAGCGAACCCTCTCGGTCTGTCTCAAGGGATGGAACAATCCTAAGATTCTACCAAGTGTATTGGAGAACATCCAGAAATTCGTGGATCCAAGAACGACTTTAAAAGCAACACTATTCTAATATATTAGATGTGAGGAAAAATTTAAGCATTTTACCATTTTATATGAGAGAAGTAATATTTGAAAAAAATTCGGTTGTCGCAAGAACTTCTGACTTTATGATTATTTGGGCTTATTTTGTCGACATCTTGCTAATTAAACATCGCGCAATTAAGCGAAAACGGATGTGGACGACGCTCGTGTTTACGGATACGATCCTTGCCGTCCCCTTCTGTAGTATAAAAAGCGGACGGGAACAGGAAACGACGTGGTGGCGACGCGACGCCGCCACTGTCGACCGGCTTGGAAGCAATTATACAATTAGTTAAAGTATCTGCCTACATAACGGCCCATAAAATAAACGTGATTACACAAACAAACTGCCGTCGGTAACGAGATGTAAAGAGCCACAACTTTCACATTTCATATCTATAAAGGGTATACAACCAGCATCGGCTTCGTCATAATTTTATTCCCAAAACGATCGTTACAAATAATTTGTCTAAGTTATAGCTGCAATTATTCATGATTTAAAGAGAAGTCAGAGTCTGTTGCAATTAATTTGTATGAATACCTAATTTCGAAAAGTCAAAGTGGATAACATCACGAATTTTTTAAATTAAATTCGATGACTTTCCCAACGTCGTTTATTTGATGACACAGAGGAAGGGTGTCCGATAAATATTTCAAGATAATATAAACGACGAATCGCTCGTTCAAATCTCTGGCGCGACGGCATCTCGCGTTGCTAAAGCGATATTTGAGCGACGACATCCGTAGGAATTTTAACATTCTTCAAGCGTGCGCTACAAAAGCGCACCCTCGATCCTCCTGTATTATACATTATCCGCAGAGAATCGCATTTCCGCTTCGGAGAAAATCATCGTGCTCGCGCTGAATCTATGATTTCGAGTAAAGGGTTCCAAAGTTAATTCAAGCGCGCGAATTAGCAACAGTCGAGTTATTGTTGATGGTTACAACAATGTTACAACTTTGATAAACTTCATCGAAATTCTAAAAATGATTCTGTATTAGAATTTTTTTCACGATAAAATTAAATAAAGAAAATTGCAGAATTATCTGTAAATATGTCGAATATTTCATCATTTAACAATTTCACGTCTCATCAGATATATCTTTAAAAGTCATATATTGCCCATTATATAAATGGAAGGAGTTTCGTATTTTTCTACTATAGCATTTATTTTTTATTTTATTTATAAATAAATTGATCACTTTACAATTCAGTGCACTTCTATAAACGAGGGACCTCCGTTCCCGAATCCACGGTAGTAGAAATCGGTTTTCAGTTAGCAACCTTCTCTCTCGGCGCCTCTTTTGCGTATGCATAATGCATAACGGAGCGCATCATCGTATCTCCATTTCTTCTTTCTGCACGCACGCGGAGAAGAGCTTTTGTATCGAACAGGCGAGAGAGGCCTTATTTCTTTCCCTTCGCCGAGGCTGAGGCCCTTACCTCTCCTATGCTTCGAATCGACGTCGACATCGACAACGGCTGCAAGAAGGCGACGAAGGTGACGACACGTGCGCCAAAGTGAAAATGTATGGCCCGCGAGCACGTGAGCCGACTTCCCCACGTGTAACACTCGTGAAAGAGATTCTCATAACTCGATATGTGACTGGGGGAGAGGTGCGGGGTGCAAAAGGGCTGCTAATCTCTTCTCGATGCCACTTTGTAAAGCCATCGGGTGACACGCTGCCTTTCCTTGGGTGACGATGGATTGGTACAAGCCATTACGTACGATAAAAGTGATATTAAGTACACGAGTTGCAAGAACTTTCTGATTCGTGAGATTAATTTGAAAATATAAGTCCGAACACGTAATCACTCATTAGAAACGATAATAATATTAATCGATAATATTACATTTTTCATTCATAAATTTGGTATCAAATTTCATATTTTATTAGCATTAATATGAATCTGTGAAACATATCATTATTAAAACTGCGAAAATACGAATCTAAATAATAAATGTAAACTAATTTAATTTCACTTATCAATCGTTAATTAAAAAAAAAACAAAAAAATTTTAAAGAAATTGGTAATAGAAATTAATTAATTTTATAATAGCAATACACATTTTCTTTTCTATTCTATTTCATCAAATTCTTTCTTATTCAATATTGATAAGAATTTTTTTATGACAACGATGGAAATTGGCGCAGAGCCATTGCAGAAAAATACATAATATTTTCCGACTTTGTCTTCCGAGTCTGAGGCGGAGGAGTTTGAGGTAGACAGACCCGTATTAGCGAATCTGCAAGCCGAGTCGGGGCTCGGTATGAGACCGGGCTGCATAAATAAGGCGAAGGAAATTTGCAATTATGAATCGGGACTAGAAATACACGGCTGTCCCCGACACCTCCACCCTCTCTCCCCCGTTCCCGCTTCTCTGTGGCTCTATCCGACGTGAGTGCATACCCGCACCACCGAGTTCGCACGGAGTTCCACGGAGGGTATGCCGCAGGAAAAGTTGAAGGAAGCACAGCTGACGAGTATGCAAATCCGGGCGCGGTTCCTGTCCCTGCGTCCCAGCTTCCGACGAAACAGTGCACAATCCCTGTGTGTGGCTTCGCATTAGCAACTTTCTCAGCGTGAGAGGTGACGACGGCGGAGATCGGTGGCGATTGATGTTTCAAAAGTTCACTATAAATATCTGTTGCCATAATTCATGCCATTTAATCTAATATGTATGCTTCGATCGATTTACTTTAGAATATATTTACATATATTCATTAAATAGTAAATTTCTCCAACAACATTTTTAATTTCTTTCTTTCTATTTGTCACTCAGAATGAAGACTTCTGGATTTCTCTCTATCACCTATATGGAAATTACAAAGTGACAACTTCAATTTTGGCAATAATCGCGTATTCTCAAAGCTCTTTAAGCAACTCGTGCTTAAAAGCGCAGAGCGTATATTCCGTTTCCGTTCTCCTTCATACATACGTAAAATACCTTCTTGCCTTGTCCTAAAAAACTTGGAGTCGCGACGAAGACTCTAGCGGATACTTTGGAGATCGGTCGTGCGGACCGATGGCTGCCGCAGATTTCATTTCCATATGGGGTCGAATCATTTAGCGCAAACATTTCTTCCCATTCACTAAAAGCCTCGTCGCGCACCACCTCATCCCGAATGGCATCTAACTTACAATTTAAATAAAAGCAAACACACGTACGCGCGCCAGAGCCACCCCTCGGCTCCACGGTATGACGTTACTTTGTACACTCTTCGGGCAGCTATCCTGATGCGAAAGAACTTTCAATGGATTTCCAGGATGGAAAATGTCTCCGACAGAGACCGGAGGGTGTGATGAATGCTCTTTAACCTCGGAAGTCTGCCAACTCCTTCTTACTTGCAGGATCAATCGCGAGTCTCTGACGTCTTAAAGTGCATCGAGTATTCAGAAGCAAAATGTTATTATAATCCCTTCTCGCCGACAGATCTCAGATTTTATATCTAAAATAACGAATGATGTAATGGATTGAAATTTCATCCCTATTTATTTAGTTCATTGAATATAATAAATTTTTTAATATTGTCTAATTCTTTTAACTGCTTTCATTAGGTATAGACAATATAATTTCTGTAGTAAAGTCAATTGATAACACAAGTTATATCTTACTTTAATAAAAAAAAAACATTAATTTCATTTCTGAATATTTTATAAAAGAAATGAGGTTTTAGATATTAGATATTAGATATGGTAACGAGGATTAAGAATTAAAATTGATTTCTTAATAACACATTTGCTATTATAGATCACATGTTAATATAGATATAGATATTTTGCAATAGACGAACTTGAACAAAACGCATCGTTTATCTAAGTGAATTCGATATCCTACGCCTTTATCCCATTACAATGAAAAGGACCAATCTTGTTTGACCCTTTGCTCCTATATGTGCCTAGGGATCACCATGGCATGCGATTGCCCGAAATCGCGAATCCGACGCTCTTAAGATTAACGAACCAGCTATCCCACCACCAGATTCTATCTCTCCGTATCCGTCCTTTGTCCCTTCATTACCTCTAGCTTTCTCCTTCTTTCTTCGACTACAAACGTCGGATTCCTCCTTTGTACATCATCTGATGTAGCCCGACAACTATTCACGAACTTCTTTGTGCCGCGCAATCAGAACCTTTGCGAGTAAACCATAGATCGGTCGGCACGTTCCTTGAGCGATCGACTGATCCATTGAGAATCCGATTTCGGTATATAAAGCAATGCTGTCTACGTGCAGACAACAGTAGGATACCGAGCAGAACATCGAAAATATCTTTGATGTACTCTAAACGACCCGTACAAAGCTACTGTTGTATTCTATTAATTACTTATTTGCGTTAAAAGTACATATAAATTTTATTATGATATTGCTTGTTATACGTTTTTACTTTATCGCCGTTGTCTTCTACTTTTAAGCACACATTCTCAATTTTTTTCGTTTAAAATATTTTCTATCGCAGTGTATAAGCGAGGAAATAACATTCTCGATGTCCGCTGATTAAATATATCAGTGCAGTGCTTTGGCGTGTAGCGTAGTGTAGGATAACATCTACTTTATAAGATATATATTTTCACCGTTCCACATCGCCGCGTGTCTCTCTCTTCACGCCCTATCACGGCGTGACGTTTGGGACGTCGCCGCGTGATCCGACAGCTGAAGAAAATGGAGACGGATGATTTCTCTTTTCCCGGGGCCCGACGGAGGCCGTCGCGTGACAACGCCGTCGGCTTCCTGAGACGCGGTTTCCCCGGCAAATGTGCGTCGCTTACCGTAATTACGTGCGTGCGCGCCCGCGTGTACGCACATATCCGCGGCAGCCACAGCGCTTCTGAGCATAATTTAACGCGATACGTTGGGGTTGTGCTAACTTGCTTAGTGCAACCTCAAATAGAACCGTAGGTCGGGAAATTTCCTCTGGCGCTACGACCGGATCAACAGGAGCACTACGTCCCCGAGGAGAATCGCGAGGCGGATCCTAATTGCTTCGACAGTCGTCTCTGATCTAATGAGCTAACCAAAGTGGCGCCGATCGTTCAGATAATAGTAGAGTAAATCGTAACATTATTGCCAAAGTAAAATTTGGGCACTGTTTTTTGAAATATGAGAGTATTTCATCGTGTTATTAATTATTCTTGAGACATAAATGATCAAAGATCGGAAGATTTTGGTTCTATTATATGTAAATTAGGTTGAATTAATATAAACAGATGATTAAAATTTACATCTTACAGTCGTGTCTTCGATTAAACTTTAGTTTAATTAGATTTTAGTTATACATATGAACATTATAAGCATGTACGTTTGAAGCAACTGTTAGTATTTGGAAACGGGAAAGATATTAATTATACGCAAGACACGCTGTTCGACAAATTATCACTCTTGGAAATGGTTAAATGGCACTAAAAGGAGGACGGCGTGATCGATTAGGAAGACTATTCGACAACGATACAATAATCGTGAAACGTAGCACCGACAGTTTGATACCGATGGTTGCAATTGCAGTAGTACTTAACGATTGATCGAGCGACGAGTAACGATCTATTAACGGAATTACACGCGGTTTAATGTATCCACTGTTTATTAGCTCTATTATTAACGTTTATCGCTCTGGAAGCATTTGCCAAAAGCATTAATAATGTGTTACTTAACAATTGATCGCTATAATTCAGGCATAATTCAATCTAATATAATTAATTGCAATTAGAATCTCTTGATTTTGCTGACTAACAGCAATGCATGTATCCGGTACGCATTCACGCAGTATCTAAATTCGAAATGTTATTCGAAGGTATTACATGATTAGAATGCAAGAAGGGTACGACGATACGTCAAAAAGCGACGGCTTGTAATCTACAGTTCGACGACAACGAACGCGCGGAAAACGCGCCGGGAGGCTCCTCTTTGGCTAGGAATGAAGGTAGCCTGGTACTCAAGGGTTCTCTAGGGCCTATAATCATGCGTCTTGATTAGTGCCGCGCACTCAGTGATCATCCCCGACCTCTAATGCCTGTCTGCTAGTCGCGCTAGTCCTCCTCTAGTTCTCACCTCCTTCCTAGCGCAAACTTACTAATATCTCTGGCCCAACCGCTCTTATCAGGTGACTCGAAAGCATCGTGGCATGTCGACACAAAGTCGGCACCCTGGAAGTGATTAAACTTGTAGTATTCATCGAATAAACGTCTGAGGAAGACGCAGACGTCGGAAAATTCAAAACATTATTTTAAAAAATGATTAGACTCTTCTAATTTTTCTGACAAATTAGAGGATTCTAAATTATACAATTATCTTTTTACATTGAGATTATTTTTAGCTAAAATTGTAGTTAAGATTGTATTTTTTATTTTAACATTGTGTCACTTTTTCGTAAGTGTAATCCCTGATTTCTATATTTTAGTTAAATAATTTATGATAATAATTTCAACGTTTTGGGTAATCGATATACTCTCTAAGTATTCAAACCAATGAGGAAACTATGCAAGATAGACGATCCTGTCCTAGGACGCGAATGAGCCTCAAGGAAATCATTACAGACTCGAGTTCTCCCTCACTCTCTCTTTACGCGTCACTTCCTCTCCTAGCACTCTCTCCTGCTGGGAGATAACCCGGAGCAACGTTAGATCGTTAGATTAACCTGAAGAAAGGAGGATCAGAAATGCCTAAGGACTTGCCTATTTTGCCAGTGAGCCGCGAAATATAATATCGTATAAAGATGCATTCTCTTAACAAATAGCGTACATCGCTCGCTACGATAAAGCCCAATGTTTATCAACTCGATGATCTTCATCCCTTACATTTGAAACTTGTACCGAAGCGGACATTAAAATTCAATTAATAACACAAACACTGAAAGATTAAGAGAGACACGGGGGAAAGTGAATCTTTCTGATAAGTAGCCGAGGCGAGGGCACGAATCTCGGTAAACCGCGTCGAGCGAAGTCGTCGAACGGAAGAGAGGGAGTCGCAAGTTGGTAAAGTCCTCGCAAAGCGCAAGATTAAGCAAATCGATGGTCGGCCGGCGTTTAAGGTCCCGGTCAATGGCGCGGAAGAGACGCGGAAGGAGGGCCGAGTAAGCAGGTTATAGTAGCGCGCGGGCCGGTACAGATGGATAGATAGATAGAGGCCGGTTCGGGTGGCCCGAACTGATACAATTAGATGTGATCTTAACGCCATAACTCAGGGCTAATCTCGGGGGGGTCTAGACCGGGCCCGGGTGAATCTCTGGCCTTCCGGGCGAAGCGCGAGTCACTTCATTATTCATCCCGGTCTCTCGGTGCCGGCCCAGTTATCTCTCGCTATCCTAGCCGGATGTACCGGCCAACCTAGCGACCTATCGAGGAAAATTCGCGCTCCACGAATAGCTCGCGAATTCTATGGCGCGCAAATTCGCCACCAAGATCCAGCCGAGGGACCGGAGTACCTTTCTGAATTCCCGGCATTCGCGCATTACCGTTTCGGTAGCACCGAAACTGTCGGGTCTTCTAAGCGCGACCGCGTGCGACAGCCCGTAGAAGGCAATAAAATGTGGGATATGCGAAGACAAGGGTCAACTTCGCTGGCATAATTAATCGTGTCCCACGGCGGTTTCTAACGTAGATTTGCTTTCGGACGGCATTTCCATTAGACGAAGGATTTAAAAAATGATTTTAATTCAATCATGTCACATAAATGTGTCAAGTTTGGAAAGAATTCTTCTCTAAACTTAAGGTCATTTAATATAATAAAACTAATTTCTACAAATAAGTTAGTAAAAATCACGACAGAAATTTTATAGCTCAATTTAGTTTGATACAATGCAACCATTGTAATTCTTATTTGATTTATAAAAATCTTCCTTGTTACTCTTGCTGTGACCATAATTTAGCAAAGACAAAAATTTTATGTTCATTATCCGCACACAGACGCATTCTCCGAATAAGAGTGGCACCTCGTACGAAAAACAGCTATTCATGGAGTACAAACGTCAAAGCCTTTTTTCCCTTTAATAAACCGTAACTCCATCCGCCATGAAAATGCGAATTGTAGTAAAGTCCTGCCCATGGGAGATTCCACGCCGCCGGTTATTGACTGAGTTCGTTTATGTACTCACGGTTTACGATGCCACTAAGGTCGCAGCAAGACGCCCGAAGCCGGATGGTTAAAATAAAACGCCGTACTCTCAATATCTTCTGAATGCCTCGCACCACTTTCAAGGTGGCAATGATTGTGCTACCCAAGAGACACTGAAGATTTCTGATGAACGTCACCAGATTAAATAAAGTTAAGATGCACTTTTCATAAAATTAAAAAAACTATTCGACTTATTTTATAGACTTTTCTTGATATTATTTATATATTCTTACTTTTTTGTGGGCATTTTCAAAAAAATTTTAAATGTTTGTAACGTAACATATAGAAAATAACATGCTACAAATCGTCACATATGTGAAAAGAGAAAAAGATATTAGCAACTATATGGCATAGAGAATTTTCGTGGCCAAGGCCAATTTAATCTGGCAACGTGTTAGATGACTTGGAAGCGCACGCCGATAGTTTCTAACCCATTTATTCCAGATGCAATGATCGTTCATATATTCAACCGAATTGCCTGAGTGAATCTTGAGGGAAAAAGCTAATTCCGCGAAAAGTAAAAAGCAACACAGATTTAATGGTAAGTGAAAAACATGTTATTTCTCAAACTAAAGTATTATATGAATCATTTGAGTGAATGCAAGATGCAACATTTAAGATGAAAAAATTTCGAGTACTAAGTACTTGACGACAAAATGCGCATCTGTCAACAGGTACAAGAATATCTAACAAGATATTTATCATGATAAACGGCCGACACTTTCGCTATCTGTAGGCTTAGTTTTAATTCCATTAGACGGCAACCCTACTTCTTGAGGAAAAGACGTCTCTCCCCCGAGAAGACGAAAAGGCGCGATGCTCTCGAGAGATTTAAGGTTCTTAGGTTTGCCGCGGGCTACACTCCAATGACTAACCCTTTGAGGATGCAATTACCCACAGAAGAGATCTTCGAAGTCCGACATCCTGGCAAGCAACCAGAATCTTAATGAGCGGCTACTTCTTCGAAAGACGTCATTATTAACCCTCACCTGACGACTCTCACCTGAGTCCCTCAAGAGTCAAATGTTTGCTAACAATATCAAATCATCTGAAAAATGTGTCTAATCAAAAACAATTGCATCGTACACGATCACGTGCTTCAAGAATGAAAAAATATGTATATCTAAATTTACGGATATTATTATTAAATGATTAACACACAAAATAAGATATGAGTGTATTATATTAAAAATTATATTTGTATGGTATAATAAACAGAGATATTTCAAATAAACAGAGATATTTCTCTTGTTACAATCAATTAAATAGCGATCATTACACTTTGGTGAGATCCCAAAATAATTCTCAACTATTCACAATATATGCATATCACGTCACTCTTTACCGCAAACTAGAATCCGTCTTTTCTCTTAACAGAACAATACTAAGTGTCGTCGACTAGAAGCTCGATTGTCAATGTATCCAGACAATATTTCATGCTTGCTTCGACAAACGACGACGACAGCAATGCGAATGTGCAAGGGTGAGTCTCAGCTACCTGTGGCTTCGCCTAGTCTTGTGCAAGAAACGGTGACAATGACGCGAATTAGCGTCGTCGCGTATACATACGTCGTATCGTCTGTATCATCAGCGTTTGATGGCGCGGAAGGCGCGGCGAGGCTGCCGCCGTAGGGGTGGCCGCTTTGTGCCATCAGGGTGATTATATTGCTGTTCGGCGAGAAACATCAAGCCACATGAGCGAGGAGTAGGGTGGCTACGACCGTAACACGCGCCGACGATATATACCCGTCGCCGTGTATCGCAGCCAGTTGTCGTCCCGAGCACGAGCAGGATATACGGAGCTTTTGTTAGTTAGGAGTTACGAAGGAGGAAATGGATGAGAGAGGCGAAGGAAGGCAAGTCCTAATGCTATGCGTAGCAAACGATGCATAATATGCATGATCGAGAATTATAAGGCGTGAAATTGATACAACGGATATAGTAGTACTTGATAGTAATTATATTACAATTAAGTAATTTATGTGAAACATAAGTGCGGCTCAATAAAGCAATATCTCTAAAACACGACTGTAATATTTTTTAAATAAAGGCATATTTTATCGCTTGGTAAATATATTTTACAAGCAATATATTAACCAATTGTACATGTATTATATTTATCTATATTTTATGTTAACGTTCTCAATACGTCAAAAACTAAACAGCTTGTTTATTCTTCTAATGCTCAATATCTCGAGATTTAAAAGATCAATTATTTTTAATATGATAACAATACAAAAGCGGAAGATGTTTTCTTTCCGAGACATGCTGTATCCCACGACTAAAAGTAGCATAAAAATGAATTCAAATTCTCTCAAAATAAAGCTGTCGCATTTCAAGATTATGTGCTCTGGGAAAGCGCTCGGTACGTTGCTCGGCTTAATCCGAGATCTTACTGGCACTTCGACTTCCCCTAAGAAGGAGACGCCTTCTCGCCGATCCCCTTCTTTCTTTCTCTTTCACCCTCCCTTTCTCTATCTTTGCCTCTCTCTCTCTCTCTCTCTCTCTCTCTCTCTCTTAACCGCTCCTCTCGCTTCCTTTATCAAGACGCGAGAGAAACGTTTCGCGGTAACGCCGGCGTGACGGCGGCGGGTGCTGCGGGCTGTATTTTTTTTTACGATATTATTTATGATATTAATTTCACCCTGGTAACGTTGGCCCCGTCGGGAGTTGTAAAGCGGGCCGAGACGCTCTCCTCTTTTCCTGCGATATCATTGTCTCAAACAGGCAACGGCGTACGACGACGACGACGACGACGACAACGCGAACTACGGCGGTGAGGGGTAGTGAGGGTTAGAAAGAAAGGGTGCCGGTGAGGCGACGTGAATAGTGGCCCTCTTCTATGAAGTGCGGGAGGAAGAGCAGCCGCACCCGGTGTTTTTGGTGAAAGGAAGAACTTCGCTTCCCTCGCGCGCTCCTTCTCTCTCTCTCTCTCTCTCTCTCTCTCTCTCTCTCTCTCTCTCTCTCTCTCTTTCTCTCTCGCTTTCTCTTTCTTCCTCTCAGAGCCTGCAAGGAGAGAGATGGAGAAATCTCGGCACCCGACCGCCACTACGGGTGTCGTCTACGGAAAATCTCACGACGCCCAGAGAGAATTGCTGCAGGAAGCCACGCCGGGTGTCAGCGAAAATTCTTCTTCCCAACTATTGTCCGAAAGAAAAGGATTTTCAGGAAAATTCGCAAATTTCGGCCAATCTGTATTGCTGTTTCATTACATCTGTCGTGTATCGTAAACAGTAATTCAACAAACAAGTTTGGAATAATCTTATCGTTGTCATACAGATAACGTCTGTTTTATTTAACGTGCACTTTCAACTATAAATGAGCACACAATAATATTCCTATCTCTTTAAAAAATCATATTTGATTGATCAGAAGCATTTTTTTTTTAATTTAGCCTACATGTGCAAAGGATGAATTCGCATTGTGACAGACATCGCCTGAAAAATCGGTTGGCCGCCCGCGGCGTCAGCGACGCAAGTAAATCTAAGTCCCACGGATAAGTAAAATTTAAAACCGTTCCCTCTCGTCCTCAAATTACTTTCCGGAGGCGAAGGCGGGCAGGAGGTTGGAGAAGAAGAAGCGGGACCGGATGATAGCTCGTGAGATAAAAGCAAGCACCGGGAGCTTCGGTTGCCACCGAAAGCTCAAGGCCGCATTAATCTCGGTAATTACGTCACCTCTGTTTATCCCCCGCGGTGTGCTTCCGCTTGTTCTCTCTTGCACCTCCTCCCCGTCTTCATCTATCTCGTTCTCCTGCGTGGATCCTGCGGTCGAACTCACACCGAGGTCAAAAGCTGCACCGAGGGGAACTGTTGGGCTTTTTATCCAACAGTAATCAAGCAATGATTTCAAGGCGTTGATGCAGACACCGATGAAATCAAAGAAGGACTATTAAAATAAATAAAGAAATATAATGATATTTGAAACGACAGTTTCGTAATTTCAAATTTTTTAAATTTAATCTCTTTCATGCAGAATAAGAAACTTATTTATTAGGTTGAATTTAATTTCCAATTTTTTCTTACAAAATTACATAACATTTTAGAAATAGGAATCTAATAAAGAGTTGCTATATACAAAGTTTTGCTAAAGAGTATTAATATTATCAGAAATATGCAGATATATAAATAGAAAAATTAATAAAAATATTCTATAAACATTCTTAAATTGGATGATCGTTTCTTTCTGATAGGGACCGTGGACTTACAGAATACCTCGTAAATCTTATGATCAGATTTTATTCGTGTCTAATACGAAGGCGGCGTAACGGAAGGAGCCCTTTACTGAACGATGTTGCCAAAAGCCCGCTTTTCCCAAGAGGAGGGAAAGAGGTTACGAGGAAGGCAGCGTTATGGTACACCGCAAAACCAACAAACGATATGCGCCAAGAGACTATGGCGGGTCCGACATATAGCAAGCCATGTAAATCTGCCTAAAACCATATATCGTCAAATTTCATCACAATAGCTTGCGTGATTCGACTATTTCTGTACAACGCATAAATAAAAGCTATTTATTATTCAGCAATTTTTGCCTAATTTAATGTCTCGTCATATGCTTATATCTTAAATCATTGTACGTATCGCTTACCTATTTTTCCTTTATTTCCAATCTATTTATGTGTTAAAATCTTAATTAACTGTTACTTTGTCAAGTGCAAAATTTTATAATCATAACACAAGAAAGACACAACTAATTGGAGAAAGTTTTAATAACTTTATATCATATCGTAAACTTGATATCATATTAATGAATAAACATCGGTTCCATATATTTATAAATGCACAATGATAAGGAATACTAACAAATATGCAAATCTTTCTGTGGATGTGCCTGCGCAGAAAATTCAAGATATCGAAGGTGATATCTTCGTAAAGTATCCGAAATATTGCACACAACTTAGCAAGGCTAATGTCGCAGATACGAACGCACGTTATGCTCACCTAGACGGCACAAACGCGGGAGGGTGTGTTTCGAAGCGAATCACCCCTAATTCGGCAATAGCATAGCTTAACCACAAAGCCAGCTAATACAACGATTAGGCGTCGTGTACAAGCCAACAAGGACTGCTCGAGGCGATGCCTCAACCTGCGTGAAATCATTGCACGTATCGCTTACAGTGGCAAACGTATCGCTTACCAATCTAAATATTGATTCATCCGACAAGTTCGATCAATGCGGAGGCATTCAACAGTTTTGAAGATTGTCAATGTAAAGAATATCATTTTTCAGCAATAACGCTTAAATGACGACTAGCAGTTGCGAGATAAATTTTATTCTTTTATTTCATAGTTTTCCTCCAAAATGCGCTGTCAGAGGAGTGTTCTATATCTCGGTAACCTTAAGGGTTTGTCCACCGGGCCAACGGTCAGCCATTGCGGTCAACTACACAGCTTGTCCGACTCGCCTTCGTGCTTCGGGTCCTTTGGTGATTAACGAGAGGTCAAACCTACTGCCGGCCAAAGCACGCGCAAATAGTCTCTCTCTCGTGAAATTGGGTTCTAAAGCTGGTTCTGATTGAGGCGTCCACCAATGCGGCCTTGACGAGATTTCTCCAGCTGTGTCCTGCGTCAGGATATTCCCGGGCGAGCGGAGCGGAAACACCGAGAGTGTGAACGACGATCGCGAGAAGAAGGTAGAGAAGGGAAATTTGCGTGAGTCCCTTATTTGAATTACGCACGAATACCTTCAAGAATTCGGTCCTTTTAGACCAAATCGTTACATGGAAATACAGTACAATAAATTACACATCCGTGAATTGCAAAGAAAAATCCAGAAACCAGCATCGTTACAAAAAGAAAGGAAGGAGCGAGGCTTCGTTAACAGGGAAGCCGCAGAATAGCGGTTTATTAGTCAATATAGAATACTTAGTGTCATATCCCATCGGGCAAAATGTCAGCGTGAGGAAAGAGGTTCGTGCGAAGCTGTCACTTTATCGGATTAGCCAGTCGCGGTAAAAGCGTCTTGGAAAGGGCGCCCTCCAATTCGTTAATTTACCCAGCCTTGCTCGTTTTCTTCGCGGCGATATTAATCGAGCCGGACGTACTCGGGGATATCTCAATCTCCGGGAATATGGCGCCGCCAGAACAGTTCGTCATAGACGAGAGACGCTTGTCATATCGGAAGGAAGCGTGTATTTCCGTTCGCAATCATAATCTGTGTTAAAATGTTATTTATCTGAGATACGCGCGAAAATCTTTATAAATATTAATAGAAATATTTAGCTTGCTAAATTCTTTTAATTATTATGTGAATGTCAAAATATCAATTTCCAAACACATCATCAATGTATCAATTATCCAAATATCAATAAAAAATTATCAATAACTTATCATTAAAAAATTTGATTATACTTATTAATTAGATCTTTCGATATTAGCAAATTCAAGGAATATATTATCAAGAAAAATTAATTCATAAAAAAATAGATATTTCAATTTATTTGTTATTATGTAGTTTAGTATACTATT
The DNA here is from genome assembly GCA_928718305.1 of Tetramorium bicarinatum. Classification (NCBI taxonomy): domain Eukaryota; kingdom Metazoa; phylum Arthropoda; class Insecta; order Hymenoptera; family Formicidae; genus Tetramorium; species Tetramorium bicarinatum. Next base: position 15,290,820 of record OV788320.1, read on the forward strand.
CAATTTTTAATCTTGATTTATATTACATATCAAATCTTTCTGTAACAAATAAAAAAGAGACATTTAACTCACTTTTATCTTTTTCTACTAATCACCGAAATGTCGCAGAATATCGCGAGCACGGACAATATTCTACAAAAAATTCAGTTCGCCGTCATCGAGTCGCGGATATTTTTTAACGGCACCACCGACCAAACTTTTTCGAGGGTTGCGGCCGTGGGGAAGTTGTATTGTTTATTCAAAAACGTATCAGCGTCGGCGACTACGGCGGCGACGACGACAACCACGACGAACGACCGCATCGGCGAAGAGGCGGACGAGAGCGAGAGGGCCGCGTGAATGGCGCTTCCGGTAGAACGAGGTCCGCAGGGCTCCGCAGACTCTCGCTTCCGGTCAGGCGTCCGCCGTCCTTGCTATCCCATCGAAAACGCGGGTCCGGATCTCCCTACGTTCGTTCCCCCGGTTCCCCTTCTCTTCACATCTCTCCGCTTCCCCTTTCTGCCCGACGAGAAGTTCGCTCATCGGACCCACCGGCGTTCGTTAATTAAGATATCGATTCTTATTGTCCGCCAGCCGCCGAGTCGAGCGGACGTCCTGGCCGGCGCCTGATTTCACGCCCGCGTTAGGGGTTGCTCGTGTGCGCGCCCGTTGTCGGTCACCCGCGACGAGGCAACCCCTCTATTCGCGTGCTTTTGTCGTTTTCGAAGCCTGGTAGATTCGCGATTCCGCAACATACCGTATCGATTAATTGTTCGATGTTGCGGATTCGCCTTCGTTTCCTTATCAGCGTCAATAGAAATGCATACGAATACTCCCATGTAACACAATGTTTGTCGACACAACTTTTTATCTTTAAAACTAATCAACGGATTATCATCAAATTGTACCAAAGAATGTCTAATCTTTGTAAAAAATACACACTTCGTATATAATATGTAATAATTAAATAATTAATAATTTGTCAAACAATTTTGAAAAAATACCAAAATCATATTTTTATTAGCAACTAATTCTAATTTAACTATTGAAGTCGATGTTTCAAAATTAGATTATTTTTATTTAATTTTATCTATTTTTACAATGACATTTCAATATTATATTTATTTTTTATTTAGAAGAAATACCTGCAATAACACAGACCATGAATTAAAGATTCTCTTACAAATATTATAAATATTTAAAGATTCTCTTATAAATATTACATCAAATCCTTCATAAAGATATATCAAAATCTTTCAAAAAATTCTCTTGATTGAGATTGTCACCTAATAAATAACTTCGTAACCATATAATCTTAAGGTCACTGCATAGACTTAGGAATCTAGCCATAAAACGATCTATACATAAAGCGAATGAAATCGCAGTAAGAAGAACATAATCGCTTGTAATAATAAAAATTAATCTAAAATCCTGCAAAATATCTATCGTTTGTAGAGTTTGTTTCCCTTCGATAATCATTTCGAACACGTCTGACCAGCGCAACGAAATTTTGCTACAAAAATCAAAGTAAAAATCTTTTTCTTTAATTGTGATCTTCAATAAAAAATTTCTTGTAAACATTTTGATAAATTATGACTTCGAGCCAAATTGCTTTAAAACAATGCATTTTAATAATAAACAGTGAAATCTAGTAGACTTATCGAATTACTGTTTAAAAAAATAAAGTTTTTGTGATTTGTCGTAATGTAATGTGATCATTTCTCAACTCATTAATTAAATTCTTGTCGCGATAATTCAATCGAAATAAGTTATATCATTCGATCAGGCTTAGCATTACGCTCGACGGAGTTTATGACGATTTTTCGACATCTACTATCAATTTCGTCGTCCTCCGTTTCTTCCACTCGTTGACAACAGCAACTCGACGTGCTACGTGCGCACATATGTAGAATGTCGAAGCTACAGGTGTCAGCGAGAGCAGTATTTTTCAGCGAGGCCCATGGTGAGGGTGATAGAGCAAGAGAGAAAAGGGTAAAGAGCGCGAGCTAAGAGGAGCGAGCGAGAGAGAAATGGAGAGAATGAGAGTGCCATCGAGGTGGGAGGGAAACGAGAGAGGGACGTTTCACCGCGGCAGGGAAACAGCGGAGTGCCGGCACGCACGTTGAATCTGCTAAACGCTCTCGCTCGTGCGTGAAATGCCTCGATATCACTGTTTTATTTCAGCCCGTTCGTTCGTCGCCGTTCTCTCCCGCTTCTTCGCAATTCCGTCCATTTTACTCCCGGCCGACCGTGCCGACCGGCCGGCGCGCAACCCTTTCTTTCTCGTCGTGCCCATTCGTGCAGATTTGATGACCCTCCCGCTACGATTTGACGATGATTCAATTGTCCACGGCCAACTGAAATGAAGCACCTACAAGTTGAGCTTTTTCACGGCTGGCCTTTCATTTCCAGTATTGGTCGGTGCGTTTCCGACGGTGCGTGGAACGACCGGACTATTGGTTTAATCCTGGCAGGTATGAGGAATGCAAACTAACTTTTCTGTCTGATTGTAATATTGTAAAAGCATCTGCGTTTTGTTTTACGTATATTCGATTGAAATAGAAATAAAATATATAATAACTCTGTAATGGAATATAAATTTTCATAGATTGAGTAATTTTAATAATAATAGTAGAGACAAATTAGATAAAAAAGGGAAGAAATTTCAAAATGTAAAAGATAATTATTACAGTTTATGTAACGTTTTTTCAAAGTGTGCGAGAGTCAACACTTTATCATATGCATAATTAATCTAATTAGTATATAAACATGTTGTTTTTCACGTCTCGTTAATAAATTTGGAAATTATAAAAAAAAATTGATTACCGATTTCCAAAACGCGATATTGCCACAAAATCGCGCTCGATAACTCGATAAATCGCGGAGTGGCCCGTTCGGCCAATTTAATTAATAATTATCGACTCGAAGAGGAGCGCCCGGCACAATGGCGATACTTCCTTGGCGTAATCCTCCGAAGATTAACGAGCCCGTACCAGAAGGGACCGCTCTCCACCGCCTCCCGAAGCCCAACCCGCCTCGCCCCCTTCTGTGTGCTATATCGTCTTCTCTTACAGCCGCAAGACGCCATGGCGCGCCTTGCGGTGGTTGCGGCAAGAACCCTCGCCGTACCCGCATTAACGCAATTATGAATTTGTCGCGTTGGGATCTGACAATACAAGATGTCGCAGCCATTCTCCCGCCGTACCTTCCCACCCAGCCGGAGACCCTTAGCCCGGCTTTCCTCGTTTACACTAAAACCGATTTTGCGGACTATATGGATCGAGACGACGTGACATAAATGCAATTTGCTAGGCCACGTGGACAACCGTGTGCGACTACATGAAGAACGTCAGTTATTATTGCGATATATGCGTATAATAGATCATCGCAATGGATCACATAAGCGCAGGTCATTCCGAAAATACATTAAAATAGTTATGGCATTTTGATAAATCAAAGACAATTTTAGATTTGCTACAGCTCCGGAGATTAATCAACATCGTACTGCCATTTGAAGCTGGAACAACAAATGTGTCGTGTGATAACGATAGCATGTCTGAACATATGACATACGTTGCTGTCCTAATTTCAAACCACGAAATAACTTTAAGAGCTGCAACTCTCAACTGCGTGAGTCTTACTTGCCACATTTATCGCGCGCTGAATGTCCAGGAAATATTCTCAGAACGCTCTGCCCCGTCTCTCCTTCGCAAATCAATATCCAATGTATTTCGTGCACCCGCCTTGTTAGCCGTGCCGCTCGTTTTGCGGCGCGGGAAGCGAGTGTAGTTTCGGCGGCCCTAAGTTAGTTTCGAACGGTCCCGTAGCAATAGCAGTAGCAAGCTGCTCTCTCTCTCTCTCTCTCTCTCTCTCTCTCTCTCTCTCTGTCTCTCTCTATCTATCTATCTCTCTTTCACTCTCTCCGATATCGTGCAGTAAAGTGCGACAGACGGGACGAGAGGATCGTTGCGGCTCGCCGCAGGCGACTGCTGCGACCTGCTCTCCTCAGCGACAAATTCCTCCTCCCGGCTCGACCGCTTCGCCCCCCCGGTTCTCTTCACTCTTGCGTGCCTCGTCGCTCCACCCGTTCACCGTTGGAGAACCGCGTCTCTCGACTTCTCCGCTTATCCTCGTGAACGTGTACAACGCGCAAGAAAATCAATCGGCATGACCCGGCAAGGCGCGAGGATTCCGACGGCCTTTCTCCCAGCCCGGATTCGGGAAAGGGCTCACGAGAACGCCGGTAAGGGTGATTCTAAACATCAAGGAGGTAGAGAGACTGCCTAGTCAGCCCTTAATATCGTGAGAGCCGGATCCGCGCAAACAAGCCACCGTAACCTCCGGTTAAGCGCCAACCAGCCGTCCGGTCAGGCCAGTGTCGGTCCAACCGCTGCTGGCCCTATTATCGCTAACTAATAAAGGGCCTAATTGAAACGTCGGGCTTTTGTTTCCAGCACTCGAGCGCGGTTCGTCTTTCTGAGAGCGCCGGACCTGACCGTTTGACCGGCTCTTGAGGTTCCAGATCAGAATTCAGTAGCAAAGTGGATTTGCGAGGATCAATCGACAATGCTTTAGTTCCGGAAAACTAAACTTGATTTAATTTTTCACATGTGCTTATATATGTATATATTTATATTTATATCTAATTTTATTTTTCGTTTAAAACTACAAATACTTTTAAATAAATTCAATTTTGTTTATATTTAGAATTGTTAAATTATGACACAAACATCTTTAAATATAAACGAACAAAAACATAATTATAGTAAAAAAAATTATCTGCGTAAAGCTTAGAAAAGTTTTAGATAAATCATAACTCTTCTCTAATGCGATTGCGAAGGGAAACGAGTCGACGATAATTCAGCCATAGCGCGTAGACAGAAAGTGATCGAGATCGCTTATAATCGCGACCCGTATATAGACGGTACTCGTCCACAACTATTTTCTACGAAGGGGAAAGAAGAAAGTTTGATCGCAGTAAGTGCCATTATCATGAGAAATCACTTTCGACGCGATTTTTGCTCCGGACGAAGCCCTGATACATTGTCGTGATGTTATGTTCTCTTAAATTCGCGCGTCTTGCCCGCTCTGGAAGCAGGACGTTATTCTTAGGAAATATAATCATATCAATTTTCCAAGTCATTAAATTATTTATGCCATTCTCTGTCGAGGGACTATATGTGGCGAAAGTCCCGTAAGTACTTTCGAGCATCGTTCTTATTGTCAGTCCATAAAAATCGCGAGACATAAAGCAAAATAATCATTTATTGATAAACGGTAAATAACTCTGATACCAAGCATTTCAAAACTTCTTTTTTGAGAAGATATCAGATATCACAAAAAAATTCTTTCTCGGTATAAATATTTTGCTCATAAACTATTGAAAAAAATTAAATAATTTTTTAACAAAATAAGTTTTCAAAGATATTTATAATTGTTTATTTTTCTGATAGAACCAAAGTAATTTAATTGGAATAAAAATTTAATTTAGAGATTAAGTTATTTTGTAATATTCAATTTAAAATTATAAACTTATAATAAAGAATGAATTTTATCATATCACATGTACATAAACTAAAGTTCTTATCAAAGCTTCATGCCTGATTAACATTTCCTCTGGTGCATCGAAATGCATCCTCTCACGAGAAAGGAAAATATATTGTTCGGATATTAAGCAATGAAATTGCACGTGCACCGAAAGTTTCGCAAGAGCGATGAAAAAACGGCTAGGACCATTCTAGCACAGGCCGAATGATATTGCGCGATAAATCATTCTTCATTTAGTCGCAAAAATATGAGAAGAGAAGAGAAAGGGAAAGAGAGAGAGAGAGAGAGAGAGAGAGGAAGGGAGAATAGCTCGCGTGCTGCAAAAATAGTAATGTAAAAACTTACCTTGCTGGCGTGCGGTTGGACTGACTGTTCGTGAGAGAGACTGCTGCAAATCGGCCGAGAAGGCAGCCTGCCGTGTTTTGCTCAGATATAACTGCAAAAGGAAACGAATTACGTGAAATTATTCTTCCGACGTCAATCCTAATTTATAAGTGAAGCATTTCTTTAATTGCTTGTACTATATTAAAAACGAGTTTTATAATGTGGGAAGACAGATGTGTCGTGACTAAAGTCCAGCCTAAGTGTGCCATTTTGAATTATAAAACGAGCGAATAATTCACTTGTAAGCAGCAAATGACAACGTTCGAATCCATTATTTTGATCGCTATTATTAGGAATACGGATATTATGAGTGAAGTGTCATTTTGTGAGATTAATACAATTTCTTGAAAGAAAACATAAATTTAGTGTAATGTCCAATTCAACACGCAATGATAAAATATAAATCCTGTCACGTACAAAGACAAACTAGGATAAATATTCTGTTTTCTATTTATGCATGACAATATATCTTAAATTTAATTTCATTTTTCTATTTATTTCTTATTAATTAATATATATTTATATAAATATACATATACTTATATAAATTATCAATAATTATTTTAAAGTAATGGATGTTATGCTTATAAAAAATTCCACTTTTTATGCTTGTATATATAATTAATAAAATAACGACAGCTGCCTTGAGATTCAATTAATTAACATGCATAATTGTAATTATTGGGAAGAGACACGAACGCGTACTCGCAATTGTCCGAACGTTGTTTCAGAAAGGACCGGAATCGCGGCCATATCGGAGAGATTTGGCATCCCGATCACGTGCTGAGGTCAAGACATCCCCTTTAATATTAGGACCAAATCGGACTGACTCGCTTTGGTATAAAATAAAGGGCTGACATGCGAGCGCAGCGGGAGAGCCGAGCCAAGCCGAGGGAGAAACCAAAGCAGGATGGAGCTCGTGAGAGTAACGGAGAGAGGCGTGGAAGACAGGCGAGGGAAGCGTGGCTTCACCACCGCGGTGAGGGATGACTGAGCGAGTCGGTTAAACGGGCGTCTTCTTTCATAAATTTGGAGGGCGCCCCCGGATAAAGGTTTAGAATAAATCGTTCGGCCTGTTATCCACTCCGACGTCGGCGGATAACGCCAGACGAGAGCGACCCCGGATGGCTCAACAATCCCTCCTCAGCCTTCCCGCATGATCACACGTTGTACCACTTTGAGACGCGTATTTTGCACATTTTCTATCCGTAAAAATTTTAAATTTTTACCAATATTTTTTATTTTGCGCCGAGACAAACGAAAAATATTCAATGCAATGTAAATAATTCAATGAAAAGATTTATGGAATAGAAAAATTTGCATATCTTCTTGTAGAAATATATACTATAATGAACTTTAACGAGAAAATTGAATTTCTTAACCAAAAATACATCCTTTGTTATTTGTATTACATTTTATAAATTTATTATAAAATGACATTTAATGAAGGAAAAAAATTAAGGAAATAATGTAGCAAAAATATGTATGCGTATATTGTGTACGATAACTTGCTACACGCAAGGCTGACTCTCTAAAATGGCGAACGTAATATGAAAGTTCAGGCTGGGGCGGCTAGAATGCTCATAAATACATCCTCGAAGATCGCACAAATCGCTCGTTCAAGGCCAATCCCCTTCGACATTCCCTGCAAGAGATACGGGAGGGAACCCTTCTTCGACCCGCGTAGAAATACGCACGGTGATATGGCGAGTATATGCGAGTTACATGCACGCACGCGTGTAACATACACGAACGCAAAGTCCGAATGTATCATATTGCAAAAGAAGGAAAATGATGAAAAAGGAAAGATAGAGAGAAGGGGTAGGGACAAGCAAGAGCAACGAAGAAAAAGAGAGAGACGAAGAGGCCAAACCAGGCAGAAAGCCAGTCCAATTTCTCAAACCTGTCCAATCTGTGTCGTATGCAAAATCAATCACGCTCTACCCTGCCACACCGTCCTCCCCAGGAGCCCTGGGGGCCTCACAATTTTCAAATCCACCCGTAGCCGCGCGGTAATCCAACTCTTGAAGCAAAACTTCTCGCCGACCTAAGACAGAGTCCTGCTATCGAAGCATCTTTTTCGATCTATTCCGTCTTTCTGATTCGACTCAATGTATACATGCGCCCGATATATAAATGTATGAATATTTCAAATGTAGATATACATATAAGTATACGTTTGTTTTAATATATTGGAAAACATATATATAAAAATAAATATAAAATTTCGGATGTCAACTCTTATTTCATATTATGCAACTATTTTTCTTAAACTATATGTAAGATATATATTTTTCTCAACATCAGAAAACTCAAATCAAGATAATTACAGAATGAGAATTAATGATAATACAATTTTATAAACAGTAAATTTTTAATCATAATATTTTACGACAGAGATATGTATAACAGCGATATAAATCTTTTTAATCATAATACGTATATTAGTATGAAAAGACCATACTCTCTCTCTAACAAAATGTATATCGACGAAAGAATAATATCCTTTGAAGCTGTATTGAGATGCACCGTAATTCTGATCAACGTTATAAAGTTTATATTGAGCCTTTGAATCATGGTAATAATATCGTCGAGTGTGCTCAAAAGGCGAGCCGCGACGCGGAGGAAGACATTTTAAAAAGTAAAATTCAGAAAGTCATTAGGAACTATCGGCGTATCGGACGTTTGTTTCGCCGTCCCGTCCATTGATATGCATTACCTTCGATCGGCAGCCGCGATCATTAAAGGGATCTAAGGGCGCTCTGTAAGGGTTTCAAGGCCGGATGACCGCCTCGAAAAAGTAATTTGTCCTTTGGGGTACGAACTTCAAAGTGCACGCGGGACGAATGTCCCGCGTGCGGGTATGCTACAAGCGGCGTTCTACTTGCGCCCCTTTCTACTTGGTGCCACTGATCAGACTTGCTGATTTTTGCCGTCGCAACGTCGGCGTGGACCTTGTCCACTGGCGCCCGTCAAGGGCCCCGGCTGTCGAAGCTCTCAGCCCCGAGAAGACGGAGAGAAGCGGGAGCGCGCCACGAGGGGTGCGAAGAGTTTAGCATACGCATTTTGTACATTGAAATCTCGACACGTTCGTCCAACTTTAAATTGAAACTCGCCCGACACCCGCATCGTCTCTCGTCGATACTCGCCGTCGCCATCATCATCGTCATCGTCGCTGTCTCGCGGGGAGATGTCGCGTCGTGTTGACATTAAGAGAATTAGAGTCAAAAACTGGAAAAATTTTTCATATATACTTCGATGGAAAACCAAACAATCTAGTCAAATAAGACAAACAAAAACTATGATGCTTGACAATTAATAGGCTAATATTTTTACAAATAATTATGATTTATTCGCATGCTAAAGACGCGAAAATTATTACACTGTTATGACGAGAATACTTGTCATTTTCACGTAAATGGCGTCGTATATTATGATTTTTTTGTTTATGATTATATTATATTATGAATTTTTCAGGTTGATATGGCGCAATGAATGCCAATGTAATAGCATGAAATAATCGACTTCGCCTCAACGAGATTCCAAATCTTGTCGCGTGACATTACGCATAGGGATGATAGTGAGAAATCGGGCATTTTTAATTAAATAATACTAATCACAGAAGGGGCAACCCTCCTGCGCAGGCAAATCTCATCTCGTTCTGTTCCTGGACCATCCCTCTCCTCACGAAGCCTCTATCTTTTACTTCGTCTTGCCAAGCTTCTTCTCCTCCTTGGACCCGCGAATCGTCTCTCTTTTAGACTTCGAATTGTAATTAACATTTGGTTCTCCCATTAGTGTAATTAAAGTGCCATTCCATAATCTAGGAGGCCGAGAGAAGAGAAGAGGGGCACCTTATCTTTCAGACTTCAGCCCCGGCTGCGGGGGTCGTTTTAACCCCCGCTGGGCGCCTCCAGCCCCTTTCCGGGTCTACGCCAACCGTCGGTTGCCCGTAGCTTCCTCCGGTGATAACTCCTTTCCGCGAGAGAACTCCCCCGCCAGTGGGAAAGAAAGAAAATCGCGACGGGAAAAAGAAAAACGGTGATTAAAACGTTTGGAAATCCGATATCGTATCTCCGCGTGCCGGAGTAGTCTATTCGAGATCGCGCGTACGTAAACCGATTTCGCGATTTCCGTTTCCTTAAAGGAGAGAACTTAACATTATCAGATATTTAAAGCAGATAGCTAAATCGACTTATATAAAACATTCGGAGTGCATACTACTATGTACCTACGTATTCTCTGCATGTCTGTATTTGTAATATTTATAATATTTGTAGAAAATCACAACATTATACCTTGTTGTTATATACTTAACTTGTTTGTTTAAATATTTAATAGGTTCCACAATACTGCTTCAAAAGTATTCTCAAGAAAACAGTGAATATACAGAAGATATTTTACAAAGATAATCAACGGAAGATATCATTTCCAGATTGAATTCACCGAGTCGCGCGAGGCCGAACAAAACGATAAAAATAAAGGGCGAGATGGAGAGGGTGCCGGCAGTGGTAAAATAAAGAAAAGCAAAGAGATAAGAAAAGGGCTGCCTACGTTGACATTTTCCGGTGGTTGAGTTAATAATGCGCGCGGCACACAACCGCGTCGAGCCGGGGATGGATTCACAAAGTGCCATCATAAAGAGGCACGGATGTGTTTATTCGGGAATTTGCCTTTTTCCACCGTTTCCCCCGCTCAACCCGGATGCCATGAGATTTTTATCTTATTTTTCGACGACGATCTTGCCTGGGGATTTATATACTTTCTCGGCTCTGGATCGACGAGGAGGGCGTGTGACCGACAGAAGAAAACAGAGGGCGGAGAGAGGCGGGTAGAGACGGAGAAGTAGGAAGAATCACGATGCAATTATTTTCGTTCCAGCTCGTGAACGGATTTTAAGACCGTCCGACCTCGATCGCTGAACCAAGGAGGAAAAGAAAGAACATAGGATAGCTGAAGGCCAGAAAAAAAAGGATTAACCTCGTCAAGTGGGAGAATCCGTGACAAAGACGTTAAAGTGGTCGAAGGGGATGAGATATATTGTTCCGAAATCTGGGGTGAAATGCTCACATCGTCGAGCATCATGGGACGGCGAGACACTAATGGCATTTTTATTATTTCTCTCTGGAGCCCTAAAGTAATGGGGCGCCTGTATGGTCCATTGGACACGTGACAGGGTTGACAGCTTCTCACCTTTTCTACGTCTTTGCACGACACGATGATTTCCTGCGACGCGAGCGTGAAAGAAACCGTGCAACTTGTATCTGAACCAATAACTTCTCTTTACATTATTACCACAGTTCAAACTCTGATTATTTTCTCCTATTATTATCTTTAAATATTTATATCTTGCAACCATGCAAAATAAATTTACAAATCAATTGATAATTGTTAGGAATGTTAGGTTATTAGAAATGTTAGCATCTTTTTAAATATTACAATATTTTTATATTCGATTTTAAATATATGTTTCAACTTTTACTTTAATGCATAATAAACATAGAAAGATATTACATATAAATGATGTAGATATGTATATGTGTAAATAATACATTTATTTTGTTATGTATTTATAAAAAAGAATGCAAATAATTTTACATGATATATATTAACAAGATATATATTCAGAATATTTTCAAAATATCTGATGCCGAAGGATCGCAAATCATAAGTAGCTCGCCGCAACGTACGAGCCATTGCCGTCCCACGTACCCATGAAGCCGTTGGGCTTGTTGGGTTTTGATGAATGAGCCTCACATAAAGCTGAAGTATGGTAAAAGCCGCCGTGGCTACCGCCGTAATATTCTACCCTGGGAGCTTTTAGAATCGCTAATGACTAATGGCACCAAAAGGAGCCCCATCCAATGGATGTTGCCTCGGTTCACGGATTAGCGTTTCGTGTGATTCCATCTCGAAATTTTTGATCTCGTCATTCAAGTATACGAACTCGTCTTGCTGATGCGATCCTTTCATTTGCTTTTATTCTTCTATATAGAAATTTCCTTCTGTAACTTGTCATTCAATATTTAATAAAAAAATATTTTTACATAGCAACAATGAATAAGTAAGCAATTATAGTAAACTTGAGAAAAGTATCTTCAACTATTTAAATATACACATATGAATTTTGATGTTAACTTGAAAATAAAAAAGAACGTTAGTTTCTATTTTCAAAAAAATCGCAATTTCGCATTAAGAAAAATAAAAATTTTATATCTACACCTTTGCACTTGATTATTAATTATCATTTTTACATTATTTACATTTTCCTCCTAATATAAATTTGATTTCAAATTTTTTTGCTCGATAGAACGTAACATATTCAACAGCACTTAAATATCGCACGTGCGCGCCAGGTACTATCAGCAGTCGGCGAGAAGTTAGGGTTCGCTCAAGTATTATGAGCAGCCACGAAACATCGTGCGAAATAGGCAGCGAGCTTAGATGGAGCTTACGATTGCTCGTGAACCGAATGGCTAACGAGGAGGAAACGATGAGAGATCTCGTACAAGAAAGAAAAAGCAAGAGACAGAGGGTTGCCAAGTCCAGAGGTGTAGATCGGGACAGGGGTAACGAAAGGGGGAGCCAAAAAGTACTTTAATATACGGCAATCCCCTTGGCTTGGAGCTCGCAAACTCGGACCGAGCAGCTTTTCGTCCGCCTCCGCGTATTTCTCTCGTTTCATCGTCACGTGGCTGCCGATGAAATTTGGCATCTTCCACATGAGCCGCCTTTGATGCCTGCTACTCCCATTCTAATTGCGGAAACCCGTCGCAATCGGCTTGCAAAAGTCGCCGTTGGACAAAATGAAAATCATACGAAGCCGTGTATGTACGCGATTCGACGCGTATAACAGTCGTAATAATTTCTACGGCAAAAATATTAGAAGCTATTTTTTTTATACAATTGTTTTAACTATACTATGTCAATACGGTTGAAATGTCAGAACTGTTCCTCTCACAAATCTTGACATTACCAAACTCAATTGCAGATAAAGAAAGAAGACGATGCAAAATCGCAAAATTGCACGAACGCACATGTAGCCGCCTGAAAAGGAAACTAAGTACGAAGCTAATCTGTTTATCCTGAATAATGGAAGTAAATGAACGACTCTATACAGAGTGAAGCGGGCCAATAATTGAGAAGCGACGGGGACAGAGAAGCACCAATCCCTCATTCGCTCTTTCTTCTCTTTTCCTTGCCAACTGATCACGCTTCTCCGCGGTCAAGTCCCATGAGAATCCAACACCAATGAGGAACTATTTCGTGAGCGAGCCAGTCATTTATCCTTTTATCGAGTTCCCTACTCCTGTCGGACGACGGACTTTAACGAGCGACGATTTCTTGTCGGCAGACAAATGTGAAGAAATTAACGCAAATACTCTCTTGCAATAATTTTGGCGTTTCGCAAAAAAAGAAAGTGATCCAACTGTATGCAATCGCAACGAGATGTATAAATTTTTTTACATTTTCAATAATTATTCTTGCATCGTGTTTTCATTAATTTTTGCGTTTATCCTCGATATTCCTGCTCTGAATTTCGCATAGACTTGCTTAACAAGATTTACCGCTAATCACCGTCAAGAAACCATTCGCGTGTAATTTGTTTATACCCCCGACCGAACTCACCCAGCCATAACTCCTTGACCCTATCCGGCCCTTCTGCGAACGTTCACGTGCGGCGCCAGAACCTCGTCGATTATCGCGTCTGCCCTAAGAGATTTCCTTGGAGGAAATCAAAATTACGACATTCTGCACGAGGTCGTATCCACGCAAGCATAATTATAAGATGTATAATTGCTTCAAATGTCCCGACAAATCTCGTATTTTTGCATATTTTACATTTTTCAATACTGTCTTTAAATTATAGTATTTATCTGTATAAAATTCTACATATTTTTGTTTCACCTCCAAGAGGGTTATTGCTCGTAAATACTTGGTTGGAATCGTCGCAGTTATTGCGCATTGTCGCGTTGGAATACATTTTCTCGATGCCTTCCAAAGACGTCTGTCAGGTCGTACGACGGCGCTAACTGAAGCTGTTGCAAGGTATTGGGAACGGGCACCCCTCCTCCCCCCCGGACTTCTCTTTAACCCAAGGCGGGGCGTAAACGGCGTAAAAGCGGCACCACCCCCTTATCTACATATCAAAAAGGCAATCCGGGGAACTCGCTTATGTAAACGGCGTGGGTGGCCCCGTGTCCCGACCGGGGATGAAAAGAATTTCGAAATCCGCGCGCTAATAAACCTGCTCTCTGGCACCGCGACGACCGCCGTCGAGGGAGGCCCTGACGAGGTATTCGTGGGGTTAAGCTCTTTAAGCCGCGGATTAAGCGAGGTGGCACGAGAATTTAAAGTTCCGTCAGGCCGACGAGGCCCGAGCAAACTCCGGCACGTATATCGCATAGATACAGAAGTCGCAATCAAAAATATATTAACTTCCGAAAGATTGCATACACGTCCCTAAGCAAACATTAATTTTCTCAAAAATTTCCAAAACACTTTTAAAAAATCCAGACATTTCTGAAAATAAAATAATTTTGTCATTTTTTATGAAATTTATACTATTTTTTAATAAAAATTTCGAAAAAAATCAATCCGAATTATTCTCATTGACATAAATCTCATAATACATACAAGTTTTGCCTAAAAAAACATATTGAACATGTTACTTTTTGTAAAAACATAAAGTTTAAAGTCTTTTTCTCTCATTGTCTCTTTCTCAAAGCTAATAAGATATTTAAAAATAATTAAGGCTAAAAATAATACGAGCATGATATTTTTGCAGCTCGGCCCACTGCGAACTCATCGAATCCTCGACCTATGAAAACGTCAGGGACCAGCAATCACGGCGGAAAGAATTTAATCAGCTCAAGGACCAGCGAGCATTTCCAGGCGAGAGAATTCTCCAGCCTCCTCGCTTTTCTGCACTCAACTCACCTTCGATCCATTCCCGTCCCCATGATGCCGAGAGGAGAGGTATATCCCTTTCTCATGCTACCAACTCTCGCCTCTAATTCGAGCGTTCATCAGGCTGCATACACGAGCCATTATGTGGCCGGTTCTCATTAGCATTTAATGCCGGCGAAACTTTGATTTACCAGCGGTCGAAGAGGCCGTCCACTCATACCGATTACAATTTCCGCTAAATTCGCGAGCGTGCCTTATAAACCCTCTTGCTTTTACCGGTCACGGTAGCTGATTTTGAGTAACGATTATTTCGTTCAAAAGGGTTTCGAAATCAGAAAGACTGGACTTAAGTAAAGTAGATATTCGTTAGCCGCTTAATTGGAAAATAACCTTCGCTCTTACTGCGACGTAATTTCAGAAACTCAGTGCTATGTGTTAAATGATTGAACACAAAATATGATAATTAAATATAAACCCCGAGATATCAAATCACTGATAATTTCAAATATTGCTAATATTTAACATGAAAAAAATCTTTTTAAAGTTTTCAAAAATAGGATACGGCAAACGATAATAAATGATAATAGTATTCGTTACATTGCTTTATTATCTTTTTAAATAACGTTTTTAAATGACGTTTAGAGAAAAAGTAATACAAGTATACTCGGCTTTTGAAGAAAAACAATTTTATGTTTATTTAAGTTTGAGTTACATCTCAATTTCATGTATATTCTTTTCTAAACCTCTCAGGTCTTTTTAATCTAAATGTCAACATTTATTAAAATTAATTAACCCTGTGAATACCGATGGCTTGAGAAATAGACTCCATATCCAACACAGACTATATAATTTAATTAATATTCCTGCTTCGATTAAATCCCAACCTGCACGTGAGCCTTGAGCCTGATAAGCGATTAATCCTGCACGGCCCCGATAAGACGATGCCACGAGACAAAAGGGTATATAGGTGGTAAGGTAATATCCAACGTCGCGTTGCGCGAAACGAGCCAATTAAGTGGACCCTACGAAATTGATTTTTAATTGAACCGACAAAACCGATGACGTTAATAACTGAAGGTAGCACGAACAGTTAATCAAATTTTAACCGCAGACTGCCGGAAATAATACGTCGCGGTCCTCTAACAAAAAGTTTTACGACTAATTAACACGTCTCTCCACACCTGATATATTAATTACAGTCTAGCGACGATGTTTCGGACACTTTATACATTATATATTGAAAATGAGCGTACAGTTATATCATTACGAAGTAGAGCCTTCAGAGCCTTCTCAATACAAAAACTTGGCAGCAAATGAATACAAAGAGACAAAGTGTCAAATAAAATTATTTTTTTTACTTGACGTTTTGATATATGATTAATTGACTTCTGACATATGATTAATTAATTTTTACGGCACAATACAGCACAAACTTAGCAGAACACAGCACAACTTTTTTTATATAAAATGGCTATACTAACTTCCATGTACATCAGCAAATGTTGCTATCATAAAATATACAAATACACACGACAGCCCTGCTATTCAAGAGGCAAGAAATTACGTTCTCGAGCAACATTCGATGACGAGGAACAGTTGCGTAAAAGGAGCGTACATAAACGAGCGAAACATCCTCGTAATTTTACTTAGCCCGAGACGTTTCCAGCCGGGCAACCGAGTCTCGCAGTCCCACCATCATCGTTCTATCGCCTCGGAAACCCTAAGCCCCACTCGCCCGCCTTTCGCGGCTAATGTCTTTTCTGTGTCGCGCTAGTCGTCGTCCCCTGGCACAACGCCGACGGAACGTCCTGCCGAGGCATTATCCTATTTCGCGAGCCATTCTCCGTCGACGTCTGGACTCGCGCGGGTAACGAATAACGAGTAAGTCTCTCCTCGTGGAATTTACCCCCGGGTGCGAAGATACTATCAGCGTATCCGTGCTTAATGACGAAACCCTGCGCAATCTGACCTTCGTTCACGCACGTACATGGTAGCGCTCGAATTCACAAACTTCCAACACAAGTTAGAACAGACCCGTTAATTGTTATGCGCCGCGCATTACGCCGCACGTAATCATATCCGCTCCTGCAATTATTTCGTCATTCATTCTGCGGTCTCTGAACGAACAGAAAACCACTATGTTACATTGTCTTTTTAAAATAATGGAAATTATTTCTATACCAATGTATTCTTTTCAAATTACAATGGCATTGTTCAGTTGTAGAAATTAAATTTATGATATATATTTATCTCGTATATTTCTTTCAATTCAATTTACTCCTCTAGAATTTTTTCCTCAGTATGATGATAAAAATATATATTACAAATATTAAAAGTTTAACTCCAGTAAAATTTGTTATAAAATAATGTACCTCTTTTTCTCAATTTAATATTTTCTTTTAGAAGCAGATATAAAAAGTCAGGTTTGTAATACATTCGTAATTTTGCACTATTTAAAAAATTTTCCCATTCAACATAAGAAAATACTATGAAAACAATTTAAGTTAAATCAATAACATGAATATATATCTAATAAAAAACGATAAACTAAAAGAAGCCTACGAGGAAAATTAATTTTTAGACAGTATCCGTATCATTATAAATCATGACATGCCTACAAGACTGACGATTACGATGACTAACCTACGCGACTTTTCGAGATTAAAGACTCAGTTGTCTGAGGCCTCGTAATACAGCGACCGGTGGAAGCCGACACTGCATCACGCGGTAACGTAAGAACCGAGCAATTTGTTGGTATCAGGTGCGCAGGCGATCTCAACTCGTAAGCCCCCGGTTTCGTCCTCTGCCGGCAATTAACTCCATTACCACTCTGTAACATCGTAGGCCAGGCTGCCTACGCGAAGTGCGCGCAACTTGTTAAGCCTTTGGGCTCCGGACTTTAGGCCCTTCGGAGCCCGAAGGGACGTAGGATAAGATCGTGTGACGAAGCGAGCGTTATGCTGTGCCAATGAGACATTTCGAATAATATCAATAGAATCAAAACTTTCTCCTTGCGTTTTCTCATTTGCAGTAACGATAATAAGACAAGACAGAAACTATGTAAAATTAAAATCGGATTTCTAAGAAACTGTTAACACGGTTTATACCGATGTAAAACTTACTTAACTTCAACTAGAGTTCAATTGAAATAAAAAAATAACTGATATATCTAAGCAAAATAGAAAAGGTAATGGAGCTAATATTTATATATTCAAAATCGCATATAAACGTGCAATATATACGTGAGACTTTCCGAACGGATATATCGCATTTTGCAAATGAAGTTGCGAAATGTCTTACTTCCGTAAACCAATGACCTATCGTGCCGTCCGGCGAAAGCGATGATACATATCCACACGATATTAGTATTGTACCGAGAGGGACGGCAACTGGGACTCCCGCGTCAGACATACGAGCCCCCATGAGTGCGCTACCGTCATATAACTCCGTCAGTTCAATTCACATATTCATAGAGAAATAGCAAGGCGAGAGGTGGAAGAGTCGGCTACTTGGAGGTAACGCGCAGCTCCGTATGACTATGTTATGTGTGTGTATATATGTGTATGTCGCGATTGCCACCGGCCGCGACCTCATGCATACATCACGGACAGAAAGTGATGGAACGCACCCGCGGCACCTTGGGTCATCTCACAGCGGTGAGACCGTCATCTTGACTGATTGCCAACTCCCATGCCAGACTGAGACAACGACGACAACACGACGACGACGACGACGACGACGACGACGATGGCAAAGAGGGCGACGACGACGATGACGAGGAGGACGACTTGTCCCGACCGCCGCTATTCCGTCACATTGTCGCGGTTTCAGAAACGCGCGGAAGGTACCCCGTAAATCATGAGACTACTGCCAGATCACGTTGAAGATTAATGACAATTGGAACAGCCGTTAGAACTGGCCTCGTATGTCTATGTCCCTGTTATGTGTGGATTGTGTAGTCACAAGAATATGTAGTCACACCGGAGGAAATATGAGCTCGATATTAACATTCTAATAATAATATTTTATAAAATAAGAAATCGCAAGCCCAGTTTACAGTTATTGTAATTATTTAAAAAACAAACCGGTATAATATCCTATTCATATGATTTATATATAAACTTATTGAATGAATTATTATTGCTCACAACATCATATATTATTTAATCGCACTTTAAAATTACTAAGAATTTAAACTTTGAATAGATAATTTATATGCAATATTAGATTACACAGTCTTAAAATAAAAAGATCAATATACATATATATTTCTATTTAAAGATAAAATGATACATAGCGATGTTTTTGACACATCAGACGAAACACGTAATTAACACTAATTAGCTAAGATGTGATTTACAATAAAGCTCAACGTAACTACACCAAAACGTCCCTGTAGAATGCTGCCGTGAGCAAAGAGGCGGAAGGCAGTAACAGAGAAGACGATGTGGTGTTTACGGGCGAGGCAGCGAGCATTAGATGGATGTAGTCAACGCGTAATTGCTACCGACGCGACAGCTCACTTCCTGCATTTGGCAGCTGCCGACTCTAACATTTATTATGACAAACAGTTACGTTAATTAGCAACAGTACAATATTCGTTTAACATCTCTTTATATGCCCTAAATTTTTAATTATGTTTCGCATGTAACTATACAAATTTAGACGAGACAAATTTGTAGCATAGGAAAAGACAGCAAATTGTATTATTCAATCGTTACAGTGATCCCGCTCCGAGAATTTTCACGTTTCCTGGCAATCTCAATGAAATACGCAGGCCATTTGATGCTCGCAAATATTTGAGATGCGCGATAACAAAATTCTTATTCTGCTTCGATGACCATCAATGGTCAGAAGCCGTTTTTGGGGCTTCCTTCTCGAGACCCACAAGTGACCATTGCGAAAAGGGTGTTCAAGAATATGCGACGGAGCGAGCCAGGGAATGGAATGGGTGGGAAGGCAGAGGTCGAAGGGATGGATCGAGGTCTAAGCACGTTCTCACCCTTGGTACCGCTCGTGAGGACCCTCGGAGGGCCTAACGAGCGGCTTTGTCATTTCTATATGTCCCATCCCGTTCTTACCGCGTGCGTTCTCTGTCCGATGCTGTCTCTTAATGACGGTTGCCAATACTGAAGCACGTAAATAGGTACGGGCCCACCGCGTCACAGCTATACAAGACAAGCATGGGTACATGTGCTCGCTTACCATCGTTACGCTCGTAAAGATTACGTTCGTATTCACACATGCCGGTTTGAATCCGTGGACACTTTGAATGCGTATTAGCGCTAATTTCGGGAAAGGACAGGCTTGCATTAGTATTAAGGTTTGCGGCGAGAGTTTGGACGATTTGACGGAGCTTTCACAATCAGTATGTAGGAATTTACTTCTTTGACGACCATTAAGTTGCAATTATAACATCGCATAGACGTTGCACTTATAGCAACAATAAATTTTTTATTTTAAATATAATTGTATAATTATACAATTGTATTTAAAATACAAGCATACAATTTATTTTAAAATGTTAAAACAGAGCAAATTTATATGTCTAGTTATTTTTTTACTACTAGTTAGCTTAAAAAAATTATTTGCAAAATTTTAATTCTGGAGTTTAAAGAATCGTCGAAGGATATATAAATTTATGTTTTACTAAAATATAATTCAATTGAATGCTTTAAAATAATTTGACGCGGCTGTTCGAAGGAAGTCGTTTTTCTTAAAAAGACGAGGCTGAACACTGTCTTCAACAGGAAATGCTGATTAGCATCCGGTAGAAGCAAACTTTCCGAGTCGATGCGGCGCGCGTTCGCGTCTGCCTCAAGATTCTAATGGATTCTCATTTAAATAGAAATCTCCCGCCGATACAGAGGGTTTGGGGGTACGTACGACAGAATAGAAGGACGGTCGAAGTGTTTGCTAGCCGAGTAATGGCCACGAAGGGTCCTTCTCTGCATGGTCCTCCGTGGGCCATGGGTCATCTAAAGATAGATGTGTAGAGAATAGCCGAGCAAACAAGCCAACTTCAAGATATAAGCCTTCTATGGAATTTGTTCTAATCACGTTTTCTCATGTACCATACGTATGAATTTATGAAAATACGAGTAATACAAGTAAAATCTTAACGATAAATGCTTATAATTTAAACACAACAAAGTCAACAAAAATTAAACGTAAATCTGTAAAGGATTCAAACGACGTAGAATTAAAATATTGAAAACATACCGCACTAATTACATTTATATTAAAAAAAGATTATTTCAAATGGGTCAAACAATCCATAAATAAAGAGCACAACGGCAATTCTATGTAACGGTTCCCTATGTAATGCTGCCCGCTTTTTCCTGCCGTAGAATTTTCACTCCATTTCGCGAGCACGTCACTTCCTGCCAGAGTTCGTATCGTTCTCCCGACGAAGAGAGCACAGCGGTATGCCCTCTATACATCTACATTGGTACGTTCGGTACAATGGCGTCCATGGTCAGTCGACTGGCGATACTTTACATGCAAACAGAAAGCGTTACATCTCCCTGGTCACCAGGCGAGGAGACAGTAAATTTTCAAAACTGCCGACGCCAGTCCAGGCCTTATCTCTGATTCGCCTTTGTGCTTCTTCCGTTCTTTACGCTCGTCACTATTCGGTCAAAATCAAATAAAGCACAAACCTACGTTAGTGACGAAAAAAACCAAAATGACGAAAGAAAAGCTGATTTTAAATTTTATAGTTATCTAACCTGATTTATACAAATTGATAGTCCCTTTAATTAATAGTACGTTTCATATTAATATTAACATCAAATTTTTTTTTCTAAATATCAGTATAAATTTAACGTAGTTTGTTTCATGATATATTAAATCACACAGAACTCAATGACAATATCATACGTACAGAGATTCTTTAAAATCACTGCTCTCAATGGTTGCATTGAGTATAAAACCGAGGAAGAGAACAGAAGGACACGAAATCAAATCAAAGTTGGAAAAGCAAACTCGAATCCGGAGTGGAATGTGAGAGAGGAAGAGAGATCTCGGTTTCGAAGTAAGCGGAGAAAAAGAGCGAGTAAGAACGAAAGAAGACGACGTAGGAGGACGTAGAGGGGGTACGGAAGAACGGCTGGCTGGCTGTTCTCGCCGATCAAATTTCCAGAATGGTTCGAGCTCCATTAAACAGGTCCTACTTTCGCTCCTGCAGTGAGCGAGCTCGACTAACCCGTCGCAAAACGTTCGACGAATGCCCCCGTGAGCCTGCAAGAAGATAGTTTCCTCCCCTCTTTTCCTTCACCAGTCTTCCTCGACTTCTTGCGGCCCGGAAAATCGATCCACGGATCACCCTCGGAGGTCTCGCACGATTGAGTTCGATCCTTTGTCTCACGGTGCACCCGTCCGTCTCAATGACACCGTGCTCCCAAAATAAGAAATCCGGAACGCGCTTTTAGCGATCGGATTTGAAATTGTCGACTACGATCAGTACAAATCTCTGGCGCAAGCTCGAGAAACTGGCACGAGAAAGCTGAATTCCCACTACGTGACGCAATTCGATTACTTTTGCCTACGATTATTCTCGCGTCCTCGATTATTCTCGTCCGCTTTTTTTACAGCTATCTATAAATTAGTCAATTATAGAATCTTACGTGAATAAATTCATTTTAACGACAACGACTGATATAGTATATGATATCCTACTGATAATCCGCAATCTCAAGTATCAACAACGATACTTTGCCGCTTGTTACCTTACCTATCCTATGACAAGAAACTCTTCGGGGGAGCGGGCTTTCAAACTAAGGGCTTACGTTTACCTTTGCGACGGGCTCTGATAACTGCCAAGGATACCACCTCACCCCGAAAGTTTGTCTACCGGCGTTATCTTGCGCCGTCGCCATCTTCGTCGCCGTCTTCTCTCGGTATCGACAACTCGTCTTACTTTGCCTCCATATTTCCCCGGTCCAATATCCGCATTGTCTCGTCTCGTCCCGTCTCGTCTAAGTCTCCACGTGTGTCTAAACTCATCTCGTGAATTCCCTCCTCACCCCTCTGCGCCCCTTCCCCTCTGTGTTACTTCTCAGTCGCCTCTTACTCGAGTTTGCGCCCGAAAATCAGCCTCCACCCTTGCCTACCAACGGGTCTTTGCCCCAGGATAGGGCTATCAAATGCACGTTGCGTCTTCTGACTGAGCCAAGACATCGCTTATGATCCTGGACCAATAACCTTCCTCGCTCAAACGCACTCTTCGTACGCACCTTTCTTAGACCAACTAAATCGATATGTTCAATATTCGAATTTTTTAAATGCGTCACGCTTAAATTACTTTTACAAAATTGTTATATAACACTACATAATTTCCATAATTTTAATCAATTATTTTTTTCAATGTTATATAATCAAAGAATAAAAATAATTCAAAAATTTAAATTATATTAAATGTTTTAGATATCAGGTCGCTAAAATATATACGGATCAATGCAATATATAACAAGAGCTACAATAGGCTTTCGTTGAAGATTCTCTTAAAAAAGCCACGTCTTTTACGATGATCCCGAAAGCAGTAAGACACCGATGACTCGTGCCGTGTAAAGAGTTTATCGAAGAAGAAGGCCGTTAAGGGTAAAGGGTGGTTTGTGAGCACGGTAGAAGCGAGACGGAGAAGCCTAGCGGGACAATCTCATCTCGATCCCGTCGTACATCGTGCCACCCGAGGCCTTACATCTCCGACGACCTCGTCCTACGTCCCTCTAAGGGACCCGTATACCCTCCAACGACTCTACCATTCTGCCAACCCCTGCCACCCCCCATCGCGTAGGTACACCGGGTCCTGCGACCCTCGACGTGGCAAATTGAGCACACTCGCCCCTCACTAGGGAAGAAGCGAGACCGAGCTATGTTACGAGCGATATATGTGGACTATTCGACAGACAAACGACCCTTTCTCCCTCCTTCAAACTTCTATCGCGGGACGCCGCTTTTTTTCTCTTTTTCTCTTTCCTGTGACTTTCTACTTGGGATTGTCCGGACGGCGAGGTAAACAGATAATGACGATCGCAAGGAACGTCCCAATTTCAACTGAGAATGGAACGTATTCACATGAAAGGACCGTTAAAAGTTTCACTCGCTAAAGATATCAGAATACCCAATGTCTTGAGATTAGCTTGTGTAACAGATAAAATAAATGTTAATTGCTTAATAAAAATACGAGCAGATTTTTTTCCACATGATTCTCTGTGTCGTAGCAAATAATTTATCCGAACTTAAAGACAGCTAAAATAACTTTAATCAATCTTCATTATCGAATAGAATATAAGTCACAAAAAAAGCTAAAGAGACAGCAAAATGAAAAATAATTTTAGAAAAAGCAGGAAAAGTGCGCTCTCACTATAACTCTGCATATTTTAATAAAATTCTGCATTCTCGCTGCGTTGGAAAAGCTAATTCTGCAATGACGTCGTACTCGTAAATGTTGCAACAACAAGAAAGTTTAGTTTATCACGAGTTTATTGCGAATTAAGTAGCGAGAAGGCGAGCGCGAGAGCGGCAGCTAGAAATATTCTGGAAGCTTTTCATAAATACTGAACGACACCCAGGGCGAATCCAGACGCGCTGGTAGCACCCCTGAATCAGGCTCATCTCGCGCCAGCGCGCGGCGGTTTTCGCCCGGGTCTAATAAAGGGTTAATTAATACGCTTTAAACCGTCGCTCTCGAAAGGGGTGGCCGGGGTGCGACGCGACCTACAAAGCGCTCCGTGCTGGATGCGAGAGAAAGAGGCGAACGGCCGTCACTTTCACACCGCCTCGGATCAAATCGAATCGCTAGGCGTTATCGCGTGAATCCCCTTCTGCGAAACGGTGCAAAACGAGAAGAGAGGTAGAATGAAAAATAAAGAAACGTAAAGTGTGCGTTCTCACGTTTCGAATAAATGTGTGTAGTAAACTTGAAAATGATATTAATATAATTAATCGATATTAATTAATTAAATTCTTCCATTCTTTATATATTGCAAAACAATAATAATAAATGAATTGGACCTGTCTATAACATTCGCCCGAAATAAGGCAATCACTATTTTTGGGATAATCGACAAGATTATTAAGGATTCCCATGTCAAACGACGATGAAATTGGGAATTATTGCGCAGTGTGCGCACTCACGTAGAATATCCCGGTGTAACTATTGAAGGATACGTAATTATCTCACCGGTGTGACACGGGGAACGGCGCAAGGCCGTATAAAGCCGGCAACGTTAACGGTAAATCCGTACGGCGTCGTCCACAGACGGGAGGAAGCAACGAGACGTCTCCTCCTCGGTAAACCCAATTTATTTCGTTCCGGGCAAAAGGGAGGTGAGAGCGAAACGAGAAAGCCCTTCTCGGGGTGGGCGCCAAACGGTGATGCCACCGGCGACTTGTGAACCACTTGTCGCTGTTACGGCCCCATAAATTCACGGTGCCGCCGACAACAACGACGACGACCTGAGTCACACTCTCGCTCTCTCTCTCTCTCTCTCTCTCTCTCTTTCTCTTCTCGTCCGGGTGTCGCTCGTGTTCGGACACCTAGTTACTTAGTTGCAATCCGGACTTAAGATAGAAGGACGTAAGATAGCGAGATTTCTAATCGAAATCAACGCATATATTTCTCGCATTGACATTGAATATTCTACTGCCCTAACTATCATCTATCTTTCGTTAGCTTAAATATTCTCTAGAGTACAATATGCTGAAATAGAAATTAAAGCTGATATAAAAATTGAATTTAAAAAAATTGTTAAAATTAACATAAGAAGGGAAAATATATATAAAATTTAATATTAAATTTAAAAAATTGTCTCTTCTTTAAATCTTTTTTAATCTTTCCATCCTACCACGAAAAATTAAAGTCGAATTTATTATCGAATAATCGAATTGACTATATGTGTACGTAGATGTGAATGGGAACATTGCTAAAGCCGACGGGGATGATAAAGATACATGAAACGGAGGCTGAGGCAATAAGAGAAAGATCGAAGAAGATAGGCAGAGAGAGAGAGAGAGAGAGAAACAGAGAGAAATGGTAGGCTTCCTGCATCCGACATCTCGTCGAGGAACGTAACGTAACATAACGAGATGAAGTCAGTCGTGTATGACGTCACGGTGGTGGGCGTCCTCGTCGTTGCGCTAGCTCACTTCCTGGCGACTGTTTCCGTGGAACGGTGGAGGCCGTCAACAAAGGACGGCCAGCCACCCAACAAGAAAGGGAAGACCCGTCTCGTCGTATCTCTGCGTATCACGCGAGCGCTCCTTGGACCGCTGGGTCGCACTTTGCGAGCCAGCGATAGAATTTCAGAATGAATTCCTACAGCCTTTCATTGATAAGAATCTTCCTCATTTGCAAATCGTGCTAACAATGAAATATGCAAGTTACATCATGCAAACAGTTATATAAGACAAGCAGATGTAAAAATAAAAGTGATCGCAGGTTAATTTAAATATTATAAATTAATTCTTCTTTTCATTTCTTCGAAAGCTTCGAACGAATGAGAACATATAACAAGTTATTACAACATTATCTTGAAGCAGATCCTGATAAAATTATTAGGGATTATTCCATGTGCGCGGAAAAACATTGTTTTATAGAAGTAGGTATGATGTATTAACATAAAAATTTAAGATTTCAAAGCAAATCGCTATTTTCGAAACGTCCCGATGATTATCACGCATCAAACTACGCCGACAAATGAAATTCCCCGGGTCATCGCGCACCCATAAAATTGTTTTGGTCTCCACGCGTAGCCAATTCTCGGACTCTGGCGCTTTTTGGAGCGTCAGCTTCAGCTTCGGCCGTGGCGCAGACCGACGAAAAGGGAGGCGGGAGCACAGAGAGAGAGAGAGAGAGAGAGAGAGAGAGAGAGGGAGAGAGAGAGAAAGAGAACAGGAAGAACGGACGAGCGGACGACGCGAGGGATGTCAAGGGAGTGTATATATATGACGACCCCCATTGAACGTCGTAGTTTGAAAACTTTGGACGTTAAGAGAAAGGGTAGCGCTGGCTGTGCCGAGGACGTATTGCAAAGATTCCGTGCGGACGTTTTCGAGGCGTAGGGACGTCTGTAGAACGGCGCTGCAGGGATCTCCTAGACATCGCTTCGATTTAAGGAGTGCCAGACTCACGGCAGGACGATGGAAAGCGCCAGGATTTTGGATTCTATCGGGGTAACGACCGGAGCGAAGAGAGAAGGAGAGCAATGAAATGCTTTCATCCTGGCGAAATCCTCACGGAGGTGAATGCGATTCGTCGAGGAAACACCGCACGACAGGAATAGAAATCCCCCGACCGATCGCTCGCCGCAGCATAGAAAATAGACGCACCGTGGAACGTCAGCAGTAAAATCCCACGTCATCCTCAAGCGACATCATTCACAAAACATTGATCTAAGGCAATAGAGGAATAGCTATACGCCAAGAGATGTCATAGGGTTCAACGTAGCGTACGATGAGTACACACATACATACGTACTTGAGTCGATTATCTTATAGAATTACAATCGGAGCAAACGTTTCTCTTAATCTGTCATTTATAGACCATTTTGTGCAAAGAAATATTATAAATTTTAGATTAACGTAAAGATGTTCGATCGCCTTGTCAAACGGCTTAATGGGATAATTATCATAAGAATGTCATAATCGCATATTTATTTCTTCTACACTATAATTGCTCGAACGGAATTCCGATCGCGCAGCGTACAGATTCGCCGTGTAATATTTCAGCGCCATTATCGAGTCTCCGCGTGTCTTTCTACAAAGGGGAAATCAAAGAAAAGAGGGAAATGCCAGGCAGAACGAGTCAATAGCTTCGCCGCTATGAAGCCGGCATCACGAAACAAAGGGCGAACGAGTGAACGGAAACCCTTTGAGAAAATCCTCAACCTCCCATCCTGTCTTTTCTTGGCTCGTGGGTGGGATTGCATTGCCGCTTCGCCTGCATTCTTTTAAAAAGATTCTTCCGCTCTGGTTAACATCTTGCGCTGGTCTGCAAAAATAGCTGAAGCAGCGCGAACAATTCGAGGAATTTTGCAACGTCGCATAGCACAGAGGAAGCTGCATTCACGGCGAACGCGAAGAAATTTTGCAATGAGGATATAGAAGCTCGGCGCTTTATCATTTCCCTCCTTCTCGAAACAGTAAGACAATACATAAATGCGACTGATTAAGAAATACTTGCTATCTCTTGCATCACGATTGCATAGATACGAATTCAAAACTTGTCATCGTCGTCGTCGTCGTAGCGACAATAGGCCATCAGAGCCATCAAAGATAGCAATTTTCAGGTAATAGTTCCAGTCGAAGACTACCCTCGAAACACTTTGTCCATTTCGTCAAACTGAAGATGGCTTTTAAACTCAGTCGCGCCGCTATTCACCGTCGCGTTCTGTCAGGCAAGGCCTCGCACTAATGAAGGACGACCGGCAGAAACGGGTATGGGTGGGTCCAACGACGCGGGCAAAGGCCAACAGGTCGCCATTAGAGCATACTGTTTCGAACTACTAATAGCCAATTCATGCGACCGCCCATCCGAGCCTGGGCTGCTAGTCTGCCTTCCCTGTAGTCACCCCGTGCCCAAGATTGTTGCGCCGTATAAATATACGCGACTATGGAACCTTCACTTTATCAATCATCTATCGATTAGCTAATTAAATCAATTTTTTTTCACGATAATTCAATCCTCCAAAAAATCGCGAAAAAACTATTTTTAATATACATTCCGTGAAGCTAGAGATTCATTAAAAAAGAAAATAGAATTTGAAATGAGAATAAACCTGCAATATTATTCTATTTTATTAGAATTGTAGAATCGATAATTCAAATATATTGTAAAATTAAAACAGAAAAAATTAATTTTTTATACTATTTTGTATCGATTACATTTTATATAAGCCAAAAGAAAATTGAGACCTAAATATTCTTTTCTAAATATTTTACATGTATTCTGTATAAAAAGAATTATATGTATGAAAAAACAATGTATTAAATAGTTGACCTACATTGAATTAACAATAAAAGAATATTGGAAATTTGTGTTGTTCTTGTTCTAAATTATGTGTCATTTTTAAGAAGGGACCGGCGAGAATGCAGTAATCGTCTTTAAAATTTGTCGCGTCCTGTTGTAACGAAGGAGATTCGACAGGAGTTCTACACATTGGGTAGGCATGTAGCTACGTCGGATGTACGAGCTAGTTCCCCACGGTCTGCACCCTCCTTCGTACAATGCTTGGTCTTCGTCTTGCGCGCTCTAGCCGCGTAATTACGAGGGGAAAATTAAGCACCGACACAGCCGCCGGTCGGTCGGACGGTCTGCCGGTCCTCTCGCTTCGTTAACGAGAGGGAAGGACGAGGTTCCAACCGAGGAGCGAGGGAGAAGACACTATGTAAAGGGAAGTAGTCACGTTCCTGGTGCTTGCACGACAAAGACGACAAGGTAGAGAAGCTTGTGTCAGCCAACCGCCAGCCTTCTTAGATCTCGACGATGGATCGAGCCACAAAGCGACCATTAAAAGATCATATCACCCGGCGTCACGACTTCAGAGATCCACTGGCGGAATATCTCGACAGTCGCTGAAGTCTAGAAAGGAAAAGCGTCCCTTTCCTGCCGCTATCGTCACTTATTGAACGAAGCAACGTCTTCGTTGCATGTCTACTCTTTACATATTTATTATTTTATATTTATTATACTCTTGTATATCTAGATTATTAAATAAAATATTGTATAGAAAACAGATATATAATTTCGTATTGTTATATTATATAATAAAAATTATAGCAATAATGAAATTCCGAATTCTAAAAATGCATCTATATACAATCTTTTTTCTAGATAACTATTTGGGACTATAAATAAATTTGTGCAAAGTTTTCATTACTTCCGATGGGCATAAATTTAGGCGATAATTCAAATTTCTCGAGAAAGTGATTCAACTAAACAACGGGGCTTATGTTTTGTTGGAACTTCTGAAAGCTATCGCTACGTTACGGCTTGCGGCCGCCGGTTCTCCGCAATGATCGTCTTTTCTCGCTGCAAGCGTTTCTTTCGCACGTACGCAGCGTCTCTCCACTTTCTTAATCCGTTGCGCCACGCGGAAGATTATTTTACGAGCCTGCGGTGCCACGGCATCAGCTGCGTCTTCGATATGATCCCAACCCTCGATAGAAGTAAACGAAGGAGGGAGAAGGACAACCTACCTACCACGACCAGTGAAAGACCACCCTCTAATGCGAGTTAATAATACTCCCCTATTTTTTAAGAGTCACTATTTTATTTATAAGATACGGACCCATACGCGTAGAAGGATATTTACGGGGTAAGCGACTATTATCTCATACCCCCGGTCTCTTCGGTAAACCGGAGGGAAAAGAAAGCCGTTTTCCCCGAAATATATTTCCAGATGCATACTTTATGTTGCACGCAACACCGTACTCGTGGATGCTTCTCATATTTCGCGTCAGTATGTCAGGTCCGATAAAGCTTTGCATGTAATATTCGATGAGGAAACAAAGTAATTGCTTGATTACGATACGACTACCGGTTTTTTCTTCTTTCTTTGAAAACGATATAAAAATACGCGCAAATATATTTAATACAGAGACCTTTCAGCTTAACAAATTAATTTGATTATTCAAAGCAATTTTTAAAAATTAATGTACAAAAAATATAAATATAAACATGTTGAAAATAATAGAACAGAATTTTCATTATATTTCAGTGCATCTTCAATTGCTGCTTATTGATCAGACAATATAACAAAATTTCCGTAGGACAAACTTAATTTGAAGCCCCAATAGATTCATTGCGATAAAAATTTTCAATAACTAATAATTTCAACCCCTTAGACGAGAACTCTTGTTCCAAGTTCGTGCTTGGCCTGGAAATTTTCCTCTCGTCCGTGGTGGCTGTAATCGCGCAGGGAGTTCCGTTTACCGTCCAACAAAGGCATCCACGAACGCTGAGAAGGAAACCCTGGCGGTCCGAGTCGGACAAAAGCGGTCGCCGCGGTAATTATCGTCGACGTGAGCGAGAGGCGAGAACAAGGAAGAGAATCGCATGCACATGAACGCCGTCGACGACCTCGACTACGGGAAGGACCACGGTCCGCTAGGACGCTGACTGGGCTTCACCGAGTTTCCAGCTAACCAAGCAACCATCAGGAACCAAAGTTCCCACCGGTCGTCTAGGCTTCCGAGCTGGAAACTTTCCGTCTGGACCTGCTCTCCGTAACCGAGGATCGAGCTTCTTTGTCCGCCCACCTGGCCCCCGGATTGCCGGTCGAGTGAACACAGCTGTCGCAGCAATCGCAATAAACGTCCATTAGCGCCAAGAAGACCTGCTAGTCCACAATGTAAATTACAACGACTGCGCGATAAACTGGATTCTCTCCCTGTTACGCATCATGGAATCCTTTTCCTCCGAATTGCCACTGAATCCACACTTTTCTTAATCTCGAAACTAGATTTAAGGCGAAAGAGATTCGAAAATCAGTCTGGATGACGCGTACGTCTCACAATTCGCGTTCCGTCCCTCGTCGCGAACGACTCAACCAATTACAGTATTTTCCGGGGGAACGGCGCAGAGAGATTCTCTTATGCTCCCCGCTATCTTATGGAGCGTATGTAAATTAGAGTCTCGTCGAAAGCGCGGCTTCCTTCGAAATCTGTCTGTTGTCTCAGTTCGATTCCACTCTTCTCTCTCTCGCTCGCTCGCTCGCTCGTTCGCTCTACCTTTCTCCTCACGAGAGCTCTAACGTTACCAACACCGCCACTGATGGGTTTGTATTCTAATTTCGCGCTTTGGTTTTCACCCGGCTTTCCGCCAAAGCGAGGCAAGGCGGCACGGTGAGAGTGGAGAGAGGGAGGGAACGTTTTCTTCGCTGCAACCACCCACGAGGATGAAATCGCTTTCCAACTAATCCCAACGGAACCCTCCTCCCCACTCCTCGAGGGTAGCAACCCTGCGCGATCCTTTCTTATCCCGCAATGGCGAGCTTCTTTCTTCCTCTTACTTCGTCTTCTCCTCCGTCAGCTGGGTAACCAAGAGATTCCGGATTTTAATACACGTAAAATTAAAATTAGACCCATATTTGCATTTGGTAATGGGAAAAAGAACGCCACCGTGGGATAAATTCTCGCACACGCCGCGAGACATACCGAGGAGGTTTCTTGCGGCTTACGGCATATATTAAACTCAAAGCCCACAACGTCACGTGGTTTAGTAAGCTTGTCTCGGCGATTAAGGCGAATTACACGCGAATAATAAGATTATTTTTAAAAATGTAAACTCTTATAAATCCCATTTAAAACGAATAAAATTAAATTGTCGTTAAAAGATTATTTATAGTAAACCATTATAAAAAATAACTTATTGGTATACACCAAACTATAATATCTTACAAAAATATTTTAAAAATTAAATCGGGATTTAATCTAAAATTTTCAGGAAAAATTATTTTAAAGATAATTTATAAAAATGTCAAAAAATGACACAGCAGCATAAGTCCTAAAAGCACAGATGGATCTAGAAATAAAGACGTAAAATAACTAGTTCTTTCAAGTGACTTGCAAAGATTTTTCTGTCCTGTAGTTTAGAAAACATAAAAATTGTTTTAAATCCTTGCAATCAATTTAAAAAATTTCTTAAAACATTTCTTTTTCCAGTTACACATCCATTTGATTAAGGTAAGAGCGTATTTAATTTTAATTACATACGTTTCTAAGTAATCCGGGATTTTGGAAATAAAGTTCTACTTGTTGATAAATACAGTACGCACACGAGCTATTAAGTTGCAACTATTTAATGCTATATTAAACTTCTTGTGGAGCAAGAGATCTTCAAACGCAAGCGGTATTGAACCTGAAGATCCCTTATCATTGACCAAGGTACACAAGATGCCAGATAGCAAAACATCGGACGGACTGGGCCAAAGGGCGCAGGCTCTATAGAGGTTTGCTGAAGTCCTAACCGCGGCCTAACGACGGCTATCAGTGGTATATCGGGAAAGGAGAAACTCAGATCTTATCGGTGCGTTACCACCTAAGCTGTTTGCGTCTTGTAAACTCGAAGATTACCAAAGTGGTTTCCCCATCGACTTCCCTCCTTCTCTTCCCGATACGAGATAACGCGACCGACGAGGAAACCGTGGACGAGGGTCTAGAAGTGGGTATAGACGCCGAGGATCCGGATGGCATTCAATGTGTGAATTGCGGCGTCTAGGGTCGCCTATCCCATTCCGATTTTGGATCTGGTCAGACACGCGCAAGACCTCGCATAAGGTTAGACTCAGCTTGCCTGACCATCCAATCATTAACCCGAATTACGTCCTGACCACTCTAACTCAAGCAATATTAATGATTAAGTTAGTTCACAAACCCGAGCAATAACAAACGTCACAGTGCGTGTAGAAAATTATGACACAATTATTGAAAAAAATTCATATCATTACGTTTAGATTGAAAATTATTATATTATTGCAAAGTTCAGTTTAAACATTAAATTTCGAAATTCTTAGAAGCTAATTTTCTGCATAAGAAGACTGAATCGAGTTAAGTTTAAGTTGAAAATACTATATTAGAATGTATTTAAATAATCTTTGCGTTTCTATTAAAAGCCAGCGAATCTATGTCGAGAAATTATTCTCGTCACGATAACGATATGCTCGATGCGTCTGATGCCTTCAAATTTCGCGTCCCATCGACTTATGCATAGATTCCAACTGTGTCCTCAGTGCAGCAACAAAGTTGCCTCTGCCGATTCGAAGTCTCGGAGAATCGTCTTCCATGGCTACACGAAGATCTAGAGAAGAGTAGAGGCGAAACGGGCGTACGCATGGAATCTACGGAATCGCGGATTCGCCGACGAAGTAATAACTTGGAAGACGGTTCGCGCGAGTCCGTCGCAGGTCGCGCTTAGAGGAACACGTACGAAAGTGGATAAGCAACCACCAGGAGAAGTTCATTCATGCGCTGACGCGTCCGGAATAGGTTATAGGTAACGCGAACACCACGTACTCCACCATCTACCTCTCGCCCTTCTTGTACCCTTTCCTTTCCTTTCTCTCTCTCTCTCTCTCTCTCTCTCTCTCTCATCCTATCTTGCAACCACCCTCATACGAGAATGCAATAACGACTGGGAGTTTCCTTGGGAGATCCTCCAACATCGTCTTAGAGGTCCTGGCCGTAGTTAGCCCGCATTAGTAATCTCCCCAAGGTATTCTTGAATTCTACGTCGCCAAAGCGAGCAACCATCCCCTCCTCCCTAACCGACGATTGCAAATTCAAATTCGAATTTCAAAGAGTTATATTACATATTACTTATATGTATATCTCATGGTTTATTTAATTCTTTTCTATTTAATTTCTGTATTCTGTACATTGCTAAAGTTTGGAGCAAAAATTAATCATAATTTACACATATATAATTGTTGAATTTAGTATATAAATTCTTTATATAATTTTATTTCAATTCAAATAAAACTAATCTTTTAAAAGAGGACAAGTACGATTGACAAATCATTTCAATAAACATTTCACAAACTGTTATCTTATTTTTATCGCTTCCTTCTTTCACTGTATGTCTATCAAATCACAAGATAATGTCGTGATTCAAAGTATTGACGTAACTCACGTACCGCGCAAATATCTCCCCTGCGAATTATTCCGGATATCGAAAAATTCCTCTCGAAAATACATGAAATCCGACGGAAGCTCCGATCCGACGAAGCAACGATTGTTAAAAACGCGGCCATTCGTTAGAGCTCTCTTAATTATCCGCGAAAACAGATCACGGCGGAGAGTACACGTGAAAGTACCGAACTTTCGAATGGAAACCATTTCGAACGCGCATATCCCCTTCATCAGTCCCGGCAACGTTTTTCTCCGATTCGCATTTTACCTCTTATCACGTACGAAGGCGCTATCGCCGTAACAACTGTTACGATTCGCATGTCCGCCGCGCTGCCACCTCGACGAACGTTTATTCGCGCACTCATTAGTGAAATCGTTTTCGGCGGTAATTGCGACGACCGAGAATCACGAGGAGTCGGGGCGACATCCCGACCAAACCAAATCGGTACTGACGATTGATAGGACTCACCTACTCCATCACAAGACGAATGCGAAATCGACGAGTCGGTCTCTCGAGGGTCGAAAGGGTCTTCTCCACCGCCTTACGGGCTCACACCGGACTAAATTAACCATGAATGGCCAATTAACCTGGAGACTGTGCCAACTAACCACCACAGCCGCCTTCGGTCTCTGGACTAAATTGATCGCCGTCGTATCCGAGAACGGTTAATCGTTACTGATTGCAAAAGAAGTGATAATCGCGCTTGCATTTCGAAAAATATGATCACGTGAGCTGTTGGTCGCGATCGATTTCTGGCAAGTGGCCATGCCCTCAGTCTTGAGATTTAATTTCGTACGGTCTTGAAATAATTATAAGGAATTATCTGATTTTTAAACATTATGAGATCAAAACAATTATTTTCATCGATATCTTGGAAAAAAAAGCAGTATTCCAAAATAGTACTATATCTATTATTTTTTTAGTCATAATTTAAAATTTACAAATTTGTCACAGTTAAAATAAATTTCTTCCTTCTATTCACAAATAAACGAAAGAAATATTAAGAATTTTTACAAATTTTTAATTATCTATCTAAATAAATTTTCCCTCATATAACATTCCAATAACTTCGTAGCGCAATAATGTTTCGCAAAATCATATAAATGACCATTGATATCAACATGTTAACGTCAAGCAAATTTGAAAATTGATAATATTAAAATACTGGTTATATAATATTTCCTTCATCCTTCGCTTTAATTCAGATTAAAAAATCAAAAAAAAGCTAAAATTTTCAGTCGATTATTTTCGTTCGCGCTGGACGATACACGAGGTTTGAGAAAAGCAGCAATCCCCAATTCCCACACCCTCGGATCCCCGCTCTAAACCGTCTTCCTACGAGATGGGGGGAGGGTGCCGTTCCACGCGATGGTACATTTTTAATTACTTACACCCACGCAGCTGCATCGCGCGATGACTATAAATCAAGCGGAGCGCCGCCCAGCAAAGTAATTACAGCTTGAATTTTAGATAATGTTGCCGCAAGCACAGCTCACCCTCCCCCTTTCCACCCCCTTCTCACTCTGCTGAACCATCCGCCTTTCGTTCAACCAACCCCCGATCCGTCGTAAATAGATCATTGCCGCGCTGGATTTTTGTTAATCTTCGGTCGCGAGCAATAAACTCGCGTAAAATATCAATATGACTAAACCACCAACTCACATCATCCTTAAATTATATCTTAACTTACATACTGTAAACTATCGTCATAAATTTCAATACAATATCGTATAATATTACAAATTACTTCTTTACTTTTTAAAACTTTATTTACATCATCACTTAATCATATTTTTATTTAATAAACATTATCAGACGATATATAACTATTATTAACCATTCCACTGATGTCAATCAATTTTTAGCATTCATATAAACTTCTCAGTTTTGATACACTAGAGAGTCATGTTTGAAACTTTATTTCAAGCTAATTTTGAGATTTGCAGTATTGGGGGACAGAGGTAGCTTTGTGGCTAAGCGTCGGAGTCGGAGTCGACGTCGGAATTGTTTACATAATTATGCGCCAATTAAGAGAGCAAGCTACAGGAGGCAAGAGAGAAAAGGAAAACGCGAACGGAGAATCGGTGCCGAGTGGCTGATGAGGGCAACAGCCATCTCGATTCCCGCGCAATTAAGGTGCGGTTGAGAAAACCTAAAAAAAAGACTCGCTAGGAAAGAGTGGAATTTAATTAGGAGCTTGTGCTCTCTTGTACCGCCAGACAGCCATGAAGAAGCGAAACACAGTGCGGACGAAACTGATACGTAAAAAGAGATCGAGAGAAAGAGCATTACAGAGAGTAGAAATTATTGAGTCGAATAATTTAAGAGCGGGACAGAGAGAGAAAGACAAATGACGGTAAGAAGCAGGGAAGAAAGAGAGAGATGGAAAGAGAGGTGGAGAGCGGAGAGAGAATACACGAGCAGTAGGGGATATCGTCAGCGAAGACATAACAATCAGGAATATGATAACACGCGGGACGGATGCTTACCTTCACCTCAGACCTTCGCGAGGATGCCGAGGAGTCGAAGAGGATGACGGTGGGGTAGAGGCAGAGCAAGATGAAAGATGATGAGTGAAGGAGCCGTGGCAGGGGTAGGGGCCGCTTAATTAGAGCCAGACTTCCGTAGGATGCTTGAGGCTTCCCCGCGCTCTAAAGTTCTATCTTCCCACAGTTTATCCGCGTAAAGTGGCTATCTCGAAATTACCCTCGAAATTATATCGAATTTCGGACTCGATCCCTTTCGGCCCGTCAAGCTCTCGATACGAAACATCTAAGGTATCGATAATTCCAAAGTCGTCCAATCCATCAAAAACAATCGTCGTCATAATGGAGAGGAGATAATCGATCATATCGTATAGAAATATAAGACGGATGATACGCGAGAAACATCTTAAAGTATTCTTTAATATTTTAGTATAATATAAATTATCGAAATCCAAGTCCATAAACATTTCGTCAATAAGCAAATTAAATTTCACTTTGTGTTGTTACGTTAATTTTAAGAAAAATAAACTAGCTGAAAAATAAAACAATCGCTTTTAAATTAGAAAGATCCATAAACGAATAATTTCATATCCTTTTGTCTCTCTGATTTCTGAATATTTCATGCTAATCGTGACTGATTCTTAAAAGATCAAGTATCTCACGCGCGAGATTCTTATATTCATATCTCAGGGGTAAATCAAGGTGTTAGAGATATTGCTCTATTTTTCTTAATTTTTTTCGTGGCGTCGTCATCTTCTCCGGAGCGTTTCGCACGAGCAACAACCGCGACGGAGGGCCGATGTTTACTTTATCCTCACTAATCACGGGACGTATTTGCGTTTTATAATCCTTGGTCGGCTAAGAGGGTAAAATCTGAAAGCTTAGTGGAATCTCCTTTCGGTCGGATGAGTAATCCCCGCCTCAGCCCACGATTCCTGCCGCAGCGCTTCTCATCCTCTGTCTAAGAGTTGTCTGAGAGTAGGGCATCTTCGTACAACGCCGAAGAAGTGAGTCTACGTCGCTAACTTAATGATTCACTTTATCCCGTAATATAGCCGCGCACTCTCGAATATTTCCACGCGCATAGGCAACGTTAAAATAACTGTAGCCTGTAAAAAACTCAAACTACAAATGCAAAGTATAGATACTTGAGAGTAGATACTTTTAATTTTCTACTTTTTTAATTTAAGTGAATATCAAGTTTTTCATAAAGAATTTGCTATTTTTCATCAAATAAGAATGAAGACTGAAGTATCATCGATCGCATTATATATTAATATTATTTTGATGAATCACTTTTTGGAGGATTGACGACGTCATCAAATTATGACACGAAATTATGTCGGATCTATATCAGCGGTATCGTTATCGATTAGTTCGATTCCGGTAGACCAAAATATAAGTAGTGCATGGCAAAGGGCGTTTTACAAGGGACGAGCAAAAGTGCACACGCAGATCGAATAATTGATAGGCGTGAGCGTATCGTCGGTCTCGCTGCAGGAAACTCGAAGGTCTGCGTTATCGATAATTCACTCGACTTGACCGTCCTCGCTTGAACAACGGGTACCACCCTCGGTCCTGCCTCCTTCGCCCTATTTATATGATTAATGGCTTTATAATGACCATACAAGCTCGCGATTCCATGCGCAGGACAGAGTAACCCTATCTCGCCGGTAGAGCAGCGTTCACGCGAAAGAATACTCGTCGTCTTACCGAAGGGTGCTCGTAAAAGCGCATAATCGTCCTAATAATACCGTTTCTGACCTTATTTTAATGAATACTGTATCGTCCGTCTTGTGCAACCGCAGTTTAAAAGCGCATAACCCTTCTGTTATCTTATATTCTTTGTATCGTCGGTTATTATTAAGTTTTATGCTGTACAGTTTTATATCTGTGTCTGCAAGTACGTCTTTCTTCAGTCTTTTTAGAAGTAAAATATTACTGAAAAATTACATAAACATCGACCTCTATTACCAATAAGAGAGAATAAAAAATATATACATTTCATATACTATTAACAATGAAAAAGGTACCTATTGATTATTATCGATTCCTCTGCTCGAAAAAGATTGCGAACTAAATTGCGTTAAGATATATGGATTTTATCGACAATTTCCAACGCACTTCCGGCGGCCAGCGAAGAAAGGATAATCGCGATCGATCGGTGTAAAATTTCTCCGGGGTGTCGGAGTGGCATCGGAATTGCGAGCCAGGTGAAATCGAGCTATCGAATCGGCATCTGTCATGCGAACGCGTCAGGCTCTATACGTGTTCTCCCGCCAGTAACTCTAGCCACTCGACGATAATTCTCCGGCTGGCATGCGACCGTCACTCGAACGACACGACATCACACCGCGCGTCGCGCCCATTTTTTCCCATTTTTCAGTCGCTCCCCTCGCGAGACCAACGTGTGCACGAACGGAAAGCAGCAGACATGAAGCCCTTTTTAAATGTCCGCAAGCTTGGTGCGCAGCAACAAAATATAAAATTAATTGCAGGTCTCAAGGCAGCAACACGCTAAGGTACTCGAAGAAAAACCGTGTATGGGGTCTTTGTATCTCGCGCGCGCTTGCGTAGAGTTCAAGTCAGACTAAACAGCTAAATATTCTAGCACTTAGAAAAAATTATGTTACATTTAATAAACTATTCAGTCTTTTAGTTGCTCGTTTTTAAAACTTGCTTCATATATTTTTATCATTTTTATATTGTCTCGAACTCTTCGATTGACATAATTAATTAGGTTTTCTTACTTTTCAAAATTAATAATATGTGTGCTTTTCAATCAGTACTTACATCACGATAGATATTTCTTCGGATATTATTAAGTTCGATAAAACACTAGGAATTGTGTGATTTAACATCCTCGATTGGTTATTAAATCTACGAACTATGTACATTCCCGAATATAACACTGTCGGAGTATCTGACACATCTTAGAATCAGTGTGACTACGATCCAGAATCAGAAACGAAACAGAAACCAGAATCCAGAAACACCCGTATTTTAATCACTATGCTACTTTGACGGACACGTAAGTCAATCGGAGCTGTCTTAACGCAAAAATTGCCGAACACATACGACACGTAAGCCAAAACAAAGCGTGCCAAGGTTTAAAACACACTGATCGCGATATACGGGCGATGGGTAGGCCCGTACGCGACGACGCAGCCTACGTCCGTCCGTCTTTACGAGCCACGTGGCCGAGACGTAGAATCCGCGTCGCGCTGGTGTAAAGGTGACAGTCAGACGTGTATAGAGACCGGCATCCTCCACACCACGTACACCGCTAGATAAAGGCATAGCCCGACCGGGCTACGTGGCTTACAAGCACGTGGGAAAAAGCGCGTGCGAAACAAGCGTCGGCCGGCCGGCAGCCTCTACAGGGACTGCGTGCATAATGCATGCCGGGCGTATGCGCTCCCGTAGTACGCCGTTCTTCCAGCAAAATAACACACATTTGTAACTAATTTTCCGAACGATCGTCGTCGTCGTCGAAGAGAACGACGGAGAAAGCGGATACGAGAATGCCTCGCAACGTTGTCGTCGCGACACGCCCCGATGCTCCGCAACCTCTGACCCTCGTCTTTCCTCGAGCTCTCATGCCTGTTCGCCTGAGTGATGCTTGAATGCCGAGCTATACGCTGCACGATATTGGTAAAAGCGTTCGACGGAAGTTCGCAACTGTAAGATTCTGTTTTCCGAAGGGAATAATAGGATATACATATGTGTATACACACACAAACACACACACATATATATATATATATATATATATATATATATATATATATATATATATATAATATCGCACCAAGCACTAGACGCTGACATTTATCAGCAGAAGAATTTCTCTAAGATGTTTATGTCGCCATGTTTTGATTCTTTCTCTGTATCGAAATCTTAAAAACGATAAAAAAAGGAATAAACCTTTCCCCGCCTTGCAAAACTAGAGCAAACCTGATAGTTCTCGAGATGACTACAACACGACGCAAGTTGACATCGTTTGAAGGGGCTATTTTTCTAGTTCGATTTTGAAACCATTAATGAACGTTCCTTTATAACACAAATCACGAGAAATTCCCGGTTGAATGAACGACGTTGGGCCATAAGCTGCAATTTCCTTGACCCGCTTTGATGTTAATATTTCTGCGAAGTTTATACACACACATAAAAGTCACGTTAATGTACGCGTACGCGAGTTCAAAGTGAACGCACTACGTCATAATATTAGACTTAGGACGCTTCTATAGAATCAAACACATTCGAAAGAAAGAGGTAACAACGAAGAATAGAAATGTAGTTCTAACGCTGAAATTCACTGTGTAAGTTTCATGGTTTATTTTATGTATTTATGTTGTAATGCTACATTCTTTATGTCGTAATGCTACAAGAAATATAAATATGAGCATATATAAAAAAAGAATTTATTCTGAAGTTAACAAACCTAAAGGGGATACAACTATCTAAATAAAACGATTATACATTTAAATTGCATTTATTCTTATTTAAATATAATTGTGATAATATGATAAATTAATGATTATCATATTATACTTAATTAGTAAGAACTTAAAAGTAACTTTCTTCGTATTATTTAAAAAAGTCAAGTAAATAAAAAAGAAAAATAAATGACATGTACGTAAAATCTGTACGTGACCACAGAAATTTAATAAAATGTGCACCAACTACGTAGAAAAATTAACTAAATGCTGCAATACGCGCAATATTCCTACTACATTTGGAATCGCGGGAAAGAATCGCGAAGGGGCGAAAACCGCGATAAATTGGAGAACACCGGGGAGCGTGACGCTTTTTAAAGCCCATGATTTTCTGGCGAAAGCTCGCGTTTCAGGTGGCGCGGAAGGGCGAACCGGGGCGTGCGCTCCGTTTAGCTGCAACCTGGCAATTACCTGTAGGGCATAATTGTCATCCCTTACGTTTTCCAGGACGGCGTCCCCTTTGCCCAACCTCCCCCCGTCCCGCTCTGAACGATTGCCCGTATGCTCGCCCCCGCGGCCAGAGCTACCCCGTGGGGGGCGTCGGGTCACGCGAGGCCGTGCCTGTCGCAGGAGTCCACGCGACGCGAAGAACCACGCGATGCCGAAACAACACCGACTTACCTTACCTGTATCAGATTTCTAATTACTAATTTACTCCCGACCCGCGGGCTCCTAGCTCTCCCTCTGCTGTTTCGCAGCAGAGACCACTTTCGTGCTCCTTAAAAGTGAGCCGACATCGACGTCACCTTGTGCCAAGTCGATTACGATCGGACTCTATCGCTCTGAGATCTTCGATCGATAAAAACGCACGTTTTCACGGACTCACGATTGAGATTGCTCAAACTCTACATTGCAGATTTTTTTTTATTTACGACAAGAATGCGGAAGAACGAGCATATCAGCGAGATCGAGAAGGTCACATAACTTATGAAAATTCTTCGCAAAAATAGTCTAATTAATTTGATTGGAATAAACGAGCGACTCTCTTTTTTCGTAATATTCAAATATGAATTATGTATGTACAAGATATTAGACGAATTCAATTGACTGTCAATTTAAACTGAATATTTTGCACGACCAATAAAAATATATTAAAAACATATAAATGTGAATATGTGTGTACGTAGTAGTGTGTTTAACTAGGTCTCACTTAGAGAGCTAATTAAAATATTAACTAAAATATATTCTAAAACGAACAGGTTGACTTACCACCCGTCGAAAAACACTGAGGACTCGCAAGCAACTATTCTGGCTAACGCGACTCGATCGCAGCGGCGTGCTATTTACCTGCAATCAGAAAAAATAAAATTATAATACTAACAATAATAAATAAAAAATAATGAAGGAACGCATATCGCCGAGAGCTTCCGTCCTATATTTCAAGAGCGCAAATTCATGGACACGATGAAGGAACGGGCTGAGAAGCAGGAGAGGCGAAGGCGGACGTAATTGCGAGAATTAATTATTTCCATGCACGAATGTCATGTGCCTTCCTGTAATTACCCGGCGGGCATAATTTAAGGCGAGCCGAGTTGTTAACAATATCGTTCGCGTTCCGGGGTTCGTCTAGGCGGTGAAGACCTCCCTTCGTCGGCGAGGAGGGAGGACGATCGTAACGTTTAGTTTTGTCAAAGGACATGATTCATAACTGCGCGGCGACACCGGCAATAGCCGTAACGCCGCGGAGGTCCAACGATATATTACCTTTATAAATTAACGCCCGAAACTTTCGCAGTTGACTCGTGGTAATCATTAATTTCACGTATTATCGTAAATATGCAGCTCGCGCGATAGCGCGAGCATCGCGTCGTGTCGCGCTAAAACAAGACAAAAGAGAGAGAGAAACATTTTAAACGAGCACTTCCTAGCAGCTTCATTTGAGGTCGCAAACTAATTTGCATTCTTAGATCACGTACCAACGTTTTGTTATAGAACATTTTGCATTCAGCTGACCTTTGCGCGATTTATCATTTTGCCGGGACGGTGAGAAGAGTTTACCTCTTCATTATTATTCGCGATTTTGCGCGATGAGATTTAAACGGAT
Organism: Tetramorium bicarinatum; assembly: GCA_928718305.1. Taxonomy (NCBI): domain Eukaryota; kingdom Metazoa; phylum Arthropoda; class Insecta; order Hymenoptera; family Formicidae; genus Tetramorium; species Tetramorium bicarinatum. The sequence continues at coordinate 15,334,302 of OV788320.1, forward strand.
ATCCTGACCGCAACGGAAATCACCCTTTTTCGTTACACACGAGTAATCTGAAAGCGGCGTATGTCGTATCTCACGCTTAATCTCAATCCCATAATGCGCTCTGCCACTTCGGTGTACCGCGTGTTCGCTGCGTATTACCGTCCCGTGTCTCGTAACTCAGCCTCCGCGATTTCTCCCGGCTTTGAGAGAGAGCGCGCGCGGGCGCGCGTACCGCCACGGTACGGTTATAACATTTACTTACTGCCGTTTAACCACTTATCACGTCGGATCTTGGGACCCGCGGCTTTTGCATCGCGCCCAAAGGCAGATTCGTAGAGTTACGGGGGAGAGATTGAGAAGCGCGTGCGAGTCTAGAGAAAGCGAGAGCAATGAGAGAGAGAGAGAGAGAGAGGAGAAAGGTCGGCACAGGAGTGAGAGAGGGTGATACTAAAGCGCGTATCCATTACGCTAAGCGCGTGGAAATGTTCACGTAAACGTGTGCGAGCGTACGTATCCGTCGTTTATCCGTCCTTCATCCGCCGCCCCTCGCGTCGCGGCTGATCGTGATTACGCTCGCATGCTTCAAGGACATATCTGCCGGATATCAACTCGACTACTCGACCTGGCTAAACGCTTACGCCCGACCCGCGCCGTATCCCGACGAATGCCCGGCCGCCCTCCACCACCAGCAATCTCGCCTTTGCAGCCGCCGGCTGGATATTTACCGATTCCAATTGGTTTCGTGATTGCGCTTAAGTGCTCGGATAGTTGGCGGGCTGCTGAGCTAGACACGGACGGATGGATAGATACGATTCTAAATAACGCTCAGAACGCGCAGATTCTGATTACGACCAGCGAGTAATAGTAAGACTGCTGGCGCGCGATACAAAGATGGTAAATGATGAAGAGAGATCCGCCGCGTCGGCGAGTGAACTGTGAATCCCATTAATGTAGTGATCAAGTAACTCGTAACGTAACACTAAAGTAAAGATGTTCGCGCAGGGTGTCGAAGTAATATCGTACGAAACTTTTAATTGATCGGCAAGTAAGAGTTATTAATAAATAGTACAGATTTTTTATCGTCTGATACAACTGAGAAAACTTTTTAATGCAACGCAATTAAAACTATATGCAAGTAGAAATCAATATGTGTGATGAACTTCTGTACTTGTTATTGTTATAAATTTTAAGTGTACCTTGAACTATGTCACATATACATCACAATAAGTAAGATTCCTTGTATCACATAAATATGTTTAAATATCCTTCGATTCCAACTGTAAAAGGATTTAATTTATCCCTCTGCATTTTAATAATAAATCGAAAAGCATAAAAGTAATTGATGGACAATAAAATCGTTGTCTCTGAATCATATAAATTTTGATAGGTAAATAAGATGTGAGGATAGGAAAAGATTGCAGGTTAGGCAAATATGCCAAAGGGCCTTTCTGGTTGGCTCTGATGTGGTCTACAGTCTCGGCTTAATAACCCTCGACCTCGTCAAACAAATGCTTCTAACCGACCTCTTCGCCTCTGGCATTGAGAATTCTCGGCAATAGTGCAAGTCAAAAAAGACATAAAGAGAGAAAATGTTAAATTCTTATATGTCAAAGGAAGTTATAGAAATTATGCAATACTCAGCAACGATCACACGCAACTCTTTAAATAATCTTAACGGAAATAAATAATAGAACTAAAATTGAAGTAATTTTATTTAATACACTTAAATATAGAAGAAAACAATTTTTCTTAATTTCATTTCCACATCACAGATGCTCATCCTGAATTTTACAAATTAACTTTCACAGATATAAATTTCACGGATAGCTTTCATAAAGCTTTAATTTCCGCAGATCACACACACTTCTAAGTATCACACATCCTAGATTGCATTTTCTTCTTTCCATTATTAAAGAGAATTCTCTATCCAATGTACGAGAAAATATTCGCTGATAGAGAGTAAAAAGGGAATTCATACGTGTCGGAAGGTACTTTGATATCAAAAATTCGAGGGAAGTCACGAGGAACGAAGTAGCAGATTATATCGTTGCGTCCGTGTGTACGAGCGATGCAAGAGGAACGATGAAGAGGGGAAGCGCGGCGAGTGGCTCATCGACTGGTACAGACTAGTACCGATATTACCCTGCACCCTGCACGGCAAGGGAGCATAAGAGCGAGAAAGGGAGAAAGAGAGATTGAAGAGAGAGAGAGAAAGAGAAAGAGAGAGAGGACGGTCGAGAGAGATAGGAGTATGTAAGCTCGTAGGTATCCACTTCCCTTCCGCGATCAATTAATTCCGGACACTAATGCTTTTCTAAAGACACACACCCAACCGGCTCACCACTCGGCCGATAACCGACTATTCCGAGAGAGAGCTGTCGGTTGGAACCATCGAATTGCACGTCACGCGATACCTTCACGATCGCAATGCACTTTCCTCTGTCGACTGGCAACCGCTGCAGTGGAAAGAGTTCGAGGGATAAATTAGGTAATATTTTTCTTGAACCGTATGTTGAATTTCGCGCAGTTTCAGGTTTTAAAAACTAGATTAATCGGATTAATTTTTGAAAATTTAAGTAATATTAAGAATGCTCTTGGAAATATTACAACATATCCACAACCTCTGATTTAAATCGTATGCTTAAATTTCTAATTTTGAAAACCCTCATGAAATCTATTTGCATAATAAATTGTGGTTGATATCCCCTGTTATCGGAAAATCGGCAAAGACTCCCCATAATAGGCACCTATCTTCGCATTACTCCATGTCTACGAATATACGAGGCTGGCTTTCTCTCGGGAGAATTCTAATTGTGAGAGACAGTCCCAGGAAAATACTCGGCGGAAGTTTCCTGCAGCTTCGCTACTCGAGCATATCGCCGGTATTTCAATGTGCCACCAACACCGGCGTTCCCGCCACCGACGCAGCAACTCTTACCTTTCGGTAACACCTACGCTATTTCCCACCTACCGGCCTCAATCCAAAGACGGCTCCCCCCGGACTTCATTCCGAAAGCAAAATACAGTCACCGGCGTACTCTTCTCCCAAGCTAGGTAAACTTGAGATTGGTCGCGTCTCATTTCAAGGGGGAACCAGATGTGTGCTCCGCGAAAAGCTCTTCTTATTATATGTATATGAGTGCGATAGAGACAAGAATGTGCTAAAATTGGCGTATTTTAATAGTTTTAAATTACTGAGATTCATATTTTTGCACATCGATAATGCTTTAAAAACAAAATTCACAAATGACAAAGAGATCTAAGTGATAAGGGTTAAATCGTAGAAAAGGTATTTATTTGTAGATGCACATTAAAAAAAATATATTAAAGAATGATTTGAAACGTCGATGAAAAGAAAACATAGAACCTCATAATGCTTTAAAATCTCTTTCAATCGGTCATCTGTCAAGTATTCTCGTTAGCCTTGACATGGTGTTATTCGAATCTTTCCGAGTTCAATAACAATTCTTCCAAGTTATTGTACAAATTACAAGACCAGCAGAATTTTTAGATGCACGCGTCAGTCATTAAAGTATAGCGATCTTTGAAAATGAGAAGAAGCGTCAACGAGGCTTTTGAGAAGTTCTCAGAGTGACGTTGATCCCTCTCCCGTTACCCGTTGCGACTGTCACTCACAATTAGCCGTCCCGAAGGATCTGCCAGCTAGGAAGAGGAGGAACCCTGGGAAAATAGAGGAGAACAAAATAAAGGGCGGGAAGGTAAGATAGCAGGGACGGAAGGAGCAAGGGGGATACTACCGCTTGACGGCGCATCTTACATGACAGTCTTTGTATTAACTATCAGGTAACTTCTTCCTGTCAACCCTTTTACGCCCCCTCGTTGTTCCTATGCCGAGAGCCTCTTTACTCCGATTCAGTACCGGATGAGAAAAGAGAGCAAGAAAGGCGGAGCAGGGAGAGACTAACGAGGTAAAAGAAGAAGAGAGACGACGAAAGATAGAAGCGAATTAGCACTGTCAAGGCAAGTGCTAATCCCGTGAAATGTCTCCAAATGCAGTGAGAATATGGCAGTGTCTATTATTCACGTGGAAAGCAATGGAATTTCTGATAACTGTTTCGGCGGTTGCGACTGAACTAATCGCAAGCGAAGATCATCATAAAATAGAGTCATTACAGTTTTTACAAAAAAAATCATCCCATGAGCACAATGCGAATAAATTGCTCTTTATCTTCAAGAATATTGCATGTTTGTAACATATTCGTCAAAAGGAACATCGGTCGGCGGCATTTGTACGCACTTGACGTGAAATTACAAACTTGCATCACATTGTGTGCTCACGCTCTCACACACTTTTCGACACGTTCGACACTCATACACGTAGACGCTATCTGAAGAGAGCATGAACGCGCCCAGACGAAGGCACCACGCCGTAGGCAGGGACAGCTCATTAATATTTAGACGTATTTTGAGCGGCGAGCCACTACCACGCCGCTAACACCAGCCGCCATCGTCGTCGCCTTTATACATAATTATTCGCGCGAGATTGGCGAGCGCTGGGCGAGCCTCGTTGCCTTGAAATTCCCCGTTGGAAAATTTCCAGTCGCTTTTTGAATTAATTATTGTACATAAAATATGGTAAAATCAGACTCATAAAGTATAATTCAGATCCTCTATCGTCGACTTATTCCATCGCTTACAAATTTTTCGAAAAATGCAGAATGTTGATATAATATTCCTCTAAAAAGAACTAACATACAGATGAGAAAATTACGTTCTTCACCGTCAGGAAAAACCAAATGAAATACGAATAAAGATTGTCGAAAATAGTTCCAAAGTCGCCCTGTAGACGACCGAAAGCGCAATTTCGAGTGATCAGGGCGTATTCATTTGCTTGCCGTTAATTAAGGTTCGCTTACAGCTCGGCTACGAGCGAGAGAACGTTCCGATAGACGAGAAAGTAGTTTCCGAGAGGGATACAGCCATTTTTGCCACAAGCGCCGTAAAGTTCCCTTGAATATTGTATTTATATTGCGACTCTCATTCCCTGCGGATAAATATTGATTCTATCTCTATCTCTAGACTTTGCGCTACCACGAATATCGTGGCAGTCTCTACAGACTCTGACCTGGTAATCTTATCCTTTGAAACAGTTACGTTTTCCAGTAACAAAGTCAACACTTCACGTTGTTTAAAAAATGACAGAATGCTGCAATATCGCCTTACATCTTTGAGAAATTTACAAACGTCTTCAAACGGAGAAACAAGATGTTCAGCAAGAGATCAACCATTTTTGAAAATTCATCATTTCAACTCAAGTAAACTGTACTGTCCAATTTTATTAAAAAAAAAATTGAAACACGAGCGCCAATTTTAACAGAGGGAGAAAGGTAGCAGCAATGAACGGGGGAAGTCTCCTTTGCCAGACTCCTAATCGATTGCCGCGAGTTTTAAACTTTACGCCGTCCCCTCCGACCACTCTCTTCCGTTCAGCTCGCGAAGCCGCCGACGACGGCGGGAGGACGAGGTGGAGAGAAACGAAAGAGAAGTGACGGAAAACGCGAAAAGACGGCAAGCCAGAAAGCAGAGGAGCAAGAGACGAGAGAAAGGGAAAGAGAGAGGGAGAGAGAAAGAAAGAGATCGCAAGAAAACGAAAGAGAAAGAGGAAGATGGCGAAGTCTGTAAATTTTCTTACATTTTATGAGCCATCAGAATTTCATAACCTCGAGCCAGTCCGCGTGGTACTTTGCACAAGAAAAGTTTTCGCGCTCGCTCCGTTCTCCCGCACGTACCTTTTCTCCCCGTCTTTCTCGTCCCCGTAGCCTTCTCGCGGCACTTTCGAGAAAGGGCAAAGACGGCTCGAGGAAAAAGAGGACGGAAAGCCCGGTGTGTGCAACGGATCATTGCAAGGTAACGTTCAGACGACGCCTGGCTCTCGCGTTAGCTCCCTCTGATTCTCCAATCCGCTTTACGTACATTAGACGCACGGGAAATTGAACGAAAGACGCCTTAGAACGTAATATCGTTTAAAATGATGGATAGCAAGAAGCTCGCTTCTAGATATCCGTGATTTTCAGCCGTTCTATTTTTCCTCTGATTACACTTATGTTAAAAAAAATTTAAATAAAAGGCATGTCGATTACATAGCAATTAGCATTTTGATTTATTATCCTTTTTTTATCAACTAGTCCTTCGTCATTGTCAATAATACTTCAAAATACATATTTTTACAAAAATTGCATATTTAAACTGCCCTATTAAAGATTAATTGCAATTCATATACATATTTAAAAAACGTGACAAATTTTGGGATTAAACCATCGTTTGAAGAAACAAGTCAATGATAGCGATTCAATTTATCTCGTATTTTATATAGGCACATGTGCGTATGTATGTGTGTGCGGTTTTATTTGGTCGGATCGAGGCTGCGAACTGTTATTCTTGCCGGTCCCCAAATACCGTAATCCCTTCGCGTTCCCGATTAACCAAATACCTGGTACACGAACGAAAGCTCGTGGAAATGCCGCGTTGACGTGCTTGCGTGCATCGCGGTCGCACCTTCGCGTGACTTCGCGCTTAAATGGCTTGACGTGCTTGACGCAAGCCTGCCGATCGCCGACTCGTTAATTCGCGACTCGGAGAACGCGTCTTACGAATTGGCATCTGTACTCACGTAAAACTTCTCTCGCGCCGCTATAATATCACTCATAAAATCACATTTCACACGGTTCAAAAATAATATTAATATCCAAAAAAATCAAACAAATGTAGAAAAATTATGTTACCACGCCAAAAAATATAAAAAATATATTTCGTTGACAAAGAATAAGCTGCTCTAATTATTTTTTTTCTAAATTAAGTCTCAATAATGATGAGGAATTTAAGTTAGAGCCAAATATTAAATGAAAAAGTTGCTAGCTCTTTTTCTGCTTCAATTTACTTCCACGACCATAGACATTAGAAAGTATATATATTCGCATACGCTATCATGTTATATTTTCTCTGGGATTCTTTTTTCGGTTTTAGTCATCGAACTTATTTATCATTTTATTAACTTATGCTTATGATACTTGGCTTGATTATATCTAAACTTGTGAGTTTTGTAAATTTTTGTAAATGATATCACACGTTATTTCAAGTACAAGATGTATTTTAAGCACATAATCACATTTATTCACCAAAGAAAATCCACGAATGCGTCGTCGTAACAATTGAACTATACGGGGATCACGGTCTCTTTTTTTCCTCTCGAAAATTACTTCGCGGCGCATGCTGCAAGTGGGCGGTTCTCGCCAACGTAGAAACGGTGAGAATAGAATAAAGGCTGTCCTTGCGAGAGGCGACGAAAAGAGAAATAGAGAGAGAGAGAAAGAGAAAGAGACAGAGTGGCGAGTAGAAAAGCCCAGAGTCGTGTCGGCCATGTTGTCAGCAAAGTTTCGTCCTCCCTCTTAAATATAAATGTATACGTGCGAGCCGGCACGATAAAGCGTCTCCTCTGGTAAGTTCTGCGTAGCTATAGTCTACATTGTCTCGTGAAAACGTACACACGCGCCTGTCTGTCGTGATCCATAAAGAGCCATTAAGAACCGACACTAGAGCGCTGCATAAAGGAATACGCGAATCTTGATAAACATTTCATGAATATAACCCGAATAATCGTGAATGACTCGACTCATCATGGATGACTATTTTTTAAACGTCACTGATTCTCATATCACAGAATGGATTATTAAGTAAAAACTCTGATTAATACAATTTTATATCTTACAAAGTTTTCGGTGCACGCACATCAATATCTTCCTGCTTTACATTGCATTCACTAAATACACCAAAAAACCTCGATACAAAATTAAAAATCATTTCTCATACACGCAATTTTAAAATGGAAATATAATGTTTAAAATGTTCAATAGTTCATGACTCAAAATAGTTACTACTTTTACTATGCAAGGTACAATTAACAAGGATCCTCTCTCGTCTCGTTTATTTCATGTAGAGAGACATGACAAACGTATGTGTATTTAACGAGAACTTCGACTCCCTTTATTACGAGACAGTTTCACCCAATCGGCATCGAGAACACGCACCGCGAAATAATTGCAGTCATTCCGAACCATTCGCTATATTGGCCGAGATAATCTCATCGCCCTACTTCCACGTCCTATCCATTTTATCTTTCTACGTGATATGTAACTAATTTTGACAAGAATATCCTGACAAATTCAAGAGCGCATTTAAATATTAACACAAATAGTCATGCATATATTATAGTATCCTATTTTGTACTTTTTACATACTTTATACATTAATAATATAAATAACATGGTTCTCTTGATCAACTTTTACTGTAAAGATATCGTTTGATATTATACTGGATTTTGCATAAGTCGAGAAAGAATATCACTTTGAACACTATGGGTTTGAAGCTCATTGCTTAGTTAAAAATTATTTAATTTTTATTGTTAAATCCAATCATTAGCCACTATGTATGTGGTATTATGTAATATTTTTTTCTACAATGTAAAAAATGTACCATTAAGTAATCTCTTAATAACAATATAATAATAATAAACCGTCTTTGTATAAAAAAATTAGATATGCAAAGTGTAATAAAATATTTCTTCTCATTTAGGCTAAACAAATGAAGAGAAATCATTTAGAGCATTATTAATAAACATTGATGATAGAAATGAGAGCTACAAGATTTCATAAGTTGTAATACTTATATCAGAGAGTTCAACGGCGATATTTTGGCAAAACAAATCGAACGCAATGGTTCAGAAAAGATCGAATCACTCGCGTTTCGGTTGAGCAATCTGTGCACATGTAGCTGCTTCCCTTCTCGGTCTATGGCCCTACTCGATTACTCTCTTTCTACCGACAGGTGTTTATCCGCCGACCGTACGCGCAAACACTATTTCCACCCTTCGCAGCCAAGCACCTCCGAATTGATTTCAACAATACAGTGAAAAGAAACGTTCCACGTATCTCAAGACTTCAAATCGGACGATTGAATAGTTTTTATTATTCCAACCCTTCCACTCTCACATTTCATTCACGTTTTCTTCGTATAAAAAACAATATACACTATCGAAAATTGATTTTAATATTATTTTTATGTTGTAATATGTATGTATGATTTAAAATATACATTTTTTACTTGCCACTTTTTATAAATCAAGTTTTATAATAAATACGAATAAGCCGAATGACTAATTGTAAGATTTGATAAATATTTGAGCAAATTGCAATCTAAATAACGTTATATACTGCCAATTATATCTGTTTTCGATATAGTTTGACTGTTTATTGGATCGAAAAAAGATCCAATATTGAAAATTTTATTCATTAAATATATATAAATATTTTTATTACATATGAATATAATTTATTGTACAAATATATTATTAAATAAATATATTAAACCACGAAAGCTTGTTGAAGTTGTCTTTTAGTTTTAGAAAAACTTAGGAAAGGGTTTAATCTAAAATGTAAATTATTGAATGAAGAGAAAGAATAAGAGAGACAATCACAATTCCCCGAGAACTTGATCACGATCCGTAGAAAGATGACAATATCCGATGAGCATTACTTACTGCGACGATTTCGAAGTAGCAGCGAGTTATCGTTTCTTCCGAGCCGAAACGGAGACGCTTAATCACACCGCCTCAAAGATCGCGGCCTGATGAGTAGGCTGAGAACGCAGCCGTTTCCAGCCACAGTGGGCATTGCGTGAATGCGTGAGTTCGTGCGTGCGTTCGTGCGTGCGTGGAGGGCTTTAGGGTCGCGTACGCGCGGAAATCGTCGTGGAGATCCTCTCGGCCGTGGATATCCTCGGCGTCGGTGGTACGTAACGATCCCCGCTCATGCCGTGAGAATCTCTCGCGGGCACTTGTCTTGGGCAGCCGCCAGGAGGAGCCGCGGGGGTTCCGGAGGAAGCTAGGTTACGTGGGAGGAGGTGAAGGTGGAGTAGGAACCCCGCGCGCGGAGGAAAGGGGGTGGATGGTGGTGGTCCTGCTCGGAGGTAGCGCTGGTTCCAGCGCATTCCGAGGACCGGGTGGGTTGCGGAGGGCCGCAGGAGGTAACACGCGGGAGAGGGCGGAGGTGTTCTGCCCCACCCGTCCTCGACTCTGATTGGACTACCCCCGCCTAGTCACCCCCGGCCATCCCTCTCGTCCTCTTCTACCTCTTCCACCTTCTCCTCGTCCTTCTTCTTCGTCATCCTCCTCGTCGTCGTCATCCTCTTCCACCTCTTACTCCTGACGCTCCTTCTCTTGATCCGCCATTCTCCACCTCTTCCGTCACCCGCCACCTCACGGCTTCTCTTCCGCCTTCTCCGCCTCGCCACTTCTTCTTCTTCTCGTTCGCACTACCTCGCCTCGCCTGGTCCGTCGCCGAGCGTAAGAACGCCCGCCTCTTTTTCGATGCACCGGAAAACAGGTGCGGAAGCACGACGTGGGGATTCCGAGATTCCTACTGGCTCCGGGAGCCGTCGGTGACTCCGATCTCCAGGCTTTATTCCCAGGCTCACTAGTCCCACCCGTTCCCTCTCGCCTTCCCCCCTTTCCCCCTTTCCATACGTAGAGAAACTCCTTCCATCTCCTCCCCCTCCCCCTGACCGCGTTGAATTTTGAAAATTCTGCAAGAGTGCCGGGGTCCATGCTCGATGTGGCATTTAGCTGCTTTCGGTTCCCTCTCGTTTCGAACGTACAACAGCTTTAATAACGCAGACCCCTTGCAGGATATTCGATTCTCGCGAGATGTTGTTGAACCGACGTTATTTTCTCCATCTCGTCTCACGGGACTGACAAGAGAAAAGAGAACCAAGAATAGATAACGAGTATCATTGAACGGAAGAATCCCCGAATTCTAGAATAATTTAATTGAGAAGTGTTATATTTGCAAATGAAATGTATTCACAGACATGAAAAAGAAAATTGTGAGATGTATGTGTCATGATAGTTTCGCAATAGTTTCCTATAAAGCTTCTAAAACTAGACAACTCTAAACAAGCTTTATCAAATATTCCTCAATTTAAAGAGCATCGACCTGTCGTTGTCTTTACAGAAATTAAATCAAAATACTACACAAATGTAAATTAAAATTAACAACAAATTTGTGACTAAAATAGTACAAATAAAATCGCATCTCGCATATTTAATAAAGAAAAGACAGAAAAGGCTAAGAGAAACCTAGAATAAAAATATAAAAATCAATACAGCAAATGTTTCAGTATGCAATCATTTTATCCTTGCTTCACGCACACTAAAAACTAATATCTAAAAAATAGTGCTTTTGGGATCTTGTGTTCTGATTTAATTTAGCAGATCAATCTTAAGATCGAGATATTTCAAAACAGGTTCATCAAAGTACATCAACCTTCCTTATTTCTCTCCATTTAAATCGATTGTGATTGGACCATGCAACCAAATAGGTTTGAAGTAAAATAACTTCTTTGCACATAAATGCTGTTGAAAATCAGTGACAGATGCGTTTGTGTAATAAACGAAACCACGCTTATAAAGATAATCATAAAGGTTTGGCGAATGGCGGGGAAGCCGAAGAGGAGCAAGACAAGAATGCCCTAAGGCGACGGCATTTCGATAATTGGAAACCAATGAGCCGGCGGTAGGAGGATTTTCGGGGTAAAAATCAACCCTTCGTTCGGGCCCTAATGAAGCGAGCCTTCGGCGTTGCCTGCCGACGTGCATGCCTCCGCGTCGTATTAATTGCCTGCCCTCTCCGCATCTCGCGTCCCTCATCGCCACCATCGTTCCGCCGCCTCTCCCGGGCCCCATCTAACCCTTTCCATCGTCTTCTTGCACCGTCTCGCAGTTACCCGCGATAGCGCATTCTTCGACAAATTGGATCACGCTATCGCGCGAGCACCCGCTATGGTTATATCGCCGAGGACTCGCCAGGATAACCAAAAATTGTCGAAGAAACTGAGCTACAAATCATTCGTGATAATAACCGCCAATATTTAAAACGCTAATATAGAAACTATAATGAAAATTCAAAACTGAAAGACAAAGCGATTGTCCAAATATGTTATGCTTCAAACTCTTAAACAAGAAGCATGAAAAACTTAGAGAAACAGATTGAATCTGTCGTTTTTTCAATAAAGTGTTAAAATAGAATCACAAAGATATCCCTAACATTTCAATAAAATAAAACTTTTGTTTTAAAGTTGTTCTCTTGTTCTCAATTTACTCTTTTTATAATGTCCACATATAAATTATTAATATCCTCTAGAAACGATAAATGTATAAAAATTTTAACTTTGGAATATTTACAGTGATGTAATTGATATCGTTGAGCATTCATTATACATGCCCATTTGCATGGTAACATGATAATGTCAATAAACTGACCGGTCATTCGTTGATGTAATCGTTGATATAAAAAATACACGATGGACAATGTCCATCGTCGAACAGGCGGTCGATGGCCACGATTCGTATAAAAGTTTGCATCGATTTGCATCTCGATGGAGCGTTTCCTCTCTTTATTGTTTCACCGCGAGTGATTGAGCGTGTGGCGTTCGAGCGCCATGCCGGCGGCACTGGTTATCGTTCCCGCATTCGCGATAAAAAGCTGCTACGACGTGAATTACTTTCCGCTGGGGTGGCATCGACGTAACGTATATCGTTCAAAATTACATATCGTCATTACATCGATCCTATACATGGCCGAATCCTTTACACGATTGTCGTCATAAAAGATAAAGTAAACAGAAAGTTAAAATAATCGACCGCATAAGTCGCGGGAAAATTACCGCTTCGAATATGTGTATAATTAATTATTCATTAATTAAGCCATCGTCTCTCCGTGGTTTAGCTTGCTGACGTTAAGCAATTAATCACGCCCATGACACGTTGCTTATGATAAATGTCATTCGCGCGAATGTTGTAATGCACAAGCCAACCTGCATTACTTGATCACATAAATGTAATAGAAAATATAATCATTAGAAATAAAATATATAACATTGATTGTGTCAGTTAACCAGTTACTTATTTTTTTCAGTAAATTAAGCAGAGAACTCTGAATGATAATAACTTTATGATTGCAAACTCAGTCTGACATGCTAAATCTTTTCGTCTCTTCTAGAGATTAAAAGAAAAATTTACTAAAATCTAAAACATATCATAATATAAACTAATCAATAGTGGAGAACTCGAAGCGTTTTCAATTGATAAAAGCCGAAGGCGTCACCCCTTCTCGCGTGGCTTTAAGGTTGTGCGAGGTTAGGGCAATTTTCGACGTAATTCCGTTAGGGGGGCTTCAAATCGATATAATCGGCGAACTCGGGGTGGCTTTAACCACCGGTGGTCGCGCCATGCTGCGACTCTTCCGCCCAAATTCTAAATCCTGCACACCATCTAGCATTAGAATCTTCTTCTAGTCGGCCCTTAGATGAGTACATTGTTCATAGCGATATGCGTCATAACAATAACCAACTATTCCTCCCTTAGTCGGAAAACAATAAATCAGCAACCCGCTTTATTTTTATGTTAAATAAAAGTTTCTAAAATACTAAAATATCAGATCAGAGTTTTAATATTAATATAAAAAGATAATCATTTCGCATAACAAAGCTACAAAGATATGTAAGATATGTAAGATACAAATTTTTATAAAATTGCAAAAACAAAATAATCAGAGAAAATAAAACACTAGCGTAAAACTACACAAATTGAACCAAATATTCCGAATTAACAATCTTTTGCAGATTGTTCGGCGACCGTCGGCTATTACTTTCGCAAGTAATTCTTAATAAAATTACGAAAATGTAATATCCAAAAACCATCACGATAAGTAGTGTATTTATATAATATTAATATTATAATAAATATTTCTACACACAATGAAGCATACATGCATGAACAATACATACATGATACAATCAGGTAGATCCCAATGCAGTTTGAAGAATCTCACGCTTTCTTTTGCAAGTTAATCGTATCTAATCACTCTAATGTCAACTATGCAGCAACACTCAGCGAATGGGCATCGCTCTGGACCACACAGGGACGACTTGTTACTATCGCTCGTTCGGGACAATATCGCAAGCAGCAGGATGGAAAAATGACGAAACCGCGGTTGACCGTTTACCGAGTTCAAGACACGATGAAGACGAGCGTCTCCGGACGCGAGATGTGGCACACCCCGAGACCTAGACACTACTGAACCAGCCCCATGGCAAACCTTGTTAACGGCAGTCGACAACCAAGTTTAAACTTCGGGTAACAATTCCCCTACCAACTCACTCATTCTCTCTCTCCCTCTCTCTCTCTCTCTCTCTCTCTCTCTCTCTCTCTCTCTCTCTCTCTCTCTCGTGTTCTCTCCCCCTTCCAGTTTGGCACCCGATTTCTCCCCCTTTCTCTCTCTCTCTCTTTCTTTTGTTCACTGCAAGAAAGGGTGATATTCTTGAAGAATTCTTAAAAATTAATTCAATCACCAACACTGAACACTATGCCATGTCGTCGACAAACTACTCATCGTAACATCATCGTAAATGCCTTTCTTTGATGCTGTAACGGTTTGTCGTAATAAATATGTTTGACTCTCTTATACATTCATTTCCATGTCTCATCTTGGTAACATATGAAAATCATCAAATTTAATTTATTAATAATCAAAACGACTTTTCAAAAAATAATTTCAAAACGCATCTTCTTTTTCTTCAGATTAAATTAAAGCTATCTTCTTTCAATGCATAATGCCACAGTAAATATTTTTTGTATGACGGGAAAGCAGCTTCGAGTTCATACACAAACTATGACTTGGAGAGAAAGCGCTAAGTATCAAAGAGTATCTAGCATCAACTACTTGGAGAACAGAAACTATTAGATTACTCTTCAGTTTAATGTAGATGTCTGACAAGAGCCTCCGCTATAATTGCCCAAGAACAGCGCCGATTTCACTGTATCGGTGAACTCTGCATTCGCTGGTACCTTGGCCTTCACTGACTGCATCGTTTGGAAGACGACGGGGACAAGCGAACTGTCGTTAACCCCGAATCCCGCTGATCCCTCGTGGCCGAAATGGAGAGTGAGAGAGAAGGAGCGAACGAGGGTACCAAGTTCACCGCAACCTTCCGTAAGCGGCGTGTCGGCGCGAAACTCGGTAGCCGCGTAACAAGAAAGAAGTAACTATCGTTGAAGCGGACTAGTTTGTTCAATGGCACGAGGGATGCGAGGGGGCACAAGGGGTATGAGGGGGATCGCAGGAAGGTGGGCCGAAGTTCCTCGCAAGAACAAGAACAAAGTTCCCAACCGAGACCCCCTCCGCCGTCGCCCTCGATCCTCTTTCACCGCCCCCTCTTCACCCCTGTGAGGTGTATACCCCCGCAGATGCGCGCACAACCAGTTCACCTTGGAAACTTTGACGAAAACCAAATTCCAAGTGCACGTTCGCACACCACCTCGAGCCTACCTACGAATTAGCCGCCGCGACCGTCAAATCGTGCCCGTGGACTAACGTGCTGGCGAAGTGAATTAAGACGAAAAAAGATGGGTCCATAGATGATAGTTGATAAAGAAAAAAACTTTTTTCTTAATGAAGACGACACACGTGAGATTTGCGTTATCATACGGTGAAAAAATTAAGGAAAGGAAAGTGACTCATAACGTTATGTCGCGAAATTGCACCATATGAATCAACTAACATTGAATACTGTTAAAAATACTGTAAAATAACTGCTAAACAGTTGTTAAAAACACAATTTTTGTTTCTGTGTTATAAATTGGATATAAAAGATAATTATTAAATGGTTATTAGAAATAGTTATTATATTAGATCTTTGTGTTTAAAAATATTTACTTTAAAAAAAGCTCTTTAGGACAGAAGAAAAATAATAATTTATCACTTTTCTCTCTCTCTCTCTCTCTCTCGCTCTTTACACACGCGCGCGAGTACACAGACAAGTTTTTATCCCATTTAACGCACCAAATGTTTATGAAAGCACGAAAGCTTTTCACAGATTCGCAACGGCGTTTCTTCGGAAATGCATATTTGAAAGTTCGGCTAAAAATCACGGAAGATGAGATCGCGCACGGACTTGGATAAGGATTTTCATTCCTTATTTCTTGGTACTTACTTTCGCGTTGACGAGCGGGAGAAATCTTCTCAATCGACGATCACGGCGATATCGGGGGATCCGGCTGGGTTGGAACCGCAAGAGATTCCATCTTTCGTACGACTCCGGGGCACCGTTTGATCCCTCCTCTGTTTACCGCGATGCCGGAAGACGCGTCTAGGAAGCTCAAAAGAGGAGACGTAGACCCGTGATCGACGTTAGGCAGCCCTACGAGGCCCGTCCGAACCGTCCGCGCCGCGACGTCGACGAAGAGCGCCGATTTTCCACGACCAACCCCGAGAGGTCGTACAACACCACCATCAAGAGGAGGACAGCGGTGGAAGAGGAACAGGAGAAGGAGGAAGCAGAAAGAGGGGTTGGTGGAAGGAGCCGGAGGAGGACTTCAACCTGGTATTGGTGAGGAGGAGACCGCCGACGTTGAACAGCGCCGATACGCGGTTGTGTGCGCGTTTGCGAGGAGTTAGATTAGAGAGGTGGAGAGAAGCGAGTGAGAAGAGAGAGAGAGAGAGGAGAGCGAAAGCGAGAGTGCGAGAAGGAGAGAGACGAGGTTGGATATGCGACGTTGAACGTGCATCAGTGTTGGTGAGAATAAAACTTTTCTTGCTTGTGTTGGTACGCACGCATCGACTCGTCTCTGAGAGAGAGAGAGAGAGAGAGAGAGAGAGAGAGGGAGTGCGCAGAGAGACGAAGGAGAGGGAGAGTGACCGAGAACGAAAGAGAGGAGAGAGCCAGAGAGAGAAAGAGAGAGGGGTGGCGCGGAGGGGAAGAAAGATAGGGCGTAGTACGATTTTGCTAGTACGGAGACGAGCTTCCAAGCAAAACGCGTGGTCCACCTCCGAGTTATTTCCTTTTCCATCCTCTTCCCCCGTCTCCTCGGCCTCTCCCCTCCCCCACCCCTCTTTTACCATCCCCTTACTGTCTCCTTCGTCCCTCGCTTCCTCCCGGGCCCTCCGTCGCAGCTTGGACGGCACAAATTATTACCCGTCGCAGGTGCATTTTTTCCTATTCCCTCGCTCGTACGCCCTGTGCGCCTTGCCGCGCTTCACTCCGAAACGTCCGTCGTGTGACAAGAAATTACGAGAGCTCGGAAGCGCGACCCTTCGCCTCGCTCAATTACCAGCGACGAGGGTAAACCTCTGCTCGAAGTGCACGTAAACTGCAGCAGCCGGTGTGCGATCTTGGGAGAAATCACACTGTTACCTGGTAACGATGGGTGCGTCGCGATTTTTAGACGGCGATAATACGGAGACGCGTAAGATGGATTTAAATAAACAGAATATATCGTAACTTATAAAATACATCGGAGATTCTTATGAAACCTTCGCACATACAATATATGTATATACTTTCATTCAGACCTAAGAATTTCTAAAGCTTGAAAAAAGTAATTTCAACTAGTTCGCTCATTGTAACTTTGAACACTTGATTACTTAAACAGTAATCACAGTAGTAGCTATAAGATACTTTTAGGTATATACAGATTATATTATGTAAAGTTTGTTAGAAACGTGTTACACATTTATATCAAATATATTGATTATTTCCTATTTTTAATATTTTATACGTATTTATAGGATAACGTAATCACAGAAAAATATTTAAATTTCGCGATTAGAGCGTTAATAGAAAACTTTCATCTGAAACTGATCGTCTGTTGATAGTAAGCCGCTTTCACATGCTGACGCACTGTTTTCCGGTAAATTTATTTCGCAAAATAAAGAACGCGAAATGCTGTGCAACGCGCGAGTTTTTATATCAGTTTCGACGCTAATTTACTAACAACAAACGATGATGTTGCTTCTTTTTTGTTCTAATAAATTATTTATAATTATTACCAGTGTAATTACAAATGTTACGCAATAAATGCTAATTCAAGATATCTTTCAAACCAAAAAGTCAAAAGTAAATTTTTATTCTTTATCTAAACTTTCGCAATTTGCAGAAATTACTTCCAAGTACAGGAAATATGCTGATATTTATACTGACAAACATATTAATAAAATCCATTCTCTCGTTTTAAGTAATAAGGTAATAATGCGACTATCTAGCCGGAAGCTACAATGTTCTGGGGATGGTGTCATTGAAATCGCTACGACCGAACCGTGGGTTGCACCGATCGAGAGGCCGAAGGGAGAAGTCGACGGCTCTTCTCGCAAAAACCAAAGATACCGTACGATCATATGAACGACTGTTCGGTCGCCGTCGACGGATAGGCGGCGGGCTACCGAACGTCGAGTTTAATGCAGATTAAGGAGTGCGGGGGCTGGAGGGTCCTTTGTAGAACGCGTTTCGTTCGGTATTAGCTGGAAGTAGCTCGTAGAACCGTGGTATTACCTGGAATTACGTCTCAATCTACCGTGGCCGTCGACTAAACTAATATTAAAACTTTTAACGTAGTTAGAGCGCGGCCCGTGGTTGCTTTACCGTCCGTGAAGCTCCACGCTTGCTCTCTCTCTCTCTCTCTCTCTTGCTTTCTCTCTCGCTCTCTCTCTCTCTCTCTCTCTCTCTCTCTCTCTCTCTCTCTCTCTCTCTCTCTCTACCTCTCCCCCTCCTCCCTTTACTTCTCCCTCATCTTTTAACCTATCTCTCTTTCTCTCGCGCAGATATACCATCCTCTCACCGTATACGCGTGAGCTGCATTGACCGCTACTGAACTTTGATGTGTTTCCTGCACAAAATTCACCTCCGAAGTCATAAATTAGCTACTGGAGACCGATGCGTTTCTCTTTGGGTGGCTCCCTCGAACCTGCACCAATACCACGGGCCACCACTTCAGCGGGCTCAAAAGCATCAAAAGCAAACGCCGGACAAACCTCACCGGTTTGCCGATGGCGGGAGTTATCGAAGTATGTAATATAACGGATGTTCAATCTGTGGATCGCCGCCTTATATTTTAATATATTTCACGCGTCCAGATAAAAGCAGAGCACATTTTTTTCTTCTTTTTTTCAATTTCTTCTTGTTTTATCGAACGCTGGATAGCGGTGGTTAATGGTATTTCACATAAATGTCGAGTACCGCGATGAGCGTGGTTTCGACGAAGAGTTTTATGGACGAGCGCGTAACTGATAAAATTGAAATTCGTTCAGTCGATTTTTATTCATTTGTGCTAGCCTATTTACTTATAACAATACGAAATTCCGATATAATCTTGATAATTCGCGATTAACGTGATATATGAAAATATCCGTACTCACGAAGACTGAGAGAGAAAGTCATATTGCTAATTTTAACTTATGATGATGATTATGTCAATTATTTTTTGACACATCTGCATATTGTTTCTGTTGATCACTTTCACTTTGCTGATCCGTAGCCTTCAAAGTGCGTCGGCTGTCTCCGTTCTCACCGGGACAGGAACTTTTTATTCCGACGCTTAAGAAACGGCCGAGTCTTGCCAGATCGGAGTTACTCCATTTAGAATCTATTAAGTGAATTAAGTTCCACCAATGAAGTAGTTCTTCTCGCTTCGTCTCTCTATCTTTCTTTCCGCCAACCGTCGGCAACTTTTACTCCTTCCAGTTTCCTTCCAAAGTTGTCCGTGGACGGAACGTCGGCCAGATGCGGAGAGACGGGGAGAAGCAAATCGAAAATTTACTCTCAAATTCACGCCGAATAATGCGAGAAAACGAGCACAGCTAAAGGTAAACGCCCTTAAACGCGACGGTAAGATAGAATACGAACGAAAATAAAAACTGTCGTCTACCCTGAAAATAATACCCTGCGGCTGAAAACAATTAATGTCGTTTCGCGTGTCATTCCGCTGTGTCCGCGAGGTAAAACGAATGTCCAGTATATATGAACATATGACACTTCCTTCCTTTTACGTCCTTTACGCTGCAGGAAGATACTGGTCGCTCTAGTTCCAAGTCACTTCCAATGCATTCATGCATTCATATCTCTTGTCTTACCAGACGTGAAAGATCAACGTTAGAGCTGCGCGCGATAACGTTTGTCGATATTCGCCACGCGTTTTGCACGCATACCATAATTAATATGCCTGGACACACGCATCGATACTAAGGACTGTCGTCTGTCAGATATATATAGGTTTTATATAAATAATTTAAAAAAATCAGTAACAAAATGATAGTCGTTTAATTTGTAACACATGTTATCAGAATAAATAAATGATTTTTCGTCATCGCACACGCATATTCTCTTTCTATTCCTCCTTCAAATCCAAAGCTTCGAAATTAAAATGAGGATTCTTGCAAACATTTTGTCAATCTAGAGACTCTAAAGAAATCACGCTTTGTAAAATTATGATGACAATTTGACTCCGTATTAACATCCATTTCATTAAAATCCTATTTGTTGTGGTATTTAGAAAGAATCGCGAATGAAGGACAAATGCGTTCAAAGCTGATCGATAAATTCCTTAAATTCGCATCAATTCCCTTTCCCCTTTCCAACGTCTTACATCGTTCCTCACCTCATTTCGCGCGGCGCTCACGCGGCTTGTTTAATTGCAATCAATTTCCATAAATCATTCGCCACAGTAAGCGTGATGATAATGTTGACGGATAATCCATATCCAGTGTACAGTACTTTGATGTTTTAATGAACAATTGCGATATTTACTTTAATGCACCAAGACGATCGACTCTGATCCAAGTTTCCTAAATGATTTAATTTACAATTGTCCCATTAATAAGCACATTTACAGTCGTCGTGCTGATATCGTCACTAAATGGGTTTATCGACTTTCGAAGTTGCATTAGCTAGCGAGTCGAAATGAAATGGAAAGTAACAATTTAGAATGCAACAACTTTCTTCGTAGTTAATTCTTTAGAGATGTAAATTACCAAAGCTGTTAGTATAGAAATCAAAAAAATAAATGTAAAATAAACTGATTAATTAAATACCGGCAATAAGAAATAAATTTTTCCGTTTTTTCTTAAACCATTTTGGAAATTACATAAAATAATTATTGTCAAAATATGTAATTATAATACTATGATGTGATGTATTGTATATAAATTGAACTACTAAATTTCGTAAGGCTATTACACAATGTTGAAAAGCAAAAGCTCAATATTCGATAAATGGTATAAACTGATACGCGTGAATTTTGCATCGTTATATCGATAATTTCTAACAAACATATTTTAAAAAGCAGCGATCGCAAGGGACACCCTCGCATCCGCGAGCCTCGAAGAGGAGTGCTGGAACGTCCTACCCCGGCGACGTCTCATCCCTCCCCCGCGCTCGCGTCCTACCCTCGAAATTCTAGAGAGCTTTTCCGTCCCTCTTTCACTACCTCCGTTCTCATCGTCCCTCCTCGCCGGAAGCGCCCGCGCAAGCGTGGCCCCCACTCCTACGAAAGCTCGTCGGGAACTCATCGAGATACACAGGGAAAAGCTCCGCGTTCCACGCCTCCCACGATAGGCTTACTTTCGTGTTACTTTTTGCCGGCAAGGAGGACGACGCTGGCGTCGTCTCGTAGGTGGTCGTGGGGTCCATACATGGATCCTCGGCCAGGAGGAAAAAGCCCTCTTCCCCGTCGTGTCCATGGCGAAAGAGAGCTTTCCTACTCGCCGCGCTGGCTGCCTTCTCTTTTTGCTCTTTCTCTCTGTCGCGCGCGTGACTACCATCCTTTCTTCGGGGTACGGCCGATTCTCGCTTCGTCTTTTTGTGCCCCACTGCTGTTTCCGAGCTATCGCGAACAATAAACGACGGTACTCTCGGAATTGTAGACGACAACGAAACGAAACAACGACTTCCCAGAAGATCCGCTCCAAGTCGAAAGTATGAAACAAGTACTTGCCTGACATGTATAATTGTTATACATAACTTGCCGTTTTTGAGGCTTAATCTATGTAACTATTCAAATCGGTATTAAGTTCTCACATAATGCATACGAATGCAATAGTATCTGCTTTTCAAAGAAATTAACATGTCGATGGAAATAATTACAAAATGTTGCATCTTCAAGCAGGGAAATTTGAAATCATGTTTTTACTTTTCACTCAATTGCTATAAGAAAGAAAACCGCAAGACGGTGAAACGGTAATTATGCAAGCACTAGTACTTGGCGCGCAGAAGTAGGAAAAATCCCGGAGCGAAGTATGTTAATGGCCGAAAGTGAAATAAAACGGCCGCGAGGTCACTCGAGCGGCAAAGTTCAAAGTCCAAAGTTCGGTCACCCCCTCTCCCCCTCGACCGCCTCTCAGATCCCTTTTCCTCAGAGACGCAGCTCCCAGACTTTCTGAACATTTCTCACGAGGGTGGATGTACTATCAGAGAATTCGCTGTTAGAAAATGAATAATAAATATGCTGCGCTTTTTTAACATCTAATATTCAAAATGCTGTTTGATAAATTCAATGAACAAATACATTTATAAAACTTGAACTTGATTTTCTGTAGTACCTATCTGATCGTTTGTTTTTTTTTTTATTGACTAAATATACATATAAAATATTTATTAAACCTATAATAATTTCCTTTACAAATAGCTAAAACATTTTATTTAATAATTTTTATATATTTATTATAGATTTTTTATGTATTGTTTGGATTATTAATAATTATTTATTTATACTGATTCGACAAAAAAACAGATTTTCTTGATTTTTATATGTTTGACTATTATTTTCCAAACTATAATTATTAAAAGAATGAAAATATTTACTTCAGCAATAGATGTTACTGCAGCAGTAAGATGTCTTACAACGGACTCATCGAAGTTGAAGTTTGCTAAAGGGGTTACTGATCTGATTTTGGGGGGCGTTCGACGGTAGCTTTTAGGGGCGACCAACGTGAGATACAGGCAGATATAAGAAGGCAAACATGGAGGACACGTTTATATATCTGTATATGCGTATTTGTTCGTAAATACAGAACCCAAGGCGTTGCGTACGAAGGCAAATATTGGCGAGGGAAGAAATATATAGAGAGAGAGAGAGAGAGAGAGAGAGAGAAAGGGCAAGAGAAAGAGAGTTGGAGATGTGTGGAGAAGCGCATATACAGTCCCATATATCCATCAGGGGAGAAACGATGATGCCTCGTGGTCCGAGGCATAAATCCATCGGTTTGCTCTCTATCTTAACTCTAGCTCTATGTACCACCTCGAGGCATCAGGAAAGCTTTCTCTGAGATCAACCTATGCGATCTCGCCTGCAATTTTTATTGTCTCAAGGGCTAGTCGCGTGCGCTATATATCTGACCTGTCATATATTTAATCATTTATATCGAATTATTTAAAGATTGGCTAAAAGTATAAATTTCATATTCATACACATAGTTCTTGTTTTGCAATAATAATTACATTCTATAACAATTTGTTCGTTTAAATTAAATTTTCTACAATTTATTATTACTTTTAAACAAACTCTATTATTTACTTGAAATAATTAGAAACAATTGTTAAAGTTTATGCATTTCTATGTTGGAATCCAAAGTATAAAATACCATTTACAAGAGATATTATATCATTTAATGAATAATAACTGTCCTATAAAGTAGACGCAGCATGTGCTATGATATATCGCTTCGCAATTATTTGGCAGTTTTTTGACGATCCGCGAAGAGCAAGCATGATTGCAACGTTAAGCAAGACGTTCCATTGAATGTTAAATGATACGAAAATGAGGAACGACGCGGTCGGAGGGCAGAAAAGGAATGCCGTCGACGTTTTCTCCGTCGATGGTCGCTATCGCAATATTAATTGACGCAAGAAATTAGCTTCGCGATCCCTGAGAATGATTGATCGCATAATGAGAAATCCCTAATAATGACCTCGGCGTTTTGGGGTCCGGAGAAACCGTGGTGGCGGCGACGGCGGTCGGGGGTGAAAAGGTATCAAGAAACGACATTAGATTATAATTTATATTAAAATCTGTGCAAGGAGATAAAGAGAGGAGACACCCACCGACGGTCGATCTCAACCCTTCGCCAATGGCGTAAGATCTGTCGTCTTAAGACGACGATATACACAATGTATTCCTAAGACATTAAATTAACATTATTTTGTCTCAAAACTTAAAATAATATCTCAAAGGAAAAATAATATTTGTTAAATCGAAAAGTTAGACTAAACATTATTATGCATCATATACTAGAATTATTTAATAAAACATATGTTTAATGGTCGTCAAAAGTAGATGTCTCGTAGAAAAATTTGCCTGCATCGTCGACTATTAATTATTCCAGAGTTAATTTTAATATATGACGATATAATTAACGGGAACAAAGAGTGAACGTATCATTTTAATTAGTTTCTACGCCAATGGGGAATAATCAAGGAGTGGTCCAAGGGACGCTTTATGGCGGAGGAGTGAGAAAGAGAGACAGAGACTAAAAGTACATTGCATAGAGCAGGCAACGCGATAGAGTATTATAGTGAAGCAAAGATGGGGTAGGGACAGCATGCTTAGACGTAATGGGATACAACTTTGGACTTATTCCCGTTAAGATATTGAGCGTGCAACGGTAAGATGCTCGGCCTAACATGCTACACTTTAGAAAGGATTTTCCAGTCAAAACATCAGTCTTGATGATGAAATCATTCGAATTTGCGCGATAAATAAAATTTATTAATAAATACATAAAAAATATTTCTTTATTTTTGAAACATTAAGTTGCAATGTTTCAATATCAGTAAAAGTTTTTAATATAAGTTGGGATATCAATGAGCAAGTAATATAAAAATCGACAATTCTATATTAGTTAAAAAGTTATAACCATTATGTTGAGAAAGAAATAAATGTAACTGAGACCTAAGAATGTATTTTTTTTAAATCGGATCTTCATTTTTACATCTTATTTGATCTAAATTTCAAAACTGCGGCATTAAATACGAAAAAAAGTACGATTGAAATTGTGGTAAATTCACAAGTTTGCCGCTAAATTATTGCCACCTAATAACAAAACGCATGATTCGTCCGAACGTTTAAGGTGAGTGTAAGTAGTACCCGTCAACGACAAGCGCGACGAACGAAGAGACCCTCTTTACTCGCCGCCGACGGTACGAAACGAGACCCGCGTTATATTCGAGCGACAGGACGATATCATGAATTATAAAATGACGGTAAAAGCGAAAGTTTCCAGTGGTTTCGCGAATCCAACGACGTGAGAGAAAAGGAGAAACGGAGAGAAAGATAGAGAGAGATGAAGATCGTGGCGGCGAACCAACCAACCAGCCAACTAACCGACCAGACAGGCTCCTCCTAATTTAATGAAATAGCGAAGGGTTAGGCTTCTAGCAGGTGAAGCGCCGAGCAAATGTTTAGGCAAAGTAGCCCGGCTACATGACGACTATGTTGCAAACGTGGTAGTACGACGCGTTTACGCGTTTGGTCATATGTCTACGTCTACTGCGTCTCTTTCTTTCTCTATCATGCAATATGTATTGTATTATTTTTTTATATTAAAAATATTAATAAACTATATGCATTACGTAAATTTTATATAATTTCTTCTTTTATACAGTAATGTTACGACGTTGTAATGTTACTATGTAACATAAAAGTATATCAATATTTTTACAACAGTTTTCCGCGACACAGAAACAAGAACACGTATTATGAGAAAGATAGATATATTAAATTATCTGAATCAGAAACGAATAAAATATGAAAATCATTTGCTAATTTTTTGCTTCTAAAATTAATTTCTTTGCTATGGTTTTTAAAAAATTACGAGAGGCTCGATAGTTCAATATTAAGAATGACTGATTAAAATTGTTGGTTTTCGAAAAAGATGCAATTTTTTTTAAATCTGAAATCTTTATAAAAATTGTAATAATACTAATAATAGCGCGCGTCCACCATCACTAGTATTTTAAATTCACGATTGTACCAAATTATATTAAACATTCGCGCCTTGAAATCTAAATAAATTTATACGTGCCCTTAACGAAAATGATCTGGAATATCAATGAGTTGCATCATCCAGTACCTATCTCTCACTCTCTTCTCGTTTTCCCTTTATCTTCGAGAAGGATCCATTAAAATGGATGTGAGACGCTTTTTGACGATGGCGATAGTGTTGGTTCGCAGCATTCGTGCCACCAGCCAACCCATCGACCTCGCTCTCTGCCTCCGAGCGGTGAACATGCAAATGCGGAACCGGTTACGCGAGCGTTTTCACGTCCGGAACGAGGCGGTAACGAGAGAAATCCGACGAGACGTCTCCTGGATAATTTCCCTCCTAAGGCACACGAGAGAGTGTCCTACGCACACTCGATTATCGACGTAACAAAAGGGCGGTCTCGCGTCGTTCGTCGTCTATGAATCTGAATGCTTGTTTATAAGTAAAAATCTAAAGGAATCTCTATAAAACGTATTTTTATTTTCTTTATTTGCAGCTCGCAAGTACTGTACAGTTAAATAATGAAAAGGTGAATTGATCTATATATATGAATTATCTGATTTAATTAACAGTACATGTGTAAACATTATAACTTCAATACGTATTTTATTGCTAATTGACCATTCTCCTAAATATAAAGTTGCTCGAAATTTCTCTTTTATTCGGTGTAAAAATATACCGCGGTAGAATTTTACCGAACAATTCAACGAGTGAATTCCGCGGAAGACGGAAGAAAATCGCTTCTGAAATGGACATCCCCACGTCGATACGCCTCCCTAACTTCAATCTGGATACTCGGCACAATACCGTTCTCATCCAGGAGGTCTGGTCAGGCGACGATGGAAACGAATGGGAGGACGCGCTCACCGGTGGTAGTAATCTAGAGGTATTCCCCGGACAGCCACGCGCGTCCTGTCAGGACGAAGGCGGGGGAGAGGAAGGGGATGAGGAAGTGCGATGACTGCACGATAGGCAAGGAGTGTCAGACCAGCAGGGTGGAGGACGAGCCGCGAGAAAGTGAGTTAGAAAGAGAGAGAGAGAGAGAGAGGGAGCACGGTCGTGATTACAGTGCCGTGTATTCAAATGGTCAGTCCGACCCACACCAATCACAACGAGCACCCCCGAACATCCCCGATACCCTTGTCTAATGCCAAAGGGACTAACACCGAGTGTACCCGGTGACACAGGAGTGTTCACACGCACGCACGCACGAACGCGAGCACGCACCGACCTCTCGCACGTCGAATCGAGAAATGGTAATATGCAACTTGGCCGACAAGCTTCCCTCCGTCGACTGGAAAATTCGAAGGACCTCCCCAGAGATCCGACTGACCGTTGCAGGACATCGAAAGACCTCGAGTCCCGGCCTTTCGTAATAACGACGCCCTTCGTCGAAAAGCGCCACACTATGCATCGCTTGATATGTTGCCCTCGCGGAGACAAAGAACTCGGTACCTCATTCTCATTGCCTTGCCTATCATATTTTATATAAAACATAACAAAAGAGAAGATAATGTGTTTTCAATTTTCAATTTTCAAAATAGAAATAGATTTTCTGATAAAATTATCCTGATAAAACTAATCTGCAGTTCAGCACTTTAATAGTTTCAGATATTTGTGTAATTAAACATGATCAAACTCGTAACCACGTTAAAATTATATTAGCCTGATGGAAAAAACTGTATCGAATAGTATTAGAAAACGTTCTTGTAAGTGGTCACATTACTATGACCGAGACATCTCGGACTAATAGTTTGTAACGAGCAAACATTATGCAAATCAAGTCGATCGTCGAACTCGAAAGATAACCTCCTTGTTGGCAGGCGCGATAACTAGTGGGAGATGGAGGAGATCTAGGAGGACGAGAAGGAGACGGTGAAGATGGCGAGAGGTCGTAGGACGACCCTAGTTAGTCCCAGGTCTATGAATCGTTAATGCTAATCAGGATCGCCAGGGCTGCGGACGAGGTGACGTCAGCCCTTCGTCAGAGATATGGACGCGACGAAGGGACTTGATCAATTAACCCTTCACGATATAGATAAACTTCGAAGACCATTGGCTACGTCCTTCGGATTCTCATGCGATTAACTGAGCATACAAAATGCAACATTAATGCTGAAAATCTAATACAAATTCTAAACGCAAAGAGATTTAAAGGAATATGGTAAAAATTAATTGTATCGCGTTTTTATGCATTTTGTTGGAATGCTCATGTGCGAATTCGACATATTAGTTAAAAGAAAACTAAAAGGACAAATCTGCTACCTTTTTCAACGTCATACTGTTAAAGTAGTCTATAAACATGATTTATTTGCTCTATATTTTCTGGAATATATTTCTATCCAAATTTAAACAAATTAAGAAAAACTTAATTTTTTTTATAAGAAACGTTAGCGCTAATTTTTTTATAAGAAACGTTGGCAGAATTAGCCATAAAATAGATTTCGTTCGGACGATCGATCGCGATATCATACACGCGGACGGAAGCACAAATTAGTAGAAGATCATCCCTTTTCCGGGGACTCAGCAGAATGTCGCGATACCGTAGAGCAAACATTTCGCATAACGTTTGGGGTGGACTTACGTCGGAGACCGAGGGTTGGTTCTGTTCGGTTGCGACATCGCCGCGAATCGCCTCGCAAGTGTGCCTTATCTGCCGACGAGAATATAAATTTTGCTGAAAGGTCGACGATGCGTTACGGGGAGAGTACGCACGCATACGGCGATTCGCCATCTCCCATTATCCGTTGTTTGCTGCGGTCTTGACCGCAAGATTAACACTCGCAGACCATCGGCCATTCGTTTTATCGGTCACGTCACACACGCATATCAAGACTTGCCACCGTAAAGAAACCTAATCGTGATACTGTCTCTTATCTAATCGCAATCGATTTTCAAGTTCAAAATTCTGACAACAAAATATAGAATATAATATACATATAAAGTTACTTATCAGATTATATTAAAAATAAATAAACAATTTATCTTTACTTTCATAGACACATATAAAATAATATATCATATTTACTTATTTTTTGTTTAACTGAAAAAAATGATCTAACTGATGTGAGTAAAATGTAGATAAAAGAATAAGAAATTAAATATTATGATTGTTATTCTACAAATCAAAGCAATCATTTATGACTTTATAAATAATTTTAACATTTCTTATTTTATTGCTAACTTGGCAAATATACATTTAAAGCATTAAACATTTATTTTATGTATAATGCTGTATGTGTATGGATAAGGATAAGAAAAACGAAGGTAGAGCTTATTTCAAATTTTACGAGCATGCTGCATCGACTTAATTCTCGTGAACTCTGACGAACCGGAGAGCGTGCTCGTCGGAAGGCGCGAAGTGAAAAATGTGAGAAACTTGCCATTTCCAGCCACGTGCAGCTGACGATTGCGTCACGGTCCGCGGAAGGTACCGCGTGCAACGAATATGCAACGCGAAAATATAATTGTGCAATATGATAGCAAGAGATATTTATCTTTCAAGGCTTATGGACGCTCGACTTGGTACGAGCCTCGTTTACTGTTAGTAGAAGCGAGCAAAGTTAGTATTAAAACGTCCTATATCATACATATATTCATTAAACACGCGAACTTTGCATTTTTAGCAAATTGTTATATGTATCTTTGATGTAAAACCATTTGAGATATCTCAGAAAATTAACTTTGACAATTTCTTCGTACACATATCGTGATTATAAAATCCCACAGATTTCTAACAAATTTAAACATTAAAAAATTTTCAATAATGTAAAGTCAATAATGAATCGATGTAATTAACAAAATTTTTCAATTTATAATTTAATCACAAGAATAATCATAAGTTATTACGTGATACCATTGAAGAAAAATTCTAAACAATCACTAGATATAATCTTTCGAAGTTTAATGCAAAATTTGCGAAACACTCTGTACATAACAGGAGTCTACCTATATTGAATCAATGGCTGTTTTTTTTGCAGTCTCCCATGTGCGTGATATTTCGAGGACGAGTAAATATTCGGTACTGACCAACTCAACATGGACCGACGAGTTTCGGCAACGCTGAAGGGGGTTAACTAGCGGGCTAACGAATGCAATATGTCGGAGCCGGGCTGAAAGCAGGAAATCGCTACAACGAGCGCCGGAGACCGGGCTGTTGGTCATTGTGAGCGCGAAAACGCAGCCCCGAAAAAATGCAGCCGAACAGCCGGCAGCGATTTTTGTCAGTTATTCAGTTATTAGTTTCATTCAGGGAAACGCTGGCTGTGCGTGTGTTCGATGCCCTCCAGACGCGAATACGCCGCATTTGCTTTGTCGTGGAACGAATTCCCACAGAAATTTCGCCTTCTTTCTATATCGCATTTTATTATTTCGTTTTTTGTTCATCGCGATATAAAGCGAAAAAAGTTAATGATCCCTTTCGCTGCATGGAATACGAAATAAGAGACTCGCGTCCCAATGAATAATTATTATCTTAATTTCTGCTGGCTGTGCTTCATTATGCCGGCGCTGTTTGATCAGTAAAAGCAATTATAGCGATCGCGCGGCGAGTGTAGGTAAGTCGACATTCGCGTACAAAATTCTCTCTAAAAATTTTTCGACTGTTGGTGCAATGCGTAAAAAAAAAAAGTGACTCGAACGAACAGATATAGAGAGAACGACGATATCAGTTCGCTGACCAGTCAAAAGATACTAACGAGCACGTCGGACAATCGATAAATCGTTCTCGTTATCGGGATCGCCGATTTCGGTTTTCCAGAAGTGCGTGCTTCTTCCTCAAGCACTCTCTCGGAAGGGCGGCGAATTGCAGAAGAGGGGATAGCGATAAATTCCGCAAGAGCTGCGTAAGAACGGGGGCGGAGGGCGGCTCGTCGATAATAAGGGGATGATCTCGCGATAAGGGCGGCGGCATTAATTGAGATTCCAGATAGAGTGTGGTAACTTTTGCTCGGTGCTGCGAGCTCGGATAACGATCGCCGGAACAATGGCAGCTGCGGCCGCATCTGGGCTGCATCGAGAGAGCCCGTGAGAGAAGAGACCGTGGTGCTCTCGGGCAAACAGACAGGGTGCAGGAAGAAAGAAACGGGGCGCTGCCCCGCGAACGGAAAAAGAAAGGAGACGGGGGGAAACGGATTTTGCCTCTTGATGCCGCGGGAGAGTCCATAAATCTATTCGCGGGCGATAACTCGAATCTCGTCCTTCCTCTTTTCTACTATTCTTTTCGTCTCGCTCCGCTTTTCCTGCCGTTTCTGCGATTGGAACATTGATCGTAGCTGTACCCAAGCGATAATATCCTTGGTATCTGATATCCTAAATTATGTAGCGAAATCTTGTATCTCTCTTTCTAAACTAGAATCATTCTGCCCTAGCGAAAATGGACGTTATAAATTACTTTGACTGAATAATTGTTGATTTTGTTTATCGTATTGTAAAATAAGACAAAGTGTTAATCTTATACAATAAGAAAAAGCTTAAAGAAAATGTAGATAAATCTTCGTGCCGATAAATGACTTAAATCTGGATATAACAACTTTTAAAGTAAAAAAATCTTTTAAATTAAGGAGTATACAATATATAAAATAAGCTTTCGTTATCCTGGTTCTCATCTTTGTTAAACACGTATATGGATCTACGTATCCTGTTTTTATTTTTCCTCAAATATTTATTGCTATCATTAATAAAAATGTTTGAGTGTGTGTATAAGACATGTAAATGTGTATGATCGTCCGCAATGTATTGAGCTCGGGTCCGTGGGTTTGCTAAGCCCAAATGACTGTGCGGATCAGTCATCCCTGCGGAATTAAAGCAAAGGATTCGGGATTCTGCAGCGTGCTGCCCTCGGACGACGCTGAATCGAAGTCGAATATAGTCTATCTACTATACAAATGACAAATAAAAATCTAAAAATATTTTTTAAATTACGTTTATAAAGCTTCATCTATATAAATCAAGTTCTACAATAAAAAAAAGTACTACTTTCCATACAAACTTCGAAAAAAAATCAACTATAATTCAAGATCTTTTTTGGTTAATTTTTGTAAAAATTTTATTTATAAGAAAATAGATTGCATATAAATGTGACAAGAAAAATGAATAATAGCTAAAAGAAGCCAAAAATTTTGGTGTTAATTTTTTACTTTGACTTATGTATATGCTATTTTCACAGTGGTTCAATAGCTTAATATTAAACCTCTCGTAACTTTTTAAAAACTAAAGCAAAAAAATTATTTTCAAGAACAAAAAATAGCAAAAAATTAGGAAATAATTTTCATGTCTTGTTGGTTACGTTCTGATAATTTGACTTGGATAACTTAATATCCCTACCAGTATATTAAGCTCTCTGAACCAAATTATCAGAATGTAACCAGTAAGACATGAAAATTATTTGCTTTTTTACTATTTTTTGCTTCACTTTTTAAAAAGTTACTTAATGTTAAACTATCGAGTCTCTGGTAATTTTTAAAAACTAAATCAAAAAAATTAGTTTTAAAAGCAAAAATATCAAAAAATCAGCAACTAATTTTCATATCTTATTACGTTGTGATAATTTGGCTCAGATTATAATTGTAAAGAATCGATTGTATTCTTATCTGTATATAAGTACTGTAATGTTACACATGTCTTACTGTATTAGTACTATGTATATTGCATAACCGATAAGAGCACGTAATAAAGTACGTATACGCAAGATGTTAAGCATCATTGAGGCCTCCTGTTTCCCGTAGATTCCACCGATTCAATCTGATAAATTTCACTGGGCGGATATATTCAGGTAACGGAAACCTATTACAAGGCGATATCTATCGAAGTGGGGCGGACGGGAGGGCCGCCTGGAGAGAAATAAAGAGCGATTGCCTCGGTAAATCAGAGCCCTCCACCCGCGCCATCGAGACCACCACCGCCCTTCGTACTCGTCCGGAACACCTTCCTTCCGCCGAGTCACCGTACTGCATACCAGCCACGAAACGAAGAACACGAAGGACATACGTATCGGAACATTAGCGGACCTCCATCGTCCCCGGCTTCGTCTCGTCTCCTCCGCTCGTACGTTTCAACCCATTCGATGCCCTTACGAGCGCGACGAGGGGCGGCATTACCGCGCGCGCTCACCCCCGAAAGTATTTCCCGAACAGCGATAAAGCACCGCGATGTATCATCCGTTGCGCGCGACCGCGCGCGGCTAATAAATTCCTGTCGAACACGACCGGAATCCTCCTGTCCTCATTTCGTCGCGCGGTTACACGAAACTGCCGAGAATTGTTTATTCTCTGGCTAACTGGTACGCAATTTCCGACGGAGAATCGACGATCGACGAGGGCACATGGGTACATGAATGAAGAACATTTGCATTATTTTAGAATCATCAATTTTAAGTTTCAAAATGACTTATCTTTAGCATAATCGGGAAAACAATAGAGAGACTCTTTATGCTTTTTGCTGTTATTAAAATCTTTCTTTCGAAAGTAGCAATATAAAAGAATATGTAAGAAGAATATATCAAAGATCTATTGAAAGCGAATGTTTTTTATAAAATAATTTTCACTGATGATTGCAACTTTCGAATAATATTCTTAACAATAATTCCAAGATTCTTCAATTTTTTAACAGTAACAAAATTTAACGACAATACTTGCTGTGCCTGATAATTTTTCAATATTTATTAGAGTGTCTCATGAGAGACCATTGCAGGCATGCCCGTGGAAAATGGCAATACTGTACGTGATATAGTTCAGAACGAGAAGAACATATACGCGCGGCAAGCTTTTTGGCCGTACCATCGCTAAACCCCGTCCACGCTCACGTAATAATAAATCGAGCGATCGCCATCGATAACAACTGCAAAGATACGCCGTTATCTCGCGCAGCGGACGGTCTGGCCGTTTTATAGATAATTTATTGGCTGAGCAATTTGTAAGGGTCCGAATAATGGCGCAGAATCCAACGAAATCCTGCCGGCTATACCAACTCGACTAAAGACACGTGAGTTTATGGCCAGGGTGAAAATCCCCCGAATTCACTTACTGCTTTAGTTTCAGATCTTCCTCTATAATTCATCATATACGTAGAGGGAAGGAGGTGGTAAAATTTTTTAGCTGTTTAATTTACATTTTCATCAAGATCAATTTTTACGGTAAATTCTTTGTGAAAATCATTAGAAAATATGAGATGTTTTATTATTTTTGCAGATGTTTTATGTATTAGTAAAACATTATACTCTTATAAACTGACACTAATATTTGTTCTAAATTTTCAATTGTTACATGTTACTAATGTTTTTTTTATGTAAAAAACATAAATTGAATTAGAGTATAATCAAAATCAAAATGTCTTGAACATATGTATATAAGAAATAAATTTTTAAAGATGACCCAATACTTATTCTGGTATATTAAATGTGGAAAGGATTCTCGACGAAGAAAGAATCGGAGAAGAAACTTGGAAATAAAATAGCACAGGCATCGGGGGTGAAAGTTGGTACGTTAGCAAGAAGACTAAGTGAATGAATGAGTAGACAAAAAGAACGCGAAACTACAAAGTACAAATGTTTGTTCGTCAAGTCGTGTTGACATTGCTTTTTTATAAAACTTCGATTTGTCTGTTCGTTACTGATTTGTATCTTCACTCAGATATTTTTTAAATTTACATAAAGGAATCATATATACACAAAATAGCACTTTTAACTCTATATAATTATCTTGTAGACATTACTCAAACATATTTAAATTAAAATATATTAATTTTAGTTTCAAAGAATAATTATTTTTCAAGAAATGTTTTTCCCCCAAAAACGCGTACGTTTTTCGTTGAAATTAATCTGTGATCGCGATTTTCACTCATTTGATGACTACCATCTTCATAGTAGCTCTTCGCATCGAAATTTCCGCGAGATATTCAGGACGTCGGAGAAACTTGGAAATTATAAACTCGTCAGGCATTTACGAGAAACGATTAAAGCCAGCCCACATCGTCATGGATAACGGTGACGAGAAAGGAGAAAATGGACGAGAGGAGAGAGAAGAGAAGAGGGGAGAGAGAGAGAGAGGAGAGAGAGAGAGAGAGAGAGAGAGAGACTTCTATCGCGGCTAAGCTGACGATAGTCACCGCACGCACGTTCCCGAATTCTGCCTCCGTCCTTCTCATTTATCGTGTATCTTTCTACCGTCTACATCCTTCTCTATCACATATGAAACGATTTATCAAACTAGCGCCAGCATAACGGCTTATTCATGTGCGCAGATCCTCTCGAAAGCGCGGCTTAACGATCTACCTCCTGCGTCCTGACACAGAATTTTTCGGAATTTCTTAATGGTACCGTTCCGTGATAGGTTTATCGGTGACATTTTTTACAACTATTCATACATCAGCATCAGAATAGTTGAAATTTTCACAAATAACTTTTAAATATTTACTTTTATAAATATCGAAAATAAAAAAGACAGTTATACACTTTGATGTGTACATTTATGAGCAAATATATATAAAACTAGATTTAGTAGATTATTACTCAGATCAATTTTTGAACATAATTCACTATACCTAAATCTAAAGAAATAAATGAAATAATATAAAATGTGTGTGAAAATATACGAAATAGTATGATTATACAATTACATAGATTATAGTCATAAATTGAATTACACTCTTTTGATTTGGATATATTTTGGATATAAGATTATGAAATCATAATTACTTAAATTTATAAAACACAAAATGTCCTTTTAGCAAATTAATTTTTTAGCTCTTCCTTTCAAATATTAACCGAATATAAATTACAGTATACAAAGACTTCATGCACTTAAGTTCACCAATAAACCAACACATAGTCGCATCGCTCAGAATTACATTTCGTATTTGCATCTCGTGGACTGATACCCCCGATGTCAAAATCGTGCGGAGGGAAAAAGAAATAGATACTTCCACGGACCATTGAGATTTATTGCTCGTGCTTCCTGCTTGCTCCGCATCAGAATCGATTTCGTTTGAGAAGAGAAGGTCGCCTTGTAGGAAGGACGGAAACTCGAAGAGGTATCTCTTTGCCTTCGTACCAAACACGAAAGCCGTGCTCTCTTATTCTCACTCTCCGTCTCGACGCGCGACGGGATACAAAAGTTTCCCAAATATCGGATTGACGTATCGCTTCGAAAATAGCGCGGCGCGTAAACAACCGATATGTATTCGCATCACGCGGAACGTCCCGCGGGATGTCCGCCTTCTGGATGCATCCGCGTGTCTCACACGACGACGGATGCCGCAAGGAGAAAAAGGAGCAACCCGGCGAGAGAATAGCAACACGTCAGGGGGAAAAAGGGGTGGTCACTACAACGGTGGTTTCGCTCTGTGAAGTGGAAATTTCTCTCGTTGCATTATTATCGCGCAAGTCTGAAATACGGTCCCGAAATTGATTGATGCGGGCGCAGTTATCGATATTGATCTGTTCGTGGCATATAAAAATATCCGAAAGAGGCTGTGATTTATCTTGTTTTCGGTTACGAACCAGCTCGTACGTCATATTACTGATTTACTATAGATATTAGACTAGTAAAGTGAAAAATGAGAAGCAGGAACGATTTTTGCAAAGCAAATTTGAATTATATGAAAGGATTTAAGATCAGTCTTTAAAAATTTACGAAAAATGATATATTAATCTTTAATTAAAAGTAACTTATTAAATACATTAAGCAGCATTTTGTTACTAAAAAAGAAATTAAAAGGAAAATAAATTTTTCAATTCTCGTAGTCTCTAGTTCTTACATTGTAATTATTCCCTTACAAATTGTTCATTTTGCCAAAAATACTCACGCACTTGATTAAGTTTTTCCAATATGAAAGCAATATATCATATTTCTTTTTGATAGCTCTGACAGCTTTGACAACTTAATATTCGATATCAAACATTCAGCACGATTATATTTTCCGATATCGTTCTGTCTGTCACTGACAATGAGTCATAAAAATACCGTAATTGATTGTAAACAGGACGATGATTGTTTCGTAGCAGACGCAAGAAAATGACATCGACAAAAGGCAGACATTAAGGGAATCCCAAAGTTTTCAAAATTATCAGACAAAGTCGCGCGAAGATGACGAACATTTAGACTCGCGAACGAACCAGTCGCGAACGGGCTCAAAACAATATCCACCGAGATAACGTAGCTTTGAACTTTGTTCCGCTTCAAGCTCGATAAGTCGGACTGAGCCCCGTGGCGTAAAAACTGCGAAAGTTCGCCCCCAGTTTCTTTGGCCCCGTTAAACAAGTTCGTGCGACGGTGTTACGGTCAGACCTCGCTTACCGCTATATCTGGAGTGGCGCGGTTACGAACAATTTAAGGATTTTTGTCTAAACTTGTGCGGAATGCTACGTTTAATTACGAAATAATAGTAAAGATTCCCGAGCGATGGCACAGTCGCCGGGCAGCCCGTTCGTTTGTGAACTTCTCTCATAGTTCAGCACTTTGCGGAATATGGTCATAGCAAACTGCTTTCAGAGCGCTCCTCGGTAAATTATTCCTGCAAACGCTGATTCGCGAGACTTTAAGATATCAAGGTAAACCAAGTCATAGTCTAACGAGATCGCAATTGACTGACGATGTACTTGCATTCGTTTCGCTATAATTTCTATCGATAGTAAGATTTATTCAAACATTGTTGAACAGACTTTTGTAATGTCAAAATGGAGTTAATCTGCAAATACTTTATGCGAATCATAACAAACTGTAAAGAACGAATTACATGTGACTGTATAAAATTGAATATTTCTTTAACATCACGAAAAATCTGCTCGTGAAACAGAAGCTAAAACGGAAGCTAAAACGGAATATAACGCGATTAGAAAAACGGCTTATGAGAAAATTATATCGCGCCGAGTTTACGAATCATTTCAGAACGACGAATTGGAATTTAATAATACACTATTTTATCATAGTCCTCTTTCTTTGTCTTTTCTCCGAGAAGAATTATCTTCCTTCCACTACTTGCAATTCTCACAAAGTTACAATGCGATGAACGTTGTACTACACACTACAATTTAAATTATATGTACTGTATATTATAGATTTTTTTATATTATTATAGAAAAATGCCTAAATTATGATTACATTTGATTGCTGATTTAATAGATTTTATCGTAATCTTTGTATAAAACGAATAATATAATAATACTACTAAAGTAAAAATGTACGTCGCTAATTCTCTCTCTCTTCCTTCCTTTCTAATCAGTATCCTATTTGTCAAACTCGGTCCTCATGCCAGGTACTCTTATGGCAAGTATCAGCAAGATTAGTCCGGAACAGCGGGGTCATATTAAGAAGAGGGCGGAAAGCTTGCGCGCGCGGGAGAGAGACTGGCCGCATTAGTTCCAGCTCGTATGTACAGGAGAGAAAATGGCAGTAAAGGACCAACTAATCATAAAGGACGCGGTAACGAAGTGAATTAATCAATGGATTAAACGCGAACTACGTGCAGCGCGCGGGACGGGGAGGAAGAGGCGATGGAAGAACGAAGGGGACGAACTGGACGGGGACAGCCGGACGGGGGTGGCGCGACCCTGACGTCTCTCGTTTGTCACACAAATAACCGAGCATTTGGCGGGCAGCATTCATCCAGCGGCATCCGCTCGATGGACAAACTCCACGGAGGATGACGAATTCCTATGGGACCGTGGGCCGCACGTATAACCTCAGTATTTCACCGAATGCTAGCGTATTCTTGTCAATTCCGGGGCCATGTAATTTGAAAGCCAGAGCCTCGAATAAATGTGCTAAAATGTCGCATATCAATCTCAACATTTTAGTTATCATTAAAGTCATTGAAGTTGAAATATGGTAATTTATTATAATTATTCTCAACATTCATAGCATCTTCTAGCTTTAATTAATTCAAGTTTATTATTTTTTATTAGTTCGTATTTTAATTTATATATTCTTGTGTTATCCTAACTCAAATCGTCGTAAATAATTGTAATATCCTTAGACTAAAATAATTTTATAAATGAATTATTTAAATATTTAAGATACAACACAGTCACATGAAATCTCTGTGAGACGTTTAATTATATGGGAAATAATAAGTGATGATTCGTATCGATGGATAAAGTAAGACATCATTCTAACATTGGGAAAATAGCTTTCCACAGACCGCGAAAGGGTTAAATTACGTAGCACTACCTCAGGCGACGACGAACTATTTTCCGCGTCAGAATCCTAAAATCAATCTTGGCGAATGACAAGAGAACTTGCGCGTGATTAGTCCCGGAGGAGTATCTCCCTTGCGGTTAATTCCGGGCTCGCTGCTACTGGAGGACGATACCTCACCTTCATCTTCGAGAACGACGGAGAGAAGAGAAGAAGGAACGGGAGGGGAAAGCGCCAGAATCCAATATGAGGC
Source organism: Tetramorium bicarinatum (assembly GCA_928718305.1). NCBI lineage: Eukaryota > Metazoa > Arthropoda > Insecta > Hymenoptera > Formicidae > Tetramorium > Tetramorium bicarinatum. Next base: position 15,373,542 of record OV788320.1, read on the forward strand.
AACACCGCAACGTACCAAACATCCGTCGGTCCTCATCTTCTCCGTTTCCTATACCGAAGACCCCCAACGTGCCGCTAGTATAGAAGACATCCGCAGCCGTGTCGGCACGCGATGAACGACGACGTCAGATCCACAGTCTTTGATGGTAAAGTTTTCCATCCGGCAAACATCGACTCGCGGAAATGGATCGCGAATTTTCCGCGTATGTGAGACAGATGATAAGGTAACTGGTTTTAATCGCGAAAAAAAAGAGGTAGAACGATGGCGTGTACATTAAGAGACCGAAATACACTAAGAAAGAAATAACTGTATTCCATCCGCGTTAGTATAATAAACATTCGAATTAATCTTCTCAAAATTCTAACAATTACAAAATATTCTCACCTCGCAAATGTTCATTATATTAGAACGGAAATAATAACTAGAAGTAACAATTATTCATATAATTTTCTACTTGTTACGAACAGTACGTATCCGAGTATCGAATAAGATATAGTAAAAGTGACTACAGAGATCTCTAGATTAACTTAGTTCCGAGGAAATGGTGTAAGCGTTTCTTGATGTCCCGAAAAGGGTCACGACGAAGTTTCTCCGGCGGTTTTGATAGAAATTGACAATGCTAGATAATGTCGACGACGACGACGACGACGACGACGACGACAACGAGGACGTCCGGACCGAGGAGAACCGCCTAATGGCGGTAATGGCTAATAACCTTCGAATCTATCCATGCTAATGACCGATGCCCTCTCCAGTCAGAAACCACTTGTACCTAATACGCTTAATACCCGAGGCAACTTGGCACTCAAGCCAAGTTCAGAGCCTGCCGCGGTGAGTCTAGCTTGAGTGCTGGGAAGACACGCGTCACATTACCTATCCAAGCGCTAACGCTGCCGAAAGTCCCATGACCTGGGACCAAGATAGGCAAATAGGAAGGAACGAACGGACGGCGGCAATGGCGATGACGGTAACGCGAAAGACAGTGGAGTCGATAATGACGTCACCTGGCGCGCGTCGCGAAACTTTCGAAGAGTTTTAATACCCCGGCCGACGGCAGTTCCGCGGCTCTCCTCTCTTAAACTCGATGAAATAAAGAGGCTCCTCGCTCATTCTGACAATTCCTTTGTCCCTCGCACACTCACGCTCGGTGCGTAAGTACGGGAGGATTAAAACTTTATCATAGAGGAAGACTAATTAGCACCAAAGCATTTGCGAATAATAAAAGTCTGAAATGAAGAGGATATGATTAGAAATGTACAATAATTTAAATACAAAGTTTCCTGTGATGAACAAATCATAATGCAGCCATAATGTGTAAAAGGAATTTTTTTCTAAGAATTATTTCTAAGATTTATTCTTTGTTCTTTTGAATCCGCTTTTTAATATAAGGCCATATTAAGGGTCACTCATAAAAGAGAAAAATAAGAGTTTAGATCGGAATTTTTCAGAGGGCGTCGAAGGGCCGTCAAATTGACAAGCTGTCAACCGTGGGGCGACAGGAAATTATTGAGCTAATTGCTGATAACTTGGAACGTCCAACGAAATACTCGAGTCAAAAGTGAATAACGTTGGAGAGGGGCGGAAGGCAGGAAAGGACACCGAGGAAGGGTGTATCGCAGCAGTAATCAGGAAGAAGAGTTTTTCCTCTTTCCCAGCGACGTGGTGAAATTGTCTCCCACTCTTTTCCTCTCTCTTTCTCTCTGTCTTTCTCTCTCTCACACACCTCTCCAGACAGAAATATGCGAAGCCGCTCGCGCGCTGCCAGTCGAAAAGACCGGCTTTTCGGACGCTTAATTGGACAAAGCCCCAACCTTCCTTAGCAAGGGCCAGGCACTCAGCTTCGGTCGCAATATGCCGAAAAAAAATATGAATCACTTCTCACAGAAAGCAAGGGGGTGTACGAGTGGAGGACAGTATGCGAGGTAAAGGGAAGAAAGAATTATCAACGCGGTCACACAACAAATTCTACATGAGGGGGAATAAAAATCGCTCGAGAATTACAGCCATGCACGATTTAACGCTTCCCTTACCAAATAAAAAGCAAGTCTCATTCTTTTGCAAGTAAATTTCAATCTCAAAATCTAGCAGATTTCTGTACGAAAAAGAGAAGCAGAAATGTGATGAAAATGTCTCCTTAAACCGCAAGAAAGTATCGTTAGTTACGAAGAAAGTCCCGATGAAGGCGAGCGCGATACAGACGGTGGTAGCAAGGGGTTGAAAGGTGTCCCTCCACATCTTCCATCTTGTACTCTCTACGCCTACCTTCCTTCTCGAGTCTGCTCGAAAGTTGGCTCACCATTAAGATCCTCTATTTGCACTGTCGGCAGCCACGTCGTTTGATATTAATGTTTTTCTTGCGACGTATTTCGTGCGCCGGTAATTACCAGTGCAAACAGCCGGCACGAGGAAGAAAGAAAAAGAAAAAGAAAAGAAAAAAAGCGAAAGAGCGGCATGAAGGAGTACAAGTAACGCTCAGTGTTTTGCGAGACCTGAATTAACGCGCCCAAAGGGAAATCGTACTAACTATCAATTGATTCATCTCGCTCGAGTATTTAATTAAAAACATCGAGCAATCACATTTTCTTCAGCACTTTTAACCTTTTCTATCGTGTAAATAGTGATCAATTTATAATTTTCATAATGTAGCCAATTAATTAATAGATAGAAAGTAATATTGCTATAAAAATTACAGTTATTAACATTACTTAGATATGAAATAAATCGTAACGATTTTACTCCATATGTTTCGCGGATAATTCTAATTAATTTCGAACGGACATATAATCTTTCGGAATAGTTATTATGCTGTTGTCCGAGCATTATTACTATTTCCGTAACTGCACGAGTGGGAAGATAAAGAAAATCTTCCGACCAACCGGCGCGTCTCACAATAGTCGCTCATTTGTCTCGTGGTAGCTAATGAAATTATAGCCAGCGGCCCGACGTGGTCATCTTTCCAGGGGTGCGTTCTTATATCTCTCTGTAGTTCTCTCTCTTTCTCTCTAGACACTTCGACTACACGGATTGCAAAAGCAAGAGAAATTGAGTGAGAGAGAAAGAAAGAGAGAGAGAGAGAGAGAGAGAGATAGTAAAAGAAAAAGAGATTCTCCCAAGGGGCTTTCGCGAGTATAGGAAGGAAAATTGCGGGAAAACTTGTTTCGCGGATATCTCTTTGAGCACTTCTCGCAGATGACGGGGACCAAGCGGCTAATATTGCGTCAGTCGGTCACCGACACCTCGTTCAAGCGGAGCGCAACATTATGAAAGAGAAAGAGAGAGAAATAAGAAAAATTGGAGCTATTTTTTGAAGGGGCTAATCTTAAAATTCTCATAAAAATTATTCATAGTTCATTTACATTAATCAACTCTTGGTTAATTCTCCAATGCATATTTCACTTTTCACAGATAGTAATTAGTGAAATAATTTAAAAATAGTTTTGTGTAATTGTCACATAATCGAAATATACTCACAAGTGAACAAAAAAATTTTTTTAAAACATCTTAAATATGCATATTTTAAAAAAAAAGATCCCATTTAAGTCGATATACCCAAAGATTAACGCGAAACAATTTTACGATTTATCATTTGCCATCTTCCGTTCAAAGTTTCGGAAACAAAATTTATATCAAGGCGGTCTTATCAAGATATGTTAATTTGAAGAAGTAGAGAGTAGCGTAGTCTCCCCGGTAATATTTCTGGCGGTAGTTACGCGAAAGGTTAACGTGTCGTTCGTAGGCCAGGCCGTATCCCGGAATCCAGTTATCAGCTAATGAAAAGAAGAACGGTGGCTCAATCTGCTCCGCTCAGGAGCTCCGTAACTGCCTGGATGGCTAGGGGGCGAAAGGCCAGAGGCATCCGCGACCCCCGAAAAGGGCTTATCTCGGCCAGAATTTTTTAAGATTAGCCTCTTGTGTCGTATTAAGCGAGGACCGTTTAAGCTAGCGTACGAATTGGGGTAACTGACACTCCTTCTGTGCCTCCTTTTACCGATACTCTGAACCTCTTCTATCTTGCCCTCGCGAGACACGATGGTGCACGTAAATAGCTACTTGTCGGATCGTTCCGGGAACTCGTACACGCTCCTTCCAGCTCGATCGAATTAGGTATTTCAGCGTGGCTTTACGCCGCGCGATACCGAAGATAAAATCGATAAAGACTTCACGCGATAAGGCTCGCACGCACGACAAATCCGGAAATGCAACGTGTCGTACCATGCGTCTACACGCTCTACTGACCTAGTTAATGCCTCACATACTTGAGAACCGAGTAGCCACGCACTAATCGATTTAAAAAATTGTTTTATCTCGTACATGTGTATAAAGAGATTAATAAAATTAAATAATCGAATTATCCGTGAATACTTTTTGAAATTTTTAGTTTAAATAAAAATACTTATTAGAGCAAATTATTTAATAAAAATAAAACAGTTTTATCTTTTGTACAAATAATATCCTATTTTATTCTAATCACATTGGCTATAAAATTAGAATTAATGACTACAACAACTTGAGATTAAAATATTAAATAAAGAATTGAAATTAGTATATATTTTATGTCGTAACAATTTCAGAAAATATCTCGCTTTAGACATATAATCTTATAGATAATTCCAATGATGGAAATACCCTCGTTTCCAAAACCGCGAAACTTGAAAGATATCTTGACGGTGCTCTGCCTTTCTTACCTAACGTTAATATTATTATTTCCACGGTTGACTCCCGTCGTGCTCGACTCGTTTATTTTTCTTCGCTTCCCACCGTCAGGAATGGAAGAGGGTTCAACCAAGCTAGTACCGGCCTCTCTCAGCAGCCGCTGTCGTCCGTTCGTGGCAAACGGTTTTTCCCGCAATTTCCTCGGGACTGCTTGTTACGCAAGTTTTCCACCCCAATTGACTGCCCCCTCCTCGGCCAGATTATTTTTATAATTTTTCTTGGCGCCCGCCCTCTCGCCATGAGAGCAACCCTTTGGCCGCCTCGAAACGAGGCTGCCCAACCCTTCACGCAACCCCTGCACCTGCTCGCCGTTAATTTTTATTAGGCGAGCGAATGACGCGAGAGCACCTCCAGCTCGATTAACAAAGCTGTCTGTAAGGTCTCCTTGCCTCGTATAAGGCGTTTTAATTACAGCGACCGGCAAGAAACTTTTTTCATTTTCAGCCCGAGCTAACATTAAAAATTCATGGAAATTAATCCATTTGCGAACATGTCGTGTCATGTTTCGAAAGCAATGTTTTGCAAAAGCTCTATCGTTTCTTCAGCGCTAATTCTTTGTAAGCAATCGAATATGCATTCTAGTCTTGAAGAAACATCATCAAGAGAGATTGCTTGTTTTGCAATATAAGTAAATCTAAATACAGATTGTTTAATTTCAAGAAAAATTAATTATTAAATAATAAGATTGCTGTAATACATACTCACGATATTGCCTAACTTCATTGCCTAAGTTCATGAATATTCTACGTGCAAAGTACCATGGCACGTTTACTTGAAAGATTTCCAAATTTAACCGATAGCCTTTTAACCGAGCTTCTCGATTATAACAAGTAATTCGATCAAATATGAAAACAGACATTCATAATCCAGCTTGCGACTGTTAAATATAAAATCCACGGCAAGCAGCGAAACGAAAGCTGGTCCGTTCGGAGAACAATAAAGTAATCAGACGAAATTTTCAGATCGAGTGCGGAGAAAAGCACGGAAAAACTCGGCGGAGGTTTTAAATGCGGGCAACCACCCCGGTAGGGCGAGGGAACGTCGAGAGTTCCTGCATTTCACGAGCCATTGTACACGCTCCTTCCGCATCGAAAGAATTTTAATATTTGCCAATTTAGCCAGCCTCCGGGAGGTAAAGAGCCGGATTTCCCCGGGTGCGATAACCACATCAAGGCGCCTCCGACGGTTCAACTTTTACCTTTGCGCCGGTCAGTCCGCGCGCACCAGCCGAAGAAAGAACCGTAACGAAACAGGATACGCACGCCTCGAAACAGCCTCGAAATCAACGAATGTGATTACAATGAGCAACGGAGTAGCCGATTAACGAGTCAGAATAACTCTTGTCTGATATTGTTGCTTTAGCTATCGAACTGCTTCGCATACTCTACACATCACTTAAATTGAATTACAAATACTGCTTCAACGAACATGTACACGTGCTACATATGTAGACAATAAAACTCAATAATCTTATTCTTGCCGTAATTATTTAGATAAAGATACTATTAAAAGGCATACGTATTATATTTTACTAAATATCTTTTAATTACTATCGAGCAATATCTTGTGTAAATTTTCAAGTTTCAAGTGTCGATCGTTAAATCAAATTAACTTTTTTCTTACTGATCGCACACAGGCCTTAGTACAATGAAAGGAACAGGCATGAGTAGATGCGAGCACTGTTGCGGCGAACTTTGATATTTCGTAATTCCATTGCTCGCAATTAGGGCCGGTAATTACCATAACCATTAGCGGGCCAGCGGGACGCGGGTCCGAGAAACTACCCGGAACACTCGGGATACCCCGGTTGTGTCCTGTGGACATAAATACTGGTGGTCAGGCCACTGGTAGAGAGCGGTGACCGTCCCCACGGCGGGAACGCGCGAACTCCCCCGACGGCGCTGGACACACAATCAGGAACTTGCCTGAGGAATGCGACCACAGCCAGTTTCTTAGAGCGGTCGAATTAAACTCGTTCCGCGCGCCAACGCCGAGGAAGCGGCGTTCCATACGGTCGGCAAGGACCGCAACCGGAAAGATGTCCGAGGTTGGAGACGGAAACGATGGCACGCGGCCAGAACGCGCGAAATCCCACCAAGATCTTTTGCACGAGAAGCACGAAGCATGCGACGACATGATACGTGAACAATTTATACATATATAATAGTGTAACGAATTGCTCATTCAATGTAAGAATATCTTACTAAATTTCAATGGAAAATGTTGAACTTTTATGCAAACGTTAAATCGCGTTAACTATACTCGAAGATGGATAATATTTGTGAAAATGTATTTTTTAAATATTTTAAATTTTCAAATATTATCTAGAAAGCCATACGAAGATGGTAGGACATATTTTTAAAGAGATTACACATTTTACAATTTAATTAAAGGACTGTATGCAAAATTGCTCATATGAAGTTCATTCATTTTACTTCTTATTAGTTGTTTTATATCCTGTAATAACATTATATCATTCTAAAAGTTTTTAGAACATCTTTATTAGTAAAAGAAATATATCTCTAACAAATTTTAAATATATTTCAAAAACTTAAACTTTAACTTTAATACGATTATATACTTGTTAATACTAAATATTGTCTTATCATAAAGCGCAATTCCATTCGCGTCAATAATCGGCTCTTATTTTAGGATTCGAATTGTTAAACATTCATCTTCGGCAAATATACTTCCGTCCAGAAAATATTTAATAATCGAGACCGAGAGAGATCGCAGATGTCGAGTTTGAAGAGTAAATTTAATTAATTCGGCGTATCGAGTTTAAAGCAGTCGCAGTGCCTGAAATGTCCAATTTTCTGAATGGAAAAACATATTAACCAAATGTTCAATTTCTGCTCCGACGCGGTCCCACCCAACAACCACGCTTCGTCGACACCGCAACTGCATTTCCTCTGCAGTGGCCCAACAACTTTGATTCCCCATCCCTGTGCATCTATTTTCTTTTATACCTTCACATGCTCCTTCACATCCTTGATTTTCTCTCTCCCTCTCGGTTTCTCCGTAACGGTATCAATTAATCTGGCCCTCCGACCCTGCTCACGCTGAACGTTCACCCGGCGCACATCGGTATTTCCGGCTGAAACTTCGTTTCCTAATCTACGCGCCGAGGTTTCCATCCTCGTTCCGTATTTTCGTTTCGCGGCCCAGGGGATTGTACTTACATTGCAGCTAGTTTCCTCTAATGTCAATTATTATAATTTCTCTTCCGATTAAATGAAAGAAATTATAATACATGAAAGATACACAATAGAATTGTGTATAATTGTTAAGTATAAGTAATGTAACGTATCTAAAAACTTGTATCATTGTAATATTTTAAGTATAAAACACGTATAAACATAATAAACATACTTGAAAAAGTATTTAATTATATAATATCTATATATATTAATTATTATCTTCTGTAATTTATATATGTGTGTTAATATCAATTGTTTTTGTCAAAATCTTTTTTTCTGTATTAAAATTTATTTATATCTAAGAAGAGTCTTTATATTTTGCAATTATGATTTTTTGAAATTAACGAGGACATTATTATCACCAAATACACGAAGTTAATCGAGTGATGAAAGAATTTCTTTAGAGGAGAACCTAATGACATATATAATAATTCATACGATATTAATTATAAGCAGATGTAAACAGCTAGACATCCAAATGATAATTCTACCTTCGGTAGGTGTTCATTTTCTCGATCTCATTCCGACGGATCCGTAAGTCCCGAGGGATGCGAGATGTCCCGAAGTCGATAGTGATTAAAACTTTGACTTAAACTACCCGACCAGAACTCGGTTGGCTATTCGAGGATCGATTTGGTATTCCGGATATGTGAGAGCCTGCGAACCCGGCACAACGAATTGATCCGTTGTACAAGGAATGAGAATTGACACGGACGCAGTTGCAATGATCAATGCTGATCGCAAGAGTGGAATTACTCTATATCTGCAAAGATAGTCAGATTACCTAGAAAATTTCATAAAATTTACCTTAATACATCTATTTTATTCAGCTTTTCAATTTTAACATTAGAACTTTAATTAATGGCAAGCCAATGTCTAAAATTTAATACAGCTAATTTAATACGTTTAACATGAACGCAAAGAGTAAGTATAAGTTGCAAATGTATGGAGAGAGCATAAAATTTTTAACTAATCTAAAATATATTTAAGTGATCAAATACGCAAAAAAAGCAATTTGTTATTATTAAAATAAATGGGACAATAATCGGGAAATCGAATTACACGAATGAAAACTAGGCAGTTTAATAGTTGGACTTTTGATCATTCAATCAAAATCTGTTTCCAAAAATACAGAGATAAAAAATGCTTACTGATGCTGAAGATTGAAGTGTTTACGTTATTAAGCAAATGTACAAGGAGTATATCCTGTATGGGGGGCCCGGCATGCGGGTCTAAACGCCGACTAAGCACCATGAAATTCTCATCGATCGCGACGACGATGAAGAGAGAAAGAGAGAGAGAGAGAGAGAGAGAGGCGCCAGGAAGACCGACACGTCGATTTATAACGCACTAAAACCGACGATGCGTGTGATCTGCGTGCGTCTCATGTCTACCGCACGCATCTCCACGCATCCTTCTCACTAGCTAGCGCAGATATCCCTTCAAATCGATTCGCGTCAATTATATAGAGGCAATTATTATCTCGGAATTAAAATCTCGGAAATAATGCAAAGAACAAAATCCCGTCAAATTTCTAATCTCGTCTTAAGAAGTACACGCGTGCGAATGTCAAATTAGAAAAAAAGAACCTGTATAACAATTGAAAGTATGATTCATTGCACTCTCGACATTTCTCCTTTACCACCGTCATGCGGGAATATGCCAAGAGGAATATCGCAGTCGAGTGGGGTAGCAATTCCACCGTTTCGCATAAATATTTTTCATCACAGTTTTCCGTCCCTCTCGCGACCAAGAGGGAAATGTTTATCGTATATTACGGCTGATGGGGGTTAAGCGTGGTGGAAACATTTGTTAGGATAAATTCCAGCTGTCTGCAGGAAAGAGAGAAAACGGACGAGGCGGTCGAAAGTTCTGAACATAACGAATTACTCGAATATTTAATGTATATACGTGATTTCGGATTTCGTTAGTGTGCAAAATAGTTTGGAACGAGGGATCCGACACTCGCTCTCGTATCAATTACCTAACTACCCACCGCGCAGGGGGACGCAAGGGAAAGAACGAAAAAAATAAAAAAAAAAGAAGGAAAAAAAGAGATAAGCGCGAGACGATTCTAGTCAGTCCGCGCCATTTGTCTGCCTCCAACTTTTTAATTAATAACATCGTCGAGATGTCCGGCCTCACGAAAATCAGAGTAGCCGGCATTTTAATCCTTTTCCGAGATACGTTTCGCACGTTCGTGGATTAGTCGGACTTAATTTGCTACAATATATGTGCTGGACGTCAATTTAATTATCGCCATACCGCAATGACGGAAAGAGGGTACTTAATGCTAATTGCAATCAAGCCAATTGTACGAACAGAAAAATTCTAATATATTTATTTTTCGAAAGAAATAGAATCAAATTTCTTAATAAATTTTTTTTAATTTGAAATTTAATTTAAAATATTAGCCGTGCATGCGTCACAAATTTTTACCTGCGATATAAAATATAATGCAAATATACATTAAGATATAATAAGGTTCTTAACTTGATATTTAAAGAAATTAGAGAAAGTGAAGTTTGTCTCTACTTTTCATATAAATAATCATATCTTATGCTAACAACAATACCACAACAGAACCATCGATCATTATTTGAAGGTAATTTATGTCAATTTTCTGAAGCTGATAGATAAATGAGAGTAAGAAAAGTGATGATAGAATATACGCCTGCGTAATCATGATTGCTTTTTTTTATGCGTAAATACAAAAATATTTTTAACAACTTATTGTTAGATCGTCGTCCGTGTTCCCTAGGCGCTGCTCGCGAAATTGCGTGGACCGGATGCGAAACTCGGTTCCCGGGTTTCGCGCGCTCGTCCATTCTTATTCCCGCGAAATAACCTTAAATTCTGTTTGCCAGTTCTTTTTACACAAAGGACCGGATATGTAGATCGGGCGTCGGGGGGTCTTCTCCGTATGAAAGGCTAATATCGTGCCGCTACGTGTTCCGCGTGCGCGATGCCGATTGTCGAGGCAGGCAGCGTCAGGGAGACATAAGGATACGCGAGAAGAAGAGAAGCACCCGCTATAAAACCATTGCTTCGCTGATCATAGGAGGGACGACTGTATTCAAATCGTCTCCCTATGTATCTCACGATCGAAGCCAGACGGAAAGAGAGAAAGAGAAAAAGAGAGAAAGAGGAAGCGTATCTTTTTTTCATAAATCCATAACGCGAGTTATAAAACAACCATTTGATGGTGGAAAATATCGGGCGGGCAACCCTCGAGATGATTTGCTGATGTATCATTTTTATTGCCGTATGAAAGTCTTTATATTGGATAAATTTCCATAAGCAGCGTAAATATTGACGCCTCTTGATTGCTTTTGCAAACTATGAAACTCAATGTCGACAAAATATAGACAAATGTAAAATGCCCAAAAACATTTACGAAATATTTAAAATAATAATTATAAATTAATTGAAATAATTGTAAACAGCAAAAAGAGAAAGAAGCATATTTGCATATCTTATCCAATGGAATACAAATATGACTGAAAATTATATTGTATTTGTCCTTACGAACAAGACAAGCAATAATACAAATTATACCGCTTCGAGACATATAAATTTAATTACAAAAATAATAATTCATATTTAAGAATTAATTAAGACGCAAGAAAAAATAATAATCGCTTATTAAAATATATTCAATTGATCAATTCATTCAAGTTATTTTTTTTCGTTGTAATAAATCAGAAATCACCAAAAATCAGATAACTAATTAAGAAACTTATTCCTTTAAATACCTAAAAATCAAAATTCTGAAACAGCGTTTACGGAGGAGTAACGGAGGAAGAAAATGGGACAATCACGGACCGCAAGTTGGAAATACAGTTTCAATGTGAATTTTCCGCGTGTGCTGGAAACTATCTCTGCTCGACTGCCCATGACAAGATTGCCTCGTCGGCGTGATGACAATGACGACAACGAGGACGATGATGACGACGGCGACGAAGGCAACGAGAACGACAACGAAGACAACGATGGTGGCAGCAGCATCCTGTTTCCTCCTCGTCGTGGGCAGTAAAGGCGAATCGTGGTGCTTTTCGGACGAAATAAGCGAGGTAGTAACGTCTGGAGCGGACAGATCCCATTCCGGATTGCAGATCTGCCACCCGCAACCCGCCCGACCCTATGCCTGACCGCGGATCGGGCGCAAAAGTTTGCCTCGCTCTCTCTCTCTCTCTCTCTCTCTCTCTCTCTCTCTCTCTTTCTCCTCCCCGCTCATCGCACTTTGCAGGTGAAACAAGGGACCTCGTCCGGAAGAGAATTCCGATACATAGTGCCAGCCGTATTGGAACAACCACGACCGATATTGCTGGAGGTTAATCGCTATAATAACCGCAACAATTTAGAAAATAATTCGAGATATTACCTAAACAAAAGTTATAATAATAGGAAAAAATCAGAAGCTTTTGGATCAAGTCTATTATATTCTTAAAAAAATATGCGTAATAAGACCAAAGTGCATTCGCCGTCCTAAACTAGAAATCAGAATACCAATAAAATATACATGGTTTTACGAGCGCGCCCCTTCGTGTCGTAGAAAAATTTCATTTTCGCGGCGCGAGTCGGGCGAACTGTCTTTCACAGTTCGGCCCGCGACACATAAGCGAATATCGGCGAGCATTGTTGCACGTATAACTTTAGCTGTCAACAGTTTTACGATCCGCTGGTCGCGCGTTTCCGTCCTCCCTTTCTTTCTCATCGCCGAAATCGACAGTCTCGCCCCTCGCCCTTTCCGGAGATCGTTCGCCTATCATCCATCTTTCGGTGAGTGCATTTCATTTTCGCGAACGGACGTATACCAGGGCGTCTACGAGAAAATTTATGAACAACCCCATCGCGAAGGAAACTGCGGGCACGAGATTTTGCCGAAACGAACGAAAAATACGTACGACCGGTTTTGTACGCGAGATTTTACGACTTTACGTGGCCGCAGGGTAAGGCGAGCGGTAAACACATTCTGTGCAACGGTGAATTTTTTTTCCTTGACTACCGAAAGAGCACATTAGTCGCGCGAGAAAGAGATTTACGACAACAAGTGTGCAAGTGCGAAGAAAATGAACGCTAGATTTCTTCTATAAATACCGTACAACACAATCGCATTGTAATATTACACAAAGTTTGAATAATGATGCACGTTTAAACGCTCGTAGACGAGGCGTGCGAATAAAAATGAAATTAATTAATAATCCGAACGCGATGCCAATAACAAATTTCTCACCGCGATGGTGTTTACAACAAGGAGAGGAATTGCTAGAACTGGCAAGTTTAGATTTCCCGACCGACCGAGCGATACATCGGGTATACATACAAATACGGAGAAACAGGCACGATCTTATCCTGTGGGAATATAGCAATCTTGCAAATATTTGGATGAATTACACGTACAACGTCGAATCATGTTGCTTGCCTCACACGTCGAAGTTTGATTCTGCTATGAATAACACTTTTATCTATAAGAATTCTTAAATTATATATATATATATATATATATATATATATATATATATATATCCGTAGCAGATATAGGAAATACTTATTTCTTCTTACATGCTCGCATGAATATTGCGAAAACACGGCAAAAGTTTTAAAGATGACATCACGTTATATATCGCATAGGAGAGCAGCTCGGTTATGTTTGCGGATAATATTGACCAGGGCTGTCACACCCTCCAACAAATTTCATATTTCCTCTCTTTCTCCTCGGTAGTATCTTCGATCCCGTAACATCCCGGAGCCGTGGGATCGACACTAACTCTATGTCCTTCTTTTATTCCCATACATTATTTTCTTTCCGGCATGTTCGAGTATTTACACACATAATCTTCATATTTATTCGCGTTATCGCTTCGTAGATGTATAAATATTTTCCTCGATTAAGCCGAGAGAGAGAGAGAGAGAGAGAGCAGAGACGTCCGGAATAATTATCTCTAAACTTCACGAGCGCACATGCATAATTAAACGCACGAAATGGAATTGCACATTTCATAATTACAATCCATTTCATTATGTAAAGTCGTTACTACTTATATTTAATTATTTTAATTATTATAACTTACATTTGGTTACATCGTACAATTATAATAAATGGTTTAAAATATGTTTAATTCTTTTCAATTGTCATCAAATTATTTTAATTATTAAAGAAAAAACTTGGATGTTTATAACTTGTTTGTACGTGATCACAAACGTTTCAGAAGCGTTTTTAAAATTGTCGAATAAATTAATTTTTAAATATAAATAACTGAGAACTAGATTGATTGATTCGTTTAATTATACATGTCAATTTATTTTCGAATACTCATATTTCAAAGTTTATCAAAAGTCGATTTTTCTTTAAAAAAAAATACTAACCTTGTAATTTACAGGAAAGAAATTATAGTTAATCTTAAACAATTTATATAAGTAAGGAAAAATGAATGTGTTCATTACGTTTCTCTAATTACGATTGGCAACAAGGCAAAAAATACTAATCTCGGGATATAGCAATAAATTACAACAATCACTACTACGAAGTTGTAAATACCACTATATCTTTCCTCTACGAAATTGCGCTACCGATATCACCTCGGTAAACCCAGTAATTAAGGTAAACGACGCGTAGGAAGTTTACAAACGCAATGAACTCTCGACTGGATATTTTATTTATCAAAAAAGGAAGGAACACCATGCCGCTTGCGCGCGTCGCACTTCTCGAAATACAAGGTGTTACGTTCGGTGTCGCGATATTGGCTGCACTCTGGCCCCGGCGCGTTAAGGGAGCGCGCCTTGGCGCGGTTTGTTCTTGTTGTTGTTGTTCGACAAACTGCTGCAAAATTACTAGCCGGCCGGCTCTGCGCACGGTAGCCAACGTTAACGATATTTGCAGCTGGACCGGTCGTGAAGTTCTCAGCCCTCACTCTCGCCTCTCACCCCCCCCCCTCCCCGTCGCCGTCGTCGTCTACGGGTAGCAAAGGACTCGCCACGGCTAATGGTCAAGTCGCCGCGACCTGCATGACAACAAAGTGATCGCCTTCCTCACTTCCCGACTTCACATGGGATATTTCCAGCGTGAAGCGCGGGTCGTGACACAAGGTACCGGATGGTGCAGCGAGCACAAAAGGCACGCATTGTAAGTAACAAAACTTGAATAATAAATATCGAGACGAGACAGACAACCCGTGGCTTGTGTATTACCATGACTATCTTATCATCGATCATCCTGTTGCTCATATAGTCGGATTTCGAGAGCAATAAAGCGATTGCAAACAGCAAATTGAGAAACGGGCCGAGAAAATGGAGAACACCCCGCGCATCCATTCCCCGGTTTTAATTTGACACAAAGTACAAAAGAGAGCGAGGCTCGTCCGATCGCCGAATTACGAGAAAATCTCGGGCGTAACAACCGATTAACGATCCGCGGCTAATTGCGATTGTGTCGACTCGCCGAGCTACGAGCCGAAGACGAGGAGGGATTAAAAAATGTCCCGATATAAAAGCAGGAACGGCGCGCGGCTGCGCCTGCAAGAACGCACGAGGGAGTTAACGTGGCGGGACGGAGGAGAAAATCCAAGTAATTAACAACTTTTTGAAGCCAAGGGATAATCTCTGGACGGATTCCCTTCATTTGGCTAAAAGAGTTTTCCCCGGCGCTAAGCCGTGACCATTTGGCCGACTACGTCGTAGTCGTCCTCGTCTCCTCGTCATCGTTCTCGTCCTTTCCCTGAATACCGTACTATTCTCTCGTCCCACCTCGGTGTTTATAATTAAACTTTTTTCCCTTCCGACCCCCTCTTCGGTGCGCCTCTATCTCTCGTCGTGGCCATCCTTAGTGATTCTAATTGTCGGCAAACTTCCCCGGGCGATATCTCTCTTTTTCTCTCTTTTCTTTGGAAGGGAATATTAGAACCGATTAATCTCGCGCAAATCTTGCGTTCATCGAAATGTATGATCAATCAACTAGCCATTAAAATGCACCACTTGTACTTTACGACGATCTACAACGGCATCAGATTTATCTGTATACCTACACTACAAGGAATTGCAGATCCATGTACGACCACGCGATCGGATATAATACAAGTTAGCTCGCAATGCGGCGAGTTTGCAAGTTCCCTAAGCGTGTTTTCAAAATGGTGGGCGAATTCAAAATTTCCAAAATAATAACGGCTTGCGCAAATAATGACCGTCCATACGATCCGCAGCTTTTCATGCTGCGCGCAATGTTCTCGGGAAGAACTTTTAATACTACGAGCACACAATACATTCGCACTCCACACGTACACGCACGCACACATGCACGCGAGCGCGTGGGCGCGCAGTCGAAGCTCGTTGGCGGCTGCTTAGCTGTTTACCGTCTGGCACGTCGTCGACAGGGATTGTTCGTATCCTTCTCTCACGCGTGCATGCGTGTACGTGCGAGCATAATGCCGCGCAACACACAACCCGGCGAACTAGTTACAACTTTGGATATGTAATAGCGCGTGTAGGCGATTAGGCGGTCGACCAGCGCTGCCAGGACCATCGAAGTGTCGGATTACAACTTTGCCTGTATTTCGTCAAAAACGGTTGCTACGCAGAGCGGGTTATTGTTAAGTGGCACGGCAAATTCACCGTGAAAACACGTTAATATTGCAAATATGATCGCCATTGAGAAATATATACTTCGTATGAATTTTTATCTAAGTAAATGCATAAAGCATGCATAAAACATGAATGATACGTGCTTGAGTGTCAATACGAAAAGCGAAAAAGAGATATAAAGAATCAACAATTCTATATGAAAAAGCTTGTTTAAAAATGGGAGTTCTCCTCATTGTATTCTATTTTCACGGATAAAATTTCGCCCTGACGTAAGCAAAAGATCATTACTTTGCAAAATATGAAAATGCAGCTGCAATAAAAGAACGTCTCAAGGCGTCCATGAGTGTACCAATTTTGCTTGGCTATAACTCGAAAGAAATCGATTCGTAAATTCAAGCGTAAAATTTCGTAACATTTTGCTTTTCTACTGTTTCTAATTAACATAAAAAAATCGTGCCGAAACGTTGCTCATCGAGACAATTTTACAAGACCGGCATAAAAAGAGAGGAGACCGCGAATGACGAGCTGGATACGGGGGCAGGGGAAAACGTCGCTTCCCGCATCACGGATGAATAGTGCACCCCACTCGGAAAACCACCCCCTTGACTCGCGCGTCGCGCGTGTACACGCGCTCGCGAACGGGCGTGGAGAAACGGGGCCCGAAGCAGATACGATTCATACGGCTACGACGGATGGTTCTCCCATTGTCGGCTGGCTGTTAATTAGATATCTAGTCTTGCCGCTCTCTCAAATTTACCTTACACACCGCCCGGCGCAGCCAACCACCCCATTGTCGCCTGCTCCCACGACAGTCGGTGTCTACTATGTGCCGCGACCGACTGCCGCCGACTGTGAATGGCGGTACGCACATTCGCGCGACACCACGCGGTAATATCACGACGACGGTATGTGACATAAATCCAAGAGCGGAGTGCAGCCGAGCTTTTACTCTTCCTACGCCTCCTCGGACTGTATAACATCTACGAATATGTTTGTAATCGCTATGTTATCGTTTGATTTAAAGATAAAGATGTTCCGATAAGAAAATTAATGATGCGACAAATAGAGAAAGAATTAAATGCAATTAAACTGATTCCGTACCAAAATAATAGTGAAGTAAAATATTTCCGAGTTCATTGGTCAGCATAAAGTACTTGGAATAATAAAAATTATATTCCTACAATTTATAAAGAATTATTTGATTTGTTGCATGAAACACCTCTGTTACCGCTTTAGATATTAATTATAATTATTCAACCAATAAATTATATAACTATTTATCAAAATATTAAATCTCATATTGAAATTCGAGTTCTTTGAATAATAATTAAAAGGAGTATAATTATTAATATTTTTAAATAACATTTAATTATATCATCTTTAAATCTCTTCTATTAATCTAACAGTACAAATATTTAAATATATTATGATAATATCGATTAAAAAAAGAAATGTTAATTGTATCACATCAAATATTAATTCACAAATACACATCTCTCTAACGATTATCGTCGCCAATGTTAATTAGCAGTTATTTTTAATTATCGCATGCGCTTTATCAAAAGTGCTCGGAAACAAGTGTTTCACGTTGCATCATCACCCAGAGCACCTTTCAAAGGACATCGTTGGACATTAATTGGTGCCTGAGATCTTTGTCCCTAAGCGCGATTCGTCCATTGTCGTTCTCGACGAACACCCGGAGTCGTCCGGCCACGGTTCGGTGGCCACATTCACAGGATTAGCCAGGATTCGCGTGAACGCGGCCACACCACGTAATTGCGGTACGAATTTCTATAGGGTTACTCTGCGTAGGGCGCGACTCAGGTATCCCGTTTCCTTCTATTACCGCACTATCCTTTAGCGGGCCTCTTATTAGTCGATTCACGACTTGCTATCTGAAGCTCTCTAGCAGGAGAAATCGAAGATCGAGACACTAGAGTAACAATTAAAAGCATCGTTTTGTCACAAAAGTTGGTAATATAATATCCGAAACTCTTAGATTATCTTCAAAATACATATTTACATCAGAAATTTGATAATCTACTATTAATTCAGTATGCTATCTGATTTATATTACATTCTAAAATATATGAAACATAAAGATAAATTAATTCTCAGAAAATAAAGTTGTATCATTTTTAGCTGCCCTTATAATAAATAAAATTTTGCCATTATTTTTATATTTTTATACTACTTTAAATATAAGTTTATTACAAATACCAAGAGAAGCTAAAATTCTTTAAAATAATCTTGAGATATTTACTACAGACATGAAAAGTCCGAAGTAAAGCATTTAGAAGAACTTTCAATCGTGCCTAGAAAATGAAAACGAAAGAGATCGGTAATCCGGCACCCTTCGACGATCCAAACAGCGAAATGAATTATATTATTTGCCGTTTGGGGTAGAATAATTAAAAGACGGCATGACGCGCGCCCCGCGCGTTTTTGGCTCTTTCTCACTCACTAGTGCGCTACAATCCGCTGGGGGAAGGGTGAAAAAGATTGACAGTGAATTATTTAACTCTGACAATTAAGGGGATTTTACTATCTACCCAATTTTCCCCGTCGCCTCCCCTCTGATAATTTCCTTCGCGATGTGACGATTTCTCGAGAAATTGTAATAAGAGATGCGTCTCATTATTGATTACGCTTTCCAGTTGCCAAATCTGCTCTGGCTTTTCAGATATTTTATTTTTATTTATATTTTTACTATATCCAGAGTTTATTAAAATCAATTTGTTTAATAGTTTATCACGTACATCTACATCTATAGATATTCAATCAGTTTTCTCCTGACATTATGTCGATATCACGTTGCAACGATGGCTTCGGAATGTTTGCGATCTTCCTTTTTTCCCGCCTGCCTCTATATATATATTCCGTGTCATAATTATCCCATCTTGCCCCAAATATCAACCGTCGCTCAGTCATCGTCGAATACGCCCGGTGTAACTTCGAGGCGCGATCGATCAATTACGCAACGAGTGCAAATAATAGCCGACGCTCTCGAAGCGCAGTTCTTAATTACTGCGTATAGTCATCGCGGCCGTAAACGAACGTACGCACACACACATCGGCAAGAAAACATAGTAAACCTGACGTGGCTTTAATCAGCACCGATGCGCCGCCGCGTAATACATAATGAAAATTGATGAGATAATCGCGAACGGGGGTTATGAAGCCCGTAAGGGTGCAGAAATAGGATAATATCGTTTCGAAGATACAATAATAGCGAATATCGTGAACACTCCAAAACGGCAAGTCTTCGCAATGCTCCGTCTTGTTAAGAAAATATTCCAGGAATTGAATCAATTTTATCCGCAAGTATGTCTCAACGACAAAGAAACAATAAATTGCACACGATAATACAGTAGTATCTATTAATTATATGACCTGTTTCTTTTAAAGACGATGCAACTATGCGATTTCAAAAATTCTTTTTACGACACATAAATTTATATTGTAATTTAAAAGTTGAGTTATGCTGTATTTCGAGTAAAGATATAAATCGGCTGTTATTTCACTGTTTGATTTACGTTTGCATTATTGAGAGAAGACACTTTATACAAATCGCGATGTTTAACATTATTACAGTAATGCCATTATAAACAGCGAGCTTACCAACGGTAGTCGTTATCAATAAGCAAAACAACAAAAACGCAAGAGTCGCACGTGTCGATAAACCGGCGGAACGGAAGGTTTCCGTCTAACGAGCACCTCCGCATTACGCAACTACCCTCTTAATTAATGCAACTTTTATTATTGTTTCCTTGTAACAATCCGACCGCATGCGCTGCCCTCAATGTACCCCAATCCTTTTTACGTCCTGCCCTCGCTCATTCTCCAACCCCCGAGTCTGGTCTCTCTTTCTCTCTCTCTCTCTTTCTCTATCTCCCTCCTTCTCTCTCCCTTGAAACACACTGAGAGCATTCCGTAAGCGCGGAGCATCATTCAGGCAACTTTCGAAACGAACAGGTAGAAAACGGAGAAGGACATGTCCACCAGAGCGTGAATCGTACACCGCGGACAAAAGTTGGCGGAATATAAAAGCGACCCGACAGATATACACGCGGAGAGACACATAAAATACATCACATTATTTTGGATCGCGAATTAATAACATACCTGCGTCGCAATTCATTATTCCAATTAGTAATGTTTATTAATTCGCTCGAATATCGCATTACGCTTGCGCTGCAAAATTACGCGATAGTATGCGGCGTTGACGAAAATATTTTATCCATTGGATGCTATAAGCGTGACGCCCAAGGGATACGAGTCTCTCGAGAGCCTAATTCCCCTCGATTGTGCGACGTTGAAATTCACCGTTCGGACCGGCCAACTTCTCTTCAAGTCAATGGAAATTTTATTTTAATTTTATTTTAATGAAAATGAGAGCACGAGATACGACGGCGGCGTATTAATTTCGCTTGTAATACAGTTACAACGAGCCAGTGATCCGAACAACCAGGCAATTAAGCGTCTTGCTCGTCTTGCCAGAGACTCGATAAATTTTCATTCGACGATCGAAAACAATTGTTCGTAAACGCAAACGCAACTTGAAAGAATCACCGTCCAAATATTTATATTAAGAGAAATGCAAGAAGAAGAGGCTTGCGGAAAATTACGATCGCATCGAATTCTGTTGCTGATTTAAAAACATTGGCAAGAGACTACCGTGGAGAAATTCAATGTTTGACTTGCGTAACTTTAGATCTTACAGTAATCGGCCTGTCATCTTCTAACTCGCAAGTAGGGTATACTTTTGACAAAAGTTCGCTGCAAGTATAAACATACATTGTGTATATGTTTCTCTCGATCTCGACTAATATTATCTCTTTAAAGAGTACTCGCAATCTTAAACAGTTGAGAATTTCTCTCTCTCTCTCTCTCTCTCTCTCTCTCTCTCTCTCTCTCTCTCTCTCTATCTATCTATCTATCTATCTATCTTATAAAAATTTAGATTAATTTTCGATTGCAATTTAATTAAAAACATAGCAATTCTTAATATAAAATCTTAAAAATTATGTAATCTGTTTTTCAAACAAAAAAGATAACAAAAAATTAGAATATTACTTAAAAATTATTATAAAATGCATTATATCTAATAAACTCAGAAGCGATTTATCAGAGAAACTTTCACATATAAAGATCTCTTTTGAAGAAACAATATATCCACTCTTTCGTCTAATTCGCGAGAACAGTCGTGCATATCGATCCGGCTGATAGACTTATTTTGGCACGCGACAAACGCTACGAATAAGACGATAAGATTTTACGAACCTTCAGTTCCTTTTAAGACGACAGTTTTCTTCCGATTCGCGGGCCATTTCCACGGGAATCGGGGCGTCGCGAGTACGCGAAATTGAACGGAAGCCATCTACGCGACGCGGAAGAGACGTCCTTGTTCCCTCGCAGCGAAATGAACAAGCGCGAAAGAGAGGAAGGAGGAATCCTGATGGGCTCGGGCAATAGGAAACAATAGTCGAGCGAAAAACAAAAAGTTCACTTCCCCCCTATTCCCCTTCCCATCCGTACTATCCCGGGCATACGAAGTCTTCGCCTCGTCCTCCGATAGACTTCAATTATGAGCTTCCCGGGCATAAAAGAAATCTCAATATTACTGACAAATTTGAAAAGTTCCATAATTGATTCCTCGCAGTCTCTACCTTTCCCCCTTCAAGCCGAAGGCGAGAGAAGAACCCCTAGCAGGGGCTGGTCGGGAGTAGAAAACGGGAATGTAAGAGGGCGGAATGAGAACCAAAGGCAAAAACAATGGCCCCTTCTATTTCGAGCTGTCCGATCGAAAGGATTGACGCTTCCGAGATATCCTCGAGAGAACTGACACCTTTGTCTCTGTTGAGAGCAAACGTTTCCAAGCACTCCATCCCCATCTCACCCCTGATTGGCCGTTCGGCTCCAAGGGAGATAGCGAAAACACGACGGTTTTCGCTCATCTCTTAAATTGAATAATATTTTTACATTTCAAAAGTAATTAAAAAACGAGAATAAAATTAACATAATATAAGAACATAATATAAAAGAATATTATTTGAAAATATATAAGCAAGAAATTACGTAATAACGAGGTAAATAATAATTAGAATATAAGTTGTATATTACTTTTTTTGAGAAATTATAATAACAACTGTTTAAATCTACTTTATAAATTTTAAGAATAATAAATCAAAAATAGAACATGTATTAAGACGATATAAAAAATTTTGCATGTTCTCGAAATATTTTCAAAGAAGATTATAAGAACATTCCATCTCCTGAGAAGCTGCCTGAAAGGAAGAATAGGAGGGTAGGAAGTCGTAACGATGTCGCGTGGGCTGCATTGTAGCACCAACGTTTACGATTTATCGTAGTAATTATGGGGTTGTATCCGATAGTCATTAACGTTTCGCCACGACCGCCATACGTTGGCAGAACGATTTTTATTAGCGTTGGATTACATCGCCGACTATTCGTTGTCGGAATCGTGCCTTCTCACGACAGACTGCGATTGTTCTCCAACGTCGATAATTTACTTATATTGCTAGTCGATACGTTTGATAGTCGTGATTCAATACCAAAATCTTCGAAACGAGCGCACTTCCCTGTTAGATAAGCAAAAGATACTGCCTTACAGAATAACAAATAAAATTGTTAATAATCTTTCTTCCATAGAATCGATCAAGAGAATTTACATTTTATAAAAGAAAAATGATATCACAAGAGGTATTAAACCACACCAATAGAAATGACTTTTTGATAAAATGAAAAAGATTTTTTAAGTTTAGAACTCTTTAGAATTTTTGATATTTAATGAACAAGAGACGAACGAAATCTCGTAAATGTAAAACCAACAATTACTTTCTTTAATATTAAATAATAATACATTGTAATCTAAAAACATTGCAGGATTTTCAAAAGAAGTTTCTGTATACCTTTTAACACATTATGATCTCTTTAAAGTCATTTTAAAAAATTATGATGCAAACATAATTAATATTATTGCAGTATTCACACTATAAGATTAATATGTTGAAAGGAATAAAAAAATTTATAGAAATCTCGAAACTTTCATAGTTTCCTACAAGTAATCCTTATTTAATCTTTATTCAGTAAAGATGAAAAGTTAGCTTTGCTGTACAATCTAATTCCATTCTAATATAAAAGTTTTAAATACCTATATTAATATTTTCTAGAATACATATAAATTTACGCATATATGTATATATGTATACACACATGCACGATGTACTGAAATAAAAAGAATAAAAAAATAGTTTTCCATATTCTTGTGTCTTTTCTTTGCACATTCGCATGGCAATGTGTCCCGAACTAAGGAAATAAATTTTACAATTTAAATCGAAGCATCCCTTATCCTACGCGGTCGCTGGGGGAATCGAAGCGCAAGGATCTTCCGCGGGAGGAGAGGATGTTTTGGGACGCGCGGCAACGGTCACGTTTCCAGTCCGCGTGTCCGTCACGTATGCATATCTTGGGACACCGTGGTGAAACTACCCTTGGCGCTCGCCAACCCGTGGCTGCGTCTCAGCCGGGCCCTGCTCGCCTCTCTCGTTCGTCCCGTTTTCCCCCTTCCGACCCTTCGCTCCCACGCGAAAACCCGTTTTCCCCCTCGCGGCCACTCCCGTGGGAGCGCAGAACCGGACGTACGTGGTCAACGCGGGCCAAACTGTCGGCAAAGTTACGTAAAATAGTTAGCGACACTTCCAGCGACCCGCCGCTCACCCGCCCCTTCTTCCCCCGGTAGTGCCACCTCCGAGCAGACAGCAATGGTACGGACAGGCTGACCGGAGAGCCTCGGGAGTAAAAGGAGGACGAACACCCGGGGAACGGACGAGGGGAGGATGGATACGACAAACGGGCTGTAGCACGGTATCCTGTCCGTTCGTCACTGATATATGGCCGACACGGGGACCTTGCACCCTGCCTGAGATACAACACGTACGTGACCGATATGCGCGAGATATCTATAGACACGCGTGTCATCTCTTAAGGGCACGTACGCACGCACGCTAGGCTGTATGCGTAAGGTTCGGCCTTGAGTTCTTTTTAGATACGATAACAGCATATGTGCGTATACCTGTACATCTAACACTCTTCGCGTAACGTCAAAGCGCGTAAATGCAGCGCGACTCCTCTTTAGAATAAAACTCTTGTTTTTGCTTCAGGGAAAATTATTCATAAAGGAAAATCTGATACTGAAACATTGTATGCACAACGGAGTCGCACGTCTCTACGTTACGAATGTTAAAAGCGCTTTACTTCAAACATTTACGCAACATTAGTTTTGCAATATATTTATATTACTTAGTAATATAACATATAAACATTTTTAAAAAATTTCGAATATTTCGATTAAAAAATGAAAATAGTTTTCGATGAAATATTTTATCAGTATCATGGAAATTTATATTAAATAATGTTTCATCTATTCTCTAGTAATAGTCTATCTTTCTTATAAAGAGAGAGAGAGAGAGAGAGAGAGAAATAGAAAGAGAGAGAGAGAGAGACGAGTTAATTGCCAACTCGTTCGTAGCGGATAGGAAGGCCTTGGGATGCTGGTTCTCCTAGTGGAGCTTGTGTTTCTAGGACGCAGTCCACCCTCTCCTCCGCTACTTCCCTTCGTATCCCGCTTGTTTCTAGGGGCTCCGCAGACTGGCTCGAAACGCCCGGGGCCAGAACGGTGGTCCCGGACCTTCACGAGCGCAGCTTGGCTCCCACCTACAAGCGGAACCATTTTATTCCGTTGACTATAACGCCAAACTTACTTGGCCGTGCACTAACCATTGCTACTGCCGACCCTCTCTACCAGTGGCACTGACGCAGAACCGGGCTAAACAGCAAGTTCAACGGTACCGTTGTATCGCCACCTCCTGGGGATATACTAGCACCCTACGAGAAACCACCGAAGGTTTACCCGACCCTTTCCGCAACGGTTCTCTTCCGTGCTCCTTCTAGAGCCTCCGGTAATGTTCGTTACAATAGTATATCCCGGAAAATAAATGAAACAAAAACTATTAACAAGTACTAACAAGTAATTGAGAGTTATTTACTTAAATGGAATTAATCTGAAATTTAACTAGCTTTTGGCATTAATCCATTTGCAAAAAAGTAGTAAAAATAGCGGCTTTATTATAATAAAGGAATTCCAAAAATAAGAAATTATTTTAAAAAATATTTAAAAAAATATTATATATTTATAGTGTAAATTTTTGATAATCATATTGTTAATTGTAGCAAAATTTTTATTATCTCTTGATTTAGTTGAGCGAAAAATTAATAAAATCTTAATAAGATGGAGAGATTTAGAGAAATTGTAAAAGTACTCGACAAAGTTGGAATTAGATCTATCCATAACACAGGTTACAGAACTCGACCAGGTAGCCGAACTTTACGGAGTCTGCGCTCGGGACAACAAGAATCTTCGCTTTTGCACCGCGGAAAGTCTTGGAACTTTGGTATCGAGTCGCGAGGGAGTCTTCGCGCGATAATATTCAAGGTCACTCATTCCTACTCGCTCCAAGGTCGTGCTACCCCACTGTACGGATAGGTCAAGGTTCGCGATGGGAATGGAGGCGAGTCGTGGCGAATCGTGGACGGCGAGGCAGGACGGGTATTGCGCCAAATAAATACAAACGACAGATAGTCAAGAGGGGAACAGACAGATAGGGAAGTTCGCCGGGAAGTGGACTCCCGTTAAAATATTTTTTACGACACTTTTCTCGCTCGCATTTCCCCGCTGTCGTCCGCGGTTACCGGCAGTCGAACTCCGGAGCCGAGTTCGCCAAGTTTCGCCATTAGACACGGTTAAAACTTTGTTCGAAACACTTTCGTCCGCGTGCCGTCCGCGACCGTGAAATAAGCGTGCTAAATTCTGAATATTTTCTTCTCACCCTCACCCGCCTCCCTCGCACTCACCCTTCCTGCCCGGAAACCCTCACCCCACTTTCGTTCCTCGGGCTGGTCCCGCGGACCCCCGAATCGACCGTCGTTTCCGGTCTCGCCGGAATCCACAGGCTCTTACGCGCCGACCTGTTCCAAGTTCCGCACTTTCGAAGCAAACGCTAACTTCTTGGCAATGAATTTATGCAATCGCTAATTTAGTCCGCGGGTATAAACTATCTTTGAATCGACCGTATCAAATGCGAAATGCTAATTAAAAGTAGAGCACCGTAAAATCGAATTATTCGGTGAACGCCTCGATATTGCCATTGGCTAATCTTGCTTAAATGATTTAACGAAATTTATGATAGTGACGCAAATGCAAAGCATATATTTCATGAACAATCTCTCTTCTCGATTCATTATTCTTTCAAATGAGATCACAAAATAGTTCGACGATCATAATATTCGATAGATTAATGAATAATCATAAAGAAAATAATTTGTATGACCGAAGATATTTAATAATATCAACGCTATTCCATTACTATTGACAGTAAAGTCAAAATATCCTCGGGGAATTCCGAACAACCTTTCCAACTTATCATTTCGCTCACGACTGAGAAGTTTGTCTCTCGCCGTCTGGTTAGATTTCAGAAACGGTAGATCGTCCGACGTTCTTTGATAAGGGCACAAAAAGCTTCTCTTGCGTGCCGATAAAAAAATTGTTTCTGAGTATCTAAGATGAAATATCGAGATAGAGTAGCACCGCGTGTTTCGTATAGCCGCATCGATGTTGTAATGCACCGACCCCTCTGTGCTATAAATATTTTACGCATTGCGTTATACGTACATCACGATGACCGCTATGATACTATTCTCCCCCAGTTTCATATATCTTTTCCTACACCACAATACTCTTTCAACTACGTATTTCTCTCGCGAAATTGTCATAAACATTATCTAATATTATGATATACTAATATCACTGACGTGATACTCTCTGCTCTCTTTCTATTCAACCTTTGACTAATTAGAAATATTGTAAAACAATATCTGAATTTTAAACTAAGAAGGTTAAAAAAATCAAGTCGATCGAAAAAATAATATCTACGAAAAACTATCAACTCAATACAAATAAGATATGTAAATGCAATGGATACACTGTATGTTCGCGTTTCATTAAATAAAGATATTAGATACTTTTTGTACTCGTGGATTTTCAATGATCTCGATAGAAGACTCCGTGGTCACCTTTCGTCGATGTATCGCTCTAATTGTCACCAGAGACGTTTTCAGGGATGAAGGGAGACGGTACTTCTGGAGTGGAAGGCTAATTGTCGTCGAACGAAAGGTCCGAGAGGGTGACCGCATCCCTCGCGGCATCAACACGGCAAGGCACTCAAGCTTGGTCGTCTTTTAACTCGTGTGGTGCACGTTCCTCCGCCGTGCGAGAGGGTTAAATACGGAGTTACTCGGTTCCCCTCTAAGCCTGTTATACGTCTCGAGGGGGTAGTCCCCGATCTCCTCCCTCTTTCCTACCTCGGACGATGCAGAAGCCAAACGACCTCCATACCTTTCCTTGCGTCTCTTAATCGACAAACATGATTTCAGGAAATCGCTGCCTACCTCGTTTGCAAAGCACCAGTCTCTAGATACGTAAGAATTATACGCGTCACATTTTCTTTATTGGGACAAGACTTGACTGTAATATTGTATTAAAAAGTGTAGATGCAATTTTAATATTTATAATAATATAATATTTTATCTCTTTATTAAATTAGATATTAAATGATCTGAAGTGATCACTGATTAGATAATAATTTATATTTTTTTATCATGTCTTCAGTAAAAATTTATTTACAAAGTTTATAAAACTTTTCATCTAAATACTAAAAATAAGATAATATTATTTATTTGAAAACAAATTTATCTTGATCAGAACATATAAGAATTATAATCATTGTGAATTCAATTTTGCTCGAAAAGAATATATTACAAATTATCTCAAGTCTGCAAACATTATTTTTACATCATAAAGATTTTTGGACAGATATCTTCCTAGTATTACATTAAACGACAATGAATCGATTGAGAGCGGGTGGCAAAATCGTAAGAATGTCTCTCGTAAGAATCGTAAGTAATGGAGTGTCTCCGCGCATAAGACCACCGGACGCGCCGCCGTGGCCGGCGAAAACAACCCGTTCGAAATTCACGCAAACAAATAAGTCAATAAAACGACGTGTCCGCGCTATTAAATTGTCTTTAAATAGCGGCTATCCCTCGAAATCGTGCTAGAAGTCGCCGATAAAAGAGAGTCACTCCTAACTTCGAAAACAAAAAGGACGTATCGATTTTGCATAATATGCAGTGCGCGTCGAAGCAGTAATCCTAACATACAAAAACTGAAAAAATATAAGAATATATACACACATATATATATATATATATATATATATATATATATATATATATATATATATAATTTGAGGTAAAATTTATACCGACAGAAATCATTTCATTCATACTTTAAAAAGAGATGCACTAAAAAACAATTAATATATTATAAAATATTGAGCTTTTTAATAATAAAGTTAATATATAATGCTACATACTATTGATAGAAAATATTTTTTTATAATATATTCTGCGAAAAAAATGTGAATTTGACATTTTTATAACGAAAATCTAACAAGACAACTTATTATTGCAACTTTTGACAATTTATTATTGCAACTATTGACAATTATTTATTGCAACCTTTTATTCTTTATAATATAACTTGTATAAAATGTTAATTTAATGCTTTATAAAAATAATACTATTTAAATTTCACTGAAAAATAAATTTTATTTCTAAAATTTAATGAAAAGAATTTCTTAATTTTAAATCGATTAAACTTGAAAATAATTGATATTTCGGCATTAAAAAATTTACTTATTGTTAATTTAGTTAGCTCTAATGTATAGTTAAAAAAAATAAATTCCTTGATACAATGTACATTAAGATAAATATTCTTGATAGTAGACTGCATTAGTGCATCATTTTTATTAATAAATACGAGTGAAGCAAAGTGTTGGTCGTGATAGAGAAGAGGTACGATTCCTCCCTTATTTCCCTTCTGCTAAATAATTCGTTGTGGCCATTTAGATACACGGAGGTCCCCGCCCGGATGATCAGACCATCCAAACTATCGAGGCTACCGACGATTAATCCGGTATATATCGTATACCTCTGGGAATCATTAGTCGATGTTGGTCTCGCTCTATAGATCGTCAGTGGAACTGATATCGCTAGCCGAAAGCACGGAAAGTAGCTCGCGAAGAGAAGGACGAGGCAACGGGGCTATGGCGCCTATGGGCGATGCCTTCACTGGATTAAAGGCGCATTACACCGCTCCAAAGGGCCCCTAATTAGATCCGGAAAGAAGCAAAGGGTTCTCCGAGTCGCGTAACTCGGTTTACCGAAGGGAGAAACCTACTACCTCTCGGCTCTCTCTTGGCATTAACGGCTTTCGCATCCGCTGAGAGACGACCTTTTACCGCCTCTTCTTAACCCAATCCCCCCTTGTCGATCGACCACGTTTACGAATATGACTAGAAGCTGTCATATGTTCGAGAGTTAAAAAATTATGGCATTTATTGATCTTTTTGCGAAACATGCAGAAACTATCGATTCTTTTTCAACGTAATATAGAATGGTCTATATCTGCACCTGTTTGTACATCTTTTATCGTACATATCGAATAACGAAAATTTGATGGAAATTCATTCTATGCAATATTCTAATCTTTGTACATGTATGTACATTATTAAAAATAAATTCAAAATAAATTTTATATTTAATTTCTATTAAAATATCATAGTTTAAGTTTAACTAAAAACAAAGTTTAATATTCTTGTTTGTATTTTAAAAGCTTAAGACTTCAGACCTTCAATTTACCATGTTAAATACTTTGAAAAATGTCTCCATAAATTTTTGCTGAGAAGAATCAGTTCAGAGCTCACTATTACACGAGACATCGGCGGCCAAATCGGAGATATTTCAGAACAAGCGTACAACAGGGAGGGAATACGCCTTTTATCGGACGAAGTTCGAGCCATTCGGTTTTATGGATTCCAAGCTAAATACACATAAGGACTAAATCTACTTCTTCGTTTCAGCATTGCGATATAAGGAGACTGGGGTCTGTATCTTAGATGAGTTATACGAACCGCCGTAAGTGATTGGCAAACAGACCGACAAGTCTTTACGACTGACTACTTATTCGTAGCATCGTAATTTCTTCAACTAGATAGCTGCTGATTAGACAAGGTGCGGAAACAACAGCAAAATAAATAAATAAATTCAATAAAATTTATATTACTCAGAAATGAATATTATTACTATTATAATATTACTTTATCACAATAAAATTACTATCATTTCATGATTCTAAAAATTTTCATTCTAATATTCACACAGCAGCAATATTCATTTAATAAAAAGGAAGAAAAGCGAGATCACATTGTGAAGCGCATTGCAACGCCGCCGTGAAAGCTCAAGCGTTAAGACAAGAAAAGGAAAAACGTCACCGCAACATCTGGGCACATAGGTGCACCATAGTGGAACGAGTCGCTCAACTGCGTGCCTTAGCAACGGGAAAAAAAGCGAAAGAAAAGCAGGACGACGGTGGAGGAGTAGGAGAAAACGGGAGTGGAAGAAAAAGGAAGTGGAATAAGGGTAGCAAGCAGAAGAAGAGGAAGAAGAAAAGGCACGGAGGCGTATCTGCCGCCCACGTACATGCCATCCCGCGGGTTTTGGCGGATCCTGGGCGTTCCTGGTGCTACGGTGGAACCCAATCGTGGGTTCGAGGTTCGAAACCCGGCCGGCGCACTGAGGACGCAGACGCCCACCGTCCTGTCGACCCACCTTGTGCAGGGCCGTAACGCGCATCGCGACGCGCAGGCGAAAAACGTACTGACCTCGATACCACCTCCACCATCCGATTTACACCACCACCCCAATCTCACCCCTTACCTCCTCTCAACCCCCAGCCACCCACTTGTTCCATCCACCCGCGCTTTTCGTTCTAATTCTCATCAGTGGTCTACACACGCACGCTGCACTGTTTCGAATCGTGCATCCCAACTGCCCAACCTTAACATACCTATTCTTTCCATTTCAATATTTCATACCAACATGAGAAAAAGTGTTGCATCTGCAACATGTATAATTGCAGTTGCATGTGACATATTTGAAATACAATTTCAGAAGAAATTATCTCGAATACACATTCCTCTGAGTTTCACATTGCCTTCTGTGTTACTATTACTTATGGGTCACGTAAGATTCTTTTCAAAATTTTAATACTTTCTTTCATCTAAAGATACTTTTGCTAATTTAAATTTAGTTTTTCTATAGCGAAAATGTCAAGTTATTATATATTTTTAAGAAACATATTAACAAATATCTGTGATTATTTGACTGAAATTGATTTTTTTCTTATATATATATATATATATATATATATATATATATATGCAGTTTAATTATTTATAGTTAGAATTCTCACTAAAATAAGTTACGATTATTAAATCGTAACAGAAAAGACAAGAAACTATGTTTTGAAACTTGGTTAAATATCGCTTTATTTCACTAAGGGATGAATAATGAAATTGATCGACTTTGTACATCCTACGTCTAAATATTAGAGTACTTCTTAAAACTTTTGCCTATAACTTTTCTGTAATTGGTTTGAAAAACATTTTACTTCCCCACTGTTTTATTCACATACACACAATTCCTTATATAGTTAACGTATCCCTATTCCGAACACTAAGCAGGTAATTCATTTGTTGAAAAATGTTTCGCCTCCCCCTTGTAGATAGTTTCAATAGCAAAAAGAGTGCGATTTAGGAGCGATTTAGCGATTCATTAAGACTTAAAGTTAACAGCGCGTCGTTTGTTTCCGTTTTCGATGTTCGTCTTTTCAAACGGAAACGGCAAAGAATTATTAACCGAGACCCAGTGTCGAAGGAGGACGAAAAGCCCTCGAGGACACTACACTAGGCAGTGCCGTTACCGGAGCATTAACTTTGAAGAGCATACATCCTGGAAAGTTCTCGCGCGAGCCGATTCGTTCGCAGGAAAGTTATTTCCCCGTAAACAACAAGTAGTTACCTACTCCAGAAACGGTCTGGCAGACTCCGTTCGTGTCTGTGCGCGTGCCGTCTGTGCGTGTATACGTACCGGGCTCCCGTACAAGATGTCCGCGAAAACTGGAACTCGTAAACCACTGACACTATTAGAGTCGAAAACTTAAGGTTCGCGATAGAGTAGGAATTCGCGTCTTTGGATGCATTTTAACGTATGATACAAACAATGTTTGATATCATATCGTCTCCTTCTTCCGCTGCCCTCGTACAGATTTCGTACATTTTAAAGTACATCAGCAGTACATCGTACATCAACAGTCTCCTAATTTCTTTGTAATATTTCTATTTCCTTTACGGATGTTTTAAGTGGTAAAAGGTTGAATTGTTCTAACGATTCTAAAGGAATTTATTACTATTACATTTTTTAAATATTTATAATGGGAAAATTACCTCTTTTAAAAATATGTATTTTTTATATTATAAATATATTTTAAAAGTTTTTATAAAATGTAGACCTTATACGCTTTGTCGAATTATATATTTATAGTCCGAAGAATGAAAATCGAACGAGCGTAATCAATCTTAACAAGTATTCCGAGATATTATTGCAAGACAGAACTATTCAGACAAAATATTGGAAGTAGCTGTTGGAACATTAGGCACGAAAGGTCCGATCGACATGATTCATTTTCAATTCGGCTTAGATGCCACGGGGCGTCAGTGGCATTCAGCTGGTCTAAGTATGTTTAGGGGATTATTGGCCAAAGTTGGTGTCCTGGCACGATGATATATTGGAAGGGTCGACAATACCTACTCCGAACTCTTGGACAATACGCCTCCGTTTCGAACTCGGTTCTGGGTGCGCGTACTCAAAGTCACAACACAACCTCTTCGCCACCGGCAGCCAAATATATCGGCAAAATTAAAGAGGTTGAGTAATGAGAAGATAAACACATTTTTAATTTCGTTCACGCAATGTTTACAACATTAACGCTGTCCAATAAATGGTAAAGTTTATTCTAAAAGTATGATAAATTACTTTTTATATTATTCTTCATATAACGCGTAAGTTTTTATTTAAATTTTGGAAGTTTCCATTTTCTATTTAATATAGATAAATTTTTCTTCAGTTAATTCTCCTACTAATATGCACTTTTCGCGCGGTTCTAAAATTCTTAAAACATTCACAGCAATCGTGATATTATGTCAAGAAGAAATCGTAAAATTTGAAAACTTGTCGTCTTGTTACTTTCCTGCTCCTCGATTGCTTTCTATTCGTGCGATGAAGAAACTTTTCGTGATAAAGTTCAGTTACGAATGAAATTGACGACAAATTTTAACGTAAGTAAATATTTTTTTAAAATTTGTTTAGAATTAGGAAACCTTCAAAATTTTTCAATTTTAATCAATTTTAAACTTAATTTTCAATTATAGATAGTTCGAGCTTCAAGTTTTCCAAATTTTCTACGCAACCATTGTTTCGATATCTTCAATTAAAACAGTACAGGCGCAAAAGGAAGATTCGGACAAGTGCAAGGCACAATCTAATGAATACCGAGAACACTGATAGTTATCAGCGTTGTTGGTGAAAGGAAGTGTCGATGTTACCGGTAACGATGGTTATCACGTTGACGATGGCCGAGGGCAGGCCGGTCCCGCTTGGGGCGCAACTACCATCAGTCATTATTTTCCGCAACATTTAGCAAGCACTTCAAAACTGTTTCGCGCCCCCCTGCTACGTCCGCTATCCTGCCGCGATCCCGAAACTTTCTCAAGTATGTGCCGTAGGAGCGAGCAGCGTGCTCCTCCTCGCGAAGGGCGCCTCTTTCACCAACCGCTCAGCTACACCTAGAAAGGCCCGAGCTTTTTTCCATTGCTCCTGAAGATGAGTTATGAACCACCAGGTCGTCAGAACCTGCTTCCTCATCCAACTCCGAGGCTTACAACGAGGAACAAGCAGTAATTAAGAACGGTGCAAAAAAACAATATAGAGTGTTGGAGAATTAACTGAACGACCTTACGAGAAATATATTGGCTATTTAATAATGACAGATGTAAGAAAAATTCGTATGTTTTGTTGCGTAAAAAAAAACTAAAAAAATTAATACTTTGTAGAATAATATATGAATAATTTATTCGAACAACTTACATCCTCAAAAAACATTTACGATAAAAGAAATGAGTTTTATATTGTATATATTAAAAATAATTTGTAAAAGAATATTTAGCAGAGATATTTATATAGATGTAATAATATTACTTATCAATACTTGATATTATTTGTAGTTTCAGATTTATGGATTAATAATCGTGATATATATTGAAATTTTATTTTTGGACACAGCTACGTTTTTGGCACAAAATTTTTATAATTTTTGTACATTCGTTAGCTCAAATATTATTTAATAAGGAAAAAATTCTGCGAAAATTGGCAATGCAATTCTCTAGAATCACTGAGGCACGTGCAGAAGCCGACATTACGTCATGGCAGTAAATCGTAGCGACGCGTTCTAGCTACTTGCGCACGCCGGAATCACGGGCGATACCGATGTCATTCGGCTTCGAAATGCTACCTACCCCACTCCGTACCAACTTTAAATTACTGATAATACCGATCAGAGACGGATTCAGTCGGCTGGCTTTCAGCAGTACACTGCATTCATCGATCGAACCATGACGACTGTTTACTGGATTTTCCGCGACTTCTTGTCCCCTGTCCTTTTCCCCTCCCCTTGCGCGACGTGCGGGGGTGGGATGGAAGCCACCGAGGACCACGGAAGTTTTAATCGAATTTATCGCAATGCTATTCATGAGAGATAGAGAGCGAGCGAGAGGGAGCGAATGAGAGAGAGCGGAGTACGATGAGGAGAATCGGGGAGAAAAGGGCGAAAGGGAGACATGAGAGGATAGAGAAAGGAAGAGAGAGTCGTACATCTCGACGTCACGTATAGGAGTGGCAGTAGTACTAGTCTCGAATATTCCCGTCTCGCGAGTGCCGCAAGACCACCCTCCCCACCCCGAAGACTGTCGAAATGTGCGAGCTAAAAGTGCCGCGCGCTGCATGTAAGTTCTCTGGAAGTAAGTTCGGTGTCTTCTCCTCGGCGACTGCACCAGGTCCCGACTAATCGGAATTACAAATGCTTCCTCCTATCCCCTTCCCTCTGCCGACGTTCCTTTTCCAAAGGCAGCCGTCGTCTCCGTTTCTCACGTAGATATCTAATTCGAATTTGGACTACTCGCGATGCCTTCGACACTTGTCGAGACGTCAATCGCATTCTACTATTAGCAACAGACCGACTTCGTACGACGTAATTTGATTCGTCGTCGACATGAAAAATATTTTACGTTCAAGTTATATGTAAAATTTCATAAACATTATTTATTTTAAAAGGATCATTAATATCAAATGCGCGCGATTCAAACGTTTGTTTTAATTAACTACATTTTTCTTTAGTGGTTTCAAAATAAAAATTTAGCATTATTAATTATCAAATACTGGAAAAAGTAGAAAATGTGTTCGCTGAAACTAAAATAGTGTGCAACGGAGAACAATAAATCGTCCTTCCTTGCCACATTCCCGCAGTTTGTATCGTGTTTCCAGATGAATGGACCACCGCCTGAATTCAGAGTGGCCAATTCCTTGCGCAAACCCAGGCGACTGGAAGGCCAGGAGGAAGCAAATTGATTCTGCACGGACCGTCGCCAGAACTTGGTCGATTTATTTGATTACGGTGCGCATGATTAGCAATATTGACAAATTAACTCTTGGCCAGTTGCTCGGACACTCTGCAAGTAAACTGTTGACCATTGCTGCGACCTCGACCGCGTAGTTGTATTAAGATAAGAATTTATAATTTAACGTTATCTAAAAAACCTATTGAAAGCTCAATAATCAATTCCAAACACTAACTTTTGTAAATAATAAATTAATAATAATTTAACAAAAGTCTCGAAACTGTTCTTTTCTAATTCTAACAATTACACACAAATCGATAAATCTCGATAAATGGCCAGTTGACATTAAATTTTTATATATCCTTTTGAAAAAAATTTGATACTGTATATATAATAGCGAAGCTGTAGCTTGTACATCACTTTGAGCGTTGGATAATCTTGAGATTAAAGCCAGGGACAAATCAGAGATCGTTCTATCACCTGAAAAAGTATTGGGAAACGTCGGGGCGTCGGTTGCCGGGGCATATACCGTGAAAAAGACGAGGAAACGAGATAGGCAGAGATATTCGACTCCCTATATCCATATCAAACTTGTACCTCGTCCCCTTGAAGCCAGACCTAAAACTTTTTCTCGTATGTAATTCGATATGGAAACGAAGTCGAAAGGTACCTTGCAACCGACGAAGAACGATGCTCAGAGGCGTAAAACGTTCATGACGCATAACTCGTACTTTGACAAAATCTCTAAAAAATGAACGTCTCATAACGCACAAAATTTCCTGACAATATAAAAATTAGAAAATACTCAAGTTTGTTAAAAAAAGGGATAACTCTCTCTAATACACGTAAAACTTATCGATATCATGAGCGTAGTTTTAGATCTAATTAAAAAATTAAGGTAAATTAAATGCGCAAAGAAGCTTTTGAAGTAAATTTGTTAATTTTGAAGGAAAACAAAAAGTTTCGGCGAATCCGTCAACTAAAAGTGCCCTTCTGCGAAACATATGTCGATTAAAAAGATCTAAACCTTTTGGCATGAGTAGAACACGAATACTATAGGCTCGAAAGCGCATCAACGAACTAAACATAGTTCCTAAGATGCCAATGCTCATATCCGAACGACCACTCCGTCGAATCACCCCCTCGTTCGCTGCTCGTACACCAGCTCGTGAACGTAAGGGCGTCAGACCAGTGGGGTTGGAACGAAAAGGAGTCTCCTTAGGGCACTTAAGGGCATCCTTGTGCGACCCTGTCGACCCCGCCGGCCGGATTCTCCAAACAACTTCATGATTTGCTTGATTGCACCCGCCGATAACTGCTTCTAGATACACGCGAGAGAGATTCGCGAAGAACTGAAAACCTCGTCAACTCATCGTAATCCTTCCATCAAATCGCTTTCTTATGCACAAAAATGATCGGAAACGGAATTAAATAGAGAATAACTTTCTATCTCAGAAGATTTCTAATCTTTTTACGAAATAATATAAATATTATTTATTACTAAGTTTAAAGATAATATACTCATGAAATCAATTTCAAAATTTCCATTCAGAATAATGATAAAAATTAAACATTTGTGGTTCAAATTATTTTTCATAATTAATAAGTGAAGATTAAATACTTTCTCAATTTAATCTATCAAGTGAACTAATATATAATCATCAGTTATTTATAAAATAATTTATAAATATGTTGTAAATATAATTTACTATTTATAAGCACGCATTACTTTAAAGGTTTGGAGAACTATGCGGAAGATTGCCGCAAAGCATAATAGAATCTATCTTGACACAGAATTGCAAAAGATTAAACTTGAAAAAGATTGGTCATTTTAATTGTCTAGTTATAAAATAAGAATTAGCAAGAGTGAAGAAACGAGAAAGAATTAGGTTTTTATTAATAAAATAGTAATTCTTCAAGTTTGTAATTAAGAAAAAGTGTAAAGTATCTAATACAATAATACGATAAAATATAAATATGTTTCTATATATTTATATATTATTCTGTATCAATTATACTTAATTAATAATAATTAATATTATCTAATACTTAATAAATATATGTATGATACAAAGCGTTTCTCTATTTAAAGAAATACTTGCATCTGAGATGCAACTGCGCGAGTCGCAAAGTTTCTGCTAGCGCGGGTAAAACGATAGAAGGAAATTTAGCCGCAACAAAGTTCATAATTGTGCAATGCCAGGCGGGATGCTGCGCCGTTTCATGGCAATTAGTAGTAATTATTAACTACTTTGTGACGGGGTGGTCTCATAGCCGGCTCGCGGAAATTTGTTACAGATGGTTTTGCTCTTCACACATCATCTCGGAATTTATCGTGATAGTGACCATATTTCAATATCTGATAACAATATAATATTTAATAATAATGGAGTTATCAAGAGACTAACAGTAGGTACGTTGAATTTTTCTTTGCTAAGTTATCGTTCTCGCTGCGCCATTGCAAAACTTTTTTCTTTTTATTACCACGGTAAAATTATATTACTACAGTTGTAGATGCTGTAACTCGAACTGCGCGAAGCACACACGAGACTGCATTTTCACGTAGAAGTACCCCCATTTTATCGTAAAGGTGACTCGATCGCGAGCCTAATGCATCCG
Source organism: Tetramorium bicarinatum (assembly GCA_928718305.1). NCBI lineage: Eukaryota > Metazoa > Arthropoda > Insecta > Hymenoptera > Formicidae > Tetramorium > Tetramorium bicarinatum. The sequence goes on from OV788320.1 coordinate 15,412,360, forward strand.
TTAGGCACGTCAGTGACCGTTCCGTAGAAGAATCCCCGTGACGGTAATGCGAGAATCCGGACGTTGCGGAGGAGAGCGCGACGGCGTTATTTCCACCTAGCGTATTTAGTTCTCCCAGCGCGTTACGGCGAAGTTGAGGAACGCGCGTTTACACGCTCGCGTGTGCGTGTACCGGAAGGACGCGTTGGCCGAACCGTAGTACAAGCTGGCGCGGCCGAGCGAGAGAGGCCCTTCGCCAACCAGATTTACTACCCTCTCCTGTAATTATCATCATAAAGTCGACTTTACGAGCAGTAAGAGCCCTCGTAAAGGAATGCTTCATTTCGCCCACACGCCACTCCGCCCCCGCGCACTGAACCGCCGCCTTTCGACAACCCCGGGGGCTACAACATCACCTACGGAAAACCACCTTGGTCGTCTCTCGAGCCTGCTGGCCGCATCTCTCTCTTTCTTCCTTTTCGCAGTGTACCCCTTCGACTATACTGAGAACGTTAAAACCTGCCGAGGGCTGCCTTTTACCTTTCTACGGATGTAAAGATCGCGAGCCGTGAACCAGATAAAACCTCGAAGCGGATGAGGAAGAAAGTTCGAGATACAAAAAGAATGAATTTTAGGGACTGTATTCAAATATCCTGATAAATAAGATTAACTTTATATTACTTTAACATTCTTTAATTTACATTTTAGTACATGCTTGAAATGAAAATGCAATAGTATCAGATATATCTGTGCGTTATCATTTAATAATAGATAAATACTCTCTTGCAACAAACAGTGCGTAATTGAGTAAGTTCTAAATAAGAGAAAAAGAAAGCTGAGACTCGTGAAGAAGCTCGATGAAAGGTGGAGGCAAACGAGACGGACGAATAACGCCGAAGTAACGGTAACAATTTAAATACAATTTGAATATTTAACGGCCCGCACTTGGGCTCTCTGTCGCCGCCTCCCTTTTTCTTCATAGCGCCATGCGGCACTAAACTACCATAATTACCAAGAGTTCAACGGGAATTAAGGCCGCTTGATAGCAGAGGAGTAAACGTTAGAAGAGAGCGCAGGCGACGGTCGGCGAGTACGTATATTTTATTAACGCTATATTTACTGGGCGACCAGCAACTTGTTTACTTTCTAAGACACACACAGTTCCACCGAGGCGAGTCTCGCATCTGCTGCCCGTACGAACTACCCCTCTTTCCCCCGTAATGCCGGGCTTTCCACTAACGGCATGTCATTTAAGCAGACCGATCCCCTTGAGACTGCCTATCGCGAGAAATTACAATTACATGTTATGATACGGCATTTATTTCGATCTAAATTGAACTATAAAAGAGTATCATAGTTTGATCTGGGCATTCGATAATTTAGCTCGTTAATCTATTGCAAACTACTGTCCATTACTAGCTATTATCATTAAATAGAGGTTTCTCAACAAACTTTTGATAATTTAGCTCATTTTCTACAATTATCTATAAATTTAGATTAATAAGAAAAATATTTTTGTGCGTATATAAAAATATATAAAATTTCTCAAGAAAGTCTTATTATTTTTATTACTTTCTATATTTTATTTTCCTCAAACCGTTGAAACAAAATAATATTCATCATAAACAAAATATCTCAGAAGATTTTTCAAGAATAGTTTAAACTACTTTTCAAAAGTGAAAATTTGATAAAATAAAGCGCTGTAATTATAAAAATTACTTTTTAATTTAAAAAAGCATATCTCTAAAATATCTATTAAAGTTTTTATATTTTTATTAGTATTAACTATTAACTGGAAAGTTTTTCTCTTATTTATTTCTCTTACTGTCGACTGAAAATTTTATTCAGCAAAATAATTCTAATTTTAATTCAAATGATTTTAAAATTTATTACGAAAGTTCAATATATAATTGGGAGATAAAGTAGCTTGAGGAAAACGTATCGCGGTTCGGTAGAAATTAATGAAATTATTGTTAATGCATCTGGGACAAGTCAATCAAGATCTTATATTTCAAAGGCTCTCAGCGACCCGCCTTACCATTTCGAACTCGCGGAACACTCGGTGTCATTAACTGTCGGGCGTGGAGTTTACGAGCAACTCGGGGCTTGGATCGAGTCTTTTTCTTCCGCTCGCCGATATTGCCGTGATCGAATTAACGATCGGCTTTGTGCACTCCGTTTGGTACCTGCCAAATGCTTTAATGCCATTATCTTCATTAGCGGCGGAACCGGCGCGGATTACAATACCTAATGAACCGCCTCGTGGCGGGCGAGTGTAACTTTTTCCAAGCTTCCTCGGTCTCCATTCGTTCCCCCCGCCCTTACATCACCCTCGCCCTTCGCCCGTCTCGTCCTCCCTCACCACCCCTGGGTGACCGGCAATCTCCTTTTCTAGAGGTTCGTGAAAGCCAAATAAAAATAAACAAATTTGTTTGTATCGCAAATGCGCGCGGTCCGCGAAAGGGCCTTTGACTAGAGCGAGACGCCTGGGTATACTGGTTAACTCGGATTTGCAATTTTAATTACGTACTGCCGCGAGATGCGGAATAGCCAGCAAAAGAGAGAAGGAGAGAGATGGGAATTAGCCGGGCAAGGAAAACTCATTTGATGAGAAGAAAATCCATGAGAGACAATATCCTCTCGGAAGGCATTATCGTCATACATTTTGCACTAGACTCGCAGAATTTCGGTGGAGAAAAAACTCGTGAGAAATTACATTTTATCTATAATAAAGAAAATTCACTGCAATATTCATCATTCTAAATTCAGATTATTACATTTATTATTATATTTTTCCATGCTTCATGATATATTGATAACGATTATATTAATGATTCAAGACAAGACATTTCTGCTGTGTTCTTTTAATCATTGATCTATCCAATTATCGTCAACTATAACGCAACTTTTTAACGGCTACGAAGTTATCTCCAATGAAGGGATGATTTCGTGACAAGTCTCTCTGTCGCGGATAATTCACCTGCGAACTGGGGAACTCGATTATCCCGGATATTACGTTGCGTGGAAAATAATACAGCGAACATAAGCTCCCTTCGCACAAAGAAAAGAAAAAGGGAAAAGAAATTTCTAAACAAGAAGAAAATAAAAATAGAAAAGTATGATCTCTAAAAATATGGGAAAGATGCAAGGAAAAGAGATAAATATGACGAGGCTGTGCCGTTCTTTGATTCGCGCAGATATTAAGAAATGCCGAAACAAGGCTGGAAATGCGAATGTTCGTCGACTTTTCTGTAAAGAAACAAAGGAGGGATTTGCCACAACGTCGAGAGAAATCCCCCTGACTTCGCAGCGTGCGGTTTAAGTAACAAGTTGTCCTGCCCAACGTTTCTTTTTTTTTGTCTCTTGCCGACCGACTCGTCAAAGAAGAACTTCCTACACCATACAGTGAAAATACCAGCCGTCGCATCACGCTCGATCGCTTTCCAAGTAGTTCTCCGACTTTCTTCTCGCAAACGCGAAAAATCGGTTTTCATATTTGTGCAAATAAAAACAAAAACATTGCCACAAACGCGCTGTAATAATCTTTTAGCTTTAATTTTTCACGTGATTCGTATTACAACCGAGTCCTACCTCGTTGATAAGTTAACGAAAAAAGGTATTAAAAACTCCTGCAAAGTAAATCTCACACGCCCGCGCCCTCCGCACTAGATGACGAGGAGAAGAGCACGCTTTTAATTTATCTCATATTTATCGTGTCAACTGGGAGAAATTTGACTCGTATCTCTTTGAAAAGTTTGACAGGTTTCGCCAACTCCTATTACTGGCCTGCCACATGGGAGCGGGACGTCGTTTCTGGCGGGTTCACACCAACGTCCACGATGTCACACGGTGTAACGTATCGACTGCTCTCGACGTATCTACATGCTAACAGTTAGCACCAGTTCACGCGACAGCCTACGTCAGCCAGCCACAATCGAAGTTCAGACACTGGCCATCGAAGATTGCATCTCGACAATTGGATACCATTAACGTAGCAACAACGACGGAACATGCATTTCTGATAAACGAGATGAATGCGTTCGATTTTTTTCTTTAACGATTTAACTAGAATTATCGCAATAACACGCTCATCATATTTCTTTTCTAAATAATTAATATCATATCTATAAATTTAAAAAAACTGTGAAATGGAATTAAAACATTTCTAATGCATCGATTTATAATAAATTATTGATATTTGTGAAGAAATATCAACAAAGAGAATCATGTTTAAAAAAACATGTCAAACTATATTGTTATTCGTAAACGCGATTTAAATAAATACGAAAGAAGAAAAGAAAGAAAAGAAGAACGAGACGGTATCCCATGGGAAAGGGATTCGTTGCTCTATCTACGAATGATTTGTGAATATGCAAGGGCAATGGGACGTCTCCTTCGGGAGAGCGCGACGGTCAAGATAGTCCCTGGATCCCTGGGCACCTAAAACACGGAAAATATTCAAGTGGACAGCCGCAAATTTATCGTCCGCAGCAGCCCTAAATTTTCCATTACACATCGAATCCCGAACATGTCGAGAAAAAAATGTGCCCGGAATCCATTCGCTCTCCCTCGAGATCTGCCGCTGATGGTCCCTGCTTAACAATTTCAAATCTAATCGATCGCGCGAATTTAAATAAATTTATTCCTACGATGAAGAGCTTCTGAAGAAGACGGCAAGATAGATAAAGAGAGAAATTTGTCGGATAGAACAATGCGCACCTGTTCAAAACACTCCAAACTATTTTAAGAGCGTCGGAGTAAAATTACGTAGAACCTCTTTTCAATGTGCTAAAACGTCATTGACGTTGCAGGGACATTAATTACCCTAAAAATATATATTGTATATAAAATCGAGGGACTTAGAGCCTCCTAAAGTTCTCTGAATGATCTCTGAAAAGAGACAGGGGTGCGCTCTTTCTGGAAACTGCAAAACTGCATTTATCGTTTCGCGCCTCGGAGAGAAAGGGGTATTTCTTTCGGTTATTATGGCTCTTACCGGTGTTAACGCCTCGCGCCGAACCGTGCCGGGGCCCGGTAATAAAGCCCTAAGAATACAGGGCCGATCGTAAAATGATAATTGCCGCCATAAACCTAAGTGATATTGAACTTGATGTCGACACCGAACGGCCGAAGCGAGCAAAACCGAAGTGTTATGCGCCAACGACGTGGCAGGTGAAATCCACAGGGGTGTACGCAACATTCTGCATCCTACCCTCGCCAAACTAAACGGACATGTATCAATGATTCTACAATACCGATCGCAGATTTTCGGCGAAAAAGTTCGTTATGTTGGAGAGTGCATATTCGATTTCTCCTTTTTAATCGATAAAAATTAATTTCCATTACTTCTTTATAACATTTAATCATACCGTATATTATAAGAATTATATCAATATTATAAACATTATATTATACTAAACACATTTTACTGTAATTGAACTCAAGGGTATACAGCACGTGAAATAATTATTGAGACACAACTTGAAATAATTCTCTCTCTAAAACACTTCGCAAAGAAATTGCAAATTTGTGGCGTATTTTTTCAACCATATCTCAGCTCGAGAGACTATAAAATTCACCCCCGCATTAAGAAGCCTACTCCCCTAGCCTGAGTTTAACCCTTCCTCTTCTTACAAAGTTGCCTCCGGCCTGCTCGATGATCCTACGCTTTCCCGCATTCATTCCGCGATCTGGCCCTTCTTACCCCTTCGTCTTTGCCGACCCCCGCGATGTCGACACACGAGTATCCCACACGCCTCGTGCGTATACACACACACACACACACACACACATACACGTACACGTATACGAGGAGCGATTCGCCTCGCCGGAGGAAAGTTTCCCGCAATTTTGCGTCTCCACGGCAGGAATAATTCATCGTGTCCCGTGAAACTTTTACGATTTCCACGAGCGACGTGCGACGAGTCCGACCAAAATCTGAAGACACGAACGGTATACGTTTTGACGAAAATAAGAAAACGTGAGGTACAACGATATTCCGTGAAGTAACTTTAACGCGTATATACGTATAGGTAATGCAAACTGATTTTCACGTAACGTTAGATACCGCGATCCTTGTAATCATTATAATGTGACACTTTCGACATTATCATACGATACACCATGCACATTTTCCATAATGACTTCAGACACGAGCGTAACGTAATGAAATATGCCAGTAGTAGTGTAACTGTTAAAATGTACCTAAACTCAACGCAGTTTTTTTTTCATGGTTTAGTGCACGTAACGTAACGAACAAAGTACGCGATGAAAGTTTCCCTAATGTGGGAATGCGACACGTGCGATAATTTGCGTGCGGCATCGTACGCGCGTCGAAACACGCTGCGCAAGAACGCAAACACCGCTACTTGGAAAACTTTGCCGCGCTATACCACTAGGATACAAAGACATTTTATCGCTGAAAAACGATTCACGCTCGCCGTTTTCCGACGTTTTATTCCGCAGGCAGAACTGACAATGAGAGAGGGAGAGAGAGAGAAAAATACGATCGATATCGTTGCGCTGACTATACATTGCACGGCTATGTAAGACTGAACTAGAGGGAATTATTATTTTCGAAAACTTGACAAAGTGTGTTCATAATTTGTATCTATGTAATTATAAATAATTAAATGGCATATAACTATATACTCGTTATCGATTTTATGGCTTTTTCAACACGCTACGTAACATATGTTATCGCGGGTTGATCGACGTACAGGCAAGCAGGTGCACGCGAAAAAGGGTGGAAAGGATTAAAATGGGCCGTGTCTATAATCTACTTTACATTTGCAGGAACCCTTTCTAAGCGCGGCGACTAATACGGTAATGCATCGGAATCCCCTCAACAGGGACGGTAGTTTCCGGTAGTCGTAAAGCCGGTTTAAGTAATTCCCGATAGAGGAAAGCTTCCTTCACGTAGCTCCTGTTTTCGGCAGATTCTCTCAGTGAGCGTTCCTTCAATGCCCGATAATAAGCGCAATGTAGTTATTCTCACTATTGCCGAAAAATATTCGATAAAGTACAGTTAAAAAAGTTGCAAATATAAATTTTTTGCTTTTAAAGTATTGCGAATAATGATAAAAATCTTTTACATCAGGATAATATCATTTTAGACAGATTTTTATATAACTCTGTATAAATGTTTACATAACTTTCGAAAACGTCGAAATTACAGATTATTTTGATTTCTTAAATGTTTTTTACTCAAGATAAGAAATAGTATAGTGCGATTTAATTTTTTAATATGCGAACGTACGATTCATTTAATTCTCGCTTAATTATGATGTACTTTGTGGCGGCCGTCTCAATTTTGTCGAAAGTACACGTCGCGCAAGACGACAAATCACTGTTCTACCTCGTCGAAAGTTTTAGGGTAGGGCCGCGGCGACACGTGTGTCCACGAGAATCCTCCGCAACGACGAGAGAAGAAACCAACGGATCGGTAAGCGAAAGAACATAGAGGGAAGAAAAGGAGAAGAGAAAGAGAGAGAAAGAGAAAGAGGGAACGTGACATCGTCGATGTAAGACCCCGTAAATTGTTTAACTTTTGCGGGATGGCGCGCGACACCGGCGATACAATAATGGCTCACTGATGCGATTTTAACTTTTCACGCCCGCCACGTTCGTCGGGGCTGAATTCCATCGACGGAATATCGGACGTGGGTGCGATAGAGCACCGAAACGGCAGCGCGGTACCGAGACGCGACGGTTCGCGGGCGAAAAAAAGTTCACCCGTCGACGATCTCCGAACTCCAACCTTGCGAATTCCTTTGGGACGAGAACGAAATTCCGCAGGACTCGGAACATCCCGGCACGCGACAATGCGTTCCGTTCCTTTCAAAGCCAACGAGTCACATACAGATCCGATAGGATGTAACAAAAATTTTATTTCAATGATCATAGTATTACTACTGGAATTTTCACAGTGAAAAAATTAGCCGAGAAAAAGTCTCCCAAATTATTAATTTCGTAGGAGTATTAGAATATTATTTACATAAAAGGATAATATTTTTTAAAATTTTTTAGCGAATAGTATTAACATAATTTAATTTAATTTATTTGTCTTGCGCGACGCATATCTTTCATGTATCTATATCTTAGAAGATCATACCTCATATTCGCGACACAAGAAATATAGAAGTAAAAGCGACGAATATAATACGCGTCTGCGAAGTTATAGGACGGGTTAGGAAAATATTAAGCTAATGCGAAGAAACACTTGCGCGTCTTCCAACCTTTTGGTGCACCCAGGTAACGCCGGAAGGTAATTAACTATATATATCATGTTATCTTTCGCCGCCTCCCGCTCGCTCGCCTGATGCCTACCTGCTTACCCGACTGCCTACTCTGAATCCGTTTTCAGACATGCAATTATGTCTGATGGAAATGGAAGGCACGTGCACATATAAAGTACGGGGACGGAAAGAGGAGGGCTCTCGCATTACATTGTCCGTGTGCGTTTCAATTGCTGCGTGCGTGTCCTTACCCTTAAAACGTACTGAAATAAAACATACCCTTTTTCTTCGACGAGTTTACAAACGAAAAAACAAAATTAAACGTAACGTATTGTAAACATAAAATTATTTTATGTTTATTAAAATTATTTCTATATGTTATCGATGTAAATTATATATTTATAATTAATTATATAATTAGTTTTCAATTCTTTCAGTATGTATCATTAAAATATTAATTTAATAAAATGTAAGTACATGCGTTATTATTTTTCATGTTTTAATTAATATGATTTTTTATTTACACAATAAAATCATGTAAAAATGTTATATTAGCACGTTTTATGCATCTTTTTCTTACCGATATATTATTTTAAAGAAATAAATAACAAAAAACAAGAGTTGGCCTACGATCTCTCTCTCTCTCTCTCTCTCTCTCTCTCTCTCTCTCTCTCTCTCTCTCTCTCTCTCTCTCTCTCACATCACGTATCATATCTTACATCATATCTACATATTTTGAAGATTAATCAGAGTTCAAAATCCTAAAACGAAATTTTAAAACGTACTAATTTTCGAAATATCGATCCAATTTGAGCCATGGTAATCGCGTGTTCAAATAATTGCACATGATATATGCATAGCGATCTACTATCTATTATTATCGATCACTAATAATTCAAAAATTATTGCAATCTCGTATTAAAATTTTCAAAGCATTCAAATAGCACACAAGAGAAATATAAAAATCCATTCTTATTGAGGACAATATTTCCAACAATATTCTGGACATTATATTTAAATACGTTATGTAATTCTGGCAATATTTTTCTTTTATCTCATACCACTTCAATACAGAGATCCTACCGTGGACAATTTATAGCTCGAGAGAAAGAAAAGATGTCACCCTCTGACAAACGAAGACAAAGAACATCGAACTAAACGTCTCCCCAGGTTATCTTTTGTCCGAGGGGTCAAAATTCTTGTAAAACCATAAAGAGGATTCCCAGTCATTAGAACGTTTCGTCATAGGATCCCTCATTTTTCCCCATCCTTAACATCCAATCTCTTTAAATTTCTCTTCCGTTTCATAATGCGATGGAAATCGCGTCGCTCTTGAGAGATTCTTGACTTTGATTTAAGAAGACTTACAACTAAAAACATTTTTGTCGAGGTAGCACTTTGCAGACACAAATAGGAAGTAGAAAACAGAAGAGAGAAACAACACTCTTATCGATAAAATTTCTTGTTAAGAATGTTAGTTTAAGCCCACTTTAGACGATCTGTAATTCGTGTCAAAGTTCAGAATAAAATTCTGTTTTATATATCGCGTAATACAAAAAAACATTTAAAGAATCATACGTATAAAATCATACATTAAAATGCATATATATATCAAAATATAAAGCATACATATCGTGATATTGAAGATAATCATCTTAATATTTTATAAAAATCGTAATTAAAACACATAATTATTAATAAATTTCGCTTTTTCCGATCTTTTTTCCATGAATTTCTTCAAACATAAATGCCTCGTATCCATAATACAAATAACAACTTTCAAGATATCCAAATCGCGATTCGTTCAAAGAAAAAAATATGAAATAGCATTTATCTTCTTAAATCAAACTTCTTTTCTTCGTTCTGATCAGATCGAACATAATACGAAAAGGAAAAAAGCAACATATGCGGCAGTGCGAAATCGGTACGACGTTGGTAGAAATAAGGAGACCCTCTCTTTAGAGTGGCAGAAATCCGGGGCACGAGGACGCGGGTCTGTGATTTTGCTGTTCCCCAACCACCATAGATCACCGCGTCGCAGCAATTGAGTTAGGAAGGAAGGAACCAGTTCGGCAAACACTTCTCTCGCAACGCCGTCTTCCTCCCTTCCTCCCTCTCGCTCTCGTCCCTGCCGCTCGCCAAATTTATGGCTTAAAAAAGTCCCGGACGGCCGAAGTCGTTCGCTTTATCTGTAATGTACTGATCTTGCCTCCGTCGACGAAGGCACCCCTTCTTGCTCCTGACGTCGTTCCTATCCCTGGACCCCGCCCGGACCGAAAGAAGCCACCCTACGATCTGGATACCGAGTCCACCCGGCGGCGCTAGTATACACAGGGGTGGACTACCACCACCATCATCGTCGCTACTCCGTAGCTTTCATGATTTATAACAAGACGAGGAGGCGAAAAGCGAACAGAGCAAGCGAAGGAAATCGATGCCTTCGACTCTCGAGACTCGCCAGGACTATGCTTTTGATAAGGGTTTACGAATCGCGCAATCCTGTGCGGAGGACTGGATAAGTGCGGCTTACTTTGTGCAAGAGTTGATCCTTAAGGTGAAAGGTCACACAGACAAGCGTGACATTGCGATAGTTCCTATCCACAGGATATCGCTACCAAAGAAGATAGCTTATTCCGCCTAAATATCTTTTTTCACGTTAAAATACTTTTCTCTTTCTCATTTAAGATAAATAATAAAAATTAAATTTGATGTAAGTTTTTATAAACCTATGTTTTAACATTTTAATCTGATTTAAAAAATGTAAAATAATAGTCAACTTTAAATGTATTACAAACAGAGATATTAAAATATTTTTTGTTATTCAATATTTTAGATAAAATAAAATGTTTTAACATTTTTCAAAATAGAAAGACTGTTTTTTAACTTTTCTATTTAACATATTTGAAGAAATATTTTATTGAACTTTTATTATGTTATCACATAACTCGCGTACATGAAAGCGAAAAATAAAAAGGCTGCCGAGAACGTCACATACCGACACTGTAGACAGTTAATCAGAGAAAAGGACAAACGAAACGTGAGAGGGAATAGATAAGGAGAGAGAGCATTTTCACCCCATGTCTACCTCTCGAAAAGGCTGTTCTAAGTTTTCCCAAAGACGTCCGTGAGCGGGAACTTTGAGTACAAAGTTGTCCGTGTGCTACGTGCCCGGCAAGAACCACAAGTAGAGAAGATGCAGGTATGGTCAGGCAGACATGTGGACATCCGATTGGAACGGCATCCTTGCCGTCGTCGTCGTCGTCGTCGTCGTCTCAAGACGAGCAATCACTTAGGCAAATATTCACGCGCGGGTGCATCTTCGACATGTGGGTGCCTGTTACATTCGATATGAGTAACCATTACCAAAAATGTATGGAGCATAGGGGCTTCTAGTTGGAATGCAACCACCATGTATTTGAGATTTCACCCGCGATCGATACCCGCTATTTCTTTGCAAATCGGAAATTAAAAAATTTTTTTTTTACTAAATAACAGAACATTTCGTTTGAAATGTGATTCAGCTAAGAACATATGCAAGACATGAAATGACAAGGTATCTGATTGTCCTAGGATAAGATTTTTTTAAGTCTTGAAGAGGAAAAGACATAGCGGTGTTTCTCTCCGATTAAGCCTAATGAAAGATGGTCGTCTGGAGAACGCTTCAAAGGAGTTCTGCGCACCAAACGATTCATCAGGATACGTAGGGCTCAAACCTCGAAGCTTCTGCGGTTCTACCTCCTTGAGGCCCGACCGTAAAGTTCGCCCTAAGGACCAGCATCCTTGCTCCATAAACCTAACCATGTCAGGTAAGTAAACGTGATTCCTTTGACGATCTCTGACTCCTTTGCTCATGAGAAAGAACCGCGCATAGATGAACAGATGCTTTTACAAATGTACATCTTACATCGATATCGATTTTATTATTTGTGCCATTTTATTGGTTTCGAACATTTTTGTCAATTATGTCAATTAACGTTGCTCCGTTGTTTTTTGTTATAAATGTGACTTTTGTTAGATATATCATTGTGTTTTAAATATAATAAGTGTTCGAAAAACAAATTGTTAAATCAAACGCGTTAAAAATATAAATAATGTGCATCTTAAAATAAAATTCTTTAATAATTTTTTTTGCAATTAATATCGATAAAATCGATTCTTGGCTGCGGTTACACGATCAGAACCAACGAATCTTCGGCGCATCTGTTGAGCACGATAGCGGCGATTACTTATGCGTCCCGTGCCCTCTCTCACAGAAGCTTCCTCCGCGAATCCCTTCCTCGCCTCCCCTTCAGCGGGATGTGACGGTGTACAAGGGGGATGGCGCGAGTTAACGCGAACATATAAATTAGCAGGACATCTTAGCAGGCCGCTTGCAACTTAGTCACGTAGCGGGTTTAAACTTGACAGGAGGTGGATTCTGCGACGGCAAGCGCATGCCGCCACAGTATAGCGACACTACCCCTCTTCCTCTGTCCCTCCCTCACTTAGTTCTACAACTCACGAAAAAAAAGGACAAACATCTTCTTAATTCTCCAAAATTCGCGAGTCATTAACATAGAAAATGATCGACCATCGATAGTACCGCAAATTATAATCGCAATATTTTTTTTAAAGCGTGATAACTCGTAACAAAATTTCAATATACTATTGAAATACTTCTTAATTTGTATCAATACTTTGAAACAAAAATAAATAATTTTGTGACTTCAGAAAGAAAAATGTTTCGCATCTCTATATACGTAGCAATTCTCTTTTGTCCGCTATTAAATCACAGAATAGTTGAATTATATGCTTTCAAAGTTGTTGGTATATAATTAGCAATGCCTATAAAGGTATAACATATAGTAGCGTAGAATCTTCCTGAGATGTAAACATGCTAATATATTACAATGATTTAATGCCTGATTTAATGCCCTTGAGAAAGCTCGATCTTCTATGGTCCAGTGGTAATCTCGCATCTGGCGAAGACTAGCCAGAGGCGAATCACCGCTTGATCTTACGTTAACGCAAGAATACGTCGATAAGAGCGGTCGAGACATGTAGTATTCGTTGGGGGAGAACTCGAACCTTCGATTTATGGATCGCTCTGTCCCGGGAGATCCTAGGACTATTCCCCGGGATGTGGTCAAAGTGACGGGGTGGGCGATTAGATGCACAATACTCCGAAACAATCCAGAATAACATCTGCGCCGTTCATTGATCACATTTGTGAACGGAACGGAAAATCCACGAAAGGACAATGACGAGATTGTGGAGATAGCGAAAGACAGTTATGACACGAACGGAAAATTCGTCTTTGTCGAGAAAGAGAACGGACGAAAGGGCGACAACGAAATGTCCTTTCCAATATCCAAGTCTTTCCTACACAATCCAGATTGTTCTCCGCGCCACGAACGTCTTCATCGCTTTTTCGCGTTCTGATCATCCTTCAACTTCTCTAACTCACGAAACAAAGTTTCGTCGCGTAATTTTTTTCGTTCTCAGAACTAGTTGGAAAAACCTGATTATTTGTTAAAAAAGACGAAAAATGGTCATTGAATATTATGTGTTTGCTTAATAACATAATAAATAAAAATATTAAAAAAGTAATTATTATAACTGTGAGAAAGATTATTAACAATACATTAAATAAAAAAAAGAGAAGAAGAAAAGATAAAAAAAATTTTAAGTATTACGTTTGATTTTACATTCATGTAGACGCAAAAATAATGAAGTCAGCCACTGCCAAGACAAAGAACAGATTCACAAGCTACTGTAGGAAAACGGATCGCCTTGATTTTGACTTTATGCTCGACAAAGTCCCCTACCTCCACCTTTAACGCTTCTCCTAAACTAAACCAGCGCCATCATGGTAATTGCAACGTGGCGCTGTAGTGATTAATGCTGCTTGTTATTAGGATGAGGCTCAGAGACGTTATCAAGACAGAGCGCGGCATTAAAGAGTACTTCACACTTTCATTGAAAAGGACTTATTATACAGACTTATTCCATTCCTATAATAAATTAGGAAAGCAAATGTAATCTTTCTTCGCGATTATAGTGTTATATTTTCTTAATACTCAATATTACATGCGCAGTATGCAATATATCGTGCAATATATTGGAAGATAGCATATTTGAAGAGAAACGTCTCTGTAAAAAATGTTCTCTGGCAAATTATAGAAGTATTTTTTTTTATATAAAAAAATGTTCTACGCCATTGAAATATCATTCCTTACGTGGTCAGTCGGGATAATATTTTTTCTTATAATTAATGAGTAAAGTATCGTGAATGAATCAGCATATTCGAGAAGGGAAAGGGTATAGCTAAGAACGTTGGGGCTACCTTCTAAACTATGGAAGCATTCAAGGAATTCCTTTATCTCTGTCTTACTCATTCTCTCTCCCCCGCGCTTTCCCAGGGAATGCTGTGGCATTATTGGCTACGTTTATCATCCCACTTGCAAGACACGCGTGAAATCTTAGCGTAGAAATTTTTTTCAATAAGAAAAAATGTCATTTTCTGCGCAATAAAATAGAAGTTGTTAAGCAACAATTAAAGCCGTTAAAAAATACACAAAAATAAATAAAATTAATTAAAGCAGAAAAAGAGAGAAAGAGAGAGAGAGAGAGAGAGAGAGAGAGAGAGAGAATCGTTAAAATTCACCTAGATTAAATAAGTAACGTAATCGAAAAATATAGCAAGTTCTAAATATTTATTATTATATTTATCTTCAAAAATTTAGGTTTTTATAGTTAAAATTTTGCCTTTATTTTTTTTCTCTGGGTTCGAGCTATTCCTCTCCTTTACGTTTTATCCCCCCCTCCCCCCCCCTCTATGTCCCTTCATTTCTCATGAGCTATCTACCTACGCAAAATTACACGGCGGTCGGATTTAATTATGTCTGGAATTCGGCGCTAATTAAGTTTGATCGAACGAATCCGCGGGTTTGTTACTGAGTTTGCTCCGCAATGCTTACGAAACAAGGGTACGCCCTACCGCGAGCATAATGCAAATTATATTACCCTTTATGTCGGCTAGCCGAGCATTCTATTGACGTGCACTCTGCGTGCTCCCTTTTTTGTCCAAGAATCACCGATATAATTTAACATGAACAAGAATACGTCGAAATTTATTTATGCAGTTACTCTAGAGACGAATTTTGAAAGATTTTATCCAATTTTCCTCATTTTCCGAATCAATAAACCAGTCAATCACAATTACAATATTATATTAAATAATGTATTAAATCAGATGAATAATTGTTATGTAAGCAAAGAAAAAAAGGAGGAAATGTACATGCAAAGAAAAATTAATTAATATAATTTTGTATTACTTTTTATATGTCTTTATGCAGATTGATTTAATTTATCTCTTTCTCGAATTTTTTAAAAAAATATATTCTCTTTACATGTGTTATATCATATCTGTCACAAATATTCACATTGCAAATTTTTCTATTTGGTCTCTCTCGAAAGAGCAAATATGCAATTGGCAAGGAAACGAAAGGCAGGCAGTAGGAGAGGTAGAAGTGACACCCTCAGGCGCAATGGATTTGCCCCCCTGATTGGATGAATATTAAATTCTGGTCACCAGCAAACAACCATCCCTCTTTCCCCTTGCCTCTTCGGTCACGACGATTGAAATATGTATCTGACGAAGTCAAACATTCCGACAAAGTGCAAGACCCGGTACGTGATACGAATTCATGATTTTCGAAAAATATACGTGATCTACATATTCGGTCAAAAAAAAAAACGATAGACATATACATTCCACTAAAGTTCCGTCCCATGTTGCATATGCAGGTCTCTTAATATATAAATTCATGTGCCACATACGTACATTTATGAACATTTATTAACATAGCTAAAATAATCACGAGACTTTTTTTTTAATAATATCTCGTACGAACAAATAAGCAACTTGACTCCATACGTTCAAATTTTATCTCGTTAAGTAGTATAAGTACGTCACAAATTAATCATTTAGTAACATAATTGCACATAATTACCTTTATTATTAATTAAACCTATAAAATGTAATTAATGATAAACAAAATTAATTTTTTTTTATTTTATCGATAAATAAAACGCAAGGTGACAGCAAAGTATAATGTTTTCCCACGCGACTGAATAGCTTGTTTTAAATTTCTCATTTATCGCCCAGGGCGACGAAACTTCGTCTACATATCCCGGGAGACGCGGGCGATCGAAAGTTTCGTTCTAGATAAGTAACAAATTACGGATCGAGTAACGAGGCTGACTACTCTAAGGGAAGAGGGGAAGGAGAAGAAGGTTCCCTGACTGGGTAATTGCCAAGGATGAGACAGGACTTTCGAAAGAATGTAATTTCGTTTTGCGTTTCGCGCGCCCGCGCGAGCGAAGTCATCAATCGCGGTGTGGCGGTGGCGCGGCGCATCGATTATCGCGACGGTTTAACAGAGACGAGGCGGCAATTATCTTCGAGAAATTAAGGGCGCTGGATACACCAACGGAAGGTGGAGGACCGAGGGGCCAAGGGGAGAGGAGAGATCTTGACGAAACAGGCGCGTTTTCGGCAAGAAGGGTGGTACGCTTAATTTCATAGACGTGGCGTACGGTGCCATACGAGCAAGAACAATCGAGCCCGGGAGCGTGTGCGAAAAGGGGGCTTCTAGGGGAGGGGATCAAGGGTAGGCTGTACGTACTTCGAAGGGATAATTACAATAAGCAGCCCTTACTGCCCTCCACCTCGCCACTGGTCTAAGAAATCCACTGGCGTAATCTGCCTAAATTCGTGCGCGACATTCGATCTATCAGTAGATGAAAAATTCCGATACGAGAGCTGATTTCAAATCAATATAAATCTGAAGTCAAAAGACTAATTACTATATTAATTGGATATAGTATACTTTCTATTTAACGAGAGACATTTTTTAAAAATTATCACATCGATCCTTTTAAATCCGGAACAGAACTACATAAATTTTTAAGCAAGTTTTAGAAACACAGAATGTTGTTGGCGTAAGCAAATTAAACTAGAACTGCTTTCTGCAAATTAACGATGTTTATTCACTAAATTTAATTTGGTCTGACGTAGTGGACGCTGAGGAGAAACGTTTAAACGTTTCTTAAAATATCGTTTTGCTCATGCCTCGAGACATCGCGTTAAATTTCTTAGTAATTTGAGTTTCCATTAATGTACAGCACTTAAACTTAATTCACCCCCTATGTAAATTACCATCGTCTCCGCTCAACGTACGCAAAACGCATCGGTCCCATATACTTTCCGTAACGAGCGTATCGCCGAGCGCGCGAACTTAACGGCGCGTCGCGCCGCGATAAAACATCGGCGAATTCGCGCGATTGAATTACAGTTTAATTAACTCGCGGGCAATTAAGGCCCGTTCCGCCGCGCGTCCCGACTCTCCTTCTCCCTTTCCCCTCCGCCTGCATCCCAGAAGAGCCGACACCATCCACCTATAACGAAACGGTTTTCGCTTTCCGTCCGAATCTCGTGCATCCGCCAGCTCGACCGTTTCGAGCGGCAAGTTTCGAGGGTACTCGCGATTTCATCGAAAACTTTTGCACCCCTCAATTGCTTCTTTTCTTTTTAATCTTCCATCCCTCTCCCTGCCTTTCCGTTTCTAACAGCCTGCCAAAAGAGATTGGAATACAAGTGCATGCATACCGGAAATCGAAAAGATAATGTCGCTGGTTAATTAAAAGGATCGAGTAAGGGCAATGCTTTAATTACTTAGAATCTCGATAGCTATTGCTTCGATACTTTAATATTTTTACTTTAATTTATCTCTCTTATGAATGAATTCAAATTAAATCGTAATAATATCAGAAACCTCATACTTGTTGCGTTTTCAAAGAAAGATAAAAATGTATTTGAGTATAATTATCTACAATAATATGTTAATAAAATAAATAATTAAACATTATTTAAAAGACCGTAATTATCAAGAATAACAATTTCAAAAAAATCAACTGTTTATATGTAATATTTAACATATTTTTAAAAACATATTTTTCATACTACTGATTTTTTATTTTCACAGCGAAAAGTTTATTTGTAAAAATCTGCAATTATTTTTCGTATTAAATTTTGATACAACTAATATTTACGCGTAATGAGTAATACAAATTTGTAATCATTTTACGAAGATGTGAAAATTCGTAATTTGAGAATGTTGCTTCTCGAGGCTTACGATAATCCCGGAACAAACGTTAACACTCCGTAGCACATGCATGCATCGTGGAAACGCGTAGTCAGTATGCACGGTATATACTTGGCCGACGGGAAGCCGTAACTGCCGCGTAGGCGGCCGATTTAACGACGAGTGAATAATTATGGGGGCTTTACGGTCCGATGCCGGGAGAGCCTCGGCGAATGGAGGAACGCTCGTTATATTTATGGGCCGACGATGACGGCAATTTCGGCCCGAGGAATCGACGGCAAAACTGTTGCTGGACGCATCTGTCGTCATTCCGTTGCACCGCAAACTTACTGCAGTCTTCACGATAGCAGCAACGAGAGCACATCGAATGCATCGTCTAAAGGATCACGTTTACTCGCATCCGCGTTAAAACGTAATTCATCCGCCGTCAAATGGCAATAATTTGCCTCTACGCGAAAGACAAAATCATCTCTTGATCGCGCGAGAAGGATAGCGATGGTTTGACGACGTCACGCGTGAAGACGCGTGCCGTGGTGCGATAGCAATCGTCAAAGAACGTTATGGTCATTAAATCTTCGGTCCCTCCGATGCAACTCATTGTACGAAAAGTTGGATTGTCCTAATATTGTCATTAATTGTCGGCACTATCACACATCGTATAAATTAGTGCCAAATTTTATAATGTTCATATTAACAAAGTAAAGTCCCGAATATTTGAAAGCATATTTTTTTACTTTGCTAAAAAGTAATTAAATAATTATTTTACACGGAGATTACCAGATCGACAAAAAATATTTTAAAAGTATATTTTTTACAAATGTAAAATCAATTTTTTTAGCGATAACTTCTAAGAAATTCTATATTATACGGAAATTTTGTATTAAATATAAAAAAATTCATCGCACATAAGTTATACTTCAAGTCTGTAAATAAAGATTAAAATTTTTTCTCTGTTTCATAAATTTTCAATATTATTACAATATACTCTCTCTCTTTTTCTCATTTTAATTTCTTTACATTAGGAAAAGAAATTTTTTAAAATTATAGCGTATTAAATGATGGTGTTCTATAATAATTTCCTAATTATTATCATGGAAAGAGAGATATTGGATTTGCGATATGATAATTCTTTTGGCTATGTGAGATGTTTAAGTTCTCGAGTACGAATGCATACCTCTCCGTCGTAATTAAGATTAAACCGAAGGTGGGAGCCAGGTAAGTTCGTTCCAAGGATGCGAACATTTATAATTAAATGGCGTTGTTACTTATTACATGGAAGTTCGCGAAGAAGCGGAATAGGGAGATTGTTAGAGAAGGTAGGCTGTGGTTACTCGGATAATCTCCTCTATAATGTAAGACGGTGAATGGAGCGCGCCTGGACGGGTTCTAACTTACACGTTCGAGGAAATGTATACTTACGGTTAGCGAGGTTTCAAGTTTCAAATAAAAGAAAAATCATGTGATTATGCTATTATACATATATATACATACATATATATAAACGCGAATCCGAAAAACGATAAAACCAAATATGTTTTCCCGATCAATTACAGTATGCAATAAGATGAGAAAAGCAGCAAGGATTAAAATGTATTCGTAAAATATTAGAAGAAGATAATGTCTCCATGTAAAATTAACGACTGCTACGAAATCCTATCGCATAATCAAGAATGGAAAATAAGAAAGGAGAATTCGCTGTATCACAAAATGATAAAGACACTCAAGAGACCGCTTGAAAATTGTAACAATATACATATAATGTATATATATATATATATATATATATATATATATATATATATGAAAAAGCGTTCATAATCGGATTAGTATTCGAATGGTCGATCTCGCTCGGCCAAAACGACATAAGTCAAAGCTCCAGTACAAAGGTCGATATCGAAGGGCAGGTGGCGAGAGGCGGGGGAGGTGCGCTTCGCAAGGGTGTCGAACGCCCAGGTCTCGTGACAAATAGAAGCTTTGTGCCGCGACAATGGGGAGTTTATTTCCGGGCCGGCTGGGGCTACAATGTAGGCACTATACTGTAATTAAATTCCCAAACCCAAGGATTCGGAGGTTATAGAGGACCAGAAGGATGGAGAGAAAGAGGGATCGCGAAGGAGCGAGAGGAAGGGACATGGGACGGCATCAGACGAGGGGGAAGAGGCCGGCAGAACCTTAGCATATTGCATACTGACCGGTCCGGAACGCTCCGGGCTTTCTCGCGGCGGACGCCATATTGTGTTTGCCGTATGTTCCTTCCTACCTTCCTTCCTTTCCGCACGCCTGGCTCACGTCAAGATGAAATAAATTCAAACTATACGGCGTATTTTCGACAGGGAAATTATCGTGAAATGATAAGTCTCGAACAGGCTTTTCAATTTTAAATTTAAATTTAAGGCTTTTCAAATTTAAAAGCGAGACTAAATCTAAGCAGCCCGAAACTTTAAATGCATAAGATAAGATCTACTTGAGTCGTGATGTTACTCGACATTAAACCAAAAATTATAGTTTAATGAATATCCGATATTCACATTCCTTTTAATTAATGACTATAATAACGAATTTATGGTGATAAAAGTAACAGAAGAAAGATTTACGCTACATTATTAGAGGAAACTTGCGTGAATACTAAATGTATAATAAAATGTATAACGGTCTACAGCGACAATTCGACGAATCGGATTCATCAGCTGCAAGTATCGGTTACAGCGAAAAGACAAATATAGGGGTGGCGTATAGACTGGAGTAAACGCCGAAATATAAAGTCTCGGTAGATCCCCAAGGCTTAGCGCCTGCCCTGCGCTATAAGAGTGGAGAATACGGAAGACGGTGCTAGATGTTTCTTATCTCCAAGAAAGGGTGGACGAGTAATCTGTATTGGGAGCGTGAGTTAAAGTCTTACGTACTTCCGATACGAGTTATAAGCGGAGGTGGTAGAGCACGGAATATAAAGCTTCGCAGTCTCTAGAATGAAAAGTTTAATCCTAAGGAACCAAAGCTTTTAACACAAACGTTACATACATCAAATAATTTCAAGGAAAGAAAATTTAAGTCTAATAAAGCTATCTCGATTAATCGAGATGAAATATTTTCGAGATGAGTTATTTGTTTTGAAAATAATATAAGACAGATTTTGAAGAAAACTTGTAGATATCTCTGTATAAATTCATCTAAACTATTTCGAAACTCCATAAAATTGTTTCGAAAATATGAATTTACACATAAAATGTTGGATACATATCATAGAACAATAGTAAAAATTATATATTCTTTCTGTTTTAAAAAATATAAAAAAGTTCATGAAATCATAACATAGTGTTTCTTACGGCAGCTTCTTATGGCTATGCAATGAAATTTTATTTCCCAATATATAAATGTATACATAGCAATATAATTCTAAATAATTATGTATAAAAATATAAGTATATTAAATATAAATTTTTCAGCTTTATTAATGTATTATCAGTATTTTGTTGAGTAAAGACTGTATAGTACTAACGCTACCAAACAATTTGTGTTTGGTAGCGTTAGTACTATACAGTCTTAGTACTATACACTAAATTTAATAAACTCCTCATCACGATCTTACGGTGGCTGTTGATAAAATAGCTTGCTGATAGAAGCGCACGTAATTACATCGATTGCTTAGATAAACGAGATTCTCCGTGTCAGAAGAGGGAAAGAGAGTTAACTGAGAGACGGAAGAGATGAAATCGACAAACAATTCTACTAGGCGATCTAGAAACGGTTACGATGCAAAAACATTATGCGAGAAAGGGATAGAAATAGAGGGTACGCTACCCGTTTTCCGATAATGTATTATTGCGAATCCCGTGGCATACTTGCTAACCCATCCGTTGTTACGATGACGCGCATGACGTACGCACGCAACACGTACGATAAAGTCTTCGATACACAGTAGTGTAGGGATGAATTCATTGGATTCACAGTGTAGGACATAATTTATTTTGTATTAGGTCATTTACTAAACTTTTATCTCTATCACTATTTATATATTGCTAGTGATGGCAGACGCGATATCTCTACTTGTATATTAAGCTATTTGAGATATGAAAATTATTTGCTAATTTATTGCTATTTTTTGCTTCTAAAACTAATTTTTTTGCTTTAATTTTTAAAAAGTTACGAGAAGCTCGATAGCACGATAGATATTAAGTAACGTTAGATATCTGTATAAAAACTAATTCAAAATGTATACATAGCAATATATACAGAACAGCAAAAGAGAATTAAACAAGATGTTATCGTCGGAAGAAACGCAATAAACTTTTCACGCGCCACGTAGTTTCGTTTCAACGTAAAACAACCCTTTTCGATCACGCAGCTTCTTAAGGAGGCGAACGGGATCAAGATCACGCGTCCCCGTAAAACGGGGATAGCGTTTTAATGCCGGGCAAACACACATATAGATCTCGGGTTGCCGAACGCGAGAGAGGACTTCAGATAGGACCTCAGGGGAAAGTGAAGGAGAGGGGGGGGAGAGATGAAGGGAAGTAGACGAAAACGTTCGTGCACGGTTTGTCAGGGCGGGGTTCGCTAAAATGAAAGTTGGAGCCACGGCTTGCCGCAGCAAATCCGGCTTGATTAAAACACCGTAGGAGGAATCCCTTACCCCTTTTACCCTTAGCCGCCAGCCACCACGGCCCTACCGCCGCGCCGCCCCGTTTATTTCGACCGTCTTCGGTCGCCAAGGAGCGCGCCAACGTATAATCTTAATGCAGTCTTATACGAGGCGGAACGAGGCTATATTTCATTATAACCCCGCAGTCCTTCCGGAGCCCCTCGCGAACCCTTTCTATTTCTACTGGCTATAAGCGCGCGCGCGCGCGCGGCGACTGGGATTTTGCTCCGAGATATCATTTGGGACATAGAACCGGGGGATGCTGAGTAAGTATCGGAATGACGACATTGGCTAAAGTGCCTCCTCGAATTGCGCCTTCCCTAATCTTTTCTCTATTTTATCGAAAAACTACACGGCCCCTTCCTGTAAGCGCGCCGCTGGAATTATGACCCGTAATCACATAACACAGACATGAAGGAAAATTCAACGATCGATAAACGAGCCATCATTCTCCACGCGGAAGTCATTCAAATATTGAATATAAAATAAAATAGGATACTTTTATTAAAAAGATTGGAAAAGCGGTTTATTAAAACAAAACTAAAATAATCTCTGTCATCATACATACTGTTGTAAATAAGTTATTATTTCAAAATACAATAAAGGCAAATTAAATACTTAGAAAACAAATGCAAACAATTTAAAATGCTTGTAGACTTACATTTAAATACAGTAAACTCTACTTCTAACCGGCGTCAAAATTAAATATAACAATAATTATATTTGTCCTTGCTCTTTTATCTTTTTATTCTAAAGTATTATTCAATCAAAAATACAGAATAAGATAATTTACATTAAACTCTTCTTTAATTGAAACTCATAAAAATTATTAATTGATTAAAAATGTGATTTAAAAAAATAAAAGAGGAGGGAGAACAGCGTGAAAAGAATTATTTTACATTTTGAAAGGAACCAATGTCGATGAGAATAGCCAGCAAACTTATCGAACATTGAGAGACAAGCGAAGACAAGGGGGTTTAAAGCTTGAGGGGTAAAAAGGGGGTGTATTTACGACGTTACAATACCCCACGGGCTAATCCTCGCCCGGAGCAGTACCTAGGCCGATCGACGCTCCTCCCTTCTTCACCGAACGCAATCACAACCTTCATTCAAGTACAGAGAAATCCGCCCGAAGTAAAACCATTTCTCTTCCTTGCACAATCAAGTAGAAATTAAAGCGCAAAAAGGAAGCAATAATCGCGAATGCTTAACGTTAATAATGTTAAAAGAGAAAATGTTAACATAACATTACTGTAATATTTCTATTTTTATATTTTTTTATTCAAAATACGCATATTCAATATATGTATAAACAATGCAGTTTTAATTACACGCGTGTCAGATGTTGAGTAAATTGTAAATTAAATACAAACGTTTAACTTATAAGAAACCCGTTTTTATGAGTATTTAAAATGTACAATACGCTTCTTAAAAACTTGAATAAACTTAAACTGCTATATTCTTAAACTTCTTCAAATTAACAAATCTTTACTTAGTGCAAATGTCAAAACGATAAAAATATTTCAGTTATAAACGATTAAAAATATAATTTTTTGTAAGAATTAAATTAGAAATTGGAAATAAAATAATTGTAAACATTACGCTTAATTTTGAATAAATTTCAATCATTTTGTTAAAGTATCAAGTTTAAAAAAATTAAAGTTTTTTTAAGAATAGTGAAGAAAACTATACGGAAATTAGGAAGAAAAGGAAATATTTCAAAAAACGATATAGGACCTTATCATCTATGTATATATATTTTCTTTTCAATAATTGATACTATCATTCCACAAAATATTTCCTTCTCCTCCTGACTCCCCCCTACATATCTATCAAATATTTAAAAAATTGTACTTTTTAAAAATATCTAATAACACTTGAAAATTAATTGTCCGTTAGTCATTTCTTTATAACAGGAATTAAAAGCTCTTACTCGTCGAGCACTGTATCCCAGCTTGTCTTCCTTTCTCGAAGCCTAATTGACACGATTTTTATAAACTCCCCTCTAGGCATGAAGGGTGAAGTCTTCTTTTGTACTGCCGCTAACACCTTCAACCTCAGACCCTCCAGCAAATAAGAGTCACTTTGTAGTTAAAGAGTACAACGGTGTCGGTGCACAATTATTATTTTCACATAACAGGAAATATCAGACATACTTGTAATAAAAAATATTTTTTAAATCGATTCAAATATATGTTCTGTCTTGTAAAATCTTGCAAGTTAAAAAAATGTTCAGATCAATCTCTGCAAACAAATCTTTTTTAGTTACCATCTCCTAGAAGGTGATAAAAAAAGCGTGTCACTAGGGAACATCAATGATCAAAGTAATATTCCGGAAACTTCTATTTTTAACACAGAATTTCGTCTCTTAAAGTAGCGCGACTAATTTAAAAAAATTGCCTCGCCCAGCTGCCTCGTTACGAGCACCTGATAAAATTTTCAACTGAGAGTCACTGTCGTAAATATAGGTATAGGGGTGAAAACAGGGTGCACATTCCAAAGCCTTGGATCTGCGTATCCTCGCGCATTCATTCATAAAAATTCACTCAACCGCGTGGCTACTCCCACCGAGTGAATTGGAGGGTTCGTTCCAACCCCGATCAACGTGACAGCTCGACAAAGTTAAAGGGTACTGTGCTTCATCTTTTCAGGTTCCCTCGAGAGAGTTGCTAACGGTATCTTGCAAAATACAAAGAAGAATATTTCCAAAGAGCAGGACCGATTGACAGCCGGCGATGGAATACATAAGTATCCAAAAATATATATCGGAAAATGTGGCATAATTTAATTCAAAAACATGTAGGTATGTGAGATTATTTTAATCTTTATAAATCTTTTCATCCAAGTCGAATAAATTTCGGCAATAAAAATGAGATATCAATCGACTTATGCCCGTAAAAATAAAACTAAATATAATTTTACTGTGCATAGAAGAGGCGAGTTAACAGTCGAGGCAAAGCAGACGTCCGTAAGTAATAAATACGCGGATCTTTAAGCGGATTTAGGGCTGGCTTCCCGGTATTTTAACACCGCGTTTTCCGACCTATTTTGAGATTAACGCGTGTTCAAACAGACATTTGTTTGCTTTGTTGTAAAATTACAGTAAATCTATTTTTAACTGTATTTTCTCCAACGTGATGAACCAAATAAAGTTTTTAGTACTATAATGTCAAATAATTAAATGATCAACAATCAATTAATACAAAGCTCTGTATTACATTATAATTTAACTTATCTTCAAAAACCTCTATTATTAAACGTTTATCTCTATTTAAATATAATCACTTTTTTAATTACAACGCGAATCATCATCGTATCAAAAATATAAGGGATTATCTATGTAGAAAAGAATATTATATAGTACAGAGGATAAGGGTTCGCCTTTAAGAGAAACGACCGCTCGTAATCGTAATCATAACCGTAACGATCATGAAAGTTGAGGCGGCGGAGATTTCAACATTAATATTCCAGCGGCGCGCTCGTGTGAAGACTCGTACCGTTAATAAAGAAATCACTAGTGATTCCGAAATGACAGTCAGCCGTTGATTTCCCATAGTCGGGAAGCTAGGCTGATGGCGTTTTAACGTCACCGGCCACTAAAAGCGGATGCATTAGGGTCAATTTCGCTAACTTCGGGGTGTCACTTGTTCCTATGAAAGCATTAAACAATGTACGACCCCTAATCGTTTCCCGTGTCATGTGATATATTATAAGACGTGGATGATCGAACTTTTAACGATAAAAATCATGTTAGATGCAAACATTTGAAATATATTTCTACAATAAAAGAAATTTATATTTGACAACAAAAGGTGATTTAGTCCAATTAAGTCCAATTAAGTACGAAGATAATTGTTTGAAATTGTATAGTTTGAGTTTTGTATAAGTTTTTTTTTTGTATTTAAAACTATTCATTTCAACAAAACGGATAGATTGCAAAACAAGAGCAGACTTATATATTAGAATATATAAGATTTTAGATATTATACTACATTAATTTCGCCAAGCTGCAATTATCTATAATCTTTACTCTATATTTTAAAGAAAATTCAATATTCGATTTAATTGTATTACAATATAACAGAAAATTATACTAATTAAACTATAAAATTATTGTAGTAAGAATATTTTATATTATATTATTGCTTTCTATCGCAAGAAATTAAAGAGTATTAGAGCTCAACAAGAAATAACATCCCCCAAACTCCAGAAAACTGCTAGTGGCACCCTCTGTTCCACTCCTTGTTAACTTCGTCGCTTCTACGACTTCTTATTGATCCTCAAAAATCTATTTGTTCGTTTTCTCTCTCATATATAAAGAAAAGTGTTTCTAATACTATATATTTTTGTGACTGTTAATTTGAATTTTATAATACCTATAGAACAATTTTTTCAAATGTTTTTTTTTTAATTATACTTTAAATAGTTTTATAAATAATATTCTATTAAAATTATTTATTTTTGTCCAAGCAATGCAATGATTTGTGGCAAGAATGGTTTCCCTTCTAGGTTCAATCTCAGCAAAGGCTTTATATCTTATTCAGGACTGGGCAGAGCAACCCCTCGATCTCCTTCCCCTGATCCTTGCCGACGGCTAAATAGCTAACTTCGCGCAACTATCCCAATAGATTATGATTATTGTGGAGGAAAGCTCTGATTTATGCAATTATCATAAATTCAGTCCCCGCCCAACACCTTGCGTATGCTCAAGACGCTTCTGCCGTACCTCCATTCACAGGATTTCAATAGCAAATTATACGCCCGTAAAGCACCCATCCCTATTTTCGCGGGAGACCTCTCGCAATTATGTTCAATTTTCTGTACATCAGTATCATTTATGTGTTCCATTACATTTTAAATAATAATTCTAAATAATAAATCAAATACATATTGTAAAAAAAAATAATATTACTTATTTAAGAACAAAATCTTTATAATATTGAATTTAATTACTTTAATCGACCGAATAGAAATGTTCTGTTTTATTTATAATTTAAATATAATAATATAAAATTTAAAGAAATTATTATATGTATTTGTTGTTTTTGTAAATAAAATAAATGATATTTTTTCATAACTGTACCGATCATATGACGCTAAAGAAGAACTCTACTTCGTCGGCACAGTCTTTGCCTTATCGATTGAAACGCAGTCGAGAAATGCTCTCAGCTTAGACGGCATAGAATAACTAAGAATACCTCGTTTATCGGCCGATAATAAAGTGGCCAGTGGATCGGTAATTATTTGAGATAGTTTACATTCCATTTCTATTTTGAAAAATTATATAGCTATCTAACACAAATAATGAAAATAAATAATAATTATTATTTTAAAATATAAAAATTATGTGATATGTAAATCTAAAAATTGATCGACATCGGATAATATAAACCATGGTGAGATGATAATTATAATATTCTAATACTGATGTACAAAATTCAAAACTTAATGAGAATGTTCAATGGTAGATATTATAGAGATTATGAAGATAAATCAATTCTGATAATAATTATACTGAATCATAATGTTAGCACAAATTAATACAAATATAGCTATTTGTTATAAATTTGAGTGAAGATAATAAAATTATGATTTATATTCGTATTATGAGAATATAATTCGGTATGTAATAATGGATATCTTTTTAAAACGTTCAGTTATATTTTGGTATTAATAAATTTTTCACTTTTCTTTAAGTAATTGTATTCTATTTTTCCTTATTCTATTACTATTGTATAATAGCGTTTTGTTAATTTAAATTGCAATTTTAAAACAATTTGATTAAAGATAATTTATTTTAAAATAGATAACGTAAAGAAATTATATGTATTATAGATCGTGAAATAATTATACTTATTTGTTTTTCTTTGTAACGGATATAGTTTTGGCTCAATTTATCATATAAGACTAAAAGCACTTTTAACGAGAATACAAGATTGCCAATATGGCAGTGATAAAGCTGAAAATTATCTCTTCCGCTGTGCGTCACGGATTCAAGCTTGCGTCGACATTTATACGAGTAATAACAATGTTCCACGTACGAAATGATCGATAAAAAAAAGCTACCATGACAATGTGAAACGTCAGCGGTTTATGCCGTTACAATCGTTTCGTTTTACGTTCCTCGCAAATCTCATCTTTTTACGTTGCGGCCTCGTTTCGCAACTTTCTAACAGTCAAGTGCAAAATAGAGAAATCCGAAGGTAAGATTATAAATAACATTAATGCTCTATGCACAAATAATAAATTTAAAAAATTTAATAAAGTGACTGAATAATCACGGTAAAAATTCGTTCTTCTTTCTCTAATTTTAATTTTATTGAGTTTCCTTAAATACTATTACAATTAACAGACATTTTCCATTGCTTACTCGTATAAATAATCTCGCAGTATAAAAAATTAAGAAAGAGAGTTTCATAAGAAACGAATCGGTTCTCGTGGTGACGCATAAAAGATATTTCACAGCATCGCACGAAGAAATTCTTTGGAGGGGATCACATAATGTTCTTTAACTCGACATGCTCGACGAGCTAGTGCCTCAACGATTATTCTCCGCGCGGGATAATAATCATGTCGCTCTTAAAAAGTAGGGCGATCTTTTTCTTCGATGTTCTATTATTAAGTTCGATCGTACGTATCATTTGTACGCATTTAGAATAGACGCCGACGTCGTCTCAAACGTGACAATGTCGCTTGTTTCTATGAGCGAATTATACGTGCGGATTTCAAAGGGATTGCACGCTGCTTCTACGATTGTCGTTGCGGATTATCCATGGATTATTCGTGTTCCACTTACCTTTTTCGGAGAGGGATGCAACACGGTCACCGGAACTTGGCGAGGGGTTGGCATGGACGGCGACAGTTGAGCATGTTCCTTCACGGGAAACCGCGATAATTTTGACTCCCGGTTCGAGGGTAGCTCGAGCAGATGCTGTATCGAGTGATTCTGCCTTGTTTTCCTGGACGCCATTCTGTTAACAAACAAAAATCCGCACTTTGTAATATTCGCACCAATTCAATTTCATTACTGATGCAAAAGGTGAATCTGCTTTCCTCGAATTTCACATAAAGCATTTTTAATGTACCGAATAATTAAATAGAAATCTAGCATTATTCTCTACAGTTATTTCCACGAAACTCGGTATTTTATTCGGTAATTTTCTCGGGATTTATTGCCTTCTTTTTAATTCTGGAATTCACAATGTGAGCTCATGTTATTACTCTTTGTTCCATCAAAGGGAAATATTTAGAAAAAATACACTGTTTTAAATTAAAATATATTATATTAATATCTTATATCGCGAATATTGTACTGTACGAATTTTACTTATAAATATCGAGAATATTGTAAAACAAATATTCTACTGTAATCGCGCGACCAAGCCAAACGATAGCCATGTGCGTGGATACCTTTTTCCAGACGCGCAGAGGCACTGGATATCGGATAAAACTTTCGCATTTAACTTTTCCGTCCTGCTGGGGAAACGACCAACAAAGCTCATCACCGGAAAGTTTTCCGAGACAAGGACAGGCGACCGACTCGTAAGGGAGACAGAGCTCTCGGGACGCGCATGCTCTCACCACTACACAATCGCGACTGTGATTTCACTACATCCAAACTCAGATTATCCAAATATCGGATGTCCGGACTTTCGCGGTTGTTAGATAAGCTACAAAATTGTCGACCGTTCTGCAGAATGTGAAAATGTACCGGTGAATAGAATTATAATGTTTACCGTTTATATGAGAATAGATACGCTCGAAGAATCATCTGCACGATTATCAATAAGAAATTATCAATAGATACAATTAAATCACATAAATATTCCCACTTGTTTCAACCTATATTTTTATTATTGCCTATTTCTAATAGGTTCAATATTCTTAATATTCTTTTCAGATATGATGGATCCAAATGGATCCTAAAAATTTGTTGAAGTTTTTAATTCTCGAAAGTACCTTAAATATTTGATCGAGATTCGTGAAAAAGAACCTTTTCAGAACTGACTTGCATAAGTTCCGTAGAATCCACGCGCGGAACACATCTCCAACCTCGCGTATGCGGGGATGTGTTAGCTCACCCCTAGCCGTCGCAAAAGTTTGTTCGCCCTCGCGTGTTTACGCAAGCGCCGCATCGCGTGCGCGCACACATATACACGTGTGAATATACGTACACTTTGCTGGCTGCAAGCTGCAAACACGTGTACGTGTCGACGAGGATTACGACCGTGACCTTACCGACCAAATCGTCAGCGAAAAAAAGTGAGGGTATCCCTTCCGAAAACTGAGGCTACCAAAACCGTTCGTCACACATGTAATAACAGCGCAAAGTCTACGTTAATTAGATTGCTTCTCGTCCTTTACACGCAGCTTGTCATAAAACCGCACCCATTTATACATCTCTCCGCACACATGTGTATATGATCTCCAGTTATATAAAATCGACTGCTTAGAACAACGAAAATACTTCACATCTTGAATATATAATCAGATCACTTACTATCGGCGTAGCATAATTTATGACTACGAAAATATGTCGAACGATGCCTACATGATTTCTATTTCAATCATTCTTTTAATAGGTAAGAATATATAACAGGGTATCACAGTTATGAAATGGATGCAATGAATATGTTGGGATTAATTTTGATGCAATTCACAGTAGATACACTGCAAATATTACCGGCTTTGATCACCGAGTCGCAACGACCGCTCGTACCGATCGATTAGACGCATTCAGCCATAATGCATACATATAACTCTAATTAGTCGTCCTTGATATGTGAAACCGGTAATGTTTATAATAAATAAAAAGTTCCTAAAAAAAATTTATAATATATTCAAGTCAGTATATCAGGGTCTCACGTGCTATTTAATGAACTGCCTTATGTTCTTTATGGATTTTTATGTTTGTTTTACGATATAAATTTTACGACATAAATTTACAATTTACAATAGTTAATATTAACTAATTAATATTAGTAATTGAATTTCTAATAACAAAGTTGTCAAAAATCAATCAAAATAATTTAAAAATCTTTATCGTATAATTATGATTTGTAATCAGTTTTTTTTTAGTTCAATCTCTTACGGTCTTGTAAAATATATTTTGATGATTTCAGAAGACTCGCATATCTGATTACATTAGCGTTGCATGATCCTACGTTTCCAATTCGTATATCGACAAATTCATGAATTATCTACGATCTTTCAATAAAAAATTCACTGTATCTACAATAAATCACACGAATAAGTAGATTTTTGCAAGACGATATCTCAACTCTTTTCGCTTCTTCCTATTTCCTCTCAATCGATTTGCCATAAACGTGCATAGCCTGTTACGATCGTACTCTTGTGAACTTCAACCGAATTGGAACGCGACCCGAGAATTAAATAAAGTGTGATCGATCACATCTGCAATAGATTCGGTTAAAAGATTTTACAAGACATGCCACTTCGTAACAGTCTATTTTAATAAATATTCAATATATATATATATATTATTATATATGTATATATAAGTATATGAAACTTTATACATGTTAAATATTAAGTTTTATATAAGATATAAAAGATGTTTTCAAACTAACAAACTTTTCTGTAAACCTTTCAGTTAACTTGAAATTAGTTCTTGTTTAACGCAAACATGAAAAGTTATTACTTGCAAATTTTCAATATTAAACATCATTTCAACATATATACCTATGAATTAAGAACGTCTTAAAAAAAAACAATTTATTCAAAATAAAAATTTGATTATCTTTAATTAGAATTTTACTATTGCATAAATTTAATTCCTATTCAATTCCTATTCCGCATTCAAAATTTTATTCCAACATAAATTTACATTTGTTTTATATCGCGTTTATAATTCAAATATTATTAATTTTTCAAAAGAATTATATAATATCAGTGTTACAACCTAGAATATCGCAGTAAAATTACATACAGTAGAGTAATACAACACAATTTTAGTGTATGGGATAAATTTAATGAAACACTAATGTTCATATAACTGACATACAGGCAATAATAGAATATTAATTAATTGGGCAATTATATTATGCAACGTTATGACCATTTAAAGGATGATAATAAAATAAATAAATTTATTCTACAATATATTTCGAGTATATTGAAATATATTTTTAATGTAAATTAATACGAATGTTTGAATTCAGTATTAAACAATTGTATTTTGTAGTGTATTTCGTTTCTCCTTGCGCAACGTTTCAATCCAGAGCAAGCAATCAAATCACACTATCCTCTCGCGTCTTAGATCAGTTAGCAAAAGCAAAAGCAACGAGGAAAAGAAGGAGGACAAGGAGGAGAAGAAGAAGAAGAGAAGAGGGAGGATACGTATTTCAGTCATCCGACCAACTTTTGCAAGTTTAATGCCCGGGCGCTCGAGTAATTTAACACGACGAAATTAACTTTTCAGTTTTACCAAAGTTTCCTGGCAACTTAACCGCGTCTCCACCCCCTTCTCGCTCCTTTCACATCGTCCCGCGTTCCCCATTCCCCCGGAATCTACTTCCCTGCTCCCCTCGAACCGACACGAAGAGCCAGGACCAACTTTTAAAGCGCTCGTCGTGGTAACAACTGCGTAGCGCAGCGCTCGCTCCGCCGAACTATAATTCCACCCTTAAGACCCGAAGTTTACGACGTAAACTTCCCCACTCTCACCGCCGCGGTGGGCTGACGCCGATGTTGCAAGTTTGAGAGTAAGAGGCTGAGACTGAGAACGGTTATCGAAATCATCGTTTCAGTCAAACCTTTGTATCATCGACAAAAATTCATAACATGGACATTGAAATGTCCACAGAACGTATTTTCGAAATATGAACATCTTAAACAGTATGTTAAATAAAATTTTCAGCTTATTGTTATTGTTATTGTTAGATATCGCCAGATTAAATATTACTAAATTTACAATATATGATGGAACCGTCACATATTAATATCTATAATTCAGCAAATGTTATAAAACTTGATATTCAAATAAATATATTTATTCTATCTATGCAAACGTATTATTATGGTAAAACATATCCTGCAGTTATATCCGTTTATATATATTTTTATCTTGTAATATATATTACAAAAGTCATAAATCAACCATAAATTGTTTATTACAATTCTGTGTGTATTCATACGGTTAGATTATCGATAGCTACAATGAAAACGATGACAAATTCGTTTACGAACAAATCAATAAAACCAAAGGATAATAAAGGATTATTTGTGCGAAATGTGAGATATGTGTGGTTTTTTATTTTATACTTTTCGGAACAAATACTTTTTCTCTCGTTTTCCAAGCGTATGATTCATTTTTATTCATGCCACCCCCGTTGTTTCGTTTATAAATTATGTCATTGGAACGCGATCGTCGATTAATCGCAAGTAACGGAAAATACCTCCGAGATGATTTCTGACTTTCTCTGCTTTTTCCTTTCTTTTTTAACTTCCCATGACTATGCAGACGCAAACTTAGAGTCCCGGTCGATCGGGCATCCGATGCCCCGTGCCAATACTTTTCCGACTAGTTTTGCGTGGCTATTATAGCCGCACGATTGGCTCCCCGTTACTTCCCATTCGTCTGTCCCGGCATCCGCAACTTCTCGACGATCTCGAGTCTTTTCGCCGAGAGTCAGCACGACGACGACTACCGGGCGGATACCGTAACTTGAGATATCGTCGCTATCGCTCATTCCGAAACGTCAGTTCTTCCGGCAAACAAAGACTTTAATGACTCGGACTTTCCATTCGTATGTTTGGCAGCAAAAAGCCACCGTAAAAATATTTCGCTCGTGATAAACGGGTGCGCGTACGAGCATATTGTTGTTGAAAACAGAGATCTGCTCCGGGGAACTGTCCAGAAGAGGCGGATGACTATGACAGATTCATATTCCCCATCGCTACGGCAGAGTATACGACACGGAAGATTGCGCTCTGGTGAAGTTCCGACATTCCGAACTTCTGAAGCGACATTCATCGGATACAGAAGGCGAGATGGAGAAAAGAAATAAGAACCATAAAAAAAGGGGGACCGATGGTTGACTGAGCTCATAAAGAAATGTGTCGATTCAACGACGCGATTCCACCTTTCGTCACGAGTATCCGCGTCTTGCGAACTCCTTTGCAAACATAACAGTACAAAATTTCGAAAGAATTGCAAAGATATTAAGTTTGCCTTCCATAAAAATTTCCACATTGACGTACTATTTCTTTTTCGAATCGATCTAAATGTCAAATTTTTTCCAGGTCATACCGTTACAAAATTATCTAAATGCGTTATTATTTTTATCTGATGTAATAGTATTTAAAAAAGAGAGAGTAAATTTTATTTATACGTTCAGATTTCGTAAATGTATAGCTGAGAGGAGAATGTATTATTTAAATTTACAAATCCTATCCTTGTCCCATTAAGTTTACATCCCTCTTACCATCTCCTATTACAACATGTTATCGTACGCTGGACCAAAATGGAATAAGAAGAGAAATATGACTTGTATTCAAAATAGCTTTCGCAGAAATAGAATGTTACTTGTTATTTTCATCGTCATTGCTATTTTTAACAAACAAATGCATTATTTTATAAGAAGTTTAGCAATTAATTTTTTTATCGTACGATTCAAGCTTTATTTATATATAATATATCATTTTTTAAATATACTCTATTAACTTATACATACATACACGCACACACACACATACACATGTAAATATCAATGAAAATTTTAAATATTAAATTTAAAATAGCGTAAAGTCAACAGCACTAATGGATGTAAAAGTATCGTTCCGTGTATGCAACAATTTCAAACATATGCTAAACGAAATGTAATTTCTGGATCAATGTAAATGCATAAGCTTGATCTGTTGATAAATAAAAAATCCTTTTACAAGACATTAATATAATACGCAGGGGATAGATTACTCCTCTTTCCATTCGCATCCCTCAAAACTGCAGTCACTTACATTTATATGTAATCCAAAAGCTTGTGCGCATATTATTTCTAAATTTTTCAACATAAATAAAAAATGTTGGGGATTTCACATGTAATTAACGGCTCTCCTTTTCGTAGTGCGCTATTATGCATGTTATAATGGCTGCGTTCAAGAAACACAAGTGATCAGTGAGCGGTTAGTGATGGCTTTTATTGTTAAATTTCTAAATCTAGACCAATTATTGACTCTCGGCGAAAATAATAGTGATTGGCTTTTACTGTTAGATTTCTAAATCTAGACCAATTACTCAACTGTTGTACAACCGTTGTGTCTCCTGAACGCGTTCATTGATGCACACAATGAAGAGAAGACAAAAGGATCGCGATAGAACAAAATACAAAGTTTAATCGAGATACTATGCCGGTGTTTGCGTTAAAAAAAATATGAAACGATACGAAATTAAACTGCAACTTGTACACTTTTGAGATTCTATACCGAGGAATAACAAAAAATAGCAAGGATTATGACGTGAACGTCAACAATGACGTTGACGACGATGTCGAGAATGAGACGCACGTGCCATGGAATCGGGGTTGAAAGGCCTCGGACCATGCTCCGGGAGACTCCAAAAGCGCCCGACCAACAGCCACTTGGTGGAATTCGAAGCACAATGCCGACAACGCGGAATTACACCGTGGGAGTTGGCTTAATTAGTACCTCTCTGCATCGAGTCGTCGTATGCACTACTAAACGCAGTCGGAACACTATTTATGATGCGTCTCATACGCGAGAGCAAAGAATGAAGGCTTCTTTCGTATGCCACGCGAATGAAATAAACGTCTAAATCATTAATACAATGAAAGCTTGAGGGAAAACAATAAAGAAGATCCAACATGACATTCCGTTTACAGTTCCACAGTTTACAGGTGAATATTTTTTATTCGATCTAAGAATATTTTTTAAGCTTTTCAAAATTGTGCGATATTATTTTTATTTATATTAATGCAAGTTAATAAACGATAGCTTTTAATGTAAACATATTATAAACGTTACGACACTTACAAAAGCATGATGAAAGAATCGTGAAAGAATCAAGTAAAATTCGTCATAAAAATTAAGCTACATTAAATATAAATAAAGTGTAGATTTGTACAATAACTCTTAATTATTCAGTCGATTACTGAAGTCTGAATTGTCTGAGATCAATTAACAATGTTTTTTTACATCAAACTGGCAGTTGATCGTGCTGTGTAGATTAGAGTTTTTGGTTTTCCGACAGAATTCACTCGGTTAGAGGAGAGGCGCAAAAGTTTTCGACGCTCGCAAAACTTTCGAACGTGCGACGGATTGGTATTGGCAAGTTCATAGTGAAAGGGGTTCCCTCGCGGAGGATTAATCTCGCATTGAGTCTGCGCGCACGGAATCCCGATAATCAAAAGCGTTGATACTCTCACAACAAGCATCGTTATATAGTCAGGCCAGCAGACGATCAG
Organism: Tetramorium bicarinatum; assembly: GCA_928718305.1. Classification (NCBI taxonomy): domain Eukaryota; kingdom Metazoa; phylum Arthropoda; class Insecta; order Hymenoptera; family Formicidae; genus Tetramorium; species Tetramorium bicarinatum. Next base: position 15,449,804 of record OV788320.1, read on the forward strand.
CTGACCTGGCTTGCACCAGCATAAATATCGTGTTTGCCCAAGTTGCATTTTGTGCCCAAGTAGTTCTATAGTCGTTTATAGCAGCTCATTACTTGACAATCGTCTCAATTTGATAAAAAAAGAAAGTTTATAAAGTAATCAGAGTTATCGAGGATAACTAAGAAATTAGTAAAGTAGAATTCTTTCAATTTCAATAATTTATGCTGTATTAAAAAGTTCAAATGTTAAAACACAAAAAACGTCTATTTCGCAATGTTAAAAACTTACAGAGCGCAAAGAGGAAATAAAATCCGTCGCATGGCGAGCGTGCAAAATATTGCCGAGACTTTCACAATTGGTTCTCGAATTACTCAATCGGGAAAGCACCGGGAAAGCACACGTGAGAAACAACCGTCAACTTGAGCAATGCAATACGACGTGCAGTATGCATGCCGCGCGTAAAAAAATCTTTTGCCAGCGCGTCATCCGAGGGAGAGATCGACTTAAGAGTAACTTGTAATACAGAGGAATAATTCATACCTCAAGCGTCTTGATTAAACCTCGCGATGCGCCAAACAATCCGCGCGATTTACACGCTGTCACGTCCCGCACATCTCCGCGAACTAGAACGCAGGATACGCGCGATTACGACAAGTCATCCCGCGGCAATCGTATCTCGCGTCGTGCTCCACTTTATTCATCCCTTCCGTCAGCGCAGCACGCGACACGTTTATAGCTGGCACGCGTCCTGGCGTTACCGACAGAGCAAAACTCGTTACTAGGTTAGAATCCGCTGAAAAGGGATGCTAGCGAGAGTGCACGGGGGTGGTGAGCGATCGTCGCTTCTCCCCTCCGTCGGACGCGCGCGCGACCCCTCTTCACCCTCGCGTCGTTTCTCGCAGTTTCCAGGATCTCCGGAAAACTTTGCTGGAAAGCGGCAGGCGGTGGCGGCGGCGGCAACGGCCGGGGGTGGGGATGGGGGTTCAGCGATTATATACGAGGTAGGTAGACTTCAAGTAGGGGAAACGGTTCCTTCCGCGCGGCCGAGCCACCCCCTTCCCTATTCACCCTTTGTCTGTCTCTGTGTGTAAGCATGAACGCGGTAAATAAAAAAGTTTCATGTCATTCGCGAATTCGTCGGCGCGGGCAATGCGCAGGCACCAACATGGCCGCGCAGTTCGCGAAACTTTGTCGAAACATCTACAGATTATCAAACAACAGCTACGCGAGCGTTTACTCACGAGGCGGCGGGGATAGTTGGGAAGAAACTAATATTCTCGGATGAACAGCGAGCTGAATATTAAATGCGAGGCTGTCTGTTTTTGGAATGACATTTTTTTTAAAATAACACTCGGGAAATAAAATGCATAAATAGCGGATAATCTACGGCAACTATACAATGTGCTGTTTCAATGCGTAATCCCTAATGTGTACAAATATAATAAATAATTTATTACATACTCAGTTATTAATAAATGATGAAATGATGAAATTTCTATTTGTCCACCTGTTTAATTATGTAAATTACATGGGAATTAAAAGGCTGGATACATCCATGGAGTTGATTTATAGCGAGCAGCGCATTTTCAACCATTTTCCTAGCATTAGTGATTCAAATGGAAATCTTAAGAAACAATAGCGCGAGCGCACGAAGCACGTGGCGAATGTTTGGAAAAGTGCCCCGGTACCGAGTCGAGTGGAATTGAAAGCACGCGAGTACCAAGTCGACAAGTAGAAAAAGGAAGAAAGACGGAGGAAACGTTACGTCCGCTCAACATAGATGAGCCAAGTGCATATGATGGTTTCTTTCTGATTGTCGGAAGCTGTCTACTCGTGGCACGGTAGCCGTACCTGGTTGCCTGCCGCCTGCCCTCGTGGGAGTCAGCTAAGGGAAATCAATATCTCACTAGGGGTAGAGAACATGAGGAAGCGAGAGACGAAGCAGCGAGAGTAGGAGCCGGCGAAGGTGGAGAAGGAAGAAGAAGAGGAGGACGCACCGAAGAAGGAGAAGAGGAGACGCAGACCAGCGCGGTGGGGTGGGAGGAGAGTGGCCGCGCGCTCGTCGACCTCGCTCGCTCGCTCGCGGCCCTCCGCGGCCGTAGTGCCACGCGTGAACTCGACCGCCGCGGTAGCACGCGTGAACCCGCGCAAGTGATTCCGACCGTCCCACGCCGCGTGAGAGACCGGTCTCTCACCGTGGTAGGCCGACGTTGTTGGTAGCGCGTGGCCACGTGTGTCGTCGTCCTCCCTTATAGCGCGAGAACCGCCACTGCGCGCACGCTATGTACTCCCCTTTTATATGTATATACAATATATGTATCCTATATATACAAAACCGGGTAAAACACGCTAGCCCGCGTGTCGCGCGAGCGTACACCGTAGCCCGCGCGCTCGTTCCAAACCTGTCGGCCGCTTAGCGGGAACTGGAGACGAAAACCTTGCCTCCGCATCGCATTGCCGCCGTCCTCCGGACTCTCGCTCCAAACTCTATCCCGCGCCTCTCACCCCCGCGCGCGCGAGACTCACCCCCAACTTTCTCCCTGGCCCTCTTTCTCGCTCGTCGCCGCCGCCACCGCCACCACCGCCGCCGCCGCCGCCGCCGCTGCCACCGCCGCGCGTTCTCACACTCCGCGCACGCCGCGTTTCTCGACGAAACTTTCCCGGCGCGCGTCAGGACACGCCGATCCACCACTACCGCTCTACCATCGTCACCACTACCAACGTCGTCGCCGTAGCTACTACCACTATTCAACCCCGGTCGCGATCACCTTCGTCGCTTCCACGTTTACCAGTAGCAACTCGACGATGTGTTGCCTACGGCGCGTCTCCGCCGAACTTCCCTCTTCTTTCCAGATTCAACCCCTATCCACCCCCTCCCCCTTGTCCCTCCTTTCATTCCGATTCTCCGCTTCACCCGCGCAGCGCGTGCCACCCTTTCCTCCACGTATATCCCCTGCGCGTTTCCTTCTCCGCTTCTCCTTCAAGTTTCACCCAACTTTTTCCACCCGACCCCACCGCTCGAGCCGACGACGATGCTACCGCGACATACGCTGTACATATATCTCGCGCGCGCGGCTTCTTCTACTCTCTACTGCCATCCCTTCTCTCTTTATCTCTTACTTGCTTCTTACCCTGGGGATGCGCACTACGAACGTACGCGGCTCGCGGACCGTCCACTGTGTCGCGGGGCGAACTTTAGAGTAGCGCGACACGCTCGCGATGCGGTGCCATAACAACTCGAAATTGATAAATCAAGTGTATGTTGTAAAGGAACACATATATTAAACATTTAGAGATATGCAATTGACTGTATTCAATTTTAATAATTTCGAAAAACTATATTTACATTTATGCTCGAAAAAATGGTCAGTTTGTTTTATATTATTGTTTAATAAGAATTTGTCTATTGTAATATATATGCCATATTCCGAGAATTAAATTTGTCATAAAAGACAAGTATTTTTCATTAAAATATTTGTAAAAGTATTATATGAAAAAAGAAAGAAAAAAAAGAGAGAAAGGAGAATCCTAGATTGGAAATAAAAAATAAGTTTGCAACACAATTTAAGTTTAAGCATAGTTATTCCTATTCATCTATCCACACTCCAAATTGGAAGTTTAAATTGGCACAACTTGGTATAATTGCTTTCCTATGCGAGATTCCAGATTTATGCAGACACTGACGTTAGAATTAACTTCGCGTATTTTTTATTAAATGCTAGATTTCGAGACTTTCTGAGAAAAATCTAATTAGATTCTATAGCATTATTTAAGTTCGAATCTTTTGCTAAATAGTTCAAAATAATATCAATCGCAACACTTATATATAAATACAACTTTATACAAATTTCTAAAAATCTGATATCTACATGGATATCAGATACTACAATTGTGTACAACATTTATAACAAGTGTTATGTTTTACTAATTGATTATGTATTTCAAACGATACACATATAGGTAACTTTTTTAATTTAAAAATTGTCAACTAAAGCGTGAATCACGTAAAGGTAAATAAATTATCATTAATTAAAGACAAATACTATGAGACACAACTCTATTGCAAAGCAATAGCGCCAATCTTGAGTATTCTTCAGAAAATATTGTCGATTACGCGATATCAGAATGCCGCGATGCAAAGCATGCATATTCATCCGTAATCCAAACGTGAGATATAATTGAATAGCGATTCTGAAATCAATCGAAAGAGATATCAACAAAGTCGACACCGACGGAATTTTCCCGTATAAATCATAATGCGACAAACTTGGCGAATTTAACCGTCTGTGTCATAAGTAGGGAAGGGACAGGGGGTGAACCAGGCGAGGTGCGCGCTTTAAGCAGTGGCACGCTTCGGCAGGAGAACGAGAGGGTGGAATACGAGGGTGGGCGCGCGGCCGGACGTCGCGACGCCTGCGTCAATCTGCGATTCATTGCCTTGGCAACGGCCGACGCTTACCGCTATTCTCCCTATAGGGTGTCCTAATCCTAACGTGCAATTTAAACAGTAGGACTCCTATTAAGAGAATAATGATGATTTCGAAATTGAAGCTACAATAGCTTCTAAATTATGAAAAATTGAAAATTACATATGTGTGTGTGTGTGTGTGTGTGATTATATTAAAATTGATTTATGATATATATATATAATATAATAATTTAAACAAATTAAATTTTAAAAGTATAAATAGATAAAATCTTATTTTAATTGCACTTTAAAAAGTAATTTTTTAATAAAATTTTTAATAAAATAAGTATTCAATATTTAAGTATTTAATGTGGAAATTGAAAATTATGAATAAGAATAGTTAATCCAAATTTTATTTTTAAAAAAGCGTAAATTTTTTTTTTAAACAACGCTTGATGTAATCATTCTATCCATGTATACACCGTATATATAATCTCACCCACTCGCTCTTTCTCAATCACTGTTTCGTTTATTTCTTTCACCACTCGGAAATCTCTCTTTTCTTCTCACTAATATATCTTTTCCTTTTCTTTCTTCCTTTCTTCCTACCTACCCTTTTTCCTCTAATACGGTTACAGAAATGGTATATATAACTTGAAACAAATCAGCAAATAACAGCAAGTGGATTTTGTCGTTTTCCCTACAATTTTCTAACTCCAACAATTGTCATAATTATTTTACAATTAGGACGATAACGATTCTTGGTCTGAGTAATTAATTATTATGAAAGAAGTGAATATGATTATCTAAATTAGAGAATTATCAATATTATTTCGAATATTCGATTAATGCAACAATTTTGCATTAATCGAATATTAATGCAGTATTAATACAGCACAATAAATAATGTACTAATGAATTTTTTTATTCCTTTAAGTTTTCTCACGCGCGCGCGTTTAACTATAAATACGTTTTTATTATTCTATACGTTTATTATATATACGTGGATAAAATATTCCATTTAATCAATTACAAGTTCAAGCTTCTACCAGTTTGACCTATCCCAGCGACATTGCTATCATCTAATCAAATCACTAGGTTTATACATCAAATCTAACTTTTAAAAGCATTGACCTAATGCTCCAGTCCTACTACTAGTGAAATGTAACAACATACTAAAATTGATTTTGTAAGAAACGGAAAAAAAACTTCTTTTCAAAAAGGAATCTTTTTTTCCAAATAAAATTGTAAAAATGCATTAATAATATTTTTTTTAAATTAAAGTCAGTGTAGAATGATTTATTGTTTTTCTCTCTTTAATCATTTTTAAATATAGATTTATTTAAATTATGCTTTTAAACAAGTAGTCAATGGAAATTATATTACATTGATATTACTAACCACTGAATATCAGTTAGTTATAAAAGATATTAATATTTGCTGTAAAATATTGATTAAAAAAAACTGACTATTAAAATTTGATAAAAATGCTGATCTAATAAAGACAAACTGTTTTATATTTCTATATTTTTATATTTTTTTATATATTGGATATATTGCTAATAAAAAGATAGCACAAGTATTTGTCATATTTTTTAAAAATTTTTTAAAAATTAAAGTGTTCGCTTCAATTTCCTCTAGATTATATCCGACTTAACCATCCCGTTATCGATAAAGAAAACTGATTTCCTCTAGTCGTAGATAAAGTTCTCAGTGTCATAATAAAGTTTTGACCCCCCCCAAAATGGCACGTATATCCGTAATAAATTGTTCTTGCAAAGTTTCTGAAAGGCGAGCTACATAAATAGTCAACGCGGAGGGATTTTATCCCGTGCTCGCGCGCGCGCGCGCACGATCCCCCGCATCTTTCGCCGACATCCACATTCACCCCCTATTATAGACCTCGCTATACTACTCTTAAAGATGCCTTTCATTGCGCTCCCACGTCGCACAGAATTCGATCGATGAGACTATCTTGCTCGCACGTCCACCGAAAAGTCAACCCCTCCCCTCCCTCCTTTCGCGTTTTCCCCTTCACAAACGGGACCTTCCAGTGGACCATAGGCGCCCTCCCGTCATCCACCCTTCTCGCTACAAAGATCTTTTTATCCTGATCTTTCTTAACTTCTTATTCTCGTTCTACGATAATGCCAGCACCTTCACATTCTACACGAGCGACATCGTTTCAAACTTTGTCTCTCTTTCCGCGAAGAAACTCACAAAGCTGTAACCTTTCCTTTATGAAAAACCAAATCATTCTTTTTCTTTCTGTACATATATAGTTATCTTTTTTGGAACATTTCTTATATCTCATCACTTTTACCTCGACCGATCAATCGGTCAAATTTTTTTTAAAGAATCTATTTGCTGCTTTTAATTTAATGTTAAATTAATTAATGTTCAATCTTTAAATTTGATGTAATTCTACATGCATCTCTTTAAAATTAGCACTTTATTTTTTTAATGTCCATATAATTAATATAGTATCGTTCATTTTTTCACCGATATTTTTGATGGAACAAAATTAGTTTCAAATTCTAAATTCGTCAAAAATTTTTATTGACAGGATTGAGTTACTCTATTGTGTACATTTTCTGTAAAAATCTAGTTACAGAGCGATCTGTAACTAGCGATCTGTATGAAAGAATAGCACACTTTAGATTTTGATTTGCAAATAGTTTAAAAGCCGCGATCGAAGTTAATGTATCTAGCACCTGGTACGCAGAGAAACAAATACACTTTCATGCGCCAAGTTCATGGGAGCTGCTTATTCATTTCCGGCTCGAGAGGCTTTGTGCCTCTTTTACTGAGCAAAGTTTCGCATGCAAGCCGAACTTTCCGGTAATTACTCGAGTATTTGAACCGAACGGATAGCTATAAGGCTTCTCATATTTATGTTTCACCTAGCGCGCGTGCGAATTTATAAAAAGAAGGAAACGATCCTGCCACGATCGCGTCGACGCCAAATTACATCGCAGCTTGCGTTAAAAATTGCTCGAAATATTGCGCGATTAATTTTAATTAAATTTTTCTACGCGACGTACTGGAAAGTACGTTTCACTAATTTTACCTTTCGATAGTATCGGCTGTAATATATCATCTTATTGTTAGTATAATAAAGAATATAATTCTTTCCTCTTTTTCAGTTACCGTACCATATCATTAATATATTATTAATAGTAATTATATTGCGAATATCATTTATTACATTTTACTAAATTATAATTAAATATTTCTGGCTTGATTCTCTTAAATATCAAAATTTAGATATGTTATCAGTGAAAACAATAATGTTATCACTTGTGTGCAATAATATACACATTTATATTATAATCAATCAATCAATAATTAATATCTTATAAAATAATGGAAATAAGAAGAGTAACAAAATGAAAAATGACACATAAATAAAATAATTTTCTGTTACTAAAATTAATTATCTTCTATCAGAAAAAATTAGCTTTTTATGCTTTATGCACGATACATGCACTTTTTAATTTTTTTTAACTTGTATTGCAACTTAATAATTTATATATGATTTATATACTCATTCTAAATAATTCAGACAATACAAGAGTATTATCAAAATTATAAAATGCTTGAATCAAAAGCTTTTAACTTTTATGCAAAATATTTTTTTATATCATTGATACTTTTTATGATATTTGTCAGAATTTGGGTTGAAAACAAGATTTAAAAATTGTTGGCAAATTTAGAAAAAATTTTTTTTTCAGAATTCAAATACTCGAATCTAACAATTGCAGGGGGCAATTTCGCAACGGAAGAATTAAAATAATTTCAATAAATAATCCCTCCCGCGTATGTCTCTACAGGCGTATAAATCGAGTAACTGTCCTTTTAAGAGCAGCGCCGCTTGCGAATTAGAGGAGTATAAACATTGCGGGCAATCAGCGTACGAGTTACCTCGCTAGATTTATCCCTGCGCTCTTACTCACCTCCTGCCTCCTCCCCCTCCCCGCTGGCCCGCGCCACGATTTGATTCTCTCCCGTTGCGTCAACCCGGGATTACCTCGACTCCGGAAATTCGGGCTGCAGGGACGGGGCGAGGGAGATGGCGAGGGGCAATGTCGATAAGAATGGCCCGTTTCGCAATATTCGCCGCGCAAACGCACGGCTTCTCGACGGCGCGAGGTTGCGCGGCGGGATACAAGTCGTACTACCTTTAGCCCCGCTCGAAACTTTAGCCACTCGTATCGTTCGTTTGAAATATCGCCGCGAAATAGCGAATCCTTACAATAGTTGTAATCGATGGAGCTGATAATGCAAAAAGCAGCGACATACCTGACGATTATTATGTTGCGCTTCTCGGTGTTTCAACGCCATTTCGGCGAGAGCGTAATGGCGCGAGAAACTTCGGTCGATCCCGCGCCAGACGCGTCGACAGACATCGAAATCACGATCCGATAACGGACGCGCGGATGATTATGCGTGATCGCACGACGGACGCCCGGCAATACGGAGGCACTCGCGCGAACTTTATTTGCGCGGGATTCACTCTTCGCTCGCGAAAAATCAATTCGAATTCGGACTGTCGGCGACCTTCGACGCGGCGCGTTCCGCAACTGACTACGATCCGAAGTTATCGACAATGGCTAAAGCGCAGTTCTCGCAACATCGAACTCCGTGAGAAATGATGATCGACATCGATTTGACCAATCATTTCTCACTGATGTCCATTTCTGCCAATGCAGATTAACTTTAATCACGGTTTAACTTACTTTTCATCTTTTTCTAATTCTTAGGACTAAATAAATAGAAAGTAAGTTAAACCAAAATTAAAGTTAATCTACATTGATAGAAATGGACATGAGAAACGCTGAAAGAAAGCGTAACCAGCGGCGGTAATGCGATACTTTATCCGTTTCGGTTACATATAACGCAAAACGCGGACGTGCTCAACTTTGAAGGGAGGAAAAACGACAAAAATGTGAATACATATGATATAATGCAGATGCGACATAATAATTGTACACATACCTGGCGACGACCGAGCGTCAGTTGCACTCCCACGGCACTTCGGCGAGGAGACGACGACCATATGCATGGATCTCGTTCGATGATCGCCATTGCCATCGCGTCGCGAGTCGAATTACCGGATATCGGAATCGCGGACACTTGAATGTAACAACTACCGCACGCGATTGTTACCTCGAATGCCCGACGCGGCGCACTCACTCACGACAATTCTATTTGCGCGGGATTCACTTTTGGATCGTCGAATAATCGCGAAGGACGGAGCGACTCGATTTCGATTCCGCGGACCGACTTCCGTAACTGATCTGAAGTTACCGCGAGGTGCAGCAGGTGCGATTCTGGAATTTTTTAAACAGCCAATCAGAATAATCGGATGCGATTAATTTCACTTGGTACGAAATAAATCTCAAGTTTCATGATTGAGGCGTGGGGTGGGAGGGAGGGGGGAGGAGAAGAAAAATTATGTACAGAAAATACAACTTTCTGCGTTTGGCACAGAAATAAAATTTGAAATATTTCGATAGATGTTAGATATAGTCGAAGATAATCATTTCAAACGTATGATCAGTAGAAATAATTAAAAGCGTAAATGCACGTACCTGATGATTATCGTGCGGCTGTTGTGGCTTTCTGTCTTCACCTTTAAGCGAAAAATGGCTTTAAGATACGCAAAAGATCTCGTTTAATTTCACACGTATCATATTCACGGTAATCTTTCACGCGCGAAAATCATTTCTAGCCAGTAACAATAGAGAAACGATGGAGCGACTTGATCGCGACTTCGCCACGTAATTACCCCTGCGTAACTCATTGCGACGTGAAGTTTGTTTCGGATCAACATGGGAATAGCTGGGAAAAAATTTGCATGTGAAATTATAATAAAATATATCTATATATGTTTTCTCCCTTTTATATTATCTCTATTATATAAAACTGAGACAATGATTTATCTCAGTTTCTGTTTTCGCGCTGTTTTTTTTTTTTTTTTTTTGTAACACGAGTCGACGCATAATATTTGGAGATATCCTAATAAAAATTCAATTCATGTCTTTTGGAAAGGATACTTATTTAGACTTTCAAAATTTAAACGGCAAAGTCTGTATTTTATGGAAAAATATATTTTACAAATATCGAACTTGTAAAGACTTGGCGCAACGCGCGGAACGGAGAGTGGAGGTTAACGGTTTCACATGCCATGCGCCGCGCTACGTGCGCCCGGTGAGCTCATTTTAACGAGCAGCGCTGCATCGGACGCGTCAGAGTCAAGATATGCGAAGAGATATTGTTTGTTGATGGTAGACGCTTGACGATTCGGGATCGTTACTTTCCAGATTACGAAACATTTTTACAAGAATGTCTTACCAATTGTATAGAAACACAACGTTAGGAAACACGTTGCAAGAAAGTCTCGACGAGCTAATACAGGTGAATGCATAACAACACTATAAGATAGGTTAGATTTAACATTTTGGACTGTATACGAGGAAAGATTAATCCGTTTTGAGAACGATAACGCAATTTACGTTAGCTAAATATACATGCTGTAATAAATTTCACATTTACGCTATAAAGTCAAAAATAAATGATGCAACACATTTTCGTACGTTCTTTATGGAAATGAAATTAAAGTTTGTTAATTAGAAATTGTGATATATTTTACTACATTTAACACATTGGAAAGCATCTTTATGATCTTTCACGATTTTATTACATCTAATACTGATAATATTTATTCCAGTATGGACAAATAACACCACAGCTTGCGATAAAGGTACTGCTACAATTTGATAAAGCTATTAATCAAGCTCTGGCCACTAGAGTTAAGTCGAGGCTCACTTTTAAGGTAAATCCCTATACTTAATTATACTATATTTTTTTGCCTAAATTATTGCATTCGGAAAGAATCTGATTTAAATGAATCTACTTGTTGCAGGCTGGCAAATTAAATACATATAGATTTTGTGATAACGTTTGGACTTTCATGCTAAATGATGTTGAATTTCGTGAAGTTCAAGAGGTGGCGATAGTAGATAAAGTAAAAATTGTTGCTTGCGATGGAAAAAGTAAGTATTAATATTAAGAAAAACCCAATCCAGGACGTATTAAATATCTTTGCATAAGTAAATATTAAGTTTTCACTTAAATCACTGAATAAACTATAATTCATAGTTTTCTATTGTATTGTTTATTAATTTTATTACTTTGAAATATATTTTTACAATATAATTATTCTTTTCAGCGTTGGATGCAGATGGAGCTGCAAAACGATAACAAATTTAGCATTTTGTATACGTGAGGGAAATTTTTCTTATATTGTCAAAACCAATTTTTTCGTAATGAATAACAAGGCAAATGAGACAAAATAAAAATAGGTATAAATTTTCTTCCTTATAAACATTTTATCGACAGTAATATATCAATTTTAAGAAAATGTAATTTTTGTAACTATATTAAATCAACCGTACTTTTACTCAGATATTTTTCTAATTAAGTATACAAGAATATTTCAAAAGAACATTTCAATTAATTTAAAATTGTAAAACGTATATCGTTAACAGCTTCTGTAAATCTGAACGCAAATTAAAACAGGGCATTATTATTATTGCTATATGACCGATTAGATAAGATTATTTTGATTTCATATATAAAGAATGGAGAAAATGAAGATGCATGATTAACTTACAATAATTTATTAATAAGTAAATACATTAAGTTTGTTATAAGAAGTAATGTACCTATACTTGTTATTGTAAGTATTGTGCTTTCTCTGATATTTTTATTGTATGAGTTCAATAAATAAAGTACAATTATATTTAAAATATATTGACCATCGAGAAAGAAGCAAGGCACAACGTTTATGATTGCCAACCCTGCTGAAAATACTGTGATATATTTACAAAGTAGCGCAAATGATTCAGGTAATTTGGGATACAGATAAGAGTACTTTGGCACCCAATCCGACACATCGACAGTCCTGTAAATATCTGCCGGATGACCAATGAACAATACATCCTTGCCTATTTTCCTTTTTATTTGTATGATCTACAGTTTTAAATTGATTTAAAGATAATTTTGAAAGTTTACTTATTATAAGAGATAAAATTATATTTGCTTTTACCTACCTTTGTCACATTGTCTAAAGAAGGTTTCATACAATGAGTATCCTGAGATAAACATTCGTGACTAGCTTGACAGAAATTTTGTGACTGATTAAGCATTGCTCTTACTGGAAGGCAAGAATGCGGAGGTAAATGAAGAGGAGCAGTTTGCGGTCCTTCAATATATTCGAAACACAGATTGCCATTTATTTCACTGTCAGTTGTACAACAATTCACAGCACCGTTCGTTTTCTGTTTAGCTGGAACTGACTCGTCATAGTCCTGAAAAATAACATAAATGTTGGAACAAGATTGAAAGATTCATAAAAATTAGAGGCTAAACAATGAAATCATAATGATAAATGTCTTCTAAGAAAATTACTTGAATAAATGATTGTTTGACACAATAGCCAGGAGTAGAATGCTGCACTGCGTGTAACATACAATCGTACCAATCCTCACTGTGCTTTACAGGACAATTATTTAATTTGTATATTACATCATGCTCCAAAAGACCAGTTGGTCCTAATACGGGTGAATTCTACAAAAAAAATAACAAAATAATTATACCTTTTGAAAGCTTTCTTCTCTTTTTTTTATCACTCACAGGTAAAATAGTTTTTACATAAATCCCAGAGCCAACATTATAAAGTGGTGCCCAGAGCCATGTGGAAAACACGAGAACTGCTGCAGCTATTGTAGCGAGAATAATATTATGCCAAATTCCCGCGCACGCAATACGTAATTGATTTCTTAATGGTAACGCAATTAATTGTTCATTGCTTATATGCACGTAAGCTATTGGAATTGTGAAAAAAATCAAGATTCCTAAACCAAACAGCTGTACATCTTCTCTCGCTGCAGCAAGGGCATGCCCTAATTCATGGACTATACTACATATTGCTAGTGTGGTTGCATAATAGCCAATTTCATTGAAAGGAACATCCACGCCTGGTAACTAAAATACATAGAATTATTAAGGTAAATTGTACAAAAAAAGAAAGATGAAAGATTTTTAAAGTTAAATATATATCATGTTAATTCTAATGTATTATAGTAAAACTACATTCATCAAGTTCATTAAATACATTAGTTCTTTTATTTCTATAATATTCTCTATGTTCTAAAAATTACTGAAAAGTAATATTAAATATATCTTTATTTCTATAATTTACCATAGGTTCTAATATAGCTCCTGAACTAGAATCACTCGAGGATCCAGCTAGCCACATGTTAAACGTCATCTTCAAAATAATGATGACAGCTATTGGCAAGAGTATAATACTTATAATAACACCGGCATTAAACCAAGCGGTCCAAAACCTGGAGCGATCCATTCCCCATTTTATTATTTTACGATTGAAAGCCGTCGTAAACCATTTCACTCTCAATATCTGTATCTCTAGGCCAGTGTTCTCCAAGAAGTAGATGTACGGAAAATGCGAGCAGGACTGAAAAAGATATCAAAAGTTATCTTCACTGATAAACTTGTAAATTCTCATTACAAAATTATTTAAAAGTTTACAAAAATTTTATGACAGAAAACGCGGATGTCAATGACAACATAATAATTTCTCGAGTTCAGAAAACTTTCGCCCGTATATATTATAAACGTTATTTCATCCCAACGAGCATTTCGCGTCGAACTTTCGAGCGTGAAGCAAAAGCGGAAGCGTCATGCGAGAATTGGATGATTTACCTTAAAAAGCGTATCGAAAAAGAACAGTGAACAATGTATCAGTGCTATCGCAATTAATACGCTCAACGCATCCATTTTTTCAGTTTGTTTTAGCTCGAATCCTGGATGCCGGTCTCCCACATAACTACATCGCTGCGTCTCGCTAAATATTATTGAAAGTCACGCACACAAGCACCGGATTCTGATACAAGTACCAGAAAGAAACCTGAGAACGGCCATCCCGGCCTTTTTCGTGGGACCGATCGCGTTGGCAGCGTTGGCCAAGCATCCGCGCCAAACGTGGATGTAGAACTACGTGGCCACGTTCACTGTCGATAAATCGCTTCCGTGCATGGTGTGTCGCCGTGCTAAATCCACTTTTTGATCATATCGATAAACTTTTTGGAGTTTTTACGCCAAATATGACTCTCTCATCCTTCGGTCATTGATCGTGAGAGTTAATTAACCAAACAAAATCGCCAGATTTACAATCATTAATTATTACGCACAGAGCACATTTCGAGAATAAAAAAATGTTATCTCTAATTTTACATATATGTATATTTCAATGTATTTATTAATGTACATATGTATTTAGCATATATTTTATATTTATATTCATATACATGTATTTTAATTTTTTAAATTTCTCTCGCAACATATGATCTATGAAATTAAAAACAGAACTTTATCTCAAATTCTAGCACAAAATTTTATACTGGAATCTAAGCGATATTAACGAAAGATAACGTTCGCGCGCGAAATAATAGCTTTTAATTTTCACTCCCCGTCGCTTCGATTCCACATAGATAAATCGTATAAAAATATCTGCTCTGATTAAATAGCCGCCGTCGTCTCGATACTATTCGATAATTATATCCCTAGACCACGTTGCGGAATCTGACGTTGTCATAACAGTAAACAGTGGGTCCTCGGCGATAATCGTGTTTTGGATATCTCGTTATCTGTGCCACCAGCCTCGCCTATTTTTAGCGAACTTTATAAACAAAATTCGTTAATTGCGTAAACGCTGATTTATCCGAAACATATGATTTCACAGGCTTGACAACATATTTGCGTGAAAGAGAGCGTCTCTACGACTCCACGTCTCCCTCGTGTGAGCCCGTCGAGGGGCCGCGAAATCGGCGAAATGCCTCTCAAGCTGCATTCTCGTAATGTTTCATATAGGGAATTTCACACACGATGGTGTGCGGCACACGAGTACCAGCAGTAGAGACGGAACTAAAACCGCAACATCTTTGATGCGTTTTTCCGCGCGTTTACTGGCTGGTAGCTGTCACTTTCACGCTGCTTATCGCTAACCGCGTAAAATTGCGAGTTAACATAAATTTGTAAACTCATACCGTTCCGTACACGATATAATATTTTCAGTCTATGTGTGTGTATGTATATATAACATGTCAGATCTTGTAGAAAATCAAGTTCAATTACTGCTTGCCGGACAAGCGCTGGAGAACGATGACATATGCAATGTACATACCCTCGCGAGCGACACGACAGGTATGTCAAACGCCTTTGCATGGCAATCGTTTCTCATAATGTTCTTGCGAGGCCCTGAATTCCTCTCTTCTTTTCCCCTCTCGCAAAGAGAAAAATAAGACACTGAGGCTATGTGTATGTTGCAGGTGAACAATCAGGTCAACTAACAGCACACATTCCCATTTGCTTGAAAACAGTGACGTACATAGTCGCCGCTGTTGTCATAAATGACCAAGGTGAAGTGTTAATGATGCAAGAAGCGAAAGCTTCTTGTTCTGGAAAGTGGTACTTACCAGCCGGTAGAGTGGACAAGAATGAAAATCTCATAAGCGCTGTGAAGAGGGAGGTCTTGGAAGAGACTGGTCTGGTGATAGCACCGACGACGCTGATACTAGTAGAATGTGCAAATGGTACATGGTTTCGCTTCGTGTTTACTGGGGATATAGTTGGTGGTACTCTGAAGACGCCCGATCAGGCAAATGAGGAATCGCTACAAGCATGCTGGGTACGAAACATCAATGACTTGCCATTAAGGTCTAACGATATCATATATCTCCTAGACCGAGGAAAAAGTTATGTTTCGAATAAGACTGTTCCTCAACATCCTCACTTGATGCCTGTGTCCAAATCACATGCAAAACTATTGCTGAGATTAATAGTTACGTCTAAAAAAAGGGCAACGTAAGTATTATGTGGTTTCCAATAGAATTATATCGTTAAATTTAAATATAATTACATCATAAACGCTACACTGTATGCAGCATTTATGATGTAATTATATTTCAATTAATAAAGTAATAACTCTATATAAATTTTGCATATAGGAACAGATTACATGTGCTTATGTCTGATACTGAACAATATAATCCACCAATTTGTGAACTTAATCCAAATCGTAGTTTACTGTCAACTCTGCATAACTTTATGACGGTGAGATATTTAAAAAAAAACATTTTATAAATACATAAATATTAGTTATAATTAAATTGTTGCATATATTTTTCAATTTAAAAAATGTTTAATATGCAATCTATTTGAAAATTAAACTAGTTTGCAAATTTTTATGAATGTATAGTCACAGATCTATTTATTTTTGTAGGAAATATTTGGAAACGATGTAGCACAGCATAAGCCACACGGTTTACTGTCTGTAGAATTTAGTGGTGGACAAGGAGGAGATGGTCTGTGCTTAACATTACTGGTATCCTTCAAATTACCATTGGAAAATGTACCTATAATTGGGAAATATATTTGGCATGAACTTTCTGAAAACGTAGCAGAAACTCTTGCAGCCCGTCTGCCACGAAATATGACTGTCCCTTTGAAGGTCGTACGTTAATTGCATACGAATATTTTATTAAGCAATTGTTTTTCTTGACGAAAATGAATTATCATGACAGAACTCTGAGATTTTTTTACTAAAATCAAGGTTATAATGTTAAAATTGTAGAGTTACCCTAGTCTATACCAATGACTTCATAATAGATATTAATAACTATGATTTTATAACAAATAATACATTCCATATTTTTATCTAATATATATATAAGCGAATAATTATATGATACAGGAGAAACTAAAATATTACATCTTCTAATCTAGTACTTATTGAAATTAAATTCTTTTAAAAAATTTAATCCATTTCCAGTCTAAACTAATTATAAAATATAATGCATTAAACAAAATAGTTATAATAATAATATAACATATATATATATATAATAGTATAACAAAAATCTCACAATATATGTATCACGATATATTGGAAACTCAAATTTGATTGATAAGTATATAATTTAAATTAGATTGTATATATAATTATGTAAAGAAATTTATATATTTAAAAGTCAAGTTTATTAGTTTGCTTAAAAATTTATTATTAAATATACTACATAAAAATGTTAAATAGATTTGAAATTTTATACTCGCATACGCGATTAAAAGTTACATAGTTTTTAACACATCTCATTTATACGAGTTATATTATTCAATTTCTGCTATATAATATAAAAAATTCAAGAGATAACTTATTGAAATACGCTTTATGTATATGAAACATAAAAATAAGGATAACAAAAGTTTTAAGGAGCACTTCACTATTTATTATATATCAAATTACACATATGAACTCAAAACAAGAGTGAAACTATATTTTTGTTACTTTTATATATATTTTGTCCCAAAATATATATCCTATATATAATAATTACAATAATTTGCTTATTTTATTCAAGGGCTATTTAAAAGTCTGATATCAATTATAAAGTACTTGTATAAATAAAAATAATTGAATAAGAAATAATAAACATGTTAATTATTTATATAAATAAATGATGAAAACTTTTTTATGAAAATATTGTTTCTACTGTCCTGTCATATCCTATTTTAGTAACTCAAAAACATCACAGATCATTATAATTATATATACCACTTGATCTTAAATAAATCTATATAAAATACACAAATTTATAATTTTTTATATAATGTTATATTTAAAATTCAGGAAGACCATCATATAACAGCACAAAGATTTGAAAATAAAAACTATTTGTTGGCTTTGCTTTTGTAAAAAATTGCTCGTTTGCAAGTAGAGCATTGAATGAAAAAATACTAATTGTAAGAATACAGTATTTCTAAAAAATCCTTAATGCGCAGGATATCATACATAATTTCTTACAAATTAATATTAGTTTAATTATTGAAGAGATTTTAAACAACAATTCAACAAGACTTCTTAAAATCTAAAAAATTAATTAAATTTTTTTTAAATAATTATATACAACAGATAATACACACTTTCTTATTATTATCAAGAATTTGTTTCAATTTTTATATATATTTTGCTTAGTTATTGATAATAATATCAATTTGTAATAAATTATATAATTTATCCTGCTTAATAATAATAACGCATTAATAATAATCATGTACATCTTCAACTGGAAGTAGATGTTAATCTTCCCATAGTATTCAATACAGTATCATCTGTACTTTCATTTTTTATAGGAACAACATTACTAGCATTATGCATTAATTTAATGTCATCATTGAGCGTTAAAGACACATTATTTAAATAATTCGAAGAAGCGATAGCATTAACATCTGTACCAGCATGCAGTAAATGTTTTTGATTATTTTCACAGTCAGTTGCATTTGTGTCTGTATTCACAGGATGTTTCTTCATGTGAGTTGTTAAATTGCCACTGTGATAAAACTCCTTCCCACAAATTTTACATTGAAATGGTTTAATTCCGGAATGTATCCTTTCGTGTATCGATAAGTTACCACTATGCCTAAATTCTTTACCACACACGTTACATTTGTAGGGCTTTACGCCTGAATGAGTTCTTAAGTGAGTGGAGAGATTTCCACTATGGCTAAACATTTTTCCACATATCTGACAACCATATGGGCGTTCACCGGAATGTGTTCTCATGTGTATAGCCAGATTTCCACTGTGCGTAAAACACTTTTCACATTGACTGCATTTGTATGGCCTCTCCCCGTTGTGTGTTCTCATATGTATAAATAAATTGCTTTTGTGTCCAAATTCCTTGAAGCAAATCTCACATTGACATTTTAACTTTTTTCCTGTACCAGGCTCTGCGGAATTTTTGGCTGGTCTCCCAAGACGATTAGTTTTTATAGCAGTCAGGGATTGGGCTGTTATCGTCTGACCGATGTCTCCTACATTTTGCAAAGCTTGTGGCAGTTGTGATTTGTTTTCTTCCGCTATGATAACCGTGCTTGTACTCTGGTCACATTGATTATTCATCTGTATTGGATTGTTGCCATCCTCTTGATCAGCCGAATAAAATATACCATTTTGTACGTAATCCTTCACATATGATAAACTCCCAGCTTCCTAGAATGGAAATGTAGACAATTCAATATAGTAAAGTTGTCATTATTTAAAGTTAGCATTACTCGCCAAGCTGCTAAATGTAAGTTGTTCACGTAACAATATGTAGATACTTACCTCTGCTTGGAACATGGCGTGATCATGCATTTCGTGTTTCGCAGACATCTCGTTCGACAACTGCGTCTGCTCCCAAAACTGAGACAACTGGCGGTGTTTATAGTCAACATCCTGATTGATAAAAGGATACAAGGAACTGTCTGAACTGTTAATCCCATTACTCGCATTTACATCCTCTACAGTTGTACATTCGTGCTTTATTTGTATAGGACTAAACATCTGTAAAAAAATATCGACGAATTCAGGAACCGGGGAAAATATTACATTCGTGTCAGCGCACCACGGTAATCTCCATTCGCTACTAATTACGCGAGTGCCTAATGCATTCAAAGTCACACATAATCGCGGCACACCAACATTTTCATTCGAGGAATTGTCAACAAGGGCCTCGGCCAGGAAAATCAGTCGCGATTGCTCTCAGTTCCGGCGAGCGTGAGTGATAAAGGTGTCATAATTGACACACGCTTCCTACTCAGCATGCGCGATAGTACGAGACTTTATTTGTCAGCCCACATTGCTGACAAGGATCTCCAATCCCTTTGTCCCAAAGCCATTTTTTTTTTCATTAAATATCCGAACGCCACCTACGCGACTCGGAAGGAGGACTGAGAGAGCGGCGATCAATTGGCCCCCTGCAATTGCTGGATCTGCAGCGCTAACTGCGGAATCATCTAGCCGCGTCCACGCTTTTCGCCACTGTCGGTACATCGATATGCATGTCTGTTGATCTCTGATATCGTTGAACATCGTTTTTGTCAGATATAATCAATCGTAACACAAGCACGCGCAACTTGTTTACGAAGAGGAGAGAGAGACGAGAGAAATTAATTTGTGTCTTGATTATAAAATGCTGACAGCGCGTGTGTGCTCTTGCATCGTGTTGCGTCAGAATGTAATCCTCTTCGTGTTTTTGTTTACAATGACATAATCGATATGTCAGAAAAGTAGCGTTTGAAGAAAAGGCTATTTTCCTATGTAAAACTACTTTTCCTAAGGAATCTGCCCAAAAATTCTCGGCGTATTTGTATATTGTTGAGCTACGTTGGGACACACATCGTTGCGACTTGTCGACGACATGTCGCAAAAATTATAAGCGATAAGGAGACTCGTATGAATGTTTAAAAGATGCCTGGAGGCAGACGAAATACTGTCAATCGGACTGGACCGACTGGCAGATCCAGTAGCAGCAACGTTAATGCTGCCAATGCTGGTGGAAGGAGCAACAGCGGAGAGAGAGCGAGTGCTGCTGGTGGTGCGGACGATAAAAGACTTGAAGAGATTTACAGTGGGAAGTCTCTAGCACCAAAGCACATTCCTATACCCGAGGTGCCAGTCGACGGGCAGTTAAGCTTCGAGACTCTGTCTTTGGCCGTCTCGATCATTGCAGCTTGCCTGCAGCTGCTTAATCTGTACAAAACTGTATGGTGGCTACCAAATTCCTACAATGGTTATAGTATGGTATGTTGCGTTTGTATTTATTACATATTTGAAACTAGACGTTTTGCAATTTTGGACAGGATAGTTATAATGTATCGAGAGAACTAAAGAGTTGCTCTTTTATATTTCAGAACTTTTATCTGATAGACCCTTACCTGCTTGTATTTATTTTTACCATGGTGGCACATCGCTTCCTTCACACGTTGTTACGTCAGATCATTGATGTTTCATTGCCAGTTCGCAAAATTTCAGTAGCCACAAAATTGACGGTCCAAAATATTACAAGGTATTACTGTATGTGATTTATCAGTAACTCATAAAGTTTACATTGGAATCAGGATATCTTAATATTTATGTAATTTTAATTTCAGATTATCTCTATCACTTACTGTATTAAGCGTGCAAGGCTGGAGCCTCTATCACATGTCCCAAAGATATAACTTTATGCGAATTGTTTGTTTATTCGGTCCGTGAGTATCCCCTTATATAAGTGATATACCATTTATATTATATACTGATTCTCTGCGATAGAAATTAGAGGTAAAGAATGAATCGCTTATGATATCCATTTATTTCAGCAGTTTATTAATATATTTTATATTTGAAATAGTAATAGCACTATTTTTTGATACATCCTGTGGAAAAGAAGATCGGAAAGCAAAATATGTATTAGGCAAGTATTATCATATCGATTGTATCTTATTTGTTTGTCTAGTGGTGTAATATAACTTTTTTTCTCATATACAGATAAACCTTTGCACAATTGCTCATTAAACGCATCGGCCATTAGAGCGGAGGTGTCCACTTTAACATCCGATTTTAACAGACGATTAAAGCGAGCTTTATTTTTGTCTTCCAGTAGTACATACGTCTGTGTAGTCGGGCCTATTATATTTGTACCTCCGCATTTACATTTTAATGTATTGTGGGTGGTACAGCATGTAATTTTGTTTTGGCTCGGAAGGATATGTGCATACTTTGCTCAGGTTTTTCCTTTTAGGTGAGTATATTCCTTTGTGGTATAAGAATTGACTGCTAATCATTAAAATGTGTAATCAACTTTTAGATATTGCGACGAGCTACACAGGGCAGCATTGCACTTGGGCCGATGGGTTAAAATAGATAATCGCAATAATCACATTTATGCCCAAACGTGGAATGATGCGGTATTATGGCCTCACGGGTCGATTGTAAGGTATAATCGAGAAACTTATCGTTCTGAAGGTTTGTGCACAGCAGCGGAACCGGGTAACCAATCTCAATATAAATTTTATGTACGTGATCCTATTTTATCGAGTAACAAAAATTATTAAATTTGATTGAAATTATTAATTATGTTATATATTCCACAGAGTATATTTAATAACCGAATAATGCTACTAAGTCCAATACTGATATTGCAATTATTATTGGTGAACATTCAATTATTTACTTTATTAGGCGTGACTGAATGGTACCAAATACTGTCGACGATATTATTATTAATTATACATTATTATACTTTGTTCAAAATGGCTAGAGATTTTCTAATATCTTGGAAAGTGTATCGTGCTGAACAAATAATTCAAGAAAAGTCTCAAACAGTTGTAAACCAAGTTGCTCAATAAAATGCAAGTGTGATTTCTGCAATATTTACATTTTTTATGTATATTCACTAAATAAAATGAAAGAAAAAACATTTTAATTACTTACATAACAAAATTTACGTCTTGTACACAAAAATTAAAAAATATGCCATATATGTTTCATGGATTTATTGAATAAAAATAAGAATATAATATATTAAATGCATTTATTTCGAAGAACGTCAAAGAATTTCCAAAAAGTACTTGATATGAAAATTCAATGTTTTAAAGACTATTAATATTTGAAGATTAAATAATGCAATATTAGAAAAGCATATAAGAATATATGTATATATTAGGGAGAAAACATGCTTCTAACATATAAATTTATTCTTTATCAACCAGCTGAAAATCGCAATTTCTGTAAATGCTTTAGTTATTAATAAATATAAATCAAGCATTGCTTTTAAAGATAAACAAAGCAGCCTGTGCTCTTTATGCAATTATAATTTAATAAGCTTGAAAAATAATGTAATACGCATATATGTGACTGCATAATTAATTCTGGAAAAGAGTGCGCGTAAACTCTATATAATCTAATGCAGCTGTTATCGGTCGTTCCGATTTAGGATCTACATAAGGTTTCATACGGGCAACACAATAATCGGCCATTTCCTTCGTGAGGTTCTGAAAACAAAAAATTAACGAATATAAATTGCATTCTTTATAATTATAGGAACATTATAAGAACGCATTTCTGAATATTCAATAGTATTTGCAATATTTACAGCGTATAATTCCTCTTTTGTGACATAGGGTCGATCTGCTGCAGTGATTGCTCGGAAAGCGTTCTCTATTTCTTCCGAACTCTGTACGTTCTCCGTTTCCTTGCTGATCATAAACGCCATGTATTCTTGCAGCGATACATAACCGTCTCTATTAGGATCCACGATGTCTGCGAATAACAATATCGTGTTAAAATAAATATTCAAAATGATGCAAGAAATAACATCAAATGTTGAAATCAACAATACCTAATATGTTTTCGAATTCTGGATCGGGCTGTCCTTCTTCCATCATAGGAAGATCATAGCCCAAGGCTCTAAGACACGATTTGAATTCTTGATGATTCAGACGGCCACTCTTGTCCTTGTCAAAGTGCTTAAACATCATAGAGAATTCTTTGAGTGCGTCTTCAGATACACCGGACTGGTTTCGCGCTTGAATCTGCTGTTCCAAATTATGTTGCATGCGCATTCCTAACTGATCCAACTGATCCCATTGCTGTGCTAATCCTACAGTACTGTGTTCTGTGTAACGGTTGTCGAGAATTAGATGTTCTTCTAGGATAGCGCCTAGATCTTCGATCTTCTTCAGATCTTGACGACGTGCACGAACTTCTTGAGTTTTTCGCTGTAAATTTATATATAAAATATAATTTATGTATAAAATGATTGCACAATGAATATAAAGTATCCTTATGTAATAAATATGTTTCAATTAAACAAACCTTGGTGGCTTCCAGCTGCTGTTCTAAAGATCCAGATCCTTCCATCATAGATGTTCTACAACAAAAATAAATATTTATTTGCATTTTTATTCCTAATTAAACAATTAGATGACTAAATAATTCTTTTGAGACTAATGCAAACCTTGTTTCTGCAAGCCACTGATGGAAGGCATTGGCATGCTTGGCGAATTCCTTACGCAATTTATCATTCTCCTCCTGCCGCTGTGCTTCTTTCGCAAGTTCAACATCACGTTCCTTAATTATCTTCTGTAAATTACGCCAAGTATCTTCTAAAGCTTCCATTGTGAACCATGTATATGGATTTGGTCCGACATTGAAGCTCTTGATTTGCCTATCAAGAGCAGCCAGGGCTTGGAAGTCAGCTTCAGCCGAGGACAAGCTAGCTTGGAACTGTGCGTGTGCCTCGCGAAGAGCCCGAATCTCTTCGATGCTATTACAACGCACAGGATCTGTCAGATCTTCCTCGGCATTTTCAAACCAAGAGTTGAAAGCGGATGCTTTCTTCGCGAATGTTAGATAGAGCTCTTCGATCTGCCTGAATTGATCCTGCATTCTCAACAGACGCTGTTTCCTCGCATCTGAATCGGCCAGAAGTTTCTGCCAACGAGCGATAACATCGGCATGACGTTTTTGAATGCTGGGTGTCTGATCGTGACCAGAATCAACGAGCATTTCCTTCAACGAAGTGATATTCTGAATACCCTCATGTTCAAAGGCATGCAAGCCAGCATCGAAGGTTTCTTGTTTCGTGAGCAATGTCTGTACGGTAGATAAATCTCGACCAAATTCCTCGGAACGTACGTGAGTCTCCTTATCAGCGATCCATGACTCGACTACATCGGCTTTCCACATGAACTGCAAGTACGCCGAATTGTCGTTCAACCGTGTCTTCCTGCGGGCCGCGATAGCTCCGAGTTGCTCCAATTTATTGCGCAATTGCGCGCATCTTTGACTGATAGCATCCGCTCGATGATTGCCAGCTTTGATCAGCGTCTCGCCGGCCTCGCAAATGTCCTTGCAGCGTTCACCGTGAGCCGCGAAATCGGTTTCGAATGCATCGTGCTTCTTTAAAAGGCCTTGAACTGCAGCCATTGTATCGCCGTAATCTTCGACAGAAAGTAATTGCTGCTTCTCCGTAATCCAGGCTTCCTCTTCTTCGACCTTGGCGAGAAACTGTTGATACGTCAAGGATTCATCCAACTTTTGTCCTCTAGTGGCAGCTAATTGCTTCAATTCAGCCCATGCCTGATTAAGAAGTTTTAGACGCTGTTCGATTTCTGGTACTCCCAGATTGGAAACGTCCATCAACTTTTCTCCTGCTTCCTGGACAGCTTGAATGGCAGGTTCGTGACTACCAAGTTCGGCTTCCAATCTTTTGTGCTTTTTCTTCAAGTTCTGCACACCTGTAAGATCGCGGCCATAATCATCCGAACCGACAAGAAGCTTTTTCTCTTTGATCCAAGATTCTTCATCCGCAATATCGCGGAAGAACTGATGCAAAGTGTTGGCTTCGTTGAGTCTCGCCTGTCTGTGCGCCGCAAGGTTCCTGATTCGCTCATAACGTTCATTTATACTCTGGCGTTTCTCTTGAATACCGGCGGCATCGAACTGACCGCTCTCGATCAACGAATCAGCCTGTGCATTCATATCTTTGATTCTTTCCTCATGCGCCTGTATATCTGCCTCAACAAGTTGATGTTTCTTCATGAGATTTTGCACCGAAGCCAAGTCCTTGCCGGCATCTTCGGATGTGAGCAAACTCTCGACTTCTCCGAGCCAGAAATCCAGATCTTTCACGGCAGCAATATAAGTACGCTGTTTGTTGGCTTCCTTCAATTTCATGGACTTCTCTGTGGTCTTTTGTGTAAGGAATTCCCATTGGTCAGCAATAGACGCCAATCTCTTTTGAACTGCATCTTCCGAACCAGCACATTGATGCTTTTCGATTAGATTGCCTCCCATAGCGAGTACCGATTGAATTCGATCTGCATTGGCTGCCAATTCGGCTTCAAAAGCCTGATGTTTCTGATGCTTCGATTGTATGTTGGCGGGATCTTTGTAATTCTCCTCAGTTGCCAGTTGAAGTTTCTCGGCAATCCAATTTTCCATCTCGTCCGCATCTCGAGAGAACTGCTGCAGAGTCTGAGACTCGCCCAGCTTCGAGCGCTTCTCAATAAGAGCATCCTTCAAATGCCGCCAGCGATCTAACACTTGGCATCGTCTTTCGTCAATCGGCTTAGCGGCATAATGTTCTGCAGCAATCAGCTGATCAGCCAGAGTTTGTAAGGTAGCGATCTTCTCTTCGTGAGCGTTGATTGCTTTATCAAAATCTTCGTGTTTCTTGATGAGAGCCTCGACGTTGTCACTGCTGTCCACCGCATCCGCACTGCTGAGGAAAGCCTCCCGCGCGCTCATCCAATTCTCTGCCTGCTCACAATCCCTGCAGAACAACTGCAGTTCGAGGTTCTGATCGAGTTGCATGCGCCGTTGGATCCAAGCTTTCTCCAACTCTTGTCGAGCTTCGGCCATAGATTCGAGTTTCTCCAATATTTCCACGCTGGCGTAATGGCTAGATTGCAATAGTTGTTGGCCGAACAATTCGAAGGCCTGGAAAGTACCTGCTCTAGCATCTATCTCCATCCGGTGTTCCTGTACAAAGAAACAAACGAAATTTACAAAGTGGATTATGATTCGGTTCTCGAGTGTTTTATCCAGTACACAACCTCTGTTTGTTATGTATGATCAAATCCATTCGGCAATAGATACTACAAGCAGAAAAGTAGCAATTACGCGAGCATTGAAAATACTCAAACTGTTAATAGGCAGTATTTTCATTGCAAAACATTGGCACAAGATCAATCTCTTTTTCGTTAAAAAAAAAAAATTATCCTCAAAACGAATTACGTGAAATTAATTTTAGGCACTCTCGCCAGGCAAGTCCGCGATTTTCTTGATGCATGCTCAAACGTTCTTATACCTCTGGAAGTATGCCGTATCGCGCATCTATCTCTGTTCTGTGATTCTATAATTTAAATGACTTGGTGAAGAATTTGCCAAAAGATGTTTGTGATGACTGTGTTTGATTACGCTACGATGGAGATTATTTTTACCTGGTGACGTTCGAGCAATGCTTCTGCACCCGTGACGTCTGATGCGAGTTCCTCGGAAGCGACCAGGCCCATCATCGAGTTAATCCAAGCCATTAAGTCGCGATAATCACTGAGGAAGCGTTGCAAATCGTACGAGTCCAGAAGCTTCTCCTTTCTGCTATTAGCTTTGGCCGTCAATTGGGTCCACTCTTCGTTGATCTCCTTCTGCTTGGCGTATGTTTGCTCGGCAGTTTCCGGATGCGACTGCATCAGGCGATTAGCCGTTTCATCAAGTTGCTTGATCTTGTCTCCCAAAGCCGCCAGATCTCTCTCCAGACCCTCGTGCTTGCGCTGCAAAGCTTGAACGCTGCGCAAATCCTTGCCTAGATCATCATTGTTCAGCGCCGCATCCTTTTCACGAATCCAGTCCTTGGTTTCATCGACATCACGGTGAAACCGTTGCACCTCGTGAGCAGAGCCAAGTTGATTGGCCCGTTCTGCCGTGAGCGTTTGCAGACTGGTCCACTTCTCGTTCAAATCCTGAATCTGCGTCTGAATCTTCAGTGCCGCCTCAGTCTGCCCGAGGCTCATCAATTGTACAGCAATTTCATTCATCTCGGCCAAACGCACTTCATTCGCCTTTAAGTCAGCTTGAAAATCATCAAATTTCTTCTGCATAACTTCCACCTGTTCCAGATCCTCGCCTACATCTTGCACCTGGGCATGATTCTCCTTGTCCTTGATCCAAGTAGCCAACTCAGCGGCTTCTCTCACCAGAACGTAAGCCTTGGCTGTTTCGTTAAGTTTATTTTGACGTTCGCGCGCTAGACGCAAAAGATCATCGTAATGCCCGTCGATCTGCGCTTGCCGCGTGACAATCGAGCTCTGTTCCCTAGCCAAGTTCTGTTGAGACGCGCTGAGACCCGCCTCAGGTTCCACGCGCTTTACATATGCTGCCGGGACGAAACCTTGACGATCGTTTACCTCGACCTTCCACCAATCCTTGTTGTTGGAATTGAGCAGAGTCAACGTGTCTCCCTTCTTCATGGATACTTCTCTAGGAGACTTTTCAGTGTAGTCGTAAAGAGCTACAACACACTCCTTGCCGGTGATGTCGACCGTGGGTGTCTCTTGCTGTCTGCACGCCGCAGCTTGATCTCTCAGTGCCGCAATGGTGCTTGCAAACGCTTCCAGATCGCTGACCAAGGCCTCGTGTTTCTTCAGAAGAGCCTCCGAACTATCCTCATCCTTGCCGTAATCACCATTCATCACTATAGGACGTTTTTCCTTCATCCACGATTCAGCTTCATTTGCATCGGCAAAATATTGATGCGCCTGCAAAGAGTCGTCCAAGTCAGTCTTACGTTGCCGAGCCTTATCCTTCAACTGTCCCCAGTGTTCGTCCAAAGCCGCCAATCGCTGATTAATCTCCTCAGCCGCAAAGTGTCCCTCTTGCAACATCGTCGAGCCCGCTTGGCAAACCGCGGCTACTCTCGGTTCATGATTGTTGATTTCTGCCAGAACAGCCTGATGTTTCTTCTGGAGATTTTGCACGCCGATCAAATCACGACCACGATTCGTGGATGCCGCGACTGGCTCTTTCTCGCGAATCCACGCTTCCTCGTCCTCAATATCTCGAAACAGTTGCTGCACTTGGAGCGAGTCCAAGAGTCGTTGCTTTCTCACGCTCATAGGGCGCTGCAGGGCGGCATATCTAGTATTCAATTGATCCTGCTTGGCTTTGATGTTGTCGGCGTCAAAGTGGCCCGATTTGACAAACTGCATGGCTGCTTGAGCGATACCATGAATTCTCTCTGAGTGGGAGCCTACATCGGCTTCTAGAAGTGCATGTTTCTTCTGCAAGTTCTGGACGCTGGTTAGATCCTTGCCATAATCTTCCGACATAAGTTGTCCCTCCACCTCCGAGAGCCACAATTCGATATCTTCTACCGTTCGGTTGAACTGCTGCTGTTGGGAGGCTTCCTGTAATTTCGCACCTTTCTTTTCGGTGGCTCGTGTTAAGCTCTCCCACAGACTCACGATTTCATCTGAACGGGTACGTATGCGATCGCTAGCATAGTGACCACTCTCGATCAATTCTTGGCCAGTGGCCACCATCTCCTCCATACGCGTTCTATTCGCGTTTAATTCCTGCTCAAAATTCTGATGTTTCTGGACTTTACCGTTCAGATTAGTGGGATCCAAGTAACTGTCGTCAGTAGCAAACTTGAGCTTCTCATTGACCCAGCCCTTTGTTTCATCGCAGTCCCTTTCAAACTGTTGTAACTTGTACGCATCCTCCAGGCGACGGCGTCTCTGAGCTGATTTATCAAGGAGAATAGCTCGTCTTTCCAATAGCATCTGTCGCCGTTGTGCCACATCGTCTGCAGCATAATGTTCGCCTTCAATTAACTTTCCAGCAAAATCGTCAAGCACCTTGATTTTCTCTTCTTGAGCTGCCAAGGATTTGTCAAAGTCTTCGTGTTTCTTAATAAGCGCCTCCACACTATCAAGGGAATCTCCCAAGTCTTCGTTAGCCAGAAACGCTTCCTGTTTGGCCATCCATGCGTCCGCCTGTTCCGTATCTCGGTAGAATAGCTGCAAATCGACGCATTGCTCGTACAAGATACGCCTCTTCTCCCACAGATTCAAGAGAGATGATTTGTCATCGGCGAGAGAATTCAATTTCCGTGCTACTTCTTCAGCAGCGTAATGCTTCTTTTCTAGAAGCTTGTTACCAGCCAACGTGGTTGCATCGAAACTATCAGCTCTGGCATCGATTTCTCCCTTATGTTCCTGGTGTCGGTCAACCAAAGCCTCGGCGCCAGCCACATCTTTAGCTAGCTCATCTGCGGAAATAATAGCACGCATGTCGTTCATCCAGGACACCAGATCACGATAATCAGCTAAGAATCGATGCAGGTAATAAGATTCGTCAAGTTTGAGGCGCCGTTCTTTCGCTTTTGCGGTAAGGCTCTCCCATGATTGTAAGATCTCAGCGCGTTTAGCTTGAATCTGCTTGGAATGATCAGCTTCGTGAATCGCTGCGAGACGATCGGCTTCCGCGCCCAGTGTATACACCTTGTCTTCCAGAGCAGCTAAGTCGCGCTCAATACCCTCGTGTTTTCGTTGTAACGTTTGCACGCTGGCAAGATCTCGTCCAAAATCGTCGGATGATAAAACAACGTCCTTCTCTGCGATCCAAGCCATGGTCTCATCAGCGTCGCGATTGAATCTCTGAATTTCGTGCGCTCCGAAGAGCTTCTCCTGTCGCAGGGTGGCCAGTTGTTTCAGTCTCTGCCAGGATTCATTGAGTTCCTCCTTTCTGCGTAAAATGGTGTCGCGTTCGGGATGCCCGTCCAACAGCAACTTATCCGCCAACTCGTTCACTTCCGTAACTCTGTACTCTTGACTCGCCATGTCCTTCTGGAATTCGTCGAATTTTCTTTGGAGCACTTCCACATGCTCCAAGTCGTGTCCAAATTCATCGGTCGTTACAAATGCCTCCTTGTCGTGAATCCAAAACATCACCTCGTCACTGTGACGAATAAACTGTACGAGAACTAAAGCCTGCTGTAGCTTCAAGCCCTTATCAGCCAATCGGGACAACAGCAACTCCCACAGCCGATGTAGCTCCTCTATAAACAATTAAATACATTGTATTAAAAATAAAAATCAGTTGTCGCATGTACAGTATATCTTACATTACAATATTTTCAATTATTTTCAGTTTATATTTAAAATAAAATGACATATTAAAACATTTTACATATTCTACATAATTTGAGAAATAAATAATTCAAATTACTGTTCATAAAACAGTTGCTTCCTTTACTAGAAAGAACATAAAATTTTTGTAATATACTTTGCACATATGTAAAAATTTAGCATACTTTGACAATATTTTAATCTTGAAAAGAAATTGACATCTCTAGTTCTTGAATATACCTAATCTCTTGCGAATTACATCGCTGGAGAAATGATGTTGCGCTATCATCTCTGAGCCGGTATTATCGAGCAGCACGATGGCATTTGAATGAGCAGCGACTTCTGCTTCGAACGCCTGGTGCTTCTGAATCTTGGCCTGTAGATTGGTGGGATCCTTGTAACTCTCATCGGAGGCCGCTTGAAGCTTCTCGTAGATCCATCCTTCGAGTTCATCCGCATCTCGCTTAAAGTACTGAAAGAGGAATGCAAGGTAAGCACGAGCGGCAAGCAAATTACAAGGAAATAGCAAGGAAAAAAAGAGAAAAGAAGAATACTCGGTAGAAGAGTACATACCTGAAAGCGACGGGAGTCCTCGAGCTTGTCCCGCTTGTTACGCGCTTCCGCCTTGAAGTTGGCATAGCGTCCCAATACCTGCTCTCGCCTCTCCTGGATGTCCTCCGGGTTCTCAAGGATCTTCACCTCCTTCGGCGTAATCTGGTCCATGGTTGACCGCGATCTTTAAAATAACTTCCACCTCCGACTATCGTCCAAAATGGCCACGGTGGGGTGTGGCAGAATCAATTCGCTGCCAGAATCGATAAACGACGTTTCTTCCGCGGGCAGAGCAGATCGTTGAGTGCGCGCGCGACGATAGATCGTGTCGTTGATAATGCGGAAACGATAGCCAAGGGATTTCCGTGGAATTCACTTGCGAGCTCGCGAGCTCGCCCAATTTCGTCTGCCACGATTAACGTTCCGGTGATTCTCGACCGGATTCCTTCTGCACTTGGTGTATTTCCACTACGCGCACTGGTCAACGTTCCGGTAGCACCGCTCGTTCACTGGACGATCAGTTAGACTCCCTACCAATCACAGCGGAGATACAATCGACCGACTTTAGTCGGTCAGGCTAAATACATCGATGATACCATAGCAGTATACGTCTATAAATGTATATGTCTATGGATATTAATTAAAGATCATCAACCCTGGATAAATTTTCGTAAATTTTTTCGACTATAAAAGGAGCTTATAGAGGTAATTGAAGAATATTGATATTATTCTAGCTGCATCGAAAAATCAACGAATGTTTTAATTTATCCAGTCATTGAAAATGTACTAAATCTTTTATATATATGACTCATAAAAATTATGAGAGGTAAAGAGAACAGAATTTATAGTGTAAATAACCACAAATAGATATTTTGTATTTTTTAGATATTTTCGACTTGACAATAATCTGAGAATAAGGTATGTGTGTTCTTGCATATAAAATAAAATAAAATATCGTCACAATTTAAATGTGACTTATACATTATCATTATCGGATTGACAACTTGAAATACAAGTGCATGATTGATTTAAGCCGTCGGAAAAGACGTAATATATTTGCCGTTTAAAAATTCGTGATATATTCAATACAATATCCGGCATAAATTTCCTTTACAATTCTTTACATTTCTTAATAATATCACTGACAAGATAGTAGATTCTCTCGTCGGTGATAATATATAGAAGAAAAAGCACGACTGTGCGGCTCAGCGGCGATTAGCGGTGCTTGGCGCTCGGTAGCTCTCGGCAGTGTTCGGCAGTGTTCGGCGCTCGGTATTCGATGAGCCGTTACGAGGTCAGCGCCACTGACTCAGCGATTACTGCGTAACGTATTCGTTTACCGACCGTCGAGCACGCAGGTATCGAAATTCCAGTACCGAAACGTGATATTTTATTTTAAGATTAATTCGACGTTATCGATTCGTGCGAATAATTACATCTATGGATCAATGGTATGTGCTTATTACGAGTGCTATGCTATGAGAAGCAGAAATTCCACATTGGATAATATTTATTGAAATTAAAATAACACTTATTAAAGTTGAAATTGATACGCGAATTTGGTACGACAATTTATATACATATATAATAATATATAACGACATCGTTTATCCCAGATAGAACGGAAAGTCATGATAATATTAGAGTAACATCAAAACGACGAGAATATGACTACAAAACTCATCTTTCAGTCATAATGGCTCCTGCACACAGAACGCGGTAACGCTGCCGCGCGGCAGAAGTTAGGTGCAGTAGCCAATCAAAGTTGGATCAAATTTAACTTTTTCCGCGCGGCGGATGATTTGATTGGCTACTGCACCCAACTTCCGCCGCGCGACAAGCGTTACCGCGTCCTGTGTGCAGGAGCCAATAATTTGATCATTTTTTTGTCATTTTGACATCATTTCACGTGACTTTGACATTAATATGACTTTCTGTTCTACGGAATATTAAAGTTTAAGTTTAAAAAAATTGATAACATATTCATTGAATATGGGGAATAAAATAAGATCACAGGTATATATATTATGATACAATAATCTTTTATTAAATTTCACCTACAAACAACGAATCACAGAACGTTACATTAGAGTTCCTTACGTCAATCCATCGTGTTTTCATATATTTTACAGGTAAATAATTATGTATTTATCTCTATTATAGTAAAGTCTTATTTGTTAAAATATCTCGTAGTGTAGTGGATTGTTATGTATATATAAATTTAATTTACCTAAAAATAGGATTTCTGTTGTAGTGTCCATTCATTGTTTATAAGTGTCCGTTATCATGTATAGAAGTGGTATACTATAGGTACTTTTGTCCATTGTACTCTGATATATCTTCTTTTTTTATCATTATTAATATATTATTATTAATATTATTACTATTTCCCGCCGATATATTGTATTCGAAGTACGATAAAAGTCACCACGTACCAAAGAACTTTTCGCTGATAAAATTACAAAATTCAATTCGTCACAAAACGATGTTAGGGCTTTATATGTAAAGGGCTTTTAAGTACCTGGACAAAGTGACGGCATTTACGATAGAAATCGCTAGAACTTTTATATGAATCTTTTTTTTTTTTGTTAGAAGGCAACACGTCTTTGTTAATACAAGAAGGCAATTTGCTTTGTATCATCGGTATATCTGGTGTCCCAAAAACATTGGATCAATCTGACAGCACCGCGCGTGGCTCGACTCGAGCTCGACAAGTGCAAAGGGACCGTTTACAGGCATTATTGGCAGCACTGGATCACTGTTCAAATGTACTGTATATATTTCGTTTCTCCGGTATATCCCGAGGCTGTAACGCGACAAACGCGGTCCGTGTACGCACCTCGCGATCGATCTAGCTAGACGTTTCTCGTCCATTCTTTCTTTCGTCGTTTTTACTTTCTCCCGCGGATATAATCATCACGGAGATAACCAGCGTTACGCTCTTTTAAACGTAAATAATATTTTTGACGATTTCCTCTTTATGTACAAAAACTTAGAGCTATAGGATACACTTGCACTCGCGCGCGTCACGCGTCCCGGGGCGCCAATAAGTTAAATTTTATTCTAGAGTTACGCATTTTATTTATTACGCTTCTCCCCCGTGCGTCGGGCGAGCTTCTCTGTGTTGTACGTGCGACGTCTCTGATCAGTCTGAGCATGCGAGACCAGCGATATACATGTATATATATGTGCGTTATGACTGCGACTTTAGAAGGCTCGAACGCAAAATTGGCGCTCTCGAACGTATAAAATTCGTCCCCGATATAATGTATATAAGAACAAACAGGTAGTATAGAAAGTTTCGAAAGAGAGACGTCGCGCGAGACGGTTACAAGCACCCTACGCGTGTCGCCGTGACGCCAAAATCTCATAGAGACACATCAAATCGCTCCATTTTTACTACATAACATACAATAGATATATTTATATAATATATATATAATCAATAATATATATATATATTTTTACTAAAGGTATTCTTTATAATTATATACAGAGATATATAATCGTTCGCATCGATAATCTTTACGAATTAGTAACACTAGGTTGCTAAATAATAATTTTCTTGGACCTCGGTGTGCGTGTATGTATATGTGTATGTGTGTGTATGCATGTATATTAGCCAGCACCTTGCGTTGTTGAACCCTCAGCTCATGAATCGAAAGGGCCAATCCCTTCCGCTTATACTTAAAAAAATATAATGTGTACCCCTCCCTGAGCTCACTCCGTAAAACTTTGAGAGACGCTTCTCATCCTTTTCCGTTCCACTGCACACTCTCGTCTCGTCTCGTCTCGTCTCGTCTCGTCTCCTCTCGTCTCCTCTCCTTTCCTCTCCTCTGCTCTCCGTATCGTAATCCTTTTCACAGCCCTCATTTCGTTTCATTTTTATTATAACTTTCGTCCGTTTCCATACATTTTCCATTATGCGCGGAATCACGCGCGTAACAATTTTCTTAGGTAACATATATAAACGTCTAATATACAATAAATAATTTGTCGCTCTTTCGAATATACAATTTTTCGCTCTCCGGTGCTTCGCGGCTTAAGTAATTTGTCCACGGCGTCCTTCCCGCAAGGTACACCAGAATAGAATCTTTAGTTTTCCCTTCTCGATACATTAAGAACTAAATTTTGTACAAATTTCAACGAGTCGGGCGCCGTCCTGTCCCGATCCTACGCGGCATTCGGATACGCGAGAAGGAAACGGGCCGCAGGAGAAGGACGAGGTACTGGGTCGGGACCACCTCCGACGACATCGTCACACGCGGCGCCTTAATATACATTTACATAGGTATAATACAAGGAACAAACGAAGCCAGAGAGAAAGACGGAAATATATATATAGAAAGAGAGAGAGAGAGAGAGAGAGAGAGAGAGAGAGAGAGAGAAAGAGAAAGATAGAGACGGATCGAGAAGCAAGTAGGGAGAGACAGACAGGTAGAGAGAGGGAGTAAAAAAGGAAAGGAGAGAAAGAGAGAACGCGTTTTACAACATCTGAGGGGTGTGCCAGGTCGGCGCGTCTCGGTGGAAAGAACTGCTGAACGGTGACCTTTCGGGTCCGCGACGTCGCATCAGTGACGGCAACGACAACGACAACAACGACGATGATCGACGTTCGCGCGGACCCTGCGCCGAGACGCCGTGGTGCTGCTGCTGCTGCTGCTGCTGTTGTTCCTCTTTCTTCTCCCTCTCGTGCCCCGCGGGACGGGCCGTCTCCCTGTCTCATGCGCCCGTACAATCGATCTCGACGATGTCCTTCGGCACGTCGACAAATTGGTAGACCAGCCGTTGGCCGTCCACCTTGGCCAAAATGCCGCGCTGATAGTAATAGCGCAGCGCTCTGCCCATCGTCTCGTAGTTCATATCCGGCTTGTTCTTGTGTATGCCCCAGAGCCGCGAGACCGCCTTGCTGTCGACCAGCTTGAAGACACCCCGCTCGCGATTCGTCCACTTGATGTAGCGCGGACAGTACTCGTGGTCCTGCAGCAGCTTGAGCAAGAATTCCCACAGGTACGTGGTCGAGCCCTCGCGCGACTTCCGCTTCACCGCGGCGCCGCCCTCGCCGCCCTGCCGCGGCTTCTTCAGCTTGCTCTTCTTCGAGCGCGACGGGAAGCCCGAGAGCTCGAGTAGGTAGAGATCGTCCGAGACCGAGCTGGTGGCCGCCTGAATCACGCTGGTAGGCACGCCGCCGGGTCCTCGCGGTGGGCTCGGGGTGCAGGGGGTCGCAAACTGCCCACCCCCGCCATACATGTTTAT
Organism: Tetramorium bicarinatum; assembly: GCA_928718305.1. NCBI lineage: Eukaryota > Metazoa > Arthropoda > Insecta > Hymenoptera > Formicidae > Tetramorium > Tetramorium bicarinatum. The sequence continues at coordinate 15,486,579 of OV788320.1, forward strand.
GTAACTGTTGTAGCTGTCGGACACTGAAAAAGAGAAGAGAGCGGGAATTAGAAAAAAGTTTCGCGAATAATCTCTACGTTGTAGTTTATATGCGATTACAGCAGACGCGACTTTTTATATGCCTGATTACAAGTTTAATATAATGATAATTTTGTATCGTAATTTGCCTTTTTTTACTCACTACGTAATAAGCGTTTAATTATGTCTCGGAGCATGTAGGACAATAACATGTGGAAGCCGCTTTGTCGTCTACGTAAAAGAATCAATATCGCTGTGTAACCATCGCAAAACTTATTTCGGCATCGCGCGACAAAGGAAGGTGCCCGGCCTTGAAGAGACACGCTCCGATCTCATCCCGAAAGAATCCTCGGCGCAAAGTAGCGCGTTATTATCTCGATTCGCGGCGGAAGGGTCGACGTTTATCGCGTTAGTTTTTCGCACCGCGTGGCTTAAGGGTGTACGTCGCAATTGAGTACGTGCAATCAAGTATTAATAGCCGTCGTTCGCGAAGCGGCAAAGAGGGAAAACATCGTTATCGCCATCATCATTGTCGCGTCGTCGTCGTCGATGCCTTCGTCGTTTACTATCACCCGATTGATCGGCGAAGCGAGTATAGATGCTTTCGATAGTCTGCCACCTGTTTCCGCGTGTCTCTCGTCGCGTCGTCTTTCTCTCTGGTTTGCGCGAAAGAAAAAAAAAAAAAAAACGGCAGAAACGGGCAGGTAATTGTCGCGACCTGCGGAAACGCTGTACGTCATATGATTTAGTCGGGAGTGGATGTCGCGCAATATCGATCGCGTCGATGCGATCGTACAGACGCGAGTGCACACGATCTCGGAGAGTCTGTAGAGTCGTGCTCATGGTCCATGGGCGTAGGAAAACATGCCGGACGTGCGCGAGAATCCGCCGCAGTTCCTCTTCCTAAAGAGGTATCTATCTCTCTCTATCTCTCTCTCTCTCTCTCTCTCTCTCTCCCCTCTCTCTCTTTCGCGCGAATCTCCGCATTGAAATGCAACGGTAGTCTCTCAGGGAATCATCAAGTTTCAGCGCTCTCGCGAAAATTCAATAAAAAGACGCTTTTAAAAAATCGAGTTCAGTCCAGAAAGTTTTATTACTTAAATCCACTTGTGCCGCCTGTCGGTGCGACTTGTTGAAAAAGATAAGTTTGTGAGACTATCGCGCGAGGAGATATCGGGCGAAATTAAAGTTTCGGAATTTAGCAAACATTGTCGTGGCAGAATCAATTTGAGAGGAGACAAACATTTGAATATACTTGCGGCATAAAGCAATTTCGAAAGCGATAAACCGCCTTTACATCAGCGAACGAGCAGCAGCCGATACGGCTTTTATACGAAAAGGGAAAAAAAAATTTCTCAGCCGTGACTTACGCGCCACGTTATGTCGAAAGAAAGCGAAAGTTTCGAGGTCTGCCTCGAGATGAATCTCGCGTTTCTTGATACCGGAGATGAGTAAACCAGTGTCGCCACGAGGCTCCCATAGAGCAAGAAAAAAAAAATAAGGGAAAAAATTCTCAGCATTTTGCATCTACGTGCACGCGACCGTGGATGTTACGCCGAGAGAAAGCAAAAGTTTCGAAGCACTGCTACGAGGCGGTGAGAAGCTCTTTTCCCCTTACGCCACTGGGTTGAGAGGAAGAGGAGACGGACCGAGATAAAGAGACGAGAAGAGAGAAAGAGAGAGAATTAAAGCGGAGAGTCGAGCGCGGCGAGCGGAGAGGCGGGAGACGAAGAGGGGAAGAAGAGGGAATCGGGGAACTCTGCCTGCAGTATGATAGAGGACTGACCCGAGCCAAGGTTGCACGGGTGACGCCATCAAGCTACTAGTGCATAATAGCGCCGCTCGTTCTGAGGCCGCCGCGACTGCGCTAAAATCGGAACTCGTTCTCCGGCCCCTCACGCTCCCTCCCGCCGCCCTTCGCCGCCGTTCCATCCTCCCTCCCCCCTTCGTACCTATCCTTCCTCGTCGTCGCGTCAACCTCTCTCTCTCTCTCTCTCTCCCTCTATTCCATCTTCCTTTCTTGTCCTCCCTCCCGCCCACCGAGCGCGTGTTCTCCCTCTCTCGCGTCGCGCGCTGCAGTTCCGTGGAGTCCCGCGCGGTTGAACGATTCCTCGGGCACTATTCGAGGTTTTCTGGTTTGTGGACCGATGAGAGGAGGCTGGCGCGAACGAGGGAGAGAGGGAGAACGAGAGAATATTTATTTGGCGGTATTATCTCCGCCGGAGTGACGGGGCGGCGAAGTAATGAGCGATCGTTCGAAATAACGGCGTTTATACGCGACACGTCGTGTTTTATTGATATGTCAAAACAATTTAATGCGAAGGTATTTAAAAATCACGCGAAATCGTCTCGAACCAAGAGAGGAAGGAGTAAACAGACAGAAATAGGCGATTTATTATGCCGCGAGCGAAAACCATTAAGAGTAATGAGATTGAATTACTTAGAAAGTAGTGGCAGGTCAAATGAAGCAAAAAGCATAAAGCGAAAGTACAAAATTCGTAATGATAAATAATAAACGACACAAAGACGACAGAGACGAATTTATTCGTTTTCTCGATACACGTAACGTGATAACACTACGTAAATCTACCGAAACACTTCTGTCTCGCGACATACCGACGTAACGTAACGCCACAAAGTTTCAATAACTACAAGGGTTGCGATATAAATAGCGCGAGAGAAATGAAGCAAGATTCAAAGATGAAGAGAGGAGAGAGAGAGAGAGAGAGACAGAGAGAGGGAGGAGGGAAGGAAGGGAAGATGGAGACGAAAAACAGAAGAACGGCAGGAGAGCGGAAGGTTTTTCGAGATGGCTCTAAAAATACGGAGAACGCACCGTTGTTCTCGGCAAGTACGCGTGTATGTGCGCGGGTAGAACACACGCGGGAGCGCACGAGGAAACGTGGTGCGCGCTCGAAGGAGCGAGGAGAGGGAGAGAGAGAGAGAGAGAGAGAGAGACAGAGAAAGTGAGAGGAAGGCGGTAGTAGCGAGAGGCCCCGAGAGCGCGCGAGAACAGCTGGAGCGGATCGTGTTTACGCGCGGTATGACTGGCTAGATGAGTCAATCGTAGACCCGTTGTCTAGGAACGATCGCGGTGGGGGAACTGCTCCTACTTCACTGACCTATACCACGAGCGTTGTATAGCGCAGGAAAGCACCGCTAGAGACGACGCATCGCCAGCCGATGAGTCTGGTACGCCGCGCCGTGCCGTGCCGCGTCGAGACCGGATAGAGAGAGATTCCTAGAAGTCTCGGAAGTTTAGGATCGATCGGGAAGCGTGAATGGAATAGATAGTTCGACAGTCTCGGAACATCGATAGATTTTTTTTTTCCAAATTCGAGTAAAAAATTCCAAGATGTGAAATTTAATCTCACCAAAAGCGTAGGATAGAAGTCCCTGAGAACCTGGAATGAAGACTATGCTACCAGCGATCGAAGATAGGAAGACAACAACGCGCGAGCAAAATGAGATTTTGAATATCCTAGGATCAGCAAATTTAAAAATTCAAACGCGAAAGATTCTAAAATAAATAAATGATTAATTGATTTAACATTTAAGGATTTAAAAGCAATTATGGTCATGATTATTCGCGATTATGAAAATGTATAAAAATTTATGTGAGTTGCGGATTATCTACAAAAGTAACCTAACTTATAATTTTATGGCGAGGATAATGTCACGCTTATATCACAACTTAACTGATTACCAGGGCGATTCTTATTTCTACAATCGTAATAAATATCTAATTGTTATTCGGAATCAAAAATATTCGGGAATGAATAAAAAATCGAAGAGACGTCAGATTCGCTACTATTTTTTTCTTTCTGTTTCTTTGTGCATCACATAGATTTACCATTACTATCACATCGACGGCACCACAAAGCGCAGCCGGAGGTCGACTTAAGGCGATCATTGGTCAAATTTAAATTCAAGTTTCGCTCGGCCCGACGAGACGATGTTCCGCGACAATGAAACGACAGTCTAATGCGTCCCCGAGGCCGTATTAATCTTCTACTTAAGCGGCATTCTTCAGCTCTTGTAACTGACTCGCAAACAAGGTGGAGGACAAAAGAGCGATTACAAATTTAGGGAACTTTTAGAAAATCTAATTACGCCTAATAGAATTTTGTAACACTTGAGTAAAAAAGTTAATTTCTAACGTGAAACAAACAAAGAATTTGTACTCTCGATGTTGTATATAATGTATAAACTGTGTTTTCCTTACAAATTATAGGACAGGCTTGCTATTTGTACAAGTCGATTTACACGCAAATCCACTGTAAAATCAGTTATGTTCATAATCAGAATAATATCCATAATTTCCATAATTTAGTCAGAATAATATCTATAATGTCCGTAATTTAATTTTCAAATGTATTCGTCAAACGCTCAATGCTACATGGTGTTTGAGCATAGAGATCACGAGGTAACAGAATTAGAGCGATGAAATTCAAATTTAAAAATTTTATATTTAATCATTTCCGAAAAACAATTGCAAAGTAGGTCGCCATTTCATCTCCCCGCGAAAACTGCGCTCAATCGCTTTGTCGGACGATTACACGTCGAAGCGCGCGCGTTATTAATCTCTATGTTTAACGAGAGTCCCCGCGGGCGCGCGACGAAGATCGAGAAAAAGGAAGTGGATCCGGGGCCGCGTTTCCTCGTGCGCTCTCGAGCCGCGTTCCTTCCTGACAGTGCCGGCAGGAAGTTTAGTCGAGGGACTCGGTAACGAGTCGATAGTTAAAAATACACGGAAGGGTAGGCGCGCGCGCGCGCTGCGCTGCGCCACGCCGCGCGACTACGGCTGCGACGCGACGCGACGCTCGTTTATTTTGCGGAGGATTCGCGCTAGCCGCTCTCCCTTTCTCTCTCTCTCTCTCTCACTCGCGGGCCGGAAGTACAAGTATAGCGAGAAGGGTAGAGGAGATGGCGGGAAGACGGAGAGAAAGAGGGAGAGGGAAAAAGAGAGAGAAAGAGAGGAAAAAAAAAAGCGCGATGAGCCGAGAAGCAGCGGGAGGCGGCTCGGCCGACGCAACGAACGGTGGGGATATCCAGGGACGTACGATTCGACGGAACGAGTGGTAAAAAAAGCGGTTGCGCTAAAAGCGAGCTCGGTAGAAGAGAGAGAGAGAGAGAGAGAAAGATGCCGCGGGGAGAGAGAGGGAAAGAGAGAGGGAGAGGAAGAGATCTAGACAGAGCGCGCATTCTCACGTAGTGACGGTCCCGGATAATTGGCTGGGAAGTCGCGCGCGCACGCGAGATATTCCCTTGCCTTCGTTTTCGACGGCTTTGCGGATGCTTGTCTAGAGGTGTATCGGAGTATCGATACCGAGTGCTTTCGGTATTGCGATATCTTCCTTTGCCGGTTCGTCCAGGAACGCTACCGAGACTTGAGAAGAAGAGACGCCGAAGAAAAAGAGAGCGAGAGGGAGATAACTGTTCCGACATATCGACATTTTACTTTCGATACTAATCTATCGGTGAACTTGAAATATTAAATTCTCCCCTTTAGTATTATTGACGATATGACGTTCAGTACTATTAAACGTATCGCATATTGATAAAGTATCCCTAAATGTCATTAAGTTAATCATATACATATTTACACTATTAATTAGGGTTCGACAAACTATCGCATATGATGATGATAGTACTCGGATTAGCCAAATAAATAAATTAGAAAAAAATTAATATCACATAGCACATTTTTCAGGTTTCTATCTCTGCATACAGGGTCTCATCTGCATATTTATTTTAAAGGTTTAAATTACTACTCAATTTAAGCTAGTAAGATAGTAAGTAGTTATAAAACAAGTTCTAGTCAAAGTAATATAAGAAATGAATGAATTCGTCTGACAAACACACAAGATATTTATCTGCTTCTATAAGAGTCGTCCTTTAGCAATTGACATAAATATGACATCCATCAGGCTGCAAGAAAACCAACCAAGACGACGTCCAGCTTCTACCGGGTGAGAAACCCACTCCCTTCAGTTCCTTCGATCTCGGCGAGATACGCTCGCGTGACGCGTGTTCTCACGTACCAGGATTTCGAGAGGCGGAATTCCGCGTGCATCTAAGTGCATGAGTTATACCCGTAGTCGGAGCGGGAAAGGTGAAGAGAGGGGGACCGGGTACGCCGGACGAGGGCTCCGCGTCTCCGGGAGGCGAGCGAACGCACGAGGGGCCACCGAAAGTGCTCGTCCGGCATAAACAAAGCGATCGTGGATTATGGTTCCGACATAGCTCCGGAGCTCCGGAGCTCTGGCGCGCGGAAGAGGGAGAGTCGAGAGCGAGGCGGGGGGGCCAGAGGGATGGCGGAAGGGCAGGGTGAAGATGGGCCGGGCAGTGTCGGTGATAGCGGAGCGACGCCGATGATAGTGGTGGTTGTGCTGGATGATGGTGGTGGTCGCGGGAGCGGTGGAGTGGGTAGGAGGAAGAAGAAGAGGCAACGCGGAGGAGGATGATGAGATCGAGAGAAGGGGAGAGTTGACCTTCAGCTGCGCCGGGAAAGTCAGGCAGTCACTGACCGACAGACTAACTTAACCGCTCTATCCTTCTCCTCCTTCTCTCTTCTCCGCCTTCATTCGCGACCGGCTAGTCCGATGCACCGCATTGCACACATATACGCCGGCGTCCCCCGGCCTCCACCCGTTCTGCCTCCCTTTCACTCTCTATCCCGTCCATCTCTTTCCCTCTCTCTCTCCCTCTTTTTTCCTTCCTTCTCTCGCACTCCTTTCTATCCTTGCGCTTCCTTCGGCATCTCCCTGCCCGACGTCTCTTGACGTCGTGACGTTCTTCCCTCGTCCCCTATCCCCCTCTTCCTCATCCCCCTCGGAGTCTTTCTCTCTTTCCTCTCGTTAGACCAAGTCCCTGCCTATTATGTTACCCTACTGCCTCGGGCTACTATCTTTAACCCCGAAACCCGTTCAAATTGCGAGCTCTTGGCGTGCACGTGTACGTGCACCATCGTCGTCGCTCCTTCTTCCCTTCCCCTTCCACCTCACTATCTCCCTCGGCATTCGGAAAAGGATAAAGGACGATCAAGGAGGATGCAGGGAGATTGATAGCTGAGGAGATATTTCGCTTCAAGTCTTTGATGTATTTTGTACCGGGTAAAACACATATCCATTTTTCAGTCTAGATTTGTAATCTCTTAGATTTGTGGTCTGGCAATTAACATCAATTTTATTTCATGAGGCACGTAAGATATGTGAAACTTTTGTTTGCGAATAGATCCTCTTGATTTATAATCGTGATAATTATCTCTGGTTCATAAGTAACACACTTAAAAAGAGTTATGTTAAAACGATTTCAAAGCTTTAAGTTTATCACTCGTGAAATATCGAGGCACTGTGTCTTATTTTATTATTTATCGTAAATACCTTGAATTCAATTTTTCTCGCTTTTGCTGAAAAAACGAGGCGATCATTTTAATCATCGGGCAAAATTATTTTTTTGAAGTAAGATATCAAGTTTAATATCATATGTGAATCAGTTAATATTTCATCGTTTCATTCCAAGTGTTTCAAGGTGATTTAACGAGCGCGTGAGATTTTTTGTCGGGCGAGGACGTTCTTCCTGGTCGTTACGTAAATGCATTTCGACGTCGGGGAACGGAACTTCGTGTCTGCGGATTAGGTTTGCATGGCGATGAGCAACGCTGTTTTCATCGTCGGCGAGGGCGTGGGCGGTGGCGCGGTACCTCTCTCGCGGTTTCTGTGTTTTCCACGAAGTGCCGGCCGCCTCTCTTCCCAAGCTCGCGCGCTTAGAGCGAAAGACAACCGGCGGAGAGGGACCGAAGAGAAGAGAAGAGAAGGAGACGGATAAAAGAGAGGGAAGAGATTTACGTTCCGGGCGCCTTTTTCCGCGCGACCACCTTGACTGCCTATAAAATGTTCACGAAACATTTATGTGTGCGTGTCTCGCGAACTCGCCGACCACGTCGATTTCTCGACGAGCAATAACACGTTCCGCTCGACGCTAACGAGGAAAAAGACGAGCACCGATGACGAGCGCGAAATTCCAGGGAAATATCAGCGATTTCCGGTTTCAACGAGATATTGATGATGACCCGGAAAAATTAATGATCATCGTGCGCGAGGGATTTTTGTTTCCTCGTTTCTCACGTTGTCGATTTTTAACATTCATTCTTGCCAACAAATTTTTTGTACGCGCGACGAAAAGTTTCGGGACATCCGAGTGAACACTATCGATATTTCTTTCGCAGTGATGAAAGATCTCCACAGCTCAATTATTGCCGAATTTAACGTGTACGTAATGATCTTGACCTTTGCGACATTTACGGATGGTGCTATCGGGAGCGTTTCGATAAAGGCTAAATTGCAGAACTAAAACATCTGCATCACCAAGAAACAGCGTTGTTGTCGAAAAGATAAAAAAGCAAGACAACGGATTGAAATTATCAACGAGAGCACAAAACTCTGCAAATAAATCTCTTTATTTTTTATTCGCATTGTTTGAAAAATTCGGCACGTTTATCATACGTTTGAAAAAAATTTTATTCTCATAAAAATCAATGTAAATATCAAGGCCAGTCCGTTCATTCCGATATAACTTTATGACAATATTGTTTTTATCTTTCTTGTTTAACGTTTCCAGAAAATTAGTAATTGCTTTCATTATTTTAAATAAAAAAACAACTCTCCCATATGGTTTCGTTACGAACGCAAAACTATTCATTCCAAGCATGTATGTGTACAGAATCCTTAAATTACCGTGTAAATTTCGCGTCGCGACATTTCTCGCAGAAAATTAGGAATCGATATGGCGACTGGTCGAAGATAATTTCGTCGGTTAATCAAAACGCGTTTCTAGATAACAGATCAAGCGAAGATTTATCTCGATCGAACCGAGCGCGGATCGAGAGAGGAGACGTGAGAGATCGCCGTCGATCGCCAATAAAAATACATGCGTTTTCGTTCGCGCTGGCGAAATAAATACGCCGCGCGATTTATAACCCAGACCGAAGCGGCGCGAAGCGCGGCGTATCGCCGGCGTGCATCGTTTGCGGAATACGTTTCCCCGGCGCGGAGCGGAGCGGCGCGGCGCGGCGGGTTCGTCGATCGTTCGATGGGATTCTTATTGTCGGTTTCCTGCCGCACGCGTATCACGCCGGGCAGCTCTTTGTGAGCGTTCTCTCTCTTTCTCTTTCCCTCTCGTTCTCTCGGTATCCGGAAGTCTCGATGCCGCGCTCGAAGATCAACTTGCGCGCGCAATGCGCGACTGCAAACACTCCTCCGTAAAGCGTGAAAATTAATTCGTACCGCGCACATTTATCACTCGCGACGGCCTGTTATTTAGAATTTTGGGCAATGTAGAAAGATACCCAGAAGTTGTGCGAAAATACTCAACTAATTGTAAGCGTTTAGAAATGGAAATTTATGCGCATGCTCCAAGTCTTAAACTTACGTTATTACTTTATCTCTGTATTGTCCTTATCTTATTGTACATCTAATCTCGTATCGATAATATACCGAATAACGTGTGACGTGAACATTTTCCTGTCCGCAAAATGTGCAGTTACGCACGATCGCTAGCCGCGGAGCTGCACCTACGTCGTGCCATCATTCGCCTTTTGGAAGGCGAGAGAGACCCAGACAACAACGACGACGCGAATGGAAAGGAGCGACAGGTGTAGGCATAATGCGCCGCGGCACTGCCGGATGACTTATGCAGAAACGATGCGCGTCGGCCTCGGTGATGTCCTCGCAAAATGCGCGAGAATCGACGTTGCGGAAGCGCCGGCGCGAGTCCTTACCGGGTCCCTCTAAATTAAGACGCATTACGAAGCAGTTGCTAGAAATTGGCGCTGTCAGAAATCGGAGGTCGTGAAACACGGAAAGTGTCCACGGATACATGGTCAAGCCGAGCGAGATCTACCGTCAAGCAACAAAATGCTATTTGCATGATTGACAATCGAAAAGACGGACGATGGCAGAAGAAAAGCAACAAACTGCTCACGTGAACCAGTAACGCAGTAACGCGTTTTCCAGAATTACCTTATCGCTCCCACGCCGCGGCGATCCGCTACGTTATTCCTCTCTGACAGCTCGCAAGGACAGGAATAAGGAAAGAGAAGGAAGGAGAAGCGCGCATCGGAAGACGACGAGGAGAAGAGCAAACGGTAAGAATGCAACAGCTCTTCTCTCTTCCGCCGTCGCAGACGACGCGCGATGTGTGCGAGGTCAGTGACCATGGCGGCGCACTCTCGTCGTCGCTCGTACTTCTTGCGGCCGGCGGAGAAGCGGAGGAGGAGGAAGAAGAGCAAGCGGGCGGTAATGCCAGGGGACAACGCGGTTTCGCGCGGCGCAGAATACGGCGGCCGCGGTGTTTAACGGTCGGATGATACCGAATTTAGAGGCCGGAGGTGGCAGCTCTGCGCGCCTCTTCTCCGCACCGCGAAGAGCACCGGACGGCTATTAATTGACGGGGGAGAGAAAAAGAGAACGAAAGAGTGAGAGAGATATATCTGAGAATTCGCGGCTGGTTGAAACACGGCCTTGAGGGGAGCTGCTCCGCTCCGTGCGACCGTATTTACGAGAGACCGTTAATTTCTTGCCAATGGGAAAGCGAATTATTCGGCGGATCTCTCGCGATCTGTTCGGGCGGATATTTCTTGCGCAACTCGTGCATAACTTGGCCGATAAAAGGACCGGGCAATAGTGGGATTTACGTCGCACAGCCAACAGGAAGAAACTTATAATATACCTATAACCTGACGGTCGCGCGGTCGAGGCGGTTACTTAAATATTCCGGTTACAAAGAGGGAGATATTTCCCACGTTACTCGCGTGGGCGCACCAACACCTGCGCGAGGCTCTCGAACAGATCCTACGCATGTATATAAACTTATAAAAAAAAAGCAGCGTAACAGAGAAGTTTCTCGCAGCTTTCGAGCTTGTTTCTTAACCCCTGTATTATCCCCTGTGATGACGCGCGAGATTTCCATCGAGATTACGACTGAAGCTGTAAATAAATGTACGGTAAACCGACCTTTAGGGTTTATTATTAAATTAAATTCCGAATGATTACGTTATTTCTTTCAAGAGAATTTCTTGAAAATAAAGTTTAGTTTCTATTGACCAATTTCTGTATAATTGAAAATATATCGGTTAAAAACGACGAATAATTCGACATGTTCGAAAAAGAGAAACAAATCCGTTGTCACAAAAAAATTTATATTAAAGTTTAACTGAACGCACGTGGTCTCGTCTTCGTCTCGTCTCGTTCTCCCAGTTACGAGATAAATGCAAACTGCCGCGTTAGCTTCTGTTAGTAATCCAGTTCAGCCGAGTCAACGCTCGCTCTCGAAAAGGAAATAATTCCGCCGACGGAGAGTCAGAATCGTTAAATGCGTCCGCGAGAAAGAGCGTCGCGAGTGTTGCGCGAGAAGAAGTTGTACGATAAGCGACGCGTTCCGGCAAGTGGGCAAACGATTGGCGAATCGCGCGAGAGATTCTTGTGCACTCGCGAGACTCGCCAGAGAGACCCGCCTATCGCGGCGATAACCTCCTCCAGCAATTGCCAAAAGCGTAGGTCTTGGTTGGAGATAAGGTGCGGCCGGGTCAGCGCCGACCGATGTGGGTTAACGCCGCCGATCGTCCAGCGGGACGAGGGGAGAGGGTGCCCTTATCTCCCTTCAACCGTTACCGACGATTATAATAATAAGATAATGATTGCAATGAAAATGTAAATAAGTCATTAATCCCTTGCCATCTGGCCCGGAGAATCGATACTCGCGAATCACTCGCGCCGTTACGTAACGCGAGATTCGAGTCGACCGAAACGAAAATTATTTCTGCCAGTTCGCGATAACAGCCGAGCCTTCCGTCTTTGCGCGAGGCATGGTATTCACGTGTTATTACCTCAGTGTGCGATAAACGTGTGCGCCATCGAGGAGCCTTTCGAGGAAAAAGAGATACGTGTGTATGTACAGAATTTAATGATAATTAAGATCCACCGAGCGAAAGTAGGCCATATTTGTATTGGATGATTTTACAGGGAAATGCTGACTAGGAAAATTTATGCTTGTCGCAAATTCGCGACGTAGCTAAATTTAAAGTATGGTTTCATCGATTTTGAGTCAAGAGAGCAATTATCGGACGTAATAATGGAACGGTAATTAAGAGTCACGCTGTTGCGAAAAGAAATATTTCGATCGCATAAAGCCTGACGGCGCGTTCATCAAGTCATATTTATGCATGTGATTACTCGGAACAAGAAGAACTATGTGGCACATTATTTTCTGAGAATTGTCATAACTTGTGCCGATACACAGTACAGGGAAATGGTGCTTCTGGGAAGTGCTGCCGAAGGGTTGCGATCGGAGAGTTACGATCATCTGGGGGATGCATTCATTCGACGGGATAACATGGCATTGTATGTCGGGCTCGCAAGGTCGCGCGCGATCCTCGTTGCAATAATGCCGCGACGCGAGGAGCGGCGATATTCTGGCCGGCGCGGTGCGGTGCGGTGCGGTGCGGTGCGGCGGCTTGTCCAACGCCGCTTTATGCATACCGAGGGGCGCGTTCGCGTGTACCTACGAATGTGGGTCGAGAGCTTAATACGGTAACTCCGAATATAAAAAGGTTGCGGCATCGAGTGTGCTGTACAAGAGCGCCCCGGCTTTGTCACACACGGATGATGTAACGTATTATTGGTGTCGACGAGAGACGAGCTATGCTAAACTCGGATCATTTCGATGTCATACGCCGTGTAAATCTAACATTACAAAAATACACTTGTGCATGTAATTTGTTCGTAAACAGAAAGGCAACTCTAGTCCATATAGATGATTAACATTCGATCGACGTAGGTTTTCGCATAAAAGCGACAAAAAAAAATTCACGATATCGAAAGGAATAGAAACTGTGAAAAATTATTCAATTTGTCATCCACGTACAAGATTCAGAAGTCAACTTTTGCAACACAAACTTTTAGATATATAAATAATCGAATTAAAAAATATATATATGTATATACATGTATATGTAATGTGCTGGTAGAGAGCGCACAAATTTCATTAAAAACTTTTTATTATCCCAAGGTTAGCGGATAGCGATAACTTTTTTTGCGTAACAGCTCGCTCGTGACAGGGGCAGAAGGGGAATCATTTATTCATTATGTTAGGGCGAACGACGGCTGGGAACCCATACGTTGACGCGTCAATACGCGAGCGCGCACACGCACGCGGGGCCATGCGCGCGCGCAATGTATCCAGCGTGTCAAGTAGATAATAGAAATCGAACACGAAGGAAAGGGAGGTGTGCATCGTGTGCATGGCAGGAAGAGTTTCGCGTGCGGAGCCACCGTTGCCGCCCCGCCACCACCGCGTCGCCACACCCGTTCACTTTCTCCGATAGTACTAGAAACAGCTCAGTCCGCTCGTCCTCCTTCCCTCCGCGTCACCGGGTTCATGCCATGCCATGCCATGCCATGCCATGCCGTGCCGTCCCGTCTCGTCCCGTCTCGTCCCGTCCTGTCTCTCCCTCCGCGTCCCACTCGCGGGCGCATATGCCCGCGGATCTAGGCTAGCTCAGTGGGTCTAGGTCTAGGCTGGTCGCGACGTCGCGCGCGCGTGCAGTATGCACCGGCGATGCAGCCGCGTGCGCGCGTCTCGCGGGAGCGACGACGCGGAGTCTGTGCACGCGCGCGCACGCACATGCTAGCGGGTCGTGTTATATTTAGACGGTGGTGCGAATGCAAGCGCGCGATTTCGCATTCGAGCAAACCTTCTCCTTCTCCCTCTTTCTCTTTGTTGCCACGATAACGACGATGAAGTAAAAATAGATAAAGATTAGGAAGGGAATCGTCGCCCGCGCCGAGCGCGACGGAAATGAATCATTTGAGATTGTCAACTTTCGACTCCGTGCGTGCAACTCCGTGAGATCGCGGCGAAATACCGTCGAGGAAGCTGTCCGTCGCGTCGCATTCTGAAAGTATACCGCCCTTCTTTGATTTCGGAGATGGATTATGTAACGCTATTTCTCTTGTTCAGTGCGTAGCGTGTAATTTCGGGAGTGTGAAGTTGAACGACTACAGGCATGAAAAGGATATGGACTTCCGCGCAATTACATTAATAATCAAGAAATTATGAAAGTAAATTGAATGAGAAATAACTTTCCCAGTTTTTTTTCCCACTACGAGCCTGTTTTTTTTTTTCAAAGGGATCCGTTTTTGTAATAATCATGGACTGATCCCAATTTCGGAGTTTGGCAAGCATATGACTAAATACGAACGGATATATAGGACAGCAGTGTATAATTTACGAAACAGGAAGTGCGAGACAGACAAGTAGTAGATAATGAGTATCGATGAAAAAGAGAGAGAGAGAGAAAGAAAAAGAGGAAACATTGAAATAACACGTATATGATATATATAGCTCGCAAAATTAATACCGTTTTTTTCTTAACAGAAAAATTAGTTGTCCATTACGTTTGTCAATTTCATTAATTCTGCAACAAGTATGTCATGGATTAAATCGCAAATGAAATTGGTATTACGATAAATCCGATTTACAATAAATTGAAAAAGAACAAGATTATGTTTGAACTTTCGATACTCTTTATAGTTTTCAATGTTTTTTTTTGTTGTATGGTTTTGGATAATAGAATTGAAATATCTGTTTTGTTTTCAAGAAATAATTTTTATAAATTTAAATGTGGAAGATTAACAAAAAGTTGAGCACAGAATAGATATTTGGATAAATTGTGGATAAATCTAAAACAAAAAATCATAAAATATTATAAAGAGATACTGTAAGATAATTATAAAGAATCAAGGAATATTATCGCTATTTTGTTATTATCCATTTATTATCCATGTATTATCTGTGCTTGACTATAGATAAATGAAACATGCGAGAAAAGAGATGCTTCAATCATTCTGAAGTTGACTGTACACGAACGAAAGTGAACGAGCAGATAGGAAGAAACCTACGCACACTCTCTTCCTCTTTCCATGATCTTCCTATCCTCACTGACCGAGCAGAAAATGTACATCTTAGCGGAAAGGGGAAGACCTTTAATTCTAACGAACGGGAGCGAGTTGAAGCGATGAAGAATTTCCGTGCGAGCAAAATGTTGCACCAAGAAGATAAAAATTTCTTTTTTTTTTTAATTTTTTTCTTGCATTCAAAATTTATAAATCCATGTTTTCCGAACATGTACAAATTACAAATACATCATACCGTCTATTTTACGATGTTCATTTTCTGAAGACATTGAGATTATGAAAAACAGAAAAATGGCAATCGCTACAATCGTAACTAACAAGTAAAGCAAGGAATGAGATTTTAGCTGGACCACGAGAAAGAGAGAGAGAGAGAGAGAGAGAGAGAAATGGAAGGATAGGAGAGGAAGTCGGAGATAATTGGGAGTCGCAGGCTATATATCTAGTAGTGTTCTCCACACAAAGACGAGGAGGCACAAGAGAAGAGTTAGGCTTTCGTCATAAATGAAGCGGAACGAAGGACACGACAGACAAACGGACGGACGCACTTTATCGAGCACGAACAAGAGAGAGAGAGAGAGAGGTGCGAGATAGATGAGTAGGAAAGACAGAAAGGATGAGTCTAGGGCAAATGAAGGATAAAGAGCGAGGAAAATCCGCGTGCGAGGCGCACGCGATATACGAGCGAAGCAAGGAAACGAAAGAAGAGAGAGGGAGAGAGAGAGAGAGAGAGAAACAGGGAGGGAAGACAAAGCGCGCGAGCGAGAGTGGAAGCTCGAGGAAGACACGGTTACGTCCTTTTCGACGAGTGCAACGAGAACGGCAAACGTCGGACGTGTCCGTTCACGCGCGTTCAGAGGTAAGAGGGGGTCAGGAGGGTGTCGGTAGTTGTTGGGCAGGGTGTAGGGAACGATCACACCACCCGGAGGAGCCGGACGGCGGAAGAGCGGAGAAGGGAAGGACACGACGATGCGCGACGTCGGAAGGCGGCGGGGTGGAGCGGGACCGGCGAAGAGGCGAACGAAGAAGAGGACGAGGAGAAGGAGAAAAAGGAGGAAGAAAGGGTACCGCGCCGCCGGGATGGAGGGGAGGAGCAAGAGAGGGGGGTCAGACGGGGTGAATTGCCGGCGACAAGGTCACCGTCTATACCTCGCTGGAACCGCCGATACGTGCCTTCGGCGTTATATCCGCACGGTACTCTAGCTGTGCGCCGTTTCTCTCTCTCTCTCTCTCTCTTTCTTCCTTTCTCGCTCTCTCTCCCCTCCGACTGTCCTCTCCCTTCCGCGCCCACTTCTCCGTGCAGCGAGTTACGTATATGCACATGCATACAGCCACAATGCGCGCGTGCACACACGCGCACACACGAAACCCATGCGTGAGTTAGCATAATAGGAATAAAGAAAGTGACGCTCATCACGTAGGCGAGTCGGGCACGTCGGTCAGAATTTCGAGCCTGAAGAATGCGATCGAATGCGAGTACGATCGAAAGAGGAAGACCAAGTATATCGACGATCTAATTATTTTGACTCGTCACGTTCGAGCGAGGATGTCATCTCGTTTCATTTTGTTGTTCCTCTGTCAGTGTATGTATGTGACAAATATTAAATTCGATCAAGAAGTTTATAATTATCACGAATGTAGAATTTAAAAATGATTGGAGAACATCTGAGTGCATTTGAAAAAATTAATAGACTGTCATTTTATATTTAGATGCAGTTGTCTCTGTTTCTCAGCCCTTAGCTGTTCTATCTACAAGACACCGGGTGCAACGCTATGTTCGCCTTCGTCGACGCTGTTCTGTCTAGAATTTAGTATTTGACGTTTAAATTCTGTTTACTTAGCGTCAGTTTCGGAGAACATTGTCGGTGCGCCGCGTAGAGAAACCGCCGGTCAAAATTGAAAGTCGAAAGCGCGAGGAAAACTTATTTTGGGCTCGCGCGCTTCCTCCTCCGCCACCGAAAGCCGCGTTTAAATGTCCGAAAGATTCTATTTTCAGCGGCAGGAAACACATGCGAGATATGAACGCGGAGTGTCAACGTGCGTATCAAAACGTGGTAATCATTCGTCTAAATTTTCTTATCGGCCTCGGCGATAAAAAGAAAGAATCTCGACAGCATAACGAGGCAAATTGAACAATCTGAAAATTCCATTGAAAGAATTGTGCGACGCGACTACATCGTTTACGTCGAAGTTAATTTTCCTCGGTAAATTGTTTATTTTAATACTCGCAGAATGTGTGATGGCCCATAAACCGATGCAACAAACAAGTACGTTTACATGAATATATGTATTTATGTAATCAACGAAATGATTACAGCAGTGCGGTAAACTCGATGTGGCCGTAGCTCTCAATACGATAATGTTAACAGTTATAATTAAAATAAACACAAATCTCTTTAATTCTTTTATCGCCTCTAACCACATTAGATTGCGATGTCATTTATTTTGCGTAATTATTTTCAATCGATTTTACACTGAGGTAGAGCGAAAATTTTTTTTGTAGATTCTCAGAACCGAACAAATTCGAAATGTATTGCTCTTGTCTAAAAAAAATATTTAAATATGTTACAGGAACCGCATTGATTTGATTATTAGCCTGACAATAAAATAAAGCGATAAAATTTAAAAAAATGTCTTGTTTTTCGGGAATTCCTGAGACACTTGGAATAACGTGGCCTCGTCTGGTCCTTGCACCCAGATCTTCGATTATCGTCATCGTTCACGATGACGTCGATAAATTTCGAAAATATCCGCGGCATCGGGGGCCAAGTCGCAGCACGCGATCCGACGTGTTCCAATAGCTGTCGACAAATGGAGGGAAACCTTGAAGGAGGCATTTACTCGGCTTACGAACGCGCTCTCTCCCATTTCCTCTCTCGACACTATCCTTCAGTCGCCGATTATCTCTATCGCCGTTGAACTGAATCTATCGAACGTCGCCGCGTATCTGCTCCAAGAATAATTCCGCGCTAAAGCGCTAAAACGAGGCTCTTCTCATTTATGCAACAATAACGGAAAATATGATTTTTGCATTCTATAATCGCCAATATCTTCGTCGAATGTAACGTAACTTTTAAACAATCAAACCATGTCTCGTTAAATATATCCAAGGTGTTATTGTAAATTCGATGACGTTCAGTGTTTAAGTCGCATGTAACTCATCGATTTTACGGACGTGCATCGTCTTCTCGTGCTCAAACGGACGCGAACGCGACGGACAAATTCGTTGCGGATAGATTCGACGGGAGCGATCTCTCCGGCGCTTCTTCTCTCTTTTCGGAAAGAAGGAAATAAGCGCGCCTCGTTATGCGGTGGATCGGTCGTAAACAAAAGCTGCGAAAGGAGGGCCTTGCTAAATACGTCGCGTGAGTAGTTGAGAACCGTCTGGTGCAACAGCGCTATGCATTTTTGCCGGCGGCGGCAGCGACGACGACGGCGGCAACGGCGGCGGTGGTGGCGGTGGCGGTGGCGGTGACGGCAGCGGCACCGCGTGTGCATATGCACGTGCGCACACGTGCGCACGGCCACGCATACATGTGCACGCGGACGCGGACGCGGCGGGCACGGCAAGTGCGCACACACAGAGGAGCACGCTCTGATAATATGTACACTGCAAATATACAATACTACAATACACACGTCGGTGCAGGGGCAGAGACCCAGGAAGGACGCGCTTCTCTGTCAGCCAGAGCCTGCCAGCCTATGCGCGCCTATCTGTAAAGCCGAGCGCGTTCCCGTCCTTCTTTCCTCCTCCCGTCTATAGGGTGATCCGAAAGACAGCACGCGCGCGTGGAAGTCGCCACGCACGCGAATTTTATCCTTTACAGTTCTTTGCACGTGCGAGTCAACGTATTCCTTTTCTTTTCCTTTCTCTGTCATGATTTTCGCGCAAATTCCGGCGTTCCAATTAGGCAGACCTCTCTCTTTTTCTCTTCTCTATTTCTCCCGCGCCCGCGATCCGGAAGATGACGAGTATAAAAGAGATTTTACTTTACATCTTTCGTGCATGCATATTAATGGTTTCTTAGTAATTGTTCAACAGATAAACATGGTGTTCTAATTAAAATTTCTGCTTAGTGTACTGGATGATCCTAAGAACGATGCGCGAATGATGCAGCCTTGAATTAAGTCTCTTAATGGGGTTTTTGTAAATAATAAACTCCTGGGTAAACGCAACGTTCTAATTAAAATTTTCCTCCTACAAGGTTATCTTTCACATATTTTGCTCGCTTATATTAATACATTCTTTTCTACTAGATAAGGTATTTTCCAAGTAAATGTCCTAATTAAAATTTTTTTCTTTATCTACGAGGTTCAATACCTTTCAGGTGAAAAATGCAATCTAAAATTACTTAGTAAAGTATGTAATAATTCATTTTTTCACTGATTGCTTGTATGATAAAAAGTACTACTTTTTTAAAATTTGCATAGCGAAATTTATTATACTCGTGTCAACGCAATATTAATCGATATAATATATAAATGTAATAAATATCTGCATAAATTTCACTTCGCGCGGTATAGGGATAATTTTTGCAAATGGCAGTCGGTTCGCAATTTACACGAGGGGGCACAAATGCAAAGCGAATTCACGTCGAACTATTTAATTCCGTAACCTTCCTCGCGCGGTATCGTAACGAATTCCACACGGAGGTTTAACTTTCTCATGAATATTCAACGGACGCTAGCGGCGCTATTTAAAGGAACTTTGCACTTATTATTGGATCGCGCGATATTAGTGCGGAAACGGTTGTAGCGTCGCGCAAAATTTCACCAAAGAGAATCTCCGGGTGGAGATTCGGTAAGTCGCAAACTCGAAACTTTGGCGAAATTAAGACTCTCAAACGAAAACTGCGAATATAAAGAGACAACGATGAGAGCCAGCGAGTCCAATGAGAAAATCAAAAGTTCTTTACATCTCTGAACGTTTATATTTACAATTGCTGCTTACAAAACAATAATTGTGATAATAAATTAGAGAAATATTAAAAATATGAAAAAATTCAACCGTAAACAAAAGATTATGAATGTAATTAATAAGGAATCTTACAAGATGGATATCTTACAAGATGGATTATCGCATTCAGGCTTAAGTGTAACGCGGAAGGTCGGTCAGCAAGAAAAGGAAAGAAAAAAAAACGAGAACTCATATGCGCAAATCGAAGCTTGCTCGCCACACGAAATCGACGTTGCGTTTATGGCGACCCGTTATTTTCTGCCTCGCGTGCAATTTGCGAAACGTGCCGTGGCCTACAATAAAAAATCCGATACCGCTCGTACTTCCGGAGACCGCGGACGCCATTAATCAGCAAGTCACGAGAATGTCACGTGTTGACGATGTGAATGCACTGGCCAACTTTCGATTTTCATGCTAAAACGATTGGCCTGCTGAACTCGGCGATTCCTACATGAATTCAAATCTACTCACTTTTATCGACGTTATAGAAAAAAAAGGGAAAGATTATGCCGCGAAGTTAATTTTATTATCATGGTCAAACTGTACAACAAAGCCTAAAAAATACGGAAATATTGGAACCCGATTGTGGATCGTAAAACGCTACCGTTTATCCCGGATGATTTCCCGTTCAAACGTGTCATTCGCGAGAAATTTCTCGCGGCGCGCTTTTCCTTCGAATTAAATGAATAATCGCGGAAATCGCGGCATACCGACACGGTTCTATTGTTTCACGGCGCGCGCACGCGTTTCGCCTGAGCAATCGGCGTCATTTCGCGCGCAGCATTTCCGAGAGGAAAGCTGGATTGTCGTCCTCGGGTAGGAAGTAGACCGCCGCGCCCCTTCCTAGTCGACCTAGACCTACACCTAGACCTAGACTCGGCCGCGGCACGTCTCGTTTCTCGCTCACGCTTTTCCTCTCCTCGCGCGGTGAAACCACACACACACCTGTTTCGGGAAACGGATTCGCCACTTTCACGAGCGAGCAGATGCAATACACCGTCGTGCATTTGGTTCGAAAAAGAAATTGCGAGTAAATAATTTGCAAAATAGTAGCAAAATAGTAGCAAAATAGTACCATTGTAAAAAAAAAACATCAAAGTTTTTCGAAAGTTGAAGAAAAATTATTAAATATTAAAAGACAGTTATAGAATGATAAATGAATGTAGATTCTCTTGCGCTCTTGTTGTGCTCGAGTTGCATACGAATTGGTTAAAAATCAAGCGAATTTTAGAACTGTGCGTGTTGTGTATTGATAGTGAGGCTTTCGACGAAAGAAGTTTGTTATCTGCAATGTGCCAGGAAGCGGACTCTATCGTGTGAAGCGCAATACGTATACCAAGGCAGGCCGCGCCTAGTCGACCTAGACCTAGACCCGCTCTAGCCTTAGAATCACCCGCTTCGTTCCTTTATTTTTATTCGCCGCGGCCTCGCGAGCATATATTATGTAAGGCTGCGGCGCTCGACCCTTCCACCGGCACCATTAACGCATTCTCGCACAGCTTCATGAAATTCTTCCCTCTTCGTTCATTCCGGCTAACAATTTCCCTTAACTTTGAAAAAATGTTCTCGCGTTCATTCCGGCTAACAATTTCCCTTAACTTTGAAAAAATGTTCTCGCGCATTTACTCCTGGGGATAAAAAGGGTTAAGTCACGAACGTTGCGAACTCGAACCGAGATGTCCTGGAATCATTATCGTCGATTCTGCGTAAAGAACGTAAAGAAGTAAAATATATAATTTGCAACTACTCCTTACGCCTTATTTCGCGTTTATTTTTTTGCCGCGAGATACGAAGCATTATCTTTAAAATAAAAAGAAGAAACAGGAAACAGAAAAAGGGGGAAACAGAAAAATTACACGATGTAAAACGGTGGCGATTCCGATAAGAATCTCTTCTTGAGAAAATTTGACGCGTCAGCAAAAGTGCTGAAGTACGAAAACGCTAAAGATAGAATGAAGAACGCTCTCGTTAATAACAGAGCACATACATACATCGGTACACATATTGACCAAGAGCACTTTGAACTTGGCGTCGCGTCTCAGATTCACTTCTGTCGCTTAAAGACACTTGTTCCGATATCGAAATCGTAAAAGTAATCGATCTCATGTATGGTAGCGGCGATGTACTTTTCCTGGTGTTATCTTATTATCGGCCATCGATCGCTTCTACCAAACAAGATTTCAATCGCGAAAGTAAACTGCGGCAGAAAAATACTTCGGTGTAAGCTAAGTGCATCTTACAATGACTGATAACCGACAGCTGTACAAATGATTCTCTCTTTCGCCTTCTCTCTCTTTTCATTTACATTGAGCAATTGAAAAGAATGAAAAGATTATTTCCGCCCGATAATTTACGACAATGAGTATAATGTGCATCTAAGACAAATTCAATATTTACTTAATACTTAATTATTTCCTTTAAAAATGTTAGCGGAGATAAACTTAATCCTATTACATGATTGCATATCAAACATGCTAAACGCGTCACGTGACTCTCCATGTGATATTAATACCTATCTGATATAATACGTTTTTCTAAACGTAAACATCGCAATACGGAAGATAATTTCGAGGGGATTACGTAAATCATGTTATTAAAAATCAGCGCGTTTGATAAGCATACGCGTAAATAGGAAGATAGATTTGTATTTAGTGTATCAATATTATCGCGAATTCTCGATAACTTTTTAGATATTAATATATATGGTTAACAATTGTTGAAAAGTATTAGTGTGACAAATTATGCGTATTTTAGGTAAATAGACGTTCCATCAAACTCATTGAAATCATATTATTTACAACAAAACAAGTATTAACAAAGTAAACGTTTTTCTTTCTTCGAATAAATATTTTAATATTTCAATAAAATATCTCGGGAGGGTGAAAAAAAAGAGAAAGAAAGATATTATAGACTTGATATTTTGATTGCTGCCACATTATTTAAATGCAAGAAATTGATACATCTGTATAATTTAGTCATTCGACGATGCTTTTTACTTTGCGATTTCTTGTGTGGCGACCAAGAGCTGCACGCGGAAACTTTTTTACGATCTCTTTGCCCGACTCCCGGCTCTTTCGTAAGCGGCTGTTATTCGTCGGTGAATTTGCGTCGTTCTATTTTTTCCGCCGATTTCCCGTGGCAAAAAGCCGCTTCCCCCTTTTTTTCCCACCCCCTCCCAAACTGTCTCCCACCTCCGCATTTCGCGCGTTCGAAATTACGTCGGTGCGTCTGGCGATCTTTTAAAAATATCTCAGGAGTACTTGATCTAGGGCAACCAGGACATTCCTGATCCCCCTGATGGCGCGGTTCCCAAATACGCTCATTTTCTCGCACGGATCCGATCACAAAAAAAGTCACGTTTACAGTCGGGTCGAATCTCTTCATAATTTTTAATATTAATTTTTAATATTCGCATGGACTGCTTTATGCGACAATGTATTTAATACGAATGTACTGTAGTCTGCAATTATAAAGTTGCAGAATGTACAACGGTTTCTTCGGAATAATAATTTCATATATCTCGATTATTTGTCATTATTTTCGAAAAAAGTTAAAATGTTTTGTAGATTTTGCATCTGCTTCTCGGTAATCGAGATGATAATGTATTCACAGATGACTCTGACGTCAAACGTTAAGTTCCAGAAAGTAATTGATATTCATATGAAAATCAGATTTACCCTTGACACAATATACGTATGAGAGTGATACGAATCAAAAGAAACAAAAGGGGAACATTATAAACCTCTCGAGTAATAGCATTTTTACATTAACTAGTGGTGGTGGGACGCGCGCCTCGCATGCGATATTTTTCTTTATTATCACAATTTAAGATTTTAAAAAATTGTAATTAAAATTTTTTTTCGATAATCTGAACTGTCAAACTGTCACAATACGTCTCTAGACTTTGCATTTTTCTACTTAAACCAAATTATAATTGTAATTTTACGTTTTAAACCAAAATTTTTATCTGACAAAAATGTATTAACCTAGTTAAAAGCCTTCCACTATTTCTATTCCAATTTAAATCAGTCGTCCTTAATATTGGACTATCGAGCCTCTCGTAACTTTTAAAAACTAAAGCAAAAAAATAATTTTTAAAAGTAAGAATAATAGAAATATAATGTGTGTTAGCTACGTATATAAATTATTCATTAAGAACTCAAAGATACACAAGTATCGTACAGGAAACTTTAGCGAATTTGAAATTTATGCATATTTTAATGAGCGCAATGAGCTCGGAAGAAAGCCAGGAAAATTGGCGCGGAAAATAAAATCATCTTTGAATTGAACGTTCTATCGCTATTCGGAACCTTGTAACACTTTCGCCTTGACGTGCCGTCAGCGTCAAAATTTGTGCCACGCCGGTTTGCCAACGCACCTCGCGCGCATCACTTTCGTTCCTGGCGTGCCTAAAGGGTCTTTCACACGTTTCCGAGGCGCTAATGGACGACGAATCGTCGCTCGATGATGATCCTGCCGAAAATAGCGCCGCGCTATTCTATTCTTTCCCCGAGTCGCTATTCCGGTAGCGTACACGGCGCCCGCCGTAAGAGGTCTATAACGCGGTCGACCGCGGATAGGCAAACAGTTGACTCGATAAACACAACCCTGATCATTTTCTACTTTGCGAACGGCGCGTATCCCGTCTGCTTCCTCGTGTCTATCGATCGGCCAGCCGAATAATTTTGACTTTAACAAGCGCGCCATCGATTTAACGGATCAATACCTGCAAAACGTGCGATTAACTGTAAGAAAGTGTTTCTTCTCATTCCTTGACAAACGTAAGGACATCCTAAATTGGTTGACAAAAAGAAAGCTCAAAACAGAAAGTAACAGAAAGTATGCGACACCCTGTAGACGAAGTTATGTATGTGCGGTCACTCTTACCGCGGATTGCGCAATGTTTGCGCGGTACAGTGATCTAGATAAAAGGGGCCGATGGCCAATTGGCTCCGGCGAAATCGCGGAAAATCGCTCGGCGCAGTTCTGGCGACGTACAAATTTTCGCGGATGCACTCGCGGTGCAGTGGCCGATATGCCAAAGAGATCTATCCGACATGCAACAAAGTTGCATAAAGCAAGAGAGATCCATCAATCTAAATAAAATTTCATTAAACTACAGTTTATTGAACCATAATTCTATAAGTTACACTTGTAGCTATGTTACTCCTCGAAAACAAATCGTATAAAGTTTTAAATGCATTTCTGCACAGATACAATTAGATAACGATCATAATAGTTAATTAAATATATCAATTCACTTCATCAGAAGTTAAAAGATGAATGTACGGTATCCCCTGAATTTTATTACAGCTTCTTTTAAAACTTTCATCATCAAATATCTAGGCATTAAACTTAAAACTGGCAATTTCTTCTTAATAAAAATTTGAAAAATTTATAAACAATTATGAGCAAATCCGAATAAAAAAACTTTATTGTATAAATTGTAAGGTTTACAGGCGTACGAAATTTTGTTCATACTATCAGAGTTTAATTTTTCCAAACTGTAAACAATTCCTCATTTTTAGCTTAGAAAGAAAGACAAATGCCGAAATTCTTTATAGAATATGGCTTTATTGTTGTATCCGGATGCAATTCTATACACATCCGGTATCGAAACGTACGACCCTTAACAGGTTGAATTTTCTCCCGCTCGCGCGGACCGTTGTTCCTACCGCAATGGGAACACGGTCGTGCCTTTCGGACAGGGTAAGAGGAAGGGGGGCCCGACGACGTTACCAAATCGCTATGGCGTAACATTTTGCTTATTCACGTTCGATTATACAATCTGGCACACTTTTACTCGGAGTGCGGCGCGGCCGCCTCTCGAGCGCGCCTTGGTATAGCGTAGTGTCGTTACAGCATTTTTATCCCTTACTTTCCAAATTCTGCACGGGCAGTAGTGTCCTCTTTTCTTAAAAAGAGAAGAAAAGAGAAAGAAAAAAGAGGAAAACCAAATTTTCATGTACATACATATTTATTCTTTTAAATAAATATTTAGTATATTTTATTTAACGCGCTGTTGAAGTTTTTGGAATTATCTTGTGATTTCCATTTCAATTTATATAATTTAATCGAGAAACTAGAGTAAGATGCTCAATTTCACGCGTATTAGAATAAAATGACAAGAAGATGCAGCTTCGCTCGCGTTTTCGCGGGATTCCTTTCGAAATTTTACGGACTAAGCGTAAAATCATTATCGACAGCATACGCGAAGAACAAGTTTGTTCCGAGTCAATGCAAATTTTCATTAATGTGCTGTCTTATTAGCATATTTCGAGCGGCCGCGCAATTTACGGTCCGGTAAACGTCGATCATTCATATTTTCGTGCAGATACGAATGGCACTTTAACGCGCTAAAGCCACACACGTAGCATTTTTTCCTCCGACCAAAACGATCGGGCGCGTCGTAAAAAGGAGGTTACAGATAATCTCGCTCGCGGGATATTTTCAATTAGGGAAAGTTCGATCTCATTGTCGCGGCAGTGTCGCGGCGGGAATTGTGGCCTGCGATCATAATAAAACACAACGAATAGCTACTTCCGTTGGAGTGGCGCGCCGCAGCCTACCCGCGCCAGTCTTTCTTCTATTTTCTTTTCGCTGTGATAATTGATACTCCGCGCTCGCACGCAGAGAATTTCACCGCGATTGTACGTCGGAGCGCTTTCCACCTCGCTTACCGCGACTCAGTCAAGAAATCAACCTTGGCGCTGATCCGAGAGCGCGGCTGTCTCCGCAGCGCCAGGTGCATTCGTCGACAGTAATCAGCTGCCGATCAGCTCCCGCGATCGAACCCGCTTAATGACGAAAAAGAGGAGACCTGCGCGCTGCGAAATCGCGAGAAATCTCCTGGCTTGTCGATCGCGTCCCAATTAATTATATTTCGCGCGCACCGGTCCGAACCAGCGCAACTGACCCACATCGTCTCCACCTAATTAATTTCCGCGACGCCTCGACGCGGGCGAGTTGGCCGAGTCGCGCAAACATACCGAGGCCTGACGTCGGCGAATCGGTAAAACCCTAACGCCACGCGCGTCCGCAATCCGCAAAATGTTATTCCGCGGCGTCCTCAATTTTAGGATCGCTGACATGCTTAATCTTAGAGAGCAACTTCCTTCAAAACCTCGTTGCTATGGGCTAATTTTTTATGCTTAGAATTGATTTTTTAGAATTACGCTTACTTTCAACGTCGAAAAATTTGCCTTACGAAAGCACGAGAAAGTAATTACACAGACACGCATCAGACAACATTTTTGTACTTTGTCATAGATTATTAAAAAATTCAAACTTCATTAGACTGAATTCAAGAAATATAAATAAATGAAAATCATGTTGCCCAGTCAGTTTCGAGCTTTACCTTAATTTAGAATCTTAATATGAAAAGTTCGAAAATAGTCGGCAAGTATCAGGAGAATTTTTACATCATTTGGATGAATGTAGAGGTTCGTGAAGAAAATGTCTGTAATTTCTCAACAAAGATTGTAAATATCGATGGAGAAAACTGCGTCTGTCAAGATGCGAGAGTGTAGACGGAAATGCTTCAGCGGCAGGAAGCGAATCTGGGCCGTCGAATCGGAGAACGGCAAGTAGGTCACGAGAACGAGACGAGTCGAGCTCCGAAGGTGTCGACGTCGCCGTCGTCGACAGCGACAGCGACAGCGACAACGACGACGACGACGACGGCGCTTGTGCGATCTCGCTCTCTTCCACGTTCTCCGCGACGACAAGGCGAAATCCTTTCACTTGGCATCTTGGCTGCGGAGGAAGTCCTTCTCTAGTCTTAGACGGACTAGACGCTTCCTGCCTTCGCACGCTCAACGAGAAACTCGGCGCAACTTCTTCTGCCCCGTGACAGCATCGTCTTTGAAATCGCGGATTTACGTTCTAATTCCTTTATCACTTTCTCGTGTCTACCAGATTAAAACTGTAGACTATTTGTGCTAGTCACATTAATTGTATTTAAGCAACCAGTATAACGTATATGTAGCGTTTACTGATATCATTCGGTATATACTGTTACAATGTTAGAAAGCTATATAAAGATTCGTTTATTATTCTATTATAGAGGAAAGTGAAGTAAGAACATCAGCGATTTAGTTTTCTCAATTTGGTATGTACTATAAGGAAATTTTTCGTCCGTTTGTTTTAAAAATAAAAAGTAAAAATATTCAAAGAATTCTGAAAAAAATAAGCAACGTCAATATTCATCCGTATCTTGCTCGCGATAATTTTATTTGCAGCATTCTATGAAATCACAGATGTAATAATAAAAATGTTATTTTCATCTTCCACATTTTTAGATTTCACAACACATTTTGTCATCTTTGATAAAGATATAAATATTCTCTAATCATTTCAATATTTTTAAAAAATGAATTTAATGTGTGACTATTCATAAATAATAGAACAACACGAGTATTATTGTATATTACTGAATCGTAGAATTATGAAGGACATTTTACGGTTGCGTGCATGGTAACTCATCAAAAGCGAAAATATTTCACGTTTGGTTGGACAACGGCGATCGAATCGATATCTACAAAGTCGAAATAAACTCTACGGGCTACCGTTATTACGTCACAACGATCCAGTCTTCAGATACCACCACGAGATACCGAAATCACTGTTTCATCGAATATTCATCCCCCCCCATTCCCCGCACTTTCCCGTTTCTTCCTCTTTCCAACCGCTGATCGATCGCGATGAGAACGGAGATACATCTACTATCGTCGAAATTGCCGATAAGTAAACGAGGTCAAAGAAAAGGCCCGCCTCATTGCAAGTCTAGCATGAAACCAAGTCGCCAGATTGCTATCCGTTTCCTCTACGTGAAGGACGAAATTTCGAAATCGCAATCCGCTCGCAAACTCTCGGTCGATTTTTCTGTCTAATTTTCACAACGGCGGAATTTTAATCGGTTACCGTCACATCGTTACCTGACACATCGGCCGGACATTATCTGTTATTACTTGTTATTGCCTATTGTTCAAAATCATCGAGGATTCTTGGGGAGAGTTTCCCAGCGGAGCTCGCTAATTTCGCCAATTATGTCGTTGTAATAAATTAGAGTTTGAGAACTTACGTGAGGATGCCTGACGGTAATGCAAGTGATGCTGGAGACCCTGCGCTTGATGATGATGGTGGTGGTGAGGTGGACCCATCGCCGGACCCATGGTGTGATTGCTGTGTTGATGGTGTGGCGAGCTCCCCCGATGTGGGTGATACTGGGAGGGATGATGCTGATGAGAATGATAGGTGGGCGACAGGAAGCTTGCTGCCGACCCCGGGTACACGCTGGGGCTGTGGCAGGCCGATCTGCCGAGTGCTGCTGTCAAGCAATCAAGAGAGGTGCTCAATAAGAAGGTACATTTTTAACTTCCAAGCTCCATTTTTCGGAACTTTCAAGCTAACTTTAAACTCGATCAGATTCTAATCCATCAGGCTTACTTTTAGAACAAAAGTTTTCCATCGTGCGAAATTATTTTGATGGTAAATAATCTTTTTTTTTTTAAATTATTCAGCAAAATAAGTCATCTAATTCACAATTCCATTTAATGTTTCCTGTACGAGTAAATATATTGCTAAAAATATTTTTGTATAAGTATGTGAATTTAAAAAAAAATAAAAATAAATTTCAAATTCTTTATATTTACGATCTTTGTAACAGATTGTTAGCCTTCGAAAATAATCACGTTATATGATGTTAGAAGGATTTAAAATACTATAAATATTACATACATTTAACGTCGTTTATTAATTCAATTTTCACACATAATCTCAATTTTCTCGAAAGATAATTAGTCAACAAAATTGATTTGTACGAATTAAGTAAATCTTAATTTTTTTTAATTATTAAATTCATAAATTTACGTTTTTATTAAGTAACAAACTTCTCGTAGTTTTGGAAAAACAAATTAATAAAGAATCTTTCGCGTAAGCGTTCATTATTTCAATTATTTGTTAAAAAAAATTATTCTTTACAAATAAATTAAGATAAATTTAATGTTTAAAATTTTTTAACATATGTTAAACGCACAATAAACGTGCGTGAAAATAAAGATCGAGCTCACCCGACGACAGATGGGAGTGATGGGACGCCAGACTCGGCTGGAGGGATGAATTAGGATTGAGCCTGGCTTTCAGTAAGAGATTCGCATCCTCATTGCCGCCGGAGGACGTGCTGGACTCCACGTCGCTGACTCCGCTGTCCGCTGGGCTCGCTGGCAGTGATCCGCTTCCTGCTTCCAACCATGAAACAAAGGGAAGAGACGCGTCCTCTGTGATAAATAGCCGGCGGAGTTTACGGCCAGCGATAAGACGCGACACCGTCAATTAATCTCGCGCGATTCCGTTTCGCGCAGAACAGCACGATAAATAAAATAGAAGGCACTCGAGAGGATTGTGTGGAGAAAGAATTGCATCAGCCTCCGTGAACATTATTATTTCGTAGGGAAAAAAACCGCTACACGCTACAAGGAAAGTAATTTTGCGAAAAGTTACGGGAATTGAAAGTTACATTTACGCAATAATATGTGAATAATATGTCTTTGCGTATATTTTATCTCTAAATAAATAAAAATTATTGAAACGATTAGCTGCAAAACTTTTACTTTTTGTCATTCACAACCATTTACACTTTAAACGATATATCTTTTCTATTTATCTATTTCTATTAATGAAGTAAAATAAAGTACAAATAAAATCATTAACAGTTAATTTCACTTCCGCGATGCTTTATGAACCAATATGTCATTCGGTCATTGTACCGCGTATATTAAAGTTATTCTCAACTTCCTCGTGTATTCTTTCAAGTTTTATTTTTAATCCCTTTCGGAAAGCCATCTCTTTTACGTAGTTTGTCACGGAAATTTCAATACAATTTCTCGCTTCTGACGTCACCGGTATATACATAGCTGTGTCGGTTTAAACATCGAATGAATACTGTATACGTCGCAATTATCGAGAATCGCTGTTTCGCTTCAACATATTACGCGGACGTGATAAATCAGCGATCGACCGGTCCGGCTCTTTGCCAGGCCCTAAATTAAAGCCACGTACATGTCGCGTTTCGTCCGCCGCGCCGCTTTAAACAAATTAGATGTCCCATCGAGGTGGTCCAGCGGCTCTCGTTCTCCCGCTCGTTCGGCTTTATCGAGCGTCGCCGAGCCGTGCCATGCCGAACGTGTTTTCGCGCACGCCGTCAATTAAAGGCATCTTTATGCAACGGGCGAAGGTCATCCGGTCATTGGGTATGCATATCGCTCGCTCTTCCCACGGTACCCCTCTCTCTCTTTTTCTCCCTCGCGACGCGGTTAACCGTCTCAAACGAGTCCCAAAGAATTCTGCACGAGTCATTGCTCTGTTTTTCTCCTCTCCTGTGTCCTCTCACCCTCTTTCTCTCTTTCGTCTATCGTCATCATCGTCATCATCGTCACCTCCTCAACGTCGTGTTACGCAAGGCGATCGTGCAAGACTGGTGCAAGCCGATAGCCGCGAATCTCGCCGATCGACCGGCGCTGCTTTATGCAACGATCAAGTATTTTAAGAACCGTCTTACGCCCGAATTCCTACCGAATATGCAACAGTCGGCTCCGGTTACCGGTGGGCGATTTTTACCGTTGCGCAACGCACCGTTTGTGAAATCGACATTGATCCACTAATTGCATCTTACGGATTACGAATGCGGAAATTTGGCTTACATTGTTATTACGCGACTCCTGCGTATTACGATCATTCTTGAGAAATCGAGCAGAGTTTTTTTTTCCTTTCTCTTCTTAACTGCTGTCATGTTTGATTATTGTTCAGTTCCTCAGTCAATTAGCAGTAGCAGCAATGTGATGCAATTACTCGACAAAATGTCCGAGTGATGGAACTACAGTTGTCACTTCGGTAACGAACATGAGATATCATATCACGATCCAATTAATGGAAATTGATGTCTTATTTTATCCGGCAAATGTCAATCCGCAAAATGTCAATCTCGTTGTTTGCGAATAAGATATCTTCATATTTCATAACCGAAATTTTTAGATACATTTTGTATTTCAGGATAGAAGCTATAAAAGCTTACACATGACTAAATTATTGAAATCAAATAAAGGCATTTGACGCATGTCATAAACATGATTTTGACGCATGTCTTTTTCGTATTTACATGTTGACTTTTTTTTAATAACTTATTTTAATTTAAGAAACAATTTTTACAATATCGACATTGCAATTAAATTCATGCATTCTGAATAATAGAGAAATGCCAAGAAACTTTTTTACGTTATACTTATTTTATTTTCTTTCTTCCGTTTATTATGTTTTAATACTTTATTATATTTTCATCATTTTTATCTTACTATATGTGTATTGAACATCAAATTCCTCTATTGGCCTTGAGTACCTATTTTTTTCTATTTTATTTATCGCCGAAAAAAAAAAACGATTGTAGATAACTTCTGGACAATCAAGTCTCATCAGTATTTTTATGAGGCCTCGCTATGCTTTTAGAGTCTTTACCTGGCGTACTCGTCGTGGCGATGGCGGCAGTGGTGTAAGGCGGTTGGCCCATCTGTGCGTGACCGGCCAAGTGTCGGCCGTATCCATTCTGCAGCCCCAGGCCATGCTGCTGGGGATGCTGAGAGAGGATACCATGGAGCAGACGAGTCCCCGTGCTACTGGTGGTCGTCGCGCTAGTGGATCCCGGTTCCACTTTTACGCTCGCGAGGCCCAGCTGTTCTTTCTCACTCGGATCGTGCGGCTGAACTTCCCTGGTGTCCACTGTAACAAAGGTAATAAGATACCTCGTTTAGATAAATAGGTATTAATCTTGTTTTGCTTCACATTACGCGAATACATTGTGTCGAGTCATTGTGAGTAAACGATAAATTATAAAAGCCGAAGATTTCCTCGTCTCAGTTTACTCTGTCTATAAAATATGAAATCTATTACAAATTCAAAATTTCAAAAGATAACGATATTCACTGTAATGGAATTACATCGATAGATGAAATATCAAAACTAATGAGTTGTTATTCCAGCAATTACAATATAGTATAGTTTTTATTTGCTACCATTTTATGTGCTACCAAAATATTCGAACAAGCGCAAATCGCGCAGACTCTGTTACAGATCGGTAGAAGCGATTAATTGAAAAATAACGCCATGAGACAAGTCGCTTGTCACGATTCGTATTGCACCGCATTGCTCGATCCAGATTAATTAAACTCAGTTTGTCTGTCGAAAGATAAACGTATCTTCTCGTCGGTCATTATAATTAAGCGTAGTCTTAGGATAAACATTCTCACGACGAGAGGAACGATAGAAGGAGAAGGGAAAAAAGCCGCGGCTCGGGAGGCGTTCTCGAGGAACTCGCGCTGGCTGCCGAGAGGAAGTGAAAGCCGGCGTCTCTCCTTGACCCACTGCAACGTTTCTACCTTCCTTTCAGGCGATGCCGAGTCGCGGCAGCTTCATTAAGCAATTTCTCGCGGCAGCGGGCCCGAAAAATCCGCCGTGGAAAATGGCGACGAGCGACTCGATTCAAACCGCAATTCAATCGAGACTCCTCTTGCAAATTCCCTCGATTTCTCGCTGCGAAAAAAAATGCAAAGATTCTTCGTCTCCTCGCTTTTAAAAGATCGATGACAACTGGACAAAATTACTGAATCTTTCACTAGCTTTTATCTCAGGAATTTGTCAGAGTTACGATGGATAAATATTGCAGAGATATTTGATGTCCACTTGACCAATCTAAATAAATCCATTTTGTTAAACCAATATTTATCGAAAAGCATCGAATTCTGCATTGCTTCTACACCGCTGCGACTAAATACTCGTATAAATTTATCAGTCATCGTAAATTTTATTAATGTCCTTTGACAATTCTGCGCGATCTACCGTAACTTTTCATTTTTATTACTATTTGTCATGTAATTGCTAAAAGCGGATAATGTTGCCCGTTAAAATCAAGATCCGGATGCCCGGATCAAGTTTGCAAGGTAAAAACTTTCAGTTTTTAAGAATAAATGTCAAAATATATTTCTGTAATGATATGATATGTAAATCAGAGAGAGAGAGAGAGAGAGAGAGAGAGCGCAATTGTGAAGTTTAATAAAATCGTGTAACTTAATGCGCCGCAGTACAATTGATTACAGGCCGGCATTGCCATGAATAATTTTCGCCTCCGCTATAGAAATTGCGTATCTCCGTGGCTTCGTAAGAGCCGCAACATCATAATAACTACGGATGCTTTACTGACTGCGGAAACAAAGAATGCAACATTCTTGCGTGGACTCTTCCACTGTCACTGTACAGTGTTCACAATGGAAAAAAATAATTGTTACACGTAATTACTAAGAAATTGTAATTGTCAATCTTATCACATCAGTATTGCGTTTATCTAATTATTGTAATCTTAGATAAGGCGAGAACTTCAGATAAGACAAAAATTTAATGTTGTATTAAAACCATGGCGAATTTACACGCACGAAAATCAGGCGCGTTGCGGCGCGAATCAATTATTGACGTCAATGCGGAACATTGATTCGTGAATCGACTCGATAATTATACAGATAAAAAAATCATAGTTAAATTTATCGACGTGTGCCAGACGCCAAATTAATCATTATGTCTCCTCATGCATGCAACTTATCGTTATTAAATTGCATCACGATCCGTTCACAAATCCTATTTTTTCTTTTTTTTTTCCAATAAAACGGCACGCCATTACTAGAAGATTAATACTAAGGCGAGGCGTATGCTTCTCAATTGAAGAGTGTACTCGTAATATTTATTTTTAGAGATCCGCCACGAAGAAGTAGGATGCACGTCTTCCAAACACTTCAAGGCTCCCGGAAGTAAACGATGCTCCGGCATTGTTCAAAACTGCCGTCGTTAGTCTTTGCATCTTTGCAGGCGCATCTAGACCCGATACGCGACCCAGGTGTGTCGTTTCGCATTTTTATCACGCTATCCATTATAATAATCCATTATGAAGATTTAATCGATTCTTGAGATTTAACGACCATGTGTCTTCATTTATTCGACTATTCCGGGAAAACAAAAGAGAGATAAAAACGCGGTTGAGATTGAAAAGATTCACCTAGCGTTGTATAAAAGTTAATCATTATTTCTCTTTATAGTTTTAATCGTCGCGTTTCTTAAAATCAAAAAAATCATTTTATGTCAAAATACCGCTTGTTTTCTCCAATCTTCAACATCTCGATAAATCGACCGAGATAAATCGTAATGTTTGCAACACAATCACGAGCGGGAGATAAATCTCGCTCGCCCACCGGAAACTTACAAGGGTGATGCGACCTTGCTTAGCCTTGACTCGCCCTCGAATGCCGCGAAGGCAGGATGGGTGTCTAGCCGCATCGACCGCGCGCATTTCGAGTCGCCGCTCAGTTCAAGTTTTCACAGCGTTTTCACCTTCTGCGCGGCGCTTCCTGCCCGTTTCTCCCGTACCAGAAGCCGACTTCCGGTGTATCGACATGTCGGCAAGGTTTCACCGTAATCACCATTACCACGTCCTGGTTTTCATAGTTTCTAAAAGCCCGAGACTCGTTTCGCTTGCCCGCGAAGTATCATTCTGATCCGATCGTTAAATTGTACTGTACACAACTTATTTGATCACCATAACGACACTATCAGAATTAAGCATAAAAACAAAACGAGGAAAGTGTTCTTAGAAAAAATCTAATATATATATCGAATAGAAAAATATATGTATATATATATAACACTTTAAATAAGTATACATAAAAAATATAATTATTTATCAATTATAAAAATCATTATTTTAAAAATGAAATTTTACATATGTATATATATATATATATATTTCACATATATATTTTTTAATATATCATATTCGATTATCACTCTCTTATTTTACCAACATTTTTTAAAGTATTATATTAAATACATATCATATCCATTTGTTATTAATATTGAAAATATGTACAAATGCAAACTCAAAACCAGGTTACATAAAGATACAATATCCATGCTCGATTATTGATATTAAATATCAATATAATAACTTAAAGGCTACCAAATCTTTTTGCGATCAAGAGAGATCAAAAGTTAAAAATTTACCAATTGCTAATTTCCTCACATCGATAAAACTTTTTAAAGGCCAAGCCGAATAGTAACAAAACGGGTTTAAGTCGGGCTTGCACACGCATTTAAGAGTATGAATATGTTTCCCGAGTGTGTGCATATACACGTGTTTGCGCGCGCGCGCGCAAACAGTACGTAAGGTCAGCGTTTGGCCGGGCCACGCAACTTTCTCGCGCACACGCATACACGCGTACCGGTGCGGCGTGGCCGGCATTGCGTAACGGTAACGACTCTCTCTTTCTATATGACATCACGTGCGTCCGACACGCGGCAG
This sequence comes from Tetramorium bicarinatum, assembly GCA_928718305.1. Taxonomy (NCBI): domain Eukaryota; kingdom Metazoa; phylum Arthropoda; class Insecta; order Hymenoptera; family Formicidae; genus Tetramorium; species Tetramorium bicarinatum. The sequence continues at coordinate 15,522,913 of OV788320.1, forward strand.
AAGAGACGGCTCTTTTACATGTGAGAGGCGCACGTATGAATATACGTACGCGAGCGAGGACACATATCGACGTTGCGCCGCGTCGAAAAAGGAGGCGAGCCACGTTATCTCGCGCGTCATGGGGACGGTTAAAATCCGGATTCGCCGGTCTTTCGCCATCGGCGATCACGCAAAAAAGCCCAAAGGCAGCCCCGTGGTATTATGATCGATCTCCTTCGAGCGACACGCGATTATCGAGTGACTGCCGACGGAAAACGCACGTATAATATTTTGACATACTAATGACATTCCGGATGAATAAATTGATTTTAAAATGCTCGAAAAATAACAGGTACACAATATTGAAAGCAAAAACAAATTGTAATGTTATTAATAATATCGATCCTTTTGCCGGAAGTAACTATTATTAGTATTACTAGAGCGTAACTGACATAGTTTCACAATGCGTGCTGAACGCGTACAATGACTCTCCCAAAACGCAGCAGGTGTTTAAGCACTTTCGTGTGCTCGCCCACAGCGAACGTTTTCTTCCGAAAGAAATGAAAAATGCTAAGAGTGAACATTATAATTTCTTTCGAATCTAGAATCTAACAATAAAACGATACATCTTTTTTCTGTGAGGCGTAAAAAATAATAATCCATCATTTGCGTTACACACATCGATTTTCACATCTGATTTTATTTATTTTACCATGGTCTTATCTTTCTTGATTTAATATTAAAATGTTGAAATTTACTTCTTGGAAAATACAATTCTAGTTCAATTCCAGATTATACGTAGATATAATGAAATATTTATAAAATCATAACTGTTAAAAATTACTTTATATTCACTTTTACTAATATTTATCATATTGAATGCTGATTTATTAATTCCATGTTATTTTTATGTTTTCTTACTTATTTCGTGTTTTTTATCGGACTTATAGATGTAATCAGCACAGTAGAATATCTCTACTCATCTATCTCTTCTACCTCTTGCTAATAAATACATCATTTAATAAAGCAATGATATGAAAGGTTATTTCTCACCGATTATGCGTGCCTATGATTAAAGTGTGCATGTAAATGCATGTAGTGCAGATTGCGATTAAAGCGGGATCGATCATCTCGTGTTTCCGCGTGCTATCATCGGCGTGCGTTTAATCACACAATTATCGGACGACGGCATGTCATTACGTAATTTAGCGATCGTTTATCGCTTTGTATATTGATGAAGTAACTTCGTTCCTGCAAGATTTGCTTAATCCTTTCCATATAAAGTCGAATGAATCATTCGATAGGAATATACAAGACAAATCCCTTGTTTTAAGAAACGAACTGATTAGGAAAATACTTTGTGCAAAATTTGATTTTTTTATACAGTACAATTTTCTTTTATGCATTATTATTAAGAAAAATAAAATAAAAAATTTTAGAGCAAATAATATCAAAGTCAATATTTTGAGCGATTAAGAATTTATTCAAAAGATTATTTTTTTGCACAAATTTAATATTTCTTTTATTTTTTTAATTTCTTATTTAACTTTATCAAAAGAATTAATACACCATTTGTGATGTATACGTATGGGAAATTGGAATGACGTGAGACATGGATTACGAAGGAAAAAGAATTTAAATCGATCGCGTGACTTTTGCAAACGTGTTTCGATAAACGCAGATAAGAAAAATACGTAAACGCGGTAAGTGATATTATAATGGTTGGAAAGAAGCGCGATCATTATGACGACGCGTAAGAATAAAAGTGAGCCATTCCATCGCGATGGCGTGCGATCGATATCGACGAATACAATCTGACACTAATCGAGGTCGTTAAAACATTACAAGCGTGTTGATTTACAGTCGATTCGATGTTCACCAGAATCCTGTCAAAGTTGGAAAAAGTCGTTAATTGCTCGAGAGAGAGAGAGAGAGAGAGAGAGAGAGAGAGAGAGGAGAGAGGGCATGTCGCATAACAATATTTCACGAATATTATCAGAAAATAAAATAAATCGAAAATAAAATAAATTAAATAAAAAAATCTATTCGTATACTGCTTAACAATGCATATCGCATAATATTCTTTAATTTAATCACGCGTGATTATTCATCAATATACAAATTGCGGGTAAATTGAGTTATTGTAATTAGTATTTCATAATTAATAAAAAAATAAGGTAAAAAAGAATACATAACAAACGTAAAGATTCGCATCAATAATTATTAAGAATATTGAGAGCGAAAGTTCTAAGTCTTATTTCGTACAGCTTTTATTACATATAAGTATATCAAAATTCTCACTTTTAAGTTTTTTCCAATTAATAAAGTCAGATCAAAAAGTTTGTGGAAAAACGGAGAATAAATAACCGCACAATAGCAGTAGTGATTATCGAATGACGGCATTTTTACGCATCGAGACAATAGCGAATTGGTCGACCGATAAGTTCGACGCTAATTAACGACATTAATTCGTTTGACATGCTGGCACAATTCGCCGATGTAAAGGAGTCATTATAGTGGCGCTAGCTTGCGTCTCTCACATTAACGGATTGCCAAAGCCGGAAGTTTCGATAGCGGAAACAGCAAGCCGTGCATGGCTGTGTGAGCGACCCACTTCATCCACCTCCGACGAAACCGAGAGTGTCCCGGGAACGTGCATACGTGTACGTTTTACATGTATGTGTGCGATTGCATGTAGTGTGGGTAAATGTTTCGCGCGAAAGAAACTTGATTATCGCGCACGAAGAGCTATTGAGTTGTGCATTCTTCTCTCTCTTTCTTTAATTTCTAGCCTTGCTTCACGCTTAGTTGAGTACATTTGAATTTTCAGTTAACTTCCTCGCATCATCTAATTTATCTCCTTGTAATTAATTCATGTCTCGGTTATGTTCAGTACATTTTACTTTGCTTCTTGCTTGTTGCGTATTTGAGAAAAATACAGAAGACACGTCTATTAGATTCGCGTTAAATTTCTTCGAGAATTACAAAGTAACATTATTATCACCAATAAAATCAAACATTCTTCTTTATGTGAAGAATTCTCACGTAAACATATTTATCACGATTTGTTCTGTATTGTTACTGCCACGTGAGGATGACACTTTGAGATTTTCAAAAGAAAGGTTCCTTAATGGTCGGGCCGTAACCATTTGCAAATCGTTACCGTTTCTACCATGATACTTTCCTTCTACATTCAAGGCGGAAATGACAGTGTACCGGCAATGACCCATTTTCGTAACTGAATAGCGTCAAGGAGTGAGCATTCTCCATTGTCCTGAAGAACCGTCTACACATGAAACGAACGTATATTCGAACAAAATGCGTACGCCCATTTCCTTCAACGGATGAAAAAAGAAACTACTAACGCCCAAACCGGGGCACGAATAATAAATGGAATATAATAAATAGCTTTTCCATAACAGCAGCGGAAAAAACAGACCGATACAAAAAAATATGTGAAAGGAGAAATAGAAATATAGGTACCTTTAACTTTCAAGTATCAACTTAACTTTTATATAACACATCATGTTTGTTTCTATGACTCTCGCATTTCAAATTTGTTTAATTCGGAAAATATCGATCAAATTTAGTTTCGTTTATATGAAAAAGTTTTAAATAATTAGAAAATATAAATTAGCATATTTGACTCATTTTTGCAACATTAAAAATAATAGCTGCATACATTTTTATAATACATTTTTTTAGCTTTCCTAGCTTAAAATAGATAGACGTTAGAAACAGAAAAAGTTTGAAACAGAGAATCAATCCTTGACGTGTCTTGAAGAACTAACATTGCTGAACATTAGAAATTCAAGAAGAAGGTCCAACCATTTCAATCAAACCCATGTTACCGCAACGTGTCTTCCGTAGAGGAAATGAAAGGCTCGAAGAAGAATAGCGAGGGTGAAGAGATGGGACCGGGCGACGAAAGCGAGGGAAAGGACGAGAGGGAAGATCTCGTATAGTAGGCGCACGTTTTAAAGGGATTCACGTCGGTCGGGTGAATTCTTTCTCACGGGGGTGGGCAACCCTTCCCTTCCCTTCTCATTAGGGCGTAAAATCGGGGTCCTGCACGCCGGGATGTACCGTTAAACGACCACGTTGGATTGCAAGAAACTGGGTTATCCATTCCTGCGGGATCGTAATGCCCCATTCTAACGGTACCGACTGGTAGAATTCCGGCGAGCAGGTAAAAGGGCGAGATAGGCACATAGTAGGAACCCTGAATTTTGTTTCATTCTGTGCCTGCTTGCTTTCTTTCTTTATGTCCAATAAAAATATCATTTCTTTCTTCTGTGATTGAAAAAATAACTCTTTCTGACATTATTTCTTCAAAAAGAAAACTTTTTCCAATCCTTTTGGTGATGCTTTTCTACAATAAAGTGAAAGTAATTTACGACAAACAATCAATCAGTGATTAAAAGCAAAGAGAAATTCTGTTGTCATGTTTTCATATTGTTCGAAAAAAAGTAACAAAATGCTTGATTTCATATATTTATATTTATATTTTAGGGATAAAAATTATTCTTTATAAATAAAATGTAAATAGATGAAATATTTTAAATAACATATTAAATGTATCTAATGTATTAAATTCGTGTTAATTTACTTTTCTTGAAGATAGGAAAAGAAGAATATTTTTACACACTTGTCTAATAGATAAAGAGTGAACTATTCAAAAGAACATATCGCCCGTTTTCGGATTAAACAAATTCATGCAATTATATCAAACATATAATCTTAATGTTTACTTGCTGTAAAGCAGAATAATTTTAATGAAAAGTAATCGCGTTGCTTATGCAAGACAAAATGATATCTGCTCGGAAAGGGTTAAATGTTACGTGCGATCACCGTTATCAACATCGTTTCTTGCATTTTCTCTTCCTGCGAGAAGTCGTTACTCTCTCAGGCGCAAAAGAAGTATATCTCTGTCCGTTAAAGAATTTCGATTGATTAGCAGGCTTAATTAGCTGAACCAAAGACGGTGCGCAAAACATAACGTCGTCGCGTCTGCAAAGTCGAGTTGTTTCTCAGCAAAGGACTCATTACGTAAAACAACAGCGTAGGAATCTAATTTCTCAATTACACAACCCCGACCGTGTGCGTCGCTTGGTGCCGATATTTCGTGAACTTTCTTTTTTCTCCGCATCTCCCTTCTTCACTCCTGGCTGATTGCTCCTTCTCTTTTACCTCTGGGCCATACTCCCTGGTCCCCTTACCATTCCCTGGTCGATCTTGCGTCGTACATTGGAAAACGAGAATTGCGACAATTCGCCGTAAAGGTCACTGGCCAGTTCACAAATTACCGGTCCGTTAATTCGCGCGCAAACGAGGATTACCGGAGGATCGAGCGGAGGAGGGATGCAGAAGGGTGTCAAGGACGGACACCGGGAACGACAACCACGACGACAATCACGACAATCACGACCATCACAACGACGACGATGACGACGCTGCGTCGTTCTTTTGGTGAATACCGGAAAGCTCGACTGCCGGGATTGTCGTCGCTTCCATTGGAAAATAGTACTCTCATTGCAGTCGCACTTGGAGGATCGTGCTACATTGTGCAACGCGAGCCGCGCGTAACGACCGCCCAGTATAAAACGCATATATTACATAATGTTAATCGTGTCGCGGCACCGTCGTCGGCCTCCGCGCGATGATATAATAACGCGGACACGAGCTTACCGCGGTATCACGAGCCGTTAGATTTTTTTTGCTCATCAAAATGTCCATCGTGCATGTGTGTGAATACAAAATGAGCAGGTCAGTCGTGACATAGAAATTATAACAGTGGGGGCCACGGTTAAACGTAATAGTAAACTTCTGCGATAAAAGTAATAGTCGTCATAGAAGTATTATGGAATAGACCGAGTTAATTTTTCACATGTTATTTTCCGTAAACAAGCGAATAATCTTGTTGCTCCTCGAAATGTTCATTTGCATAGTTTTACTGTCATAGACATTGTAGGATCTGACAAAATTGATCGTAAATAAAACCTTACAGAAATCTCTTTAAATTATTATTTATTTATTCCTCCAAACCTCGAGGCCATATGGAGGAAAGACATTTCATCACGGAAGAATATGTTAACGTCGCATTTGTGTCATAATTACATATATTTTTTAACAACACCTTCATAATTAATACACGCTTTTAATCTTCCCGTCTCTTTTTTATAATGCGATCAAAAACTCGCCCCGAGTCATATCAAGCTGCAATGTGCGCAGCGCAGCCAGGACCGGAATGCACCCGTCGACCCTTTACACCCCCTTATCATTCCCCCCAGAAACCGAACAAAAAGCGCGGGCACGATTACACGGTTTGCCCGTCACGCGCCTCCCCGAGAGGGAGGGGAAGAAGAAGTGGAGAAGGAGAACTACACCCTACGGCTCGTTGCTATAATAGTCTAGGCGGCTCTAGCGTAGGCTCGCCTAGCCCACAACATGCTCTACTATGTAGGTCAGGGCTGGTGCATTCAGCGACGCGCGCTGCTCTTCCTCTATGCACCGTTCGCGTACCTACGACACACGCGGCTCTCGTCGTCTCTCCGGTGCCGCGCTCCGTCTAACGGGTGTCGAAAGAAATCGCTCATCGAGCGATTCTTTACCGTTTTGCTCTCCGAGACTTTCAACGTCGAGCCACAATTCGTACAACTATGTTAAATTCCGGTGAGTTAATATACGGACAAATATGGATTGGACGGAATTGTTATTGCAGTGAGGTTTTTTTCAGTGCGCTGTTAATGCTTGCTAATTTTCATACAAACTTTCTCTTGACAATTGCCCTCGTGCAATTTGTAACTTGTAACTAACAAAACTACGCGCGTTGCTTCAGTTTCTTGCGAGTTACAAACGAAAGTTGAACAATAATATTTAAAATGCAACTGGGGAAGAGCAAGTCATAAATATACAAATTGACGATTTTATATATTTAGCTGCGAGCTTGAAAAAAGAAAGTATGCTGACAATTTCGAAATCTACATCACGAATTAGAGAGAACTTTTAACTTGTAGTTTGAATTTTTTAATTCTTGAAAAATTCCGCAATAATAAATTGGCGGTTGGGATGAAAATATGACAGCCTCGTGAAAAATGGATTTTTCACATAACGCAAAACTCTTGTTAGAGAGAAAAAATTTTCAACGTTGTATTTTCTGTCGATTCATCGACATGTGAAATCTTATTTTGCAAAACGCTCGCAAAATCACGAGTATGTGTTCAATGAATTGCCACTTGTAATTTTCCAGCGCTGATTCGCTAAAAAAATCCTTTCGTAACGAATTTGTGCCCGCGGCGTGTATCGGAACAGTTTCGAAAAACAAAAGCGCGTATTTCGTACAACTTGTGTTCGGAATCGGGTGATTTCGTTCGTTTTATTTCAGCGCATTATTACTTCCCTATCGATTAGTCGACACATAAAATTTGATGCGCGCTGGAAATTAATTGCGCGTTCGTCGGCAGATTATTTTCCACTCGTGATTGCAACCACTAGTTGGTAATTAATGCGCCGCTTGTGGGAGATATCGATCGCTCTACAGGGTGTCCCTTTCAAGCGCAGATAGTGCCGATAAGGATTGTTAATTAGCCGTTCCGAATACATGGCAAGAACGATCGATCTACGGGGTGTCCGATCGTTCGAGATCGATCCACAAACGCGCGGAGGAACATGTCCTACGGGTTTGCACCGGACCGTCGATCGATCGATGCGATTGTCGAACGTTCACCTCTCGGATTTGAGTGACCTATGGAACAGGATATCATGTCTCGATAAGAACCGCGAAGATATATTCTTGCCATTATGACTATTATCGCCGCGCGACGATGATGCACCGTGGTATCGTGCACGATGCAAATCGCACGCATTCGGTGTCGAAGTCGTAATAAATTAACCTTGTACAAAGAGCATTTATTTCTGGCATTAATGTGCGAACCTACTTGGCTTTATTCTTTTCAACTAAAGATTGATGAGATCAAATAAACTCTATATACAGAAACAACTATGGCAATATTATTTTTCTTTGACTATTAAGAAAGATAATGCTCAGACATAACTTGACAATTAATAAATATAAATTCTAATAGAAAGAATTATATTCTCGCAAGAATTTAATTTTAGATCTTGAGGTTTCATCATATAACGATTCAGAGTTTCAAGAAATATTAAATTAAATTAATAAAGAATCAAACGCAATCGCGAGATATGCAGCTGCTTGAAACATTCGGTTTATATGTACATACGGCATATTTCGAATGTTTCACGTTCCCAAATCGTTTTTACGATTTCCTCCGAGTGTGTATCGAATTTCAATGATTCAAGAAGCGTAAAGAAAATTTCGTCGAAACATGGGCGCGCATCTCGTTTCTTCAGGTACAAACGTTTCAACATTTCCCTTGTTATTTTCAGAAGGTTTACAGTGTAGAGGAAGAGTAGAGTAAAAAACCAAAAACTGTTAATTCCAGACTTAACTGTAAATCTCTTAAACATTAAACTGTTAATTTTAATCCTTAAATGAGCGAATTTATTTCAGTGTGTTTAATTTAAAGCCATCTTAAACTCGAAGCAAGATTCACACCGGAGAAACAACGATAATTTAGTTGTTTGTTCTGAGAAATATCACGTATGTACATACAAGATACATTATATTTGCACTTTATATCGGAGAGATTCACGTACTCTCTCGAGAGTTAAAACTTGACTTAAATATTGAAACTTTATAATTGTGACTTCAAGACCGCGTTCTGTGACGCGTTTTCTCCGATCGAGAATTTAATCTCGAGGGATGCGAAATATTGTTGTCAGTAATTTTTTTTCTCCGTGGAACCATGCTACATTTTCATGGCTGATCGCGCGTGCCAAGATCGCGGCACGGCCTCATAAGCGGGACACCCGGTAGACGAAGGTAAGCGTCGCCGTGCCAACGTTCCAATAACCACCCGAGAGCGCAAGGACAGTCTACCCCAGTTTTCCTATTGCGACCGCCTACAGCACGTCGTCCTTCACCCCCTCCGCGCCCTGCTCCCGCGCGCACTCGTCACCCTGCCGCCCTCCCCGTCCCCGTCCTCGGCGACTCCCTCCATCTCGGCACCCGCCGCTCCTATTCTCGTGGACACACTCTCTTCCGGGCCGATCGGCGTGGAAAATGCCGCGGGAAATCGATCCCGGCCGGACGGAGCGGAAATTCGTGAGGCGTGAGACCGGGGTAAAAGGGTGGACCGAGAAAAGGGCGAGCGAGGGTGATCATCGTCCCTCTTCTTGGTCAAAGACGCAGGAAGAAGTTCTTAGTTTCAAGGAGGAGAGAAAAAGAGGCGTCGGAGCGATCGACATTGCCTTTCCCTCGGAGACTATAAAAAAAGGAATCTTAGCGGAGGCTGCAAAGACGACGGTCGGTGATGCGAGTTAGTGGAAAGGAGTAAGAAGGGTAAAAAGCGGAGGGACGCAAGGCGGGAGTTAGACTACGTATCGAGAAAAAGCAGCCGCGGAGAATCACGGGAGCGCCAGGGCAAGCTTTTTTTTCGGTGCGAGCAAAGGAGAGAGAGAGATGACGCCCGGGGAAAAAAAAAAAGAGAAAGTTCGGGGAGGGTAAGCTCCTCCTCTTCTTCGTCGCGACCGAGGGCGGCGCGAGGGAAATTAAGCGTGCGAAGAGCAGCCGCGGGAGGGTCCGGATGTAGGTCAGTTTCGCGAACGCATTCGGGGATAATTTTAAATCGGTCGCGCGCACCTGAGACCTCCGCGATGCCCCCGATATTGACACCCTCTTGACCGTGTCTCTCGCTCTCGTGATTCAAGAGCTGAATATTATTTCTTATAAAGATCGTACAATGATTTTATGAGATTAAATTGTTTAGCTACCACTATCTAAGCACTATCTAAGCAAATAATCGTCAAGTCGAATGTACGTTTTATGCAAATTTTAATTAATAGATAAAATCCGATGTTCCAGTTTTGCGAATGAAATATCCTACATAAACCAGCAATTATAAATCCTCGACTCTCAATTTTCAACTTTCCACATTGCAGCCTCTGCAGCTCTTCGTTTTACGCTGCCAACTTTCATCCCACGAGCCACAACCATTGACTTTCAAATCCGAATCTCGTTGTTGATAATATCGTACACGTTATCATTAGAACAATCTAGAAATGTGCCTATCTCAGGGAAGCAGTTTGGATAACTCTTTTATATTTAATTATTTAATAATTAAAGTATTTAATTTTATTAAATATATATTAATTCGCATTGTTTTAAATTCGTATAAATAAATAAATAACAAATTTCTAAAGAGATACAATTCGTCGTGCGTCTCATCAAACCAGTATTAAGTTTAACTCTAGGAAGTAAGGTTAAACCGGCGAGAGTAATGTTATTCCGTTGTACGAACGAAGGAAAGTCTCGCAACGCTGAATATAGGACACACTTGTCCTTTCTAGAAACTGTGATAGACGCGTCATCTTGTAGAGTCTCGGTGATACTTTAATCGCAACCAACTCTGACAGTCGATTCATCGAGGGAGAGAAATCGCGTATTCTCGACGATACGACACGCGAACAAGATGTGCGATACACTGCCGTCTGGAATTCGTAGAGCAGACAAAAAAAAAAGAGAGGGAAAGAGCGAACTGACGAGTGAGCAAGCTGCGGAGTACGCAGGAGGGTGCGCGCAGACAGGAAGCGAGTCCTTCCTTCCTTAGCGGGCCAATATCCTGAATCACAATGAGCTCGCGCGCTTCCTCGAACCATTAGCTATTTAAATACAAGCGCCGACGGCCATTCCGTCCTCGCCGTCGTCGCCGGCGGCGAGCGACGCGGATGTTCTTCAATAATGTACCCAACATGGTCACAACAAATATTGGATACCGTTCGGACAACTATGCTGCGTGAATAATTTTTATAGTAGCATCAATTTTATCATATTAAATAAATGATATTTAAATAAATGATATATCATCCGCAACATTAGACGATATAATCATTTTTATACCAACTGCCTAGAACGAATCTGATCACGGTACAGAAGGTAGAAGGTAGTTTAAAGAGGCAAAAAATCTCGATTGTCGGAAGGGCCGCGTTAATTATGTAAAAAGAGAGAGAGAGAGAAAATATCCCCATTACGTTTTACAAAATGAGGCGACAAACGAACGGCGTCTATCATCAGAACATTCTCGAGACTGTATCAGGTTAACGACATCATCCGGCGATCTTCAGGGCGTGTCCGGACTCGTTTTCTTTTTTTTTCTCTCCTGCCTTGGACTGCTAAGAGAAAAAGGGGATGAGGGAGACAGAGATAGAGCTAAACCCCGTCGCTGATTAACCCTACAGTCGACAGACGCTGCTTTTCCCCCGGGAGGCGATCGAAGCATCTTCATTTCCTGATTAACTCGCCGAGCCGCTCGCAGCTTGTACGTTCCGAGAGAGGAGCGCAGCCGGAAGTAATTCGTCTTTCTCTCCGCGCACTCTCGCGACCGAGAGGAAGAGAGAAAAGTGACGCGAGGGGAAAAGATGCACGAAGAAACAGAGAGAAGAATGGCTGGCTCGAATTCGCTTCGAGTGATTTAAAGGCTGGAATTATCTTTACCTCCCGTTTCTCTGCCCTCCACCTTTTCCTCTTCCTCGCCTACTATTACGCGTCCCATCCACATTCGCCTTCTATCGAATTCCTTGCGTCGCGACTGTCCGCGATTTCAATCACATGTCTTAATAGAATAACAATCGATTCTACGGTTATGCACGCCAGATCACCGGAAACATTTGTTCATAAAGATATAAACAAGATATAAAACCGAGAAACAAAACCGATCAATACATTGAGATAATCTCTCGAAAAGTTAATCACTTAGACTTTTAGAAGTGTCATTGCAAGTTGATATTTACGAGCAATGATTACGCATGATATTTACGATATCTATAATAAATTATTAAAATGTAAAAGATAGTCTTTTAGATTTTACATTTTAATAAATATAAATCATTATGTGTACATGTAAATATAAATTATCACTATATGTATTTTTACCTTGAGAAAATTTATAAATTCATTCCAACAAAAAGATAATTTCAAACGAAATTTTTCTAAATCAGTACAATTCTTAATGTTATTAATTATATTAATATCATTCACACAACATTGTTTTAATCTTAGATGTTCTATACATTATATTAATTAAAATATATATTATACATTTCAAATATAACACTTTTAAAAGTCTAAATAATTAATTACATAAAATTAATTTTTTTAAAAGTAAGCTATTCATAAAATTGGAGCTTTATTTAAAAATAATTTAAAAAATAATAAACAAACATGAACTGATAAATGATACTTTAACCTCTCGAAATCGGAACTGTCGCGCCGCTGTTATTATGCCGAGCACTTTCGTAACTCGCACTAGGCGGCAATCCGTAATTTTACTTTATCTGATTACGTGGCCGACTTATCGCTCGAGTACCCCGCGCCAGAGCGCGATAAAATAATTTCAGCCGTCCTTCTCTCTATACGCTTTCTTTCTCTACGCGCTGGCACACTTCTTACGCGTGCGATAACGATTTTATCTGATAACGCACTACATTTCGGCGTTACGGCGAATCGAGGGGACGCTTGTTGACCAGGATTCATTAACCGGAGCAGGAAGTACGCGATGACTTTCGCGGAAACTACCGAGACGACCTCGACAGGCGTGCGATTAATCTGCTCCCGCATTCTCTGAAGGTCAAAATTACAGAGAACGTTAAATATAATTGTCTAATTAGACAATTTGAATATGCATTTCTTCAGAGTTTTATTTTATTCTTCTTCTTTCACTTTATTGTAATTTTTTGTTGCTGTTTGAGAGTAATGTAATCAGGAGTCAAACGAAAAATCAATGCGAGAGCATTCGATCATGTAATGTTTCTTTAACGAAATAAATATATAATTTATAGAAACTGATATTTATATGTATAAACATAGACAAAATAGTATAAAAATAGACAATTTGCAATCTATTTCGTTCGATACGCGTTACACGAAGCCGACGCTTTGATTATATTTCGATTATAGTTCGAAGATATCTTTAGATGCGCAAAATGACATTTCACTCACAATAATTGAAGAATATATTTTTGAAAGACACGATTGGACGAGATGTAACATTGTGATTTAATTAGCAATCGAATATACAAGTGACTATTCGAGCGGCACAGAGAATTTCAAACCCGATATTTTTTCAAATATTTCGGACTCTTCGTAAATTGTTCCACCATTGGACGTATCGATTAATGATTGACAAACAATAACAGAAAGTTATTTTCACAAACTGCAAGAATTGTTTATCATACAGATTGGCTATTATTTCCTTTGTCTTATCTTGTTCATGTTTACGAAATGTGTTTTCATAATTAAAAAAGACAAAAGGCATAAAAATTGTAAATTTGAAATATTATAATAATAGAAATAAAAAAGACAATTACCTTTAATTATAATTTCAAATAGTTACATATGTCATTAATATCCTCAGAGCGTTAAAACTTAATTGAGATGAGAAATTATCTATTATATCTAATATATAAAAATTTTATTTAAAAATAAAGAATTTTAGAGGAAAAGAGAATATGGAAAGTGTGTGATCATATAAAAAAATATAGATAAAAATATTCTTTAGATATAAATGCAATGAATATCGAAGTATACAATAAAATCCGAATTAGCCGTATGTATGATAACAATTATTGTATCAGGTATTATCCGAATAATTAAATACGAATTTTTGAAATTGATTTTAATCAATTACCTGATTTGTGAAAGTTTTAAAATGTCTTTCTCTACCTATTGTGTGCGTTATACAATGAGAAAAATGCAGACAGGAAAGTCATCAATAAAAATTATCAATGGAAAAAGGACAAAGAAGCTCAAGTATTATAACTGTTCGTGCTGTTACTTTCATCAGACATTTTACCCACAGGAAAAGGGTTAAGACCACTTGAAAATGGTATTCTTCGAGAAAACTTTCTTGTTCGAACAAAAAGCAAAAGCATAAGGTAAAAGTTATTTGAAATATTTTAAAATTATAAATTTAAATTTTAAGCCGTGTTTCTCTATTTTTTTTATGTAGATAATATGCCAGCGAGTTATGATTTTTTATCTGCTATTTTCACAAACTCGATTTTCACAGACTGCCGGATGCCCACCGTTGTAAAGTACAAATGAAACATGATTTCAATGATTAGTCCAACAAACTATAATCTTCGTTTTATTACCTGTCAACAAAAATATGCAACCACTTCCCGAAATCGAAAAAACAACTAAGTATATCCTGCTGAGAAAAAGTACCACTACTAAGTTTGACGAAGCAATTGGTTAAAATGACTCGTAACCACTTAAAATTGAAAAATGGATTTTAAATTTTTTCAAAGAACGAAGGTTTTATGTTCTTTTAAAGCAAAAATGTTCTACAGAAACCTTACATGTATTATTTTTTTCGAAAATTAAGAATGTTTATTCAGAAGAAACAAAACAAGAATGCGATACGAGGAAGAAGAGGAACATTGTCATATTGTTATATTATGTTGTAATATAAATATTAACAACTACAAAATGTAAGCAACAGAAATTAGATACGATTAAAAATGCTTTCCCAATATTACATTAGAACATTACTAGACTAGAAGGAAAAACGTGTAATAATAGATTATAATAGATGAATATGCATGTCTCCAATTTTTTGCTGCAAAAAAGAAAATATAACAAAATCCAGAAGCATCGCAACAGATTGAAGTGTTTTTTTTTTTAGATTGTTTATAGAGCTACATCCGGTGGATCCGAGGAGTAATATCGAATCTCAAAGGAAGACTCATTGAACATGAGTCGAGATGTATTGTACATGAGCGATACGCGAGGCTTTAATTTCGTTGGGGTTGGGGCAGGTCACAAGGTATTATCTGACCAGGCGCGAGTGAATGAGAGAGAGAGAGAGAGAGAGAGAGAGAGAGAAAGAGAGAGTGGTCTCGCGGAATGATAACGATTGCGGAGCCGATTACGCGAAACGGGTCGACGAATATCTCCATTCCTCCTCCGCCGCCACCACCGCCACCGCCATCGTCATCGTCGCCGTCGCTGCCTCACGAAACGACCTTCGACGGAGTAGCTTGCGTAATATTTTTATCGGCCGAAATTACGCACTGGCCCGGCGACGGCGTGCGCATCTCGGATGCTCGTATGAACGCGGCGATCGAAAAACCGTCAGTAAAGTACGAGCGATACAATAATTCTTTTCGCGACGGTCAAACTTGCTACCGGAAATGCGAGAGAAGGGGGCGAGAGAGAAAGCACATTTCATTAGGGCACGCGACATGTTTAATAAGTAAACCGTCGAAAAGAGCTTTGCACTTTGCCTAATTCTAAGTGAACAAATAAAAGATACGCTGTAAGTTGCCATCATTAACTATCTTATCGCGGAAATGACACATTGCAACAATCATGCGTTATAAACGAGTTGCTCTTATATGATAACAATTGAGAAAATTATTTCCGTTAGATAGGTATTGAAATGGGCAAACACTATGTATATAAAGTATAACGAAAATGTCCACGCTAGAGATGCAAAAATGTTGTTGCAAGCACAATTGTCTTTTAATCCAATTTGTTGAGTAATTTCTTCAATGAAATTTTGTTAAAGATTTACCCTGCGCAAAATTAGAGAAAATTGCCATAACATAAACTTTTCCAAATTTTTAGAATGTAGAAAAGAACTATTTCCCTTTCCTCTTCGTTTTCTTTCTTTGATCCAAGAAAGATAGAACGCACGATCTATATATTCGTCCAAGTTTTAACATACTTAACATCCAAAACAGATTTCTGTCGAGATATACGAAAAATTTTCCATATGTATATTTTACGTATGGAATCACAATAACAGCGAGACGCGGATGGACGGGAAAATATCGGCAAAGTCTACATCAATTTAGATCGTAACTGACTCACGGTATCGTCTCATGAGGTTCTTCTTGTAGGGCTTGGTGCCGGGCGGCCTGGAGCGCGATCTCGTGCCGCCGCCACCGCCGTCCTTTGTTTGTTGATTGTTATCGGAGCAGGAATCGTCCGAGTCCTCGGAGCAGGTCCGATCCTCCCGCTCCTGACCGTACTCGGACGTGGTGGCGAAGCATCCCCGTAGCCTGAGCGCGGCCGCCTCGTTGCCGTAGTCATCGACGGGCAGATCCTTGCGCTCCCGCTGATCCTGCTCGTCCTTGTCCTCCCTGGTGAGCTCCGCGTAATCGCCGACGCGTACGCTCAGATCCAACGGCTGATCCTCGAGCATGGTTCTTCCTGGCTTACTCGCGCCGCGAAGAAGCCCGTTCCTCCTCCTCCTCTCTGTTCTTCCCTCTTTCCGAATTCTCCTTTCGGCGATCGACAGATCCACCACCTCCACTACCCTCGCACTACCAGGACACTTGGTACGGCATCCCGCGGATCCTTATCCTTTCCCGATATTCCTGAACGACGCACTTGTCTCGCGACGGAAGAATTTTACATTGCACTTTGCGGGGATTCCCCCCCGCCGGCGCGCACGATGGCGGTCCTTCGAAAACGAGCCTCGAATCTCCTCCTCTCGAGGAGACGCGCTTGTCCTCCCACTCCCGGAAAACGACCGGCGCCGCGTCGCGCCTTACACTTCCGGTTCGCGGTTTTATCTTCGTCGCGTCGCGATCGACGCGGCGAGGCAGAGAAGCCGCAGGAGGGAAGAGAGAACGAGGTAAACGGACGAAACGTAGATCGGCTTAATATCTGACACGCTTCAAAAATGCAGGCCGTGCGGGCTGTCAACGTGGCGAGCAACCGGCAAGAACGTACGATCGCGCGGGGGAAGCAGAAGCAGAACGACCTTTTCCGGGACGCGCTCGCGAGTTTCCGATGACTCAACCGGCTGTCGGAGCACTCTCACCTCTTCCGCGGAACGTTGACGATGCGAACCGACGGAGTGGGCAGCCGGCTCGACGATCGACCGGCCGGAGGGAAAAACGAAAAGGAAAAAAATAGGCTGTCGGGTTTCACGGTCGCGCTCAAGAGGAGATCGTTCACTCGTGGCGGCGATTCACGTTTCTCACTACTACTGGCCGCAAGCGACCACGCGGCGATCACTCTGTCTCTGACAACCCGGTCTCTCTCTCTCTCGTGGTCGTCGCCGTCGCCGTATTATTATCGTTGTCCTCCAAAAGGGGGGAGAGAAGCTCACACAGAAGAGGAGAAAAAAAAAGGAGCTGCGGACGCGATCGACCTGCGGCAGCGTGGAGCGTAACCGCGTTCTCCTGCACCGTGGCTACGGTCGCCGGTGGCACACTGACTGACTCGGAACCGGGGTAGCCCGCTAGTCCAGAGTCTCGTTCACTCTCCAGACTCTCACACTCCGACTCCACTCCACTGCCGGACTCGGCTCTCGCTCGCGCACGTCACTCGCGCCGCGCGCCGCGCCGCGTAGCCGCCGCTCGGCCTTTTCCGCCGCGCGGCTTCGGCGGCGCTCGGTTCGTCCGTCCGGACGCTCGCTGAGAAGAGGCGGCAGTCGGCGATGCGGCACGGCGGCGGCCGCACGTATACGCCGGCGATTACCATCACATGCACGGTGCCTCGCGTGGACGCGTAGCCTACCGCAATGTCGGATCCCGTGACGCCCTCCCCGCACAACGGCGTCGACGGCGGCGGCGGCGGCGGTGGCGGCGGCTCGGTCCCGCTGTTGCTCTCTCGGCCTCTAATAATAAATGCATCTTTCTCTTTTTCTCCCTTTTTCCTTCTTCCCTCGCGCTCTTTCGGTTCTCCTATCGTCATCGCAAGGGAAAGCTATTTTTCCGCTATTGGAATAGGACGCACAAACTCGGGCTGGGTGCTGACGCACCCATGCCTCTCTCGCGTGACATTAACCTTCGATCGTCGACGTCGGGAAATACGAGTAGTTTTGGATCTCAAAATAAGCTCGAATAAAACAAGTGAAGCAAATAACGAAGGCGCTTATTATGTTTTACGAGATAAAACATCTGCCGCGTAAAATATTGGAACAAAACGACAGATTACATAGTTGAGTATCAATATATCAATTAATGAGTAAATATAACAAATGGCAAATATATTTTTACAATCTTCCAAATCAATTGTATTCTCGTTCATATTCGTATTCATAAGCTGTTTAATAATTTCATTTTTTAAAAATACTGTAAAAATGTAATTTCTGTAGTCAATAAAAATCTTGAAATGTGGTAAGCCACATTTGATTAAACTTTTAGTTAATTGTATCTTTAATCAAATATGGCTTATTTCTCCAGATTTTTAGTATTAATCAATAAATTCTTAGTTTAAAATGATTAAGATTTTCAAATTTAAAAAGTAAAGATAATCAAATCCGTTTTAAAGGACGGAAAGCTCCAAACTCGGCAAATAAGTCTGTATGTCACGATACACGAGAACGTTCGCTGTCTCGCTGCATAACGTAAATATTCCAAAATGCGATCGAGCGCGGTCTATTTTCGCGCGGATCATCTCCGTGTCGCCGGCGGCGGAACGTCGCTCGCAGCCGCAGGCAGAAACTCCACACGGTCCGGCTCTCTCGGCTCGCGCGAGCCCCTGACATTGTTTCCGCCTGTCGCGGAGAGCGGCGGGGCCCGTCGCAGGAAGAGGAGAGCACGGGAATGCGAGTGCGAGCGCGGTGCTCCCCGCGGTATGGGTGAACGTGCGTGGCGAGGTCGCCGGGAGAAGGAACTCTTCCAATCCGGCCGCTGCGGCCGCGGTAAACACAGGTGCTGCAACTGCGCCGCCTGTGCAACGGAGATATGCGAATCGAATTTCGACGCGGTGACGTTTCGTAATGCCGCCGATCGAACTCCCTGTCACGGCAGCAACTCGTTTTCATTCGCCGAAAAAAAAAGAAAAAAAACGGCTGAGAGTAGGCGCGAGGCGCTGCGAAAAATAATCCTTTCCTCGTGCGGCAGCGATTTTAATATTCAATCGCAAGTAGGATAACAAAATGCGCCGATAACTCGAAATGAATCTAATTAGGATGATTCGGTATACCGACAGCTTCGGCGAATAATTCCCTCCTCGCCGACACTTCATTCACATTCCGTGCGGAATCGCATGTGTCAATAGAATTGTTGGAATACTTTTTGCGCGCAGTAGTTGTCGTCCAAACTAAAGATAATCTTTCGTCAATTTTTTTCAATTTATATTTTTTACAAAGAACATTTTCTTTGATTCGATCATACATCCGGTAATCATATTTCTTTGAGAAAAATTAAGGACACCGCCAGCTACCCTTCTTCCACAAACAAGTGCAATGTAAATTTATTATAAATTGATAAAGACTGAAATATAAGACGTTTTATAAGACTTTTCAGAAATAAAGAACAAAAGTGAGCTTTCAAGAAAAAGATAAATCTAAAGGACACCTAGACCTAAAACAAAGGACTGTCCTCAGTAATATAGGACAGATGATCACCGTAATCATAGAGGAACGTTTTGGAGAGCATTCTGTTCTCCCGGATACGCGCGTATGGCTTGGCCGCGCGATCTCGTGCGGGGCGAACTTTTGCGCGCATCGCCGATAGTATATAAATCGTGCGGATTATCGGCGGCCGCTTATCGGTCGACCATCTCTCGCTCCTCCAGCGAGACACCAAGGTCTCGTGTACTCACGTGTACTCACGTGCGTGCGCGTGTATACAAAGACCCGGCGGGCCTAGATCCAGCGCGCGAGGAGGAACACGCGCGCGCGCTATCATGAGACGCGACCGGTGCTCGATAGATCGCGATAGACCGCGAATTATTGGCCTGACGGAGCGCGAGGCTCCATCGGAGCCGGAGGTGTAGCCAGAGGACAATGAAGCCCATCGCTCGCTTCCCAGAACGCGTCGCGTCATTCTCAAAAGGATTTCCTTGACGGGAACGCTGCTCTCTGTCGCGATGCCGTCTATGACGTCGTGCGACGACCAAACAAGTTCTCGTCAGAGTCGCAGTCCTCTGTTTTTACGAAAAAAAGAAGAGAAACACACAAACGGATGACATTAAGACCGCTGATCATTACCTGAACCGAAGATTGAATATTAGAGAATTCAGCATTCAGCGACTAAATGAAAATAAGCGAACTCAAAATAGAAAAAAGATTATAATTTAATCCATTACGTCGAAGATTAATATTAATATCCAAAATAAAAAATCAATATAATGTTTTAGCAGATTTAGATTTCGATATTGCAAGCGAAAATAATATTTATTATAGCAATAGAAACACAGCATATGCATGTAAAGATGCCATGCATTTTTTCGTACCTGTTTTATTACCAACTACAGTTATTTTAGCCTACTTCTAGGTAGATCATTTTGAGTTAGCATTTCATCTTTTTTCTAATGTTCGGTTAAAATAAGAAAAAAATATCGTACTTCGGAAAAAGTATATAAAAGCGATCGATAAAAATAAGCGTCCATGGCAACAAGGAGCATTAGTCGCATTAGTAAAGCAATTTCTCAAATAAAAATCCAGTTGAATATGCTAACACAAGAAATAAAAATTTATTTTCAAATATTAATGGACGCAAAACTATCAATATTAATTTAATGCTGGTGCACGACTCAAAAAAATAAATATGATAGACATTTATGCACTGACTTAAAATCTTGAAAATCTATATTAGGCAATATCCAAAATGATAAACTGTATTTTTTTTTAAATATTTTATGTCAATTGCTGTAAGAAATGATATACCTAATGTTGAAAACGGAACACTATATCATATCGAGAAGAAGAAATTCTGCTCCATGACGGAGAGAAAGAGAAGAACAGAACAAATGATATTTTCCAATACTTATGCGTGTTGTCGATCGTGCCGTCACGACGTTTTCCTTGGAGGATGAACTCATCGATCGAGCTATGTCGTACCGGACGACAAATAGCCTGAAAGTTTTATCGCGGTTTGCACAACGTGGTGCGATGCAGCGTGTGTGTTAAATGCCACATCCATGCGAAAGCCCATGACGAATCGCTTTTAAGGATCGATCGATCGAACTAGCAATTCAATCGCAGAAATGCGTTGCTATAACTCTTTCGACGTTTTTGATTCGATATGCTGGATGTCTTGAAAATCACAATACACTGCCTTTCTTAGTCGTATAATATTTAGAACGATTGCATAATATAAAATATATCGTATTGAAAAAAACTTTTTAATATCCATTCTCAACGTTGAACGTGTATGTTTATATTTGTTTGTCTGAATAATTAAAGCTCGAATTAAATGTAGTAGAACGAAAAATTATGAAACGTTGTAAATCTTACGATTTTATTTCGCACAATTATTGGCAACCGAGTCTCACAAGACAAATAATGTATTTACGACGGCTTTTTGCGACGCAAAGCAAAGTGCCGCGCCAGAATGGCGAGAGACATCTGCATTAAAGGGTTCTGTATGTAGAACCTGACGTTACTATCCTCGATTTGTCGTTCCTCCGCAACGGGGCAGAGCCACGCTACATCGACAGGGGACCAGCACCGAGTTATTTTAGCGCAAAAACAGCCTATGCTGCCGACCCGGGAGAGAAAACCTCGTAACTCTCGCCGATCTCGAAACAACGTCCGATCCAGGAAAACCGCGATTTCTAATCCATCATTAGATCCGTTACGACGTATCTAACGCGACCTATCTAACAATACTCATGACTCTTTTTTCACGGTCTCAATCAATTTTTTTTTGTACAATGTAAAATAATTAAAAAAATTTGTAAAATAATTCAAAGGAGAAATGAGAAAAAAGAGAATAATTTAAAATAATATACAAACTCTTACTACATTTTCCTATCTATACTGCTATTTGTATGAATAATTTCAAATGCCCTTGGAAAAAAATCATGCCTTTGACAAATATGCTCATATTAAATTTCAAAGACTATTTTAATAGAAATAACATATGACGTAATATAACAATAATTTAAAATATTGTTTTGAATAGGAATCTATTTTTAGCGTGATAAGGAAATGTAGTGAATAATTTATGCTAATTATTATTATTTATATGTCAGATTTCCATTTAAAATGACATCAAAATAAGATTATGTAACGCTACTCAAGGATAATGAAATTCAAAGCTGTCTCTCTAAATAGGTACTATTTCTCTCCGTATAGAACATATATTCGCCAATAGTATGCTCGGCTTTAATAAAACGCTGCGGAAGAATGGTCACATTTATTTTTCGCCAGCTAATTCGGTAATATATGACCGAGTGACCTAAAAACTTTACGACGGTATCTTCATCAGTCTCGAGACGTCCAAGGAGAGACGATAACTCCACTGTCGTAATTACGACAAAGGATATGTCGGGTCTGCGTGTTAAAAGATTTTGTGGCACGTTGGTCCAAGTGTGTGTAATTTAATCCTTTCCGGTCAATATATAAGAGTATATCTCACCATCTTCCCCACGAAGTTAAGTAGTGCAACAGGTGTACTATCTGTTCGTAAACGTGTCTCTCTCCGTAAACGAACCAATTACATGTAATTTACGCCTCTCTTATAAATTAGCCAACATTTTTGCATAAGTTGCAAGATCAATCAAAAATAATAATACGTAATTGCTACTCAAAGTATGCAACGGACGTTTTGATCCACAAGCGTCGTACTTTTCTATTTGCCTTTTTTTTTTCAAAGATGGCAAAATTATAACCATTGAGAATAGATACAAATTTAATCAGACTTTTTTTTTCTTCGTTATTCTGCTACCTGCTTATCTTCTATATTTCTTCATTAATAAGTTAATTTATTTAATGATTTATTTAATTAATGATCTAGTTAGTTATCAATAATCTCTCGATGGTTAAGGGATAATTATTCGGATTACACATGAATCGTATGTGTGTAACGCATCCGCTAATTATTTATCGCAATCGTGATAGTAACTGGTAACCACTTGCCGTTCAATTTTCTGCATGTAAGCGTCACGTTCTCTTTCTTCGACTTTCTACGTCGAGCGCCGTCAACCTTTCCAATTGTCATCTCGATCACCTTGTCCCGATACAATATCGAAGATGAACTTCCTCTCAAAATACAACACTGTTTTCGAATCACGGGAAACTTTCATTGTATACCTTCGTAATTTATTCTTAGTAACATCGATTCCTAGATTGTATCAATAACGACACGAGAAGAAAAATATATTTTTTATTTATAGCTGTAAGTATACTCTTTCGTATAAAATTTCTTTTTAATATCTTCTTATTTCTTTGTTCAATTAAAGTCTTGTTTTGTTCTATATGCCAGAAAGTAAAATTGTCAAGAAGTAAACGTACGTATATTACGTAAATAAGTGATACGTGAAAATGTTAGAATGTCCTACGAGACAGTGCGCCAAGATGTCGCGCAAAATTTTCAGAAAATCACAGGCTTTCATAGACATAAGGTGGTAAATTACACATGGCGATGGAGAAAGATACATTAGCTAACGACGCTGCGAAACAGTGCGCGTACACCGCCGAAGAAAGTGTATCTCGTCTCGTTCTTTTCTCGTCCGTCAACCCGCACCTTCTCCGCAGCCCCGTAATTAATATCTGGTGTGGCGATTCGATTAAACGGTTTATTACCAGAAAGAATTAACACGAAACGCCAACGTACATGCGCTTCTCGATAATTGCAGCTACTCTCGCTACACGAGAGGATGTAGTTAAGAAAAAAATCTCACTGCTGCGATGCAAACTGTTGACGTACTTTTCAAAACAAATCCCGTAAAATAAACTATCGATTATGCAAAATAATTAGCGAATTATTCATTGATAAATACTGAAAAAAACTCGAAAAATAATTGCGATTTCCAAAATTTCAAGTTTCCTTGAAACAAAAATTTGAGCTACAGTTTTATCATGATTAAATATTAATAACAGAATATCTTTTTCTTTAAATTAAAAAAAATTTAACTTTTATTTAAATTTATAATTGTATAAATATGTCGCAATAATATGAATCGAATGTGGCAATTTTGATTAATTAAATGAATGATAATTTCATTAATTAGAGATATTAAAAATATAAATACTATATATAAAGTATTATATTAGATAGTTCGGTGGAAAATAGTGGACAATCATCTGTTATAATTAAAAACTAACTCAGGCGTCGAAAACGACGCACTGAGAGTTTAGTTTCTCTAAATATTGCGTGATTCGTTAGCCTCGTCGGCATGGAAGCGCCTTTAATTTTTCGCCATTCTTGCGGGAAGGTGAAAAGAGAGGAGGAAGAGATATTAACTGGTGATTCAGGCCGAGACTAACGCGCACTTTTCCTCGACACGTTTCTCCCCGACGCGGATGATTTCCTCTTCTACGAGTCCTTTTTCTGCCTCTCGTCATTTGATGATTCAGAGCAAAAGGGTAAGTTAAAGATTTCTCCATAGATCATTACAGATTTGAAGCACTTGCATGAGTATTTCTGCTTGCAAGTATCGATAACGAGAGACTAGTGCAAAATAAAGATCAATTTACAATTTTCTCTATAATAATTTCGTATCATATACTCGTATAGATTTTCAATGCGCATTAACTGCTTTAAATATTTCAATTTTTCATTGTAAAAATTGTTCTATCTTGATTACAGTCTAATCATAACGATTTAAATATCAATGCCTCCTTAAGCATCCCGAGATTAGCAACGAGAATACGCGCGGCGGATGAGCCCGGAGGTGCCAGAAACCGTGAAGAAACCTCCTCTCGCGATCGAGACTCGTCAAGGACACGAGGGTGCAGATCCGAGGCGCGCACTTGCGCGCATCGCTCGCCTCGTTTTCCTTTTCGCTGCGAAAATCATCCAGACTGGGCGAGAGAAAGAAAAGTCGCGGCGAAATCGCTACTGCGTTCTACATAACAACAGCCGGAAAAATTTCCCGTTGTCTCTTTATATAAAATTTTTTTATATAAAAAACATTGCTGAACTGCAGATGTCATATATGAGAATAATTATGAGCTACCTTTCCTCCTCCTTACATAAAGAATATCCTTTACATTTTGGATTTGCCAAATATAATGTTATTTTGAGACATGCATAAGATTTGATTTTAACGAATACTAAATCAATACGTAATCAATAGTAATTACAGTCCTATAGTCGTAAAGCTCGGTATATCGCAAAATATATTTTTCACCCATAACAATGTGCTCTGTTCATAAGTGAATTCTCACAATTTAGATGTAATTAAAGCAACCACGTCTATCATCGACATCGTCCTTCGTCGACGCGCGACGATTGTCGCAGGAATCCGGGAGTCCTCGGTGCTGGTTGCATGGATAAGACCTCTCGTCCTGCGAAGCGTGGCGCGTGTTCGACGAGCAGTCACGAGGAGGTGCCAGAAACCGTGAAGCAGTCCCCGTGCATGCGACTTTCCAAGGACATACCTCGGAGGAGGAGAAGAAGAAGAAGAAGAAGAAGAAGAAAGAGGAGGGGAGGCGAGGCGACGATGGAGGAAGAGGGGGCGATTCGAGAGAAGGGGGAAGGGCAGAACGGCCAAGTAAGAGAAGAAGAAGAATCCCCTCGTGCGGCTCACGTCCGCGAGAACCGGAAAGATTCCCTCGATCCGCTACGAACGGCTTCCAAGGTCCGCGATCCGTATTCCAGCGAGACTAACACATGCGAGTGCGCCGTATTCATGCGGGCACGCACCACACCGCACCGCACCGCACTGCACCGAACCGCACCGCACCGCACCGCACCGCACCGCACCGCACCGCACGCACGCACGCACGCATGCACGCACGTCCGGCCGCGAGGTTATTGTTTAAAACGTTCCCCTTTATTGTGTCTACAATGTGCTCGGTCGCACGCGGCCGGAACGACCGGAGGGCCTTCTTCTCCACTTTCTTGGTGCACGTTGCTAAATATGCCTTTTACAATTCTTTCGGTTACGCCGCGCTCCTCCGTTCTCGTCTTCGGTCGGTTGATTAGCGGTCGGGATCGACCGTGTCAT
Source organism: Tetramorium bicarinatum (assembly GCA_928718305.1). NCBI lineage: Eukaryota > Metazoa > Arthropoda > Insecta > Hymenoptera > Formicidae > Tetramorium > Tetramorium bicarinatum. Next base: position 15,548,834 of record OV788320.1, read on the forward strand.
CGTGCGAGATCTATCTCGGTTAGAAAGCATTATATGAATTTTAATTTTAGCAGAATTCTCTCGTCAAGTAGATTTCTCCTCATCAATTGCATCACTGCTAATCTTTATGTAATTTTCGATTTTGGACGTAATGATTTTCACGAATCATAACGTTATTGTTTAATTTATATTAATTTATTATGTAGCAATATTATATACTATATCTACGTTTATATATACATTTTTATGTTTTAATAATTCCTTTAAGTCTAAGAAAAATACATTTTTTAACACACAGAATTTTTAATGAAAATAACGAACAATTTAGATTATATTTAGTCATATTAAATTACAAAAAAACACCTTGAACATGGTTTATAAGAAAGTTAAAGCTCTCCAAAATTCATATAATATTCATATAATAAATTATCAAATGGGAAATTATATTTCTCCGAAAATATGCCTCCAATTAAATTTATTCGAAATTAGAATGGAATATTTTTTATTAAATTAATATTGAATGGCGATTTTATTATCATTGTTTTTTTTACCAAATTATGATTCTATTTCAAAAATGCTATTTTCCATATGTTCATAAAATCCTAAAAAATCGTATTCAAATTTTTATATAATTTCTCTATAAAGTGTATATAATTACGTATCTTTCCATTTATAAATCATGTACAAAATAACATTTTTATTTGCTTTCTATTCACGTACTTTTAACTTATTAATAAAGACGGGAAATTTCGGCCACTTTCATTTCCCTCACGGATATAATTCTAAATTAGCGTGACATCAATTGATTTAAGAGCGTAGCACCGCGGAGGTATTTCTCGATCAAGTTTTATTGCGCGTGTCGCCGCGTTCTCGTATCAAAGTCATCGATCTCGATTGACTTCCTCGCTTCTGCGAATTCTTTTTCGGCATGCATTCGATCGTTACGGGACGTCGATCGCGAGACGCAACGCGGATACCGTCGAAACACGTTTATTGTGTCTAGCAGAGAGAGTTAGCCGCGTTGACTGTACACGCGGCTTGGCACAGCTCCACCGACATGCACAGCCGCAACCCGGTACGCAACATGGTTGCACTTTCGTTCTCCCTATCCGTCGACAGGAGACGTCGTTTCGTTGCCTTTCGATTCGCGGCAATCGGAGGATTATCGAATCGTACGGATAAAAGTGAGGCAAACGGCTCTTCGGCTTCGAAAACATTGGTGTGAAGATTCGAGCAATTTAGATGCCAGTGGAAAGTTCTCAGTATTCTCTCGCCTTGTTTTTCAAGACTCCATAGACGCAACAGTATAACGTCCCTCTCCTGATAAGCACAAAAAATGCTGGAAACTTTCCGTTGCAGTGCACGATATTTAACTGTTCAAATCTGTCTGAGCGCTACAATGTACCGTTCTCTCCCGGGATTTCGTAAAAGCGTTTTCGTTATAAAGCATCTTCATATTTGAGACATAAAAATTTGAATCTTATGCGTTTGTCCTTCGTTGCGCCCGCGTATATATCAATATAACTCAGCCGGTGCTTCATTACAGTTAGAAATTGTAACGAAACCGCAGCAACGTGCAATTCGTGCTTGGCGATTCGCAAAGAATGATGCCACGGCACAGTGACGATTACGCTAATTCTACATTCCCGACAAGGAATCCATCGTCTCTTCGAGAAACGCACGTCGTGCGGAGAGTCGCACTGCCCAAAGATCGTGTCGTATCTCCTTTTTCTCGAAGGGGGACAGGAGACGCGAGGAGACACGGACACGCGCACGCACGCACATATATAGATCCCGCGCGGCACGCATACGAACGTGTCCATGTGCGAAGCTAGCAGCGGCTTGCATGTACGCGTCTCTCTCTCTCTTTCTCTCTCGGCCGGCGACTTGGAAAGGGGAAGTAGTCGTCGACGACGAGCGCGAGGATGAGGAGAAAGGAGGAGGAGGAGGAGGAGAAGGAGGAAGAAAGAAGGGTGGATGAAGAAGGTGGACAGAGCAGGCGAAGCGGGAGAAGGGAGGTCACGGAAGGGAGGGAAGAGGCAGGACGCGGACAGACGGACGGACGGGAGGTGCAGCGAACTCTCCCAAGGCCTGCGTACCCCCACCGAGCGTGCAACTGCAACTGCAACTCTCGCGAACCGCCGCGAGTCAAGCCGGGAGAGATAGCTCTAGACCTGGTGCAACACGCGAGTAAGGATACACACCGAGCGGACAAAGAGAGGCGAGCCCGGAAAGGATCGGCGTGGCGAGGAGGAAACGGACTGGAGCTGAGAGTAGAGCAGAGAGCCAAGTTTCGTAGCACGCTCTTGGCGCTACGAAAAGGAAAGTAATAAAAGAGAAGGCGAAATCGCATCACATGGAGATTTCTCATCTCCGGATCGAAAATAGAATAAAATAATATGTGAATCGAAGAGTTTATTTCACTCTCCACTGCCGCCATTGAGACGTGAAGAAATATTGTAATATCCTTTGCTGGTGCACACCAGCGTAGCAGGATGAGGTACGCCCACAGGCGTCGTAATCAGCTTTAGCTACGTCGACGCTATCAACTTTTAAAAGCAAAAGGAACGTCATCGATCGCAAGAATGTTAAAAAGAAATTGCTTTACAAAACTCAGTCGCGTAACTTTACGGCCCAAAAAAGTGGACAGCTACTTTTATTCCAGAGCCTCGCGTGTCTCTCTCTCTCTCTCTCTCTCTCTCTCTCTTTCTCTCCCACACTTATGCGAAACGAATGAATTTCGAACTTACGTTTGAGAAAAATCTCTGCGTTATCATTCAAACGACGCCAAATTTCTGCGAGCGCTGTTTTCATTTTTGTTAGAAATTCGTCCAGCGCGCGGTCGTTACCGCGGTCTGACCTACCGCACGTCCGCCTTCGCTATTATTCTGTCTGTCTTTTAACTATTTGCGTCATCCACGTTCAAAGTCCAAGGTGACCGAAAACAGACGTTGATCAGGAAAACGCAAGCGTTGACGTGTTCCAACGGACCTGAGATGAATGACATTTTCGAGCGAAAATAAGAACAGAATAAATATAAAATTAGTTATAACATAAATCATCAATTTTCTCCGTCTATCTAATAAAATTAATCCTTTCAGAATGACAATTATAAAGAGTATTCAATAAAAAATATTTGAAAACTAAATATAATCAAAAGCTCAAAAAACACAAAAAAGCAGAGTTACGATGACATGAGTTGTAAGTTATGAAGATTTTGAAATTTTTTGCTCACCGCAAAAGTATAGAAAAAAAAAAACGAAATATAGAAAGAAAGCAAACTTTCTTCTTCTCGAACTCGCTTCTTTAAAAGCAAAATGTGCTCTATAACATTGAAGCGTATAATTTATGCTTCGTTTGTATCACACCGGTCGTACCTGCGGGCACACGGGGGCGATTAAAAGTGAATCAGGTTTTATTTCCTGCTTCGAGCTCCCATTACCTCGGCTCGGCGTTCGACCGACTCGCGTATTATTATTTACTTGAGGAGAGGTGTGCATACGGGATACGCCGATACGCGACGACAGGAGAGGGTTGCCGCCTTGTCCGTAAGCGAAACCGATTATCTACGCCGTGTTCTGGGTCGATTGTTAACCGCGAATACGAGCGATCGGACGAGTCGGGCGCGCAAGCGATACCACGGCGCTTTTATCGCGCGATATTAGGAAGTTCTGTGTTGCGCTATATCGTAAATATTCCGTCACGAGAGCGTTGCTGAACAACTGAAAGTTGTCATAATAAATTTCTTCGAGCGGCTTGTGCATTGTCATTTGCTATGCGCGAATCGACATTATCCGGGACGATACTGTAATACCTGTTAGTAATACGGCGACATTCACACAAGACAATTCGTGCCTCTCGCGCGACTCTTTCCTTTTCCAACATCGTTAAATTTAAGTTGTTAAATTAAAGTTAAGTTGTTAATATGCTGTTTTGCGGCGTGTATTGTCCACTAATAAAACGTATGTGAAGACTTTCATATCTTTTCTTGTTTGTCGACTTGACATCATTTTGATTAATTGAATGCGAGCAAATTTTTATTGCGATAATATTCTTCGATTCTTCGTATGTTTTACCGTTTTTCACAAACCGGAGTTATTCGCGGAAAATGTTAAAATGTTGATACAATTCATCTTAATAATATTTTCTTATCAACTTGACTTGAATCCATTTACTTCAATTTCTCATTAAATATGGCGACGACACATTTTATTTGCTGTTAATATTTTATTGATCTGTATGTGATTGCATATCAAATCGTCTCAGGGAAAGTGTCGATGCAAAGACTAAAAAATTCATTGTTAAGATTTATTATACATACATATATATATATATATATATATATATATATATATATATATATCGTTTAATTATATCGCTGATCAATCTTAATCATCCAAAGCTAAATGTAACGAGCGAATTTTCACATTTCCTCGCCTCATTAAAGCCGACCAAAGTAGCACATCGGCGATCGCGAGGTGGCGGCGGATCTATGCGAATCGCGCGGATCGAAAGTGAGATCGAGATCGTGCTCGCTGCGTGTATCGGTCCGCCGATTCTCGCGTGCGTCGCGTGCATACGTGTACGCGTGTGCGTTTCCTCCGCTTAAGGAGATAGTGCCAAGTAGATACGCGGTCCAGCCGCGCGAGACTGCCACCTCCTTCGCCCCTCAGTCGATGTTTCGGAGTTTGCGAGCCGCGGTATACCGCAGTTACACACACACACACCCTCATACACATATGCATATATGTAGTCGCCAACACACGCGCGCACGTGCAGAACTGCATACGTGCAGGCGCGCGCTTCGCGCACGAGCGAGCGAACGAGCGAGCGAGCGAGCGAGCCGAGCTCGTTTGCCACGCTAGCCCTGGCCTAGATAGGCTGACGCGAGTCGGGTTTGCATCGTTGCATCGCCTTAAGCCCGTCTCACGCACCGATCTATCGTTATCTACCTTCGTCATTCCCCGTTCCCTCCTTCCTACATTTCCGCACGTACCCGGTTATTGATCGGCGCGCTCGAGCGTGAAAATCCAGCAGAATCAATTTTCCAGTTTCAATGAAATCTGAATTTCAATGAAGCTACCGAATGCCCAATTCATTTTGTCGTACGCGTGAGGTTTTGTTGTTGTGAGTAACAAAGAAATAGATCTCTGTCACTCCGTAATGACTGCTTTACATCATTTGTCTTTCACAATATTTCTTACGATGCTTCTTCACGCTTAGCGACGTATATTTCGTGCTACAGCAGCACAAGCTTACAGCAAATGCATTTCCCTTGAGAGAAATTCTTATTCCCTACTCCTCGCTAATGTCAGCAAATCAGATTTGCATCCGTCATTACCGTTTTCAGTTCACGCACCGACCTATCATCGAGCCATCATCTTCTTGCTCAACTCGAAAGAAGACACGAAGCTGATCGCCCATGATTGATATTTTCAATGAAAGGTTTTCAATTCAAAATACTCGACTGGCGAGACTAGAAGACGAAGGGCGAAAACTCTGGGCAAGAAGTAACTACAAAGACGTTCAGTTTAGCGGGAAGACAACTTATAATTTTGCTTGGGTCATATAATTTCTTTTTCGCTCCCTTCTTCCGATAACGAAGACGGATCCCTCTACTCTCGCGATTTGTGGCGTCCGCTTTTATCGTATGACGAAATCCACGAAAAATAATTCCCACTTGAGTGTCTTCGTGATAGCAACAAGCAAGTTAGATAATAATAATCTTCACAGGTTTCTTGGTAAAAGGTCTAGAAGCAATTTTCTGAATCCTCACAAAACTTATCGGCATACTTAGGAATTTGCATGAAATATCTTATTGTTAATAAACCACAAATTAAACCATAAATTATATATTTTGAAAAAGCTTCATTTAAAATTATTCAGGAAAAGGATTTTATTATCTATCTTATAGTTCGAAATCTGGCAAATTAATTTTAATATCAAGTTCGCAATTATATGTATGCATTTTAATTTGGGACGCTCTATATAACGCTCATGTTTCTCCTTACTTATCTCGTTTGTAATATTATTATTATAATTATGCATGCGATTAATTCCATTGTTGCGTATGTCAGATTGCACTTTCACTTATCTGACGGAATCATCTGAGATTCAGAATACAACGTACTCTCGCTACGGTGTGAGCAATCATTATTGAAGTAATAAAATACAGCATTCCTCTCATCCCCTCTTCCCCCCGCCCTCCCCGTCAGCTTTTTAAGAATGTCGGATGCATAAATGTAGAAAATGAGCCTGAAAGATGAGCACAGTTTTACACCACGGGCACAAACGATTGCATTTACGATTCTAGGGTACGGCAAATTTCTGGCACGCACGTCGACTTCCTTCCCTAAGGCCCTCCGTTGGATACGGCAATGTATCCGTCAACGTATGTCGAACAAACAAGAAGACGAATAGACCGGGATGGAGCGATACACGCTTCAGGTGTGTTACGCCGTAACCCCGATTCCCCAGCGGTTAACAACGTGACGTTACGCCACGCATTTCACCGCAGAATCGCCACGGGTCCATTTTCACATCCGTACATTTTTTATCGCTACGCGCCGCGCGGGATTGCGGCCGAAAGGTATAGTGGCCGAATTTATGACGTTACGTCGCGTATGCATTGCCGGCGCGATGTAACATTTATCTGCGGACGTTGGACGGATTTCGACGTTATTTTAAACTGCGAGCGCGAATTGGGTCGCACGGCGCGGTCATCGAATCGTAATCGCCATTTTCCTCGCAATATCCCGCATATTTTATGAAGTAATTCACCTGCAGTTTGTGCAGCTTCGCGACAGACACTCTATCGCGCGCTCGATAAAAAAAACACGCAGACACGTCGCGGACTTTCGCCATTGCACGAGTGCACCGTTGCGATTTAATTAATACGATTTATTATTAAATTATCATGATATATTTTCCCAATTACTCTAGTAAAAGTAAACCGCAATCCGGTTGAACGACACGAATAAAAAAAATATTTTATAGTCGTTCTAAAAATACATGGATTTTTCATTTTTATAAGAAACCTTTATGGAAGAGTTTGCTGAAACATATAGTGACATATCTTTTTATAAAAAGATATCGATATATCGACATCAGAGATATTCGGTCGAATAGTTCCTCTGTATAACTACTTCGAACCCGCATAAAACGTTATTCTTCGTTCTATTTGTGTAAGATTCAGTTTCCGTATTTTCGTTAGCGTATAACGACGCTGCTTTTATAACAAAGTATGATAAAATAGAAATTTTAATTATACGAAATCCGATAATTCCCAATTGACCGTAAAAGATTACGTAACGTAATTATACATCGACAAGATAAATTTTTTTTTTTGCACAATTCCGCAGGCTCAGCCGTCGCAAATCGGAATCGGGGCCGAGAAATCCGAAAGCTCGCGACAAGTGGAAGCTTCGGGACCGCCGTGCGGATTCGGCCGCCACGGTTTCGCGCCAATCGTTCTCGCGCGTCACGAGAGCGCAGCCACGGGAACGGTGCATCGACGGCGCGGCGTCTCCGGCGCATGCGCTGCTCGGCCGATGCACGTGGTAAATGCAAGTATGTCAAGGCGCGACCTGAATTTTCCTACTCTCGGTGCCCTCTCCCCCCGCGGCATTCCCCACGCCCCCTCCTCTTCCCATTGCATCGCGCTTACTCGATGCAACCACTTCCCTTCCATCCCCGCGCGGCACTGCATCCCTCCCTCCTAGCCGCGTCCAACGGCTGCATGCGTGTGCATCTACCTGCGCCCTCGAGAACAGCACGCGCGCACGCACACACACACACATACACACGAGCGGGTACAGAGGCGCGCGCGTGACAGCAGTCAGCGTTTGCGCGTGTATACGTGACACGTTCTCTCTGGGAACGTAAAAATAGCGAGAGCTCGTATCGAAAGCGATTCCTTATCCTCGTCAAGACCCCCTCCTCCTTCCGCCGAGCGGATTTTTCTTCGTCGCTTTTATCGCGCGCGGAAAAGGGAAACGCGCGCGTCCCGTCGATCGGTCTCGATCGATTGGCGCGTGGAAGGCACGGCGAAGACGAAATCGAGAAAGCCGGTCTCCCCGAGAAACGGAAGAACGGTCACACTTCTCTTTTTCTTTCCCTGACAACGGGCAAAGCCCCGCGTCATTTCGCTTTTCGCACACGTTCTTATCAACGTCGTTTCAACGTCGTCTGAAGGAAATAGAGGTCTGGAATCGATCGCGGGTCAATTCCATCCGGTCATCCCCGTTACATTATTGTTATCGGAATTGACCCGCACAACGCTTTAATGAAATCGTCACGTTGCCGAAATCTGCACATTAAATCGTGAATCTAGATATTTTTACAAGACCCGCGACTGCGACGTCAAATAAATTCGTACAAGATTTATGTTGTTTTACCAAGATTATATTTATATTCGCGACGATTTCTGTCTCCGAGAAAGACATTTGAAAAGTTGCATCCTCTTATCATCGTGCACACTACATAGATTCCTTTGTAATGGGTAAAATTTATCTCGAGAACGTGATAAATGTTAAGGAGGTCGCGCAAAAGAAGCCAGAGGTAGGTGTCCGCGGATATAGAGTCAAGATTACGTCACATTCTTCTGTACATTATTTTTACATACTTCCTGATTGTCCGTAATACCTCGGGCAACGTATTTAAAACGCGCGACGTCACTCCGTCCTCCTGATTGATACACCCCGAGGCGGGCTGCTCCTATGCTTACGCGCGTGTGTATACGTGAATGACTCCGGGCGTGTGCATACGTGTGCGTCGCGTGTAGGTGGCCCTTACGTATGTACAAGTGTTCTTACGTGCGTGTACTTGTTTTACGTACGCGGCTGATGCCTTTACGAGCGCGGCTGACGCTTTTACGACCGTACCGTCGCGGTGCAACGTACGATTAAGAGTTAATTGAACGATGCCTCGCGTGATTCCGCCCTCTCCCCTCTCGTCCGACCGAGCCCGTGTCGGATTTCGACAAAGTTGGAAGAAAGCGAGAGAGACGCGCATCATGCGGGAGATAAGGCATTATCATTCCAGGCGTCCCGGTGTATCGATGCGCTCGCGCATAAATCATCCAGGCGCGAATGTTACGTGAACGTTCGCGTGGAAACGCGTAAACACCGCCGCGCAATCGTCGAAATGTGGGCGCAAATTGCCGCGGGGTTCAGTGCCGCGCGCAAATATAACATCAGGCCAAGTTGCATCGCTACTCACTTTTTCTCTCCTCACTCTCGTCATTTTGTGCACTGCGATATTACGCGATCCGTACGACGTGCCGCAGCGCCGCGTTTACACACGTCGTATATATATATATATATATATATATGTTATCAGAAACGAATAAATCGATTGTGCCACTTATAATTTACAAAATGATAAACAAAGATTACAGAGAGATAAATAGAGAAAAAGCCTTTTCTTCAATTTGTAAGTATATCGGCTGGAATAATTGTATCGCCACCAAACGTATTATTCGATATCGATTTACACTATGATAATAGTTTTCCTCCAGGATATTGTTGATTTTACGATTAATTAGTTGTCAGTCGCACAAACAATCGAGCGTTGTCGCGGTCGCGTAATGAGAACGCGTGGCCACTAAATTACGCCACTATTATGCGACAACTCACATGCAGAATTAAGGCTACTCAAAATTAATGAGAATTAATGAGAATTAATGAGATGAATGATACATGCTGATGGCCGTGCACGTGTCTCACTTTCTTCAATTCGATTGTTTTCCTTCTTTCGAGAAATTTGCCGAGAATTACAGCACGTTTTTCTCACACAAATTTAAATATAAAATCTTCAACCTTGATTTTAAAGATTTTCTCTGATCAGGTATTTTGATCAAAAAGAAAATGTCTAATAAAACGTAATCAGATAAGAAACGACAAAAAGAACGACAACTTATACAATAGACAATCAATTTTAAAAACTAACATCGTAAAAGTATAACAATATTTTGCAATGTTATAAAAATATATTAATAAGCTAATAAATAAAAATTTATTTTTGTAACAATTGATATTTAGCCATTGCTACATTGTACTAAGCATTTTTTCATTTCAAAACATTTACTATAAGAATATTGCTGCATGCAATTACGTACAAATGTCTTCGAACAAAGCACGATTGGTCTCATCGACGCTCTTTTGAATCGTTCAATCCTGTTCCATATTTTCAGCCTACCAATGAGCAGCAGTTGATGATAAAATAAAAGTAGGAACGGCATTCCTCCGATGTCGCCTCCCTGTTACCGACAAGCGAGGTCACTCCCGACCCATTCGCACCCTATAATGATCAAGTCCTTCGAGTTTCGACCAGTACAGGAAGGGTGCGTGTGCGCGACATTTTTTTTCCCCCCATTAGGCGTGGTTAGGTTCGACAGGCGTAGGAAGCTCTCGCTCCGAGACACTGTCAGCGGAGATCGAAGGTATATCGATTTAGAAACGTGTAGGTGGGCGCTGACCTACCCCTACCCCCTGTCTCTTCGTCCCCGTCGGGACGTCCTTCCAGGCGTGTCCTACCCCAACCCAGACATCCGTTTCGCCAACAAATAGGCTCTTCTTCCCCTCCGACGGAGCGACACAAGTAGTCCTGCAAGGATCTCTTTTCTCTCTTCCTTTCTATCTTTCTTTTCCTGTTCTCCCTTCTCTTCTCCTCGCTCTTCGTGGACTCCTTGAAGTGTATCCTTTTGCCAGGGCAACACGCGAACCCTCGTCAGGAGCGGTGTCCTATCGAGGCCAACCCCACAAAAAATAGGATCCAGAGCCGACACGTCGTCCTCTTTACCTTCCTCTGTCCGCTCTCCCGCCGTTACCTGCCTCCTTGCTCGCCCCCGTTCCTAAAACTTCGAAGCATGGAAGAAAACGAAGTGGAAGAGACACGATCTGGACAAGAATCCGACCCGACACCTGCTAAGAGAAGTCCTTGCACGTCCCTCATGTCGTATTCCTTCCATTTTCATCACTACTACCACTACTATTACTACTATCCCGATGGAAGAATAGCGAAAAGGATATGATTCACAAGATTCACAATTCACGTCGCACAAGCATAAGAAACTCCACATCGCGAACAAATCGAGTCTTTTTCATTACAAACATCAGTATTTGTATCTTATCTTTTACATCGCATTCGCGCGTATTACATTCTTTTGTATGAATTTACTCCTCAAATATCTCATATTACTTTAATACTACTTTAATACTAATAATATTAATAATAAAAATTGTACAATTACATGCATCCTGTAGATATTTATGTTTATGTGTCTACTTTAGTTAAAAATCCAATCATGTATAAAATTAAAGAATAGATGATAAATATAATTTTAAACATTATAATTAAATTTGTTAGATTCGTTTATTATTCGAGGGCAAATGTAAAAATAAAATAGTTGATTGCTATTTTCAGAAACAAAAATTCTCAAATAAAAACTTATTTAAGTTTTTCGTAAAATGTTAATCTATTAAAAATTTTACTTCAGTGTTTGTTTAAAAAAAAAATTTTCGATTGAAAGTAATTCTTGATTTCGCAATGCGATAAATTAATTCTTTTCTAACAGCTTCCTCTCTCGAGAAAGAACAAAGTGTTCCAAGAATCTGAGATTTATTTTCATTAAGTCGAAATGTGTCTCACGCGACGGAGAAACATCTCGACCATCGAGCATTTGGAAACATTTTAACGATCGTTCCAGGAAATTCATCTACAACGATTCGTCGGAGATACTGTTACCCATCACGAGTTAATTAATGAATGAAGCGCAGCAAAAAGTGTGATCTTCCGGAAAAAGCATTTCGCGAGAATCGATTTGTTCATGGCCGACGATAACAATAGGACAAATATGACGTCGCAATAATTTCCAATAATAAAATCAACAGGCGTCAATCTTTTAAGAATCTTAGATCTATAATTATTAATTTAATATATCTGCTTTTACAACAATTAACGTTCGGAAACTTAATAAATAGAATGCACGCATATTTAAATGTTAATCATTGATAGATATTTCATTACATTTATACAGACTGTTGATTACTATTTTAGAGGTGCATTACTAAATTAGGGTGCAATTAAGTATAATAATTAGGGAGCAATAAAGTGAGAGATCTACGATGTCCTAAACTCGCGCCCTTTCTGCTCGAGCAAAGGTCCACGTCGATGAGGTGCGTAGCCCTCATTATGACACGGAGTTTTCCGAGATTTTTCTAGCATCAGCGAACCCTCCCGATGCGCGAGGGCCGTGTTCGGCTAATTGGCACGGAGCTCTGACGCAATTCCATGGAAGAGGGGCCGAGGACGGGCGCGTAGGGGCGGATTGTCGAGGGTCAGGGTCCCGGCCCCGCGCCCTCTCTCGCTCTCTTGCCGTGCGGGAACCGGACGGAGCTCTTTTCTCTCTATCTCTCTTTCACTTTCTCGTACTTGTTCATTCTCCTCTGTTCATTTTCTCTCCGTTTCTCCTTCGTCGCTGTTTAACGCTGCGCACATATATCCTCACAAATGCATAGGACGCCACTACCTATACGCTTACATCGCGAGCTTCGCAAACGGGCGCTGTAATTTTGTCGGAGGATTCACGAAGATCCGGATCGACACCGCAAGCCGGACTATCCCGAGTTATCCTTCTGCCGAGTATACGCAGCCAATCGAGTAACACTTCATGAAACCAATAAGATCGCCGACCAGCTACTTAGGTCTAATAACTTAAAATATTATAAAATATCGTACTTTCGAACCCTTTGAAGTACAAATGAAATGAAAAGCGGCACAAACGGGTACAAACGATTCTCTGTGTCGAATCCCGTTTTGCGATATCTAAAAAAATAGCGAATTTACCGTTTTGGCGTTTGATCTAATAATTTAAAATAATTGTATTTCCGAACTCTTTAAGGTATGTACAAATGAAATAAAGTATGGTACAAACAACCGATATTATTAATTTTAATTTTTTATAAAGTCCGGCGCCAGGTTCACATCGGTCATAAAATGCTCGCGAATTTCCTATCGTTATTCTTTTGTAAAAGGATATAACTAAAATTGCAAACTGACCTTATATTATTTTTGAGTTTTTAAATACAGAATAATCAGTTGTACATATTGAATATTGTTAAGAAAAATCCTACTTATGCAAAAAATTTAAAATAAATCTCGTCATATTTTCAAAATAGCAAACAATAAAAATAGAAGGCAGAATGATATAAATATTCCACTGATAAAACATAGCGCGCGCGCGTTACACTCGTATAGCTTCAATAATGACACGAGCCCTTATCTGACACTATCCACTCGCATTTTTTTTTCCGCGTTATTTGGACCGCGCTTTTTAATCGTTCTGCCAACTCCGCGCGCACGTCCGCCTCTTTCCTCGTACTTTCTGTCAGCGATAATGGCCGTGGCACCTATCTGCAGGTCGAAGGTCAGTCCTCCGCGCGATGCACTTTATATATTCGAGGAGATACGAACGAGGCGAGCGACACGCCGGAGAAAGCCCTGACGACCGAAATCGACGCTAAGCAAATGAACTCACACGTTTTTCTCGACGAAACGGTGGGAAAACAGGGAATGACATTCGGTAAAACGGAAACGTTTACTTAGATTCCGGAATCGTTGTTCTCGTTGCGCCAAGTGCTGTGGGCGTGGCGAAAAAGGAAAATAAACCTTCGTGATAGCGGGCGATAAAGCCCATCATCTCGAAGCCGATATGAATTTTCGCCGATAACGGGCACAAACAGGAAGTATGACAGAATAAGAATCTTCCGAAAAACAAGCACCCGCCCCGGAGTTTATCTCGTATTACTGCAATGCTGTCGCAATTTAGGTCTCGATACAGTGCCAAAAACGTACAGAGAGGAAAAAGTTCTTTTTCGGACGAATTAACGTAAATACTTTCTTATTAGCATATCGCTCGCATGTTTGTCGATGAATTCCAGTCTATGATGCGATTAACGATGTAATTTTATTGAATCAATATTTATATCGATATTTACATTTTGAAATAGGTATTGTGTCGCGAATTTGCGAAGTTTCTTTTTCTCTATTGGAAACAGAATTTCATTCTGTTAGAAGAGCATATTGAATTTCTGATTTATTATTTTAATTTTATTTTTTTAATTTCTATTTTTTTATTCGATTCATTAATAAAATATTATTTTGGTTTCGATATGCATATCTATATATATGCTAAGTCAGCCATAACTAATATAAAAAATTTCAAAATTTAAAGATAAAAATATTTAACGATTCTTAGGAATCGATCGATTTGGCGACATATTAAATGTAATTATAGCGACATCCTTAATTACCTTGACCTTATATACGAGCCGCTGAGAACCAAAGTGGTATAAACTCAAGAAAGTGAGTACGTGGTATAATTCACTTTCAGGGACTATAAAAGACAGGAAAAAGTATGAATCACTAAAATTTCTTTACATGAAATTTTAACATTTCTTTTGTAGATTTCACCGATTAAACCGTTAATTGTTATAAAGTCTGAATTTACATTCAATCAAAACTTTTTATTTCTCAAAATGAGAAAAAATTGAGTTATACCATTTTGATTCTCAATGACTCATATACATATATGACATAATCGATTTAAAAAGAGAAACTTGATATTTGCACGAATGTCAGTCATGAACGTATGCAACTTTTTCTCGGCGTAAAGCAACAAAATTAGATGGAAAATCTAATCATAAACTTTAATTATTTGAATCGAGTGTATGTCTTATATAGCTACCCTAAGAATTTAAGATGCGTTTATCGAATGTGACAACAGTGACTTTGAACACGTCGCAATTACATTTGATGTATTTTATCGCAGCTTTTTATCGATAACTCAGCGTGCAAGTGCGCGTTCGTCATCGCCAATAAACCCAATAAAACGTTTTCACCGCAAAACGCAGGAAGCACATTTCACTCGCGAGTGAACGAGCGGAACGAGAAAAGTATATCGCGAAAGAGTCATCGACGTTCGCTTCCTAATCGACGTGATTTTATTTGTGAATATATGAATATTTGAATGATCGAGAGAGTAAAATGTCAATTTTTCCGCATCTTGTAACCAAGTGCGAACAAATACTTGAAACACTGTAAGCTTCCAATTAACTCTCATGATACCAATTTATCTTTTACAGATCATTATAAAATATCAATCATGAAAAGGGGATCGTTATATTCTTTATTACATCTCATTTTCAAGATATTAAATTTTCTTCGAAAATGATTTCAGTCTTTGAGAAAAAAAAGGAGATAATGTTATTTCGCAGTAAAAATTATTGAACGTATTGCGATATTATTCTATTTCTAATTATAACTTCGATATATGTATAATGTGACGAAGTTTTTGAATGTATGGAATACAGCTCATTTTCTTTTTTTGGCAATATAGAATTAATCGATCAATATTTTCATAGATGTAAAACGTAATTGCGGAAATGAAGTTTTTCGAACCTGAGCTGATATCGAGCACTTAAGACCATGCGGTGATATTACACTTTCAGATACAAGATGCAGCGATAAGCTGCTTGCAAGTTTGCGACAATTGCACGTACATTAATGCATATGCATACCAGTGCCCATGCCGCAAACGCAACATAAAGAATCCACGGAAGTTGCCAACAGAAACGCAACATCCTGTTGCCCCCGGCACAAATACATAATCTCTTGCTTAAAATGATTTTTTCAATCATTACATTCATATTCAGTTATAAACTAAATAATAATTAAAAATCAGAGTCAAATAAAGCTATGGTAGGAATGAATGCAAGAAATAGCAAGCAATTAATTACAATCTTTCAAAAGTTGAGAAATATTAAAAAAATTTTATGAGAAAAATTATAAATGATTTGTCTTATTATAAATCGCAAAAAAAATATATATCCCAATTTTAAAATTGTTTATAATTTATATATAGCATAAATATAATTCACAATGTTTGCGTAAAAAGATAAAATAAATTAATTTTGCCAATGTATACTTTAAATAATTTTAGCTAATATTGGTATTGAAGTACATAACATTGATAAAAATATATAATCCGTATTGCATACTACAGGAAAAATATAAGATTGATGTAAAAATGTTGTCGTGTTCTTCATCAAACTTTATGTTAAATAAAGTTAGAAACTCGAAGTTCTTTGAAAAGAGAAATGAAAAGAAAGTAATTTTGCTTCAATTTCATTTTTACTTGACAAATATGACACACAAACACTTTGCAGCGATCGTAATTTCTTTCTATCTATACACGATTCATCATATACAATTTACAAACACTACGAAATATTTCATAATCGGATTGCTATGATTCAGGAAGAAGCTGCATTTGAAGAGTGCTATGATGATTGAACGCACTTTCCTGAATCATTTGTAGAAAGTTCATACTTAGTCGTGATGGAAAGTCGACAAAAAATGTAGAACAAGGTGCCAGCGTGAAAGTCGATCTCCGTTGCTCGCATTAGATGCGTTTTGACGAACGACGGAAAAAGTGCATAAAATCGAAGCTGTGTATAGTAGTACCGATAATTTAAAATGTCTTTAAAATAAGTTTTAATATACTATGTTTAATATACCGATGTTTGTCATTCTTCTGTTTGTTATTCATTTGAAACATCTACTATTATACCATTACTACTATATCAATAAATTTTTCATTTTAACACGCCGCTTATTATTATTATTATTAAATTAAATAATTAAATTGGATTCTTGAAAGTGGCACCAAGATGACGTTTCTTGATTTCGTTTCAAATTTCTAGCGAGAAAAATTGTGTTCGTAATTTCGCGAGGAATATACGCGTGATTTCTGACATATCCGCGCGTTTTTCACGAACATATGGCCGAGGTCCGTTCGTTTACGCACGAATTGCACGGCAAACGAGGAGGTCCTTTGCCAGCCGAAGGACATAGCCCTGAAATTTAGGGGTTGTTTCCAGGCGGTTTGCGAACCGCCTGACGTTCCCATCGGAGGGGGTTGGTTAGTCCGCAGGGTGGTATGGTGTATGGCAGACAGGGCGTGGTCGTCCTTGAACCTACCTATAGAGCTACGGAGTGACCCTCTACCTCCCCCCCTCTCTCTTTCTTTCTCTAACGCTCTCTTCTTCCCTCTCATCCCTTCGACCTTCCAAATCCGCCGATCTTTTTCTCCCTCACTTTCCTCATCACTCTCGCACCCTCACTTCCCTACCCCCGTTCTATCCACTTCCCACTCTTCGTTTGCTTTGCGCACAGGCCACGAAACGAACGGTTACCTCGCGATGTCCTTTTGATAGGTTCATTGAGACAGCCACGCATTCGGCGAGCCATTTGCATGAATTATTTTTCATTGCCCTCGACAATTCTCCACCAAGAGTGGATAAGCGGACAAATAGAGACCAGCATTTGACATTTTGTCAAGTAAATGATTACAGCTGCGCAAAAAGACTCGTAAGAGAGTAAATACAGGCAAGTCCATAATTTGTACGGCTTGCTATAAACGCGCTCCAATTTTTCACTAAAAGTTGATGCTACAAACTGCAAACTAAAGCTAATGCACAAAGAAGAATCTAAAATCGAGTTTAAGTTGAAGCTTATAAATTACAGAGTTTCCATGGTACGCGTTTGTATCCCGAACCCTTCGTGCATCGGGAGAGATACACACTACAGAAACTTGACGCGAAGCGAAGCAATGGCGAGACACTGTCGTTTCGACCCTTCCACGCAATTTTAATTTTTCACTCAGCAATTACTCGAATCGTTTTCGTGCAGCACGGTACAAGGACTCCGCCAAGTGTTGGTATAATTTCGTGCAATAACTAAAGTAGAAATTATTTATCGCGCATGTGTATGTTCATGTATCGTGTTCTACATTTATCTTATTACTTTGCGCTTGAATTTAAATTATAAATTTTATTACAATATATACACATAACGTTTATTTTTATTTAAAAAATTGATATGAAATTGATTGAAATAAAAATAAAACGCATCTCTAAATATGTAAAAATTATTAGAGAGTTTGAAACTTTTAAATATTATCGTTTAACAGGTGCGTGGCGCTTAGTCTTTAATTCTAATTAGGCTTATCGCAATAGTATCTCGAGACATTTCATTATCTCTCTCATATCCTCGACGAGCATTTAAGCGACAACAAATGTATTATTTCACCCCTGCCAGTATCTCCCCCTTATTTCCTCATCAATGTTGCCGTCCTAGGCTGTTAAGGTAGGTTAGGCAGGGTATCTTCCACGACGTTGCTTTGTCGTAGTCGAGACGGCTTCAATTTAATAGGACATCAACAATTATTCGGTTTCAAACTTTACAAACATCGACGCTGATCGATACTTTCCAGCCGTATACATTTTACATACGAAGCATAGGTAATGTTAGTCGAACGAAAAAACTCTTGAAGTAATAAATTAGTGAGAACGGATATAAATACTTCATATATATCTTTAAAATGCACACGATAGTTCAAATCGGTTACAAAAAAAGCAAAAAAATTGTTTATATTCATCATGTCTCGACAAATGTTTAACTAATATTGATGCCTAACATCAATAATGAAGAGTCCGAAATTTGATACTATTGTTCATTGTACATCTATGTATCCTTAATAATGTATCAATAATATTAATGTATTGTAATTGAATCATCGATATCTTAATGCCATTGAAGCATCGTAACTTGGCGTCAATGAGAGTAGGGACATTCTAGTATTTCATTATCGCAACATATTTATCGAACAATCGGGTTTCTCGCACTTCAGCGACTGGCCTCGGCTTTGAATTTTACATGAAGTTACGTCCGTTCCGCCGAACGCTGCTTGATTTACCGCAAGCCGACACTCTCAGTTAGGCAAGTCGCGTCCAATTAATTGAGCGATCGATCGAGCGAATATACATACGCGTGGCAAACGAAAAGACAGAGTCGCAGAAAATATTTTCTACATAATAACCTCGCGCTTATATCGCTCTATAATTAATCGCAGAAAAAAATATTGAAAAAGCTGGAAATAGTGGAATTTTCAGAACATTGTTTTGAAAATATTGATACGTTTTATTGCTTTAAATATAGCAGATATTTGTAAGCACACACCGTGAAAAAAGCAAAATACGAACTTGATTCATGATAAATGAACAATATAAAATAAATATAATGATACTTGTAATATATGCAAGTACAACATATTTTTATACGAAAGAATGATTAATACAAAATTAAATATTTCGAACGTTGACAGATTAATAATAGTAATAATCTAATGTCTATATTAAAAACTGCATAAAAAAATATATAGTGCTTTTAATATTCCTTCGAATAATATAGCTTGACCAAAGAGATTCCTTCACTAAAACTCAGATCTTTTAATATATTTTTCTGCTGTTCCACTCGTTTTCCACTCGTTCAACCACCATCCTCTGCACTTTTTGTTTCTCTCTTTTTGTCAAATATATATTTATAGTTACAACTAGTCAACTGAACTCGACTGCATCAGACAAGTTTACCTTTACCGTTTTGCAAAAAAAAAAAAAAAAAACTGCCAATAGAAGACAAACGTGATACAATAAAATTGAGTCGAAGGGATACGTATTTTCAATATTGTTAACATAGTAGGTACGTACATTGCATCAACATGATATTAATCATGCATTCGAGGAAGGCCACTTCAGGGAGGCAACAAGTGATAGGAAAGCTATCAAATACAACAAGTAATAATAGAGATGTGCGAAATACGACGACGGCTACGCCAATGATACGTATCAAGACAGAGCCCACGGAATTCGCCTGGAATTTTCGCGAGATGGAGAGATGGTAGAACAGGAGCCTTCGTAGTCATGGCGACTCGGCAGTCGCCCGGCTGCTTCACTGGTTGATCGATCCACCACGGTCAAGGTCATCCACGAAACCACAAAGCGGTCGTTCTGTCGGCGGACACACCCCCGCAGACGGTAGCTCTTCGCCAATCCTCGTTTACGCGATTAGACATAATCGGGGCAAAGTAAGAGTCAGAGCTCTTCTTGGATTTTTTTTTTCACAGAAGAATGTCACCAAAAACATGAAAAAAGGAATCGCATAACTTTCTTTCTCTTCCTGTGAAACAACCTCGTTAACTAAAGTTCTAAAAAAAAGTAGCCTTTAATTTTCTTTTCCCAATAAAACAAACTTAACTTGTTATAATCATCTATTTTAGACTCGGAGTTTTCGATCAAAAAAATCAATGCTTTATTAAAATGCTGTCGATTATGTTTAATATAAAATAACACTTTTAGTTTCCCAAAAAATAAAAATAACATTCTCTCTAAATTAAAATAAATAATCCTAAACTAGTATGACTCAATTATGTAAGTATTATAATAACACATTATAAAGAAACTAATTTTATAGTCCGGTTTTATTAATACATCAGATTATATATCTTGAATAATAGAAGACAAATTAATTAAACTTTTGAGATCATAAATTGTTAAGTAAAAAATAACTTTGTACTACTATAACTTTTTACTTCCAGTTTTATCATTTTCGTTTTATGCATATATTAAATAAAGCTATACATCCGAGCTATACTTTTGTTGAATCGATTAATAGAAAGCAGGAATTTAATATATAGAGATATTGTCAAGTTTGATGAAACTACACATCGAGAAAAGGTCGCATTTTGTTACTACAAAGATCTAACTTATTTTATTCTCTGAAATTCTCGTAACGATGATAATTTTATCGAACAGCGATATTTTTCGTGGTTTTCGTTCATAAAGAAGATTGGTTTAAGAATAACAAAATACGATCAATAAATGCCTCAACCTTGATAAAAAAAAGGAAATAACGATATTTTCATCAAAATATCGTATCACAAATTAATAATTAAATGCGTAATAATTATCTATTAAATAAACTATTAAAATAAACTATTAAATTAAAATCAACGTACAAAAGATGCTAAATATTTTTACAAATACCATCACAGTGAAGAGAAATATTTTTAAAATTTTTAAAGCTGTCATAGGACAAGTTATTCTTTGCCTCACGATATACTATAGAGTGTCAAAACTAAACTTCTTCAAAAGTTTCAATAAAATTTCGAAATGTATTCCATGTACACATCCATTCTATTTACCGATCGTGCTGTCACTTCTTGTCGTCTATCGCGACGTAATGTGCAGAACCGTAAACGAGTGGTATATTTACGATTCGCTCACGTCCGGCGTGAGAATGTAGACGTCACTTTCGCGTCGCCGTCGATATTAGCCCATCTTCAACGATGCGATGACGTAAATGAAGTATACGCGAAGAGCGCGAGTATGTCAAGTATGCGGAGCCGGTACGCAGAGGATAACGTTGTCGTTATCGTCAATTTGCCGCAAAAATCCGTCGTCGATTCGTCTCTTTCGCGTCTTCGCACGAATCCCGACTGATTTATTGGCCGCTGTGTCAAGCACGAACAAAACGCGACTTACCGATTACATCACGTACATGAAGCGCTCGCGTATCAAAGAAGGAAACGATGGCATAGCGAGAGATTATGGAAACTTATGACATGTTGTGTCTATTGCAAGTTCGAATTTTCGACATCGACAACTATATTTCGCTGACAGCATCGTGATACGCCGTCGTCTCATTAGTGGATTGTCTTTGAGATGTCGAGAAACCTTGATCGATTATATCCGATAACGAGAATGACAAACGATCTAATATTTTGCTCTCATCTTTTTTACTGAATTCGTGATTACTTTTATTACAAAAATTTTATTTTCTCAAAGCCATATTCGTGAAACATTTATTCTAATCATTTCGATAATTAAAGTAAAAAAAAGTTATCAGGCATGACAAATATTCAAATCAGAATTGTATAAATAATAATTTGAAAAAGTTGGGACATAAAAATAATAATAATCAAAATTAATGATCGTAAAGGAAGAAACAAACGAAATATATTTAATTATTTAAAAAATTAATTATTTTAAAGATAATATAGACTAAAAAATATAAAAATAAATACTTATAATTAATCCGTAAAAAAAATAATCAGTACATATGTGTATAGTGTATGTAAATGTGTGACAACAAAAAACTTTGAAAATTTCAAGTAATCTAAAATACATAAAATATTTAAATAATAATTTATATTTATAAATTGTTAAATAATTAAAAATATAAATTTAAAACTAATTTTTAGAAAATCAATCCTGTTAAATTCAATAATAGCGATTAAACTGTGAAGTGTTCAAATGGAATCCAACTAATATCGGAAGTGTCGTTTTCCCAATAAGAAATTGATAACTAAGGAAAAAAAGAATCGTGAATTCAGTACAAGGATTAAGGACCCTGTAACAAATGACGCGTGACACTCGCGAGCCAACAATGCGACCTTCGTGGAACATTCTTTCCGGCGACCTTTGACCCCGCCGGCCATGGGGTGAAAACTTAAAGGCGCGTCTCATGCACCCCTCCGGTCTCCCGCCGCGGCAGTCAGACGCCGGCGATTCCGTATCGTTTTGATAATCGTTCGACGGCCCCCGAGAGGCGGCGAGACGGAGTCGCGGGGGTTGGAGGCCGCGGCCATGACCTTGGCGCGGGTCGGCGGGGTGACGGTTTATCGAGCGTCAGGACTTTCACTATTCCCCACCCTTATTCCCGGCTCTCCCTTTCGCCTTCGGGCGCCGCCACCATCATCGCCGCCACCGCTGCCGCTGCCGCCACCACCCCTCCTCTCCCCGCAGTCCCGTCGCACCCCATTCACGCAACTTTCTCTCCGACGCGAGTCATAACGTCGAGCTCCCAACCCACTCCCTCCTCGATTTGCACCCTGCCTCTGGCCGACTATCTGAAGGTGAGTCGTCTAGACGGTTTCCTTGCTATCATTTCCTTCTACTACTGACAATGATGGCTCCAAAGGCGAAAGAAGGCGAGAGAGAGAGATGGATTCAAATCCTCTCATAACGGTGATTGTTCTTAGATGAGGCATTTCTCCAATTCTGATATTTCCTCAATCTCAAAATATTATACAATTACGGAAATAAAATATAATAAAATGGATGATATCTCGCAAATTAGTTATGAAAAACTCTAAATTTCAGCAAAAATTAAAGTATCACGCAGAACATTAAATGTTTCTTTTCATTTAAACCAAGAATCGAATTTCCATACATAGTCCCGAGAGACAAAGAATTAAAAAGAATTAAAAAAAAACTCTTTTATAATATGAGTAAAATATTTAAGTAGATTTTAAGTAGATCCTAAGATAATTAAATTAAATATAATATATAAGTTAAATACCTAAGTTCTTTATATCAAATGACATAGTCCGAGTGAGGAGTGATAAATGAATAATGAAGGCAAAAGCGAAGTAAATTTCCCAAAAGCGGTTTTCTCCGACCTATTTTTCGAAGTACCTCTTAGAGCCGCGAAAGTCGCACGAAACTTCGCGTTTTCGCAACAACGTAATAATAAACGTATCAATTATTCAAGGCAAAGTAGACGCGGAGCGAACTGCGGGACCTCGTGCCAACCTCAAACGGAAGTGCTTGTCGAGTAGGGAAGTTTACCCCCCATAAAAGAGATGGTACCGTTTCATGTCAGACGTTGCGTATAATTTTTTCGATTAATACGTAAAGCGTCTCGCTGGATACGCGAGGTGTGTGCTTGCACTTGCGTGTGTGTGTGTGTGTGTGTGTGCTATTTCCCCGATAAGACTCTTTCCCTCATTTTACGATAATGGGGATCGGGGTGAGAGGAACTGAAGAGTCTAGACGAACTTCCCCCTCTTTCCCTCTCGCGCTCCCCAACACTCCGTGCCACGGTGAAAGTAAAACCTGGACTCTGAAATAATGTCGTCTCGACGACCCGAAGATCCTCCGTCAACCTTCGAGGTCACCTTCTTCGAAGTCCCGGCAGGATCGATCTACGCCGAAGTACATCCACCCCGAGCATCACCCGGACAACATCCTCTCTCCCACATAGCGAAGGCGATTTTTTCCGACTCGCGATTTATCGCTCCCGCAGCGAGGATAAAACGGAAGTCGTCGCGGCGGAATTGATCGATTTCGAAAAGAGATTGTACCGAATTATCAAGATGAAACTTTTTCTTCAAATATCACAAGGATTCAAAACGATCAAAAAGAATCCTCATTTCGTGGTTTGATACACCACCTGTACGCGGCTCGAAACGTGATTCGACCTTCGCTTTTTTTCAGCGAAGTAGCAGTACATGAAGTCGCGGGGTAGTGGCACGATCGATTTACCACGTATGTACTCGACCCCGACCAAATCCATCGATATCCCCTCGATTCAAAACGAAGCAATCGCAGTCTCGACCGGACTAGCAGTTCTTCAGCAGAATGAAACCCAAAAAAAACTCTCTCTCTCTCTCTCTTTCTAAGAGACAAATCTTCAAATCTTTGCAGTTTTTACGATCAAGCAGCAAATAAGTAATACGATCTTGCACGCGACTCGTTCTAGTTGCATTACATATATTGAAATGTCAACGTTAGCATAACAATATCCGTTCATTTAGTAACGTAATAGTATTAAATATATTTAACTCTTCTATGAATTTTTGAGGCTTTCTTGCCAAAAAATCTATCGAAGCTGAAGTTTTTATTCAAGAGAGATACATATATTCCTATAATTGTAATTTTATCTTCAAGATAAATAGAATATATGCTGCCAAAAAAATATTTTTAAAAGCTATACTCTATATTCTCTATACTTTGTCCTTTATTATACGTCAAATTTCTGACTTTACTTTTACTTTTATAAGTAAACTTTTATTAGTTTTCTTTTTAAATTCTTAATAGCTTGATTAGCAGTGACTTTAATCGTGATATTAAAATAATATTAAAAGTGACAGAGTATGACTCGAGCCATATCTCATTTTCTTTCAATTTCCAAAAGGTCGCCGGGTGGCGCGGGATAATCTCGGCAAGCGATTGCTCGATGTCCTCGTTATTCTCGACTCGATTTCGATAGGCTTACGGTGTTTGACGGGTAATCCGCGCGCAAAAACCGATCCCGGGGGTTGTTCCGTTCTCCGAAGGTCGCGCTACTCCCCCGCCGATTGATTTTTCGGTCGCTCAACCTCGTCAATCCCACACGACGAACGACCGAGTTTCAAATTGTTTTCCGGCAGTTCCCCATGCTAGCGTTTTGCCGGCATTATACTATTCCTTCCCACGGGAGGCAACCCGACAGCCCCTACGATCGTCGACCCCGAGAAATACTCCGTTATGCCCACGTAAAAACGCAATGGAACTGTCTGACTTCACCGACTATTATTCTCCTTTGCCGGTTTTTTTTCAAGTGTCTACTTCGTCGTGAGATTTATTTAATCAATTTCATTTGGAATCACATTAGCATCAAAACATAATAAAAAAAATCATTATGAAGACTTTAAAATAAAATACCACTAACAGAATCTACCATAATCTGAAAATTTCAAGAATATGTTATTTTCAAGATCTTACTGTCGTCATTCGAATAACATTTTCAAGAAGATTAATCAATTTATAATGTAAAATTTTCATTTTCAAAATCTTTTCTTTAAATTTAATATTTTTTTAAATATGTATTCATAAATAAAAATGATATTACTATACACACACATTTTAGAAATAAAACTTCAACTGACATATTTTGTAGGATAATTTATTTAGATAAAATTTTGTCGCTGATGCTGATAGCGATTAGTGTTAAATTGCTATGATTAAAGCTTGTTAGTCAAATTTTCGAGGGTCAATACATAAATTTATCGCCAGCGGATATGCCCTTTCCCTTCCCCCTAAAGGTTGTGCACTCGTACCCAAATTCATCCCTTGAACCTCGAAAATCTATTTAAATCCTCGTAATCGATTATGACGCACCGATAGAAGTCGATCGAATGAAAGCCAAAGGGTCGTCAGAAATTTGACGTAATCACCACAGGGACTAGAAGAAAAAGATTGGGAGATTGAGAGAGACGAGAAGAAGTAATATGGAAATAATTGTCGTATGACGATGGCACAATTGTAATGACAGTTAGACGACGACAACAAATCCCAAGATAGAAATAAATCTTATTTAAAAGATTTCCGCAAATTGAACTTCGAGATTATAAATTTTACTTTTCTATCAAATTTAAGTTTATTTCAATTCAGTGCAGCAATTGCAAACTCAATACTGTAATATTCAAAAAGTTGCTATACTGATTGTCTCATTTTCAAGTTGCCATTAAGACTAAATCAATTTTTTTATTAAAATATCTTTTGTAAAATATTTTCTAATAAGACTGAAATATTATATTTTGTACGTATTATATTAGACACACTCTCAAAATATAACGTTGCATTATTATTATTGTTTCTTACATAGATTTATTTTTATATAAAATTGTACAAATATAACTTTAATAAGTCTACTTTCAAATTATTTAATTATTTACTTATTTGCCTTTACCATTTTATCGACTAATCTACCGTAATCCATTTTTCATTCGCTGTATATTTATAGTTTATCGTACGTAAATGTCTACATCCAGAAAAAGAAATGGCTATTTATAAAACTTCGTCATTTCAGTGCACGTAAGTCTACACGTCGCTTGATATATAGCGCACCGGATAATAAGCCGGAGTAAGCTGACTACTAACTATCCATCTCTCGGTTCTCTTCGCGTTAATTCCCGTGCTCGAGATATGCTACACAATCGCTTCCATCATTTGTGTTGCGGGATGTCAGTTCACCCTTAATCGAGGACCGTATTCACGAAGCAAATTAGGGAGAGAGAAATTGCTAGAAATCGATAACCAGAATGAATAAGGTTGCTATGAGCGACTTGTATGATAAAGTGCAGTTAAAGAACAAAATATTTTCTATTTTTTACAATTGGGGGGATATCATAAATGTATTTCAATACTGAAAGATCAATAAAACGAATTTGAAGATTTATAATAGACGATTGCTGCAGGAGAAATTTTCCCTGAATTTTTGAATTGTAAAGCTAACTACTTAGATAAAATGGCGATAGAAAATGAATAGAATACAGTTACAAAATCAATTAAAAGGAAATGTCGTTAGACTCAATTAATAAAGTGTTACGCATTTAGAGGATAGACAATCGAGTAATAAACATCTTTTTCTTCACAATTATAATAATAGCAATGAACAATCGCACATAATAAAGATTATAATTGATATAAAGCTGGTTACGTATCGTGTAATCCTACACTCATACACATACAATCGTATAAAACACAATATTATCGTAATATTCTTCATTCAATTATTCATAATGTAACTTTCGGTTTATTGCACATTTGAATTCCTTTCAGAGATTGCGATATGCTATAAATTCCAATTTACTTGCCGATCATCGTAAGCCTTTCTTCAAATTCTGAAATTTTAAATTTAATCAGGTGTTTGGATCTCATGGTTTTGGCGAAAAAGGTGGAGAAACTCGTTCATAAGGGTATCGAGAGATTATATTAGTAAACCACGTTCAAACCCCGAAGTAAATCGAGGTCCGGTGGTTGGTAAGGTATGAGGTGCCAAGAGCGAATCGATAAGGTCGTCCCAGACGACCTTCGGGAACCCACCCTGACAAGAGAAAGGAAAGGCAAAGTGGTGGAAGGTGTACAACCTCCGAAACTTAGGTAAAGTACGAGGACGATGATCGTCTTGCTTCCTACCAAGATAGACATTCGTAAAAAATCCATGACCACTAATGGCAAAACCTGGACAACAGCACAATCAGCTATATCTCATAGAAAGCAAGGGAGGGAAAGTCCAAACGCGACCCTAATGTGTGAGATGAACTTTACCTCTGTGTATGTGTGCGTGTGTGAAGTTACGAAATTATCTCAAGTAAATCTCTCTGAAAAACGAGAGATAAACGTACATCTCAAGTTAATTTTTTTCTCCTATTTTTTCTCTTTCTTTTTTCCTATTTTTTTTATTAAAGCGAGTGCATACGCCCGCTTTTCTTTGTCCGGAAAGTAGGTCACGAATTTTTTCTGCGCCATTACTTATCGGCCAAAGCCCACCCTTGCTTCCCCATCATGGCCTACCTCACACACCAACCCCCTGCGCTCTCCCTCTTTCTCTTTCCCTCCCTCCCTCTCTCTCTCTCTCTCTCTCTCTCTCTTTCTCTCTTGGGGCTGCGTACTGGCCATCGATCTCCTCAGTAACGACGCGAGCTAACTGACAGTCAAAATATAAACTTGGGAACATAGGAACCCTTCGTTGTTCTTTCGCTCGGGTACACGCACTGTAATGATGAGGCCGTTAAAAATAACAATTATCTTTAGAAAAAACTGGAAATACTCATTATACATATATGTTAAAATTCGAAATCAAATAGAGATGTTATATTACAAAATTTTGCAGACTGCAGAGAATAGTTCATCATCATTAGAAAGATTTTACTGTTCTATATGTTAAAATATTAAAATATAACTCTGTATATACTTTGTATGTATGTACTTATCAAATCAAGAATTATTAATGAAAATAAAAGTAAAATTACAATCTTGACACTACAATAGGAACTAATAAAATCAAAATAGAATTTAAAAATGATTAAAAGTTGTCACATAACTGAATATTTATTATATGTATACTTATTACATATAGATGTGTAGATGTATACATCTGTGCAAAAATATGCTTTTCCATATGACAACAATTCTTAGCTTTATTCACGTACAAAAGAAGTTTACGTTGCCAATGGAAATATCATCGAATAATAACATTCAAACGCGCTACAAAATAACGACTTCAGACTTGGACACGTTCATCGTCGGGCAACCACGGCTTTGAAATCGCGTCATTATCCGCAGCCTAGCACTCCCGCGAGGGAAAGAAAAAAGAAGACATGTTATAACTGCTTCTACGTAATACGCGAGTTCCTTCTGCAGGACAGCAGAAGTTCTGATTATTAACTAAAAATGTATCGTCGTCGTCGTCGTCGTCGTCGTCGTCGATGACAACGACAACAACAACCAGCCTCGTCGACACTCCTGCTAGAAACTTTTCACCATTTCGGTTTCGCGTGCGCATCATTTTTTTCCTCCTCTTTTTTGTTTTTTAAATGGTCCCCGCGATCGTGGGGCGGACACGGACATGTCGTGCGAGAAGCGCGCGCACACACGTGGGGCACACGTGTGGGCGGCGCAGACTTTGCCGCCGGATAATTTCGCGAAGTTCTGCTCGCGATGAAAGTTGCACGAGAACAACTTCTCTGCCGGGGGAATGAGAAACAAGCCGGGGGTGCCGGGAGCGCGGACGTGAGAGGGAGGAGCGAGAACGGGGGGTTGCCGTTGCACTTGTTCTCGAACCGAATTAGCATGTCTGAGTGAGTCTCGATCGTCGCATCAGGCGAGCACGTCCGCCGATGTGTACCAGAGCGTGTCACGCTTACTTGGCGAGATCATTCGGAGCGAAAACACAAAGTCCGCCGCTAGGTCGAAGGGGTTGCCCCGCCGCGATCTCTCATTGTCGTTGTCCGGCGCGCGCGCGCGCGAGAATCGGAGTGTGAATTCGTAGCGAATGGCACGACCCTTCGATGCATCATCCAATTTTCTGGCCGGCTCAAAGTTTTGCGAGGGATAGATATCGAATGAACAATATTTTTTTTCTTTCTCGTTTCTTCATAATCACATAAAACATATCAATCTTATGTTTATTTTTTGTTTATATGAACCATTCTGTTTCGCATAAGAATATTTTCATACAAGGATAAATCATTCTTATATCTTTATGCTTCTCTTAAGCTATAATTTAGTGTTCAGTTATTGATGTCATCACGTAATTTTCTTTTTTTAATTATCAAAAATATATTTTTTTGGTAATTATGGATAAAACAAACAGTATTTATAAACTTAAATTTTGTGTATGTAGATATTTGATAGAGATATTTAGCAAACAAAATAATCATAACACAGATACTGAATTATACTTAAATCAATTCCTACGCGAGAAAATATTATTATAATAAAAGAAATGATTGGTTTGTACATCCTCCTTGCCATATTCTTTCGTAATGAGATAATGAATTTTTTCATCATTGTTTTCCTTTCAAAGTAATTAAAAGACTAAGGTTAGAGTCTCAAAAAGGAAGTTTCGGGACAGTAGTCGAATTGTTTATTCGTAGAAATCGCAAGGCTCCACGCTTGGGCTTGCGATTGATGTTTCGCAAGCCGGAATGCGCAGAATGAAGTAAGAGCGAGTGCCCGAGCGAGACTTTGCGAAAGAGACTTCTGCGCCGTTATCGTCGTCGGCAAATCTGACCCCCCTGTTGGAACCTTCCCCTCCCCGCACCGGTCCGCGATGGCGTAACGTAGAATTCCGTTTCCTCGTCCAATCCGCGAGGTACGCGAAAAAGGTCGCGACGTTTATATTGCCGTCGAGGCGTAACGAGACTTGCCGAGAACCCGCGCGTGATTTTATAGCGCGTTAATCTTTTCAGGGGCGGACGCGATTCCCAAACTCTTTGAAATATTCCCCGATCTCGTTGATTGCATTTCAGAGCAATAAACTCCGTGCCGCTGGCTATCGTATGTTAATTCATTACTGATTTCATGAACGTTCGCGCTTCCAGCGACAGATGTGAAGTATCTCGAATGTGCATAAGCTTCTATGTATGTTAACTTTAACTCACAACTCTCGCTTCTTATATACCGCGATTCTACGCCTCTAACTTCCTTTAACTTTCATCTCTCAGTTGTTTGATAGCTCTCTCATCTCTTAAATTTAGTCCATCAATTCCAACCCCCGATTTATCTCAAGATAAACATGGCTACCAAAAATCTAATTATTAACGCTATGAAATTTATACAGCTATTTTAAAGAAATTTTAGTGAAACCATTCGAATAATTTTTTTAAATGCCTAAGTTCGTATCTTTCAGATAAGGTTTCCTTATCAACCTGTTTTTTTCATTACTCAATCATCTATTTCTGCTATTCACTAAGAATATGTCTAGAACACTAATATTAATACCACACATATTCAATATACGCGATGGTTTGCATAAACGTTTCACGTTTACATAAATGATTTCTTCTGCGAGAAAAACAGAAAAACATTAAAAAAGAAAGAAAATTCTACTTTCAATCTTCCTGCGCGATAAGAAACGTCAATCGATGGTCTAATCGCGACCGTTTATTTCATATGCTTAGACATGTCATCCGCCGGATGATCGGTGCGCCACGGTAATAAAATTTAAAACGCTCGTTCCAGTTGCGTCGTCTGGGGCGCTAATTCGGAATGATTATTGGAAAGCGTCAGAAGTGCTAAATAGGTCGTCGCGTTATCGAAGATACGTCGAAAAACGCGTTAAACTGATATCTAGCTAGCTAAGTCACAAGATCCGGCTATTTCACGGCTGGATTTGAAAATAACGTCGCGTCTCTTCGTCTGATTCTCCATTATATGGGTCAGACACGTCGCGCCTTCGGTAAGATTCGACCACGACGGGTCACGTTGGTCCTTAATATTCTTATCGAACCGCGCGATATCCCCTCCCCACTCTTCTCACCTTCCCTTCCCTTTCGCGAGAACGAGAAACTAGGTCGACCCCTCTCCCCTCGCGTCCTCCAGGATTTCCCGATGGTGGTCCACCGCGCCGTATTTTATAATACCTATCACGCGTAACTTACGCATCGCGCTGTCGTCGTCCTTGACGTCTCGTCTGAAATAACGCGAGATAGCTGTGCCGGAAATGTGTATGCTCCATATAATTCTTACTTTTAAATACAAGTACTTAAATACTTTTTTTAATTTACCATTTAAATCGCGCGTTAACACGGTAAGCAAAAATAATACTTTAAATATTGCAATGATATTATTATTTTATTTTATTTAGTCTGTCAAATCTGATTTCGATATATATATTTTTTTGCTGTTATTGCAATTGAATATTTAGCTCCATTGAATAGTTTGAAGATTAATAGGAGAAAAAGCAAGAAGATAATTTAAAAAATAATTGCACGATTATTTTGTGATATCCAGAAAAGATATATAAAAATAGCACAAATTTAGGATAACGATGTGAGACAAACTAATGAGAGAAAATAATTTCTACATACTCGCGAGTTTACTTTAAATTCTGATATCTATACAATGTCAAGATAACATTGTAATAACAAATGTGAACAAATGAGATTAAATATATTATCACAAATTATAAAGCAATTTTTTTTATTGGAAACCATTATCGACGTGCGTACACTATCCAAAGTTAGCCAAAGTAGTGGAAATTCAAGACAAATCAGAGAAACCATATTAATCATAAAATATTCGTGCAAGTTTATCATAACTTAAGCGAAGGCTCTAAAACGAAGGAAAAATGAATTTTTTTTCTCGTCTATTAAAACTTAAAAGTACTTGCACTCGCACACCCCATCGCAACCCCTTCGTAACGCTCGTACACACGTTAATTACAGAGCGCCATCCCCAGCTGACTGACGAATTCAGTTTCAAAGCGGAACCTCGCATGTCATCGGCGAGGTCATCAGTGTTTCTGTCGCGATTAAAACGGAAATCCACGAAATATATCTTACGATTCGCCTGATAAACCTGGCCTACGCGGCCGCGCTACGACTTACGCAACGCGGCTGTGAGAATTACATTATCAGATCTTTCGGAAGAGCGCCGTAATCTCGGGCACCGTCGTAAATGTCATCTATTGAATTATCTTAAATATGTAAATTTCCCCTGCGACATACAGATTTTTAATTGTTCATTAATACGGGCGCTATCGTGTAAAATAACTAAAAAAAATGACAGCTAATGAATAATTAGTACCTCGGAATATCTTTTTATATTTATATTAAAATTTCAATGGAAGTTTCACGAATCGTATCTCGTGAGATTATTATCTTTGATATATTCTGGCGACGTCTGGCTTGAGAACCGTCAATAAAATTTTGATTAACTTATGAGTTCAAGATAATAGATGTGGTTTTATCGCAAGTTTCTCAAACTTCAAATACCGTTTAAAAAAAACTTAATTTATCGTCGATGTACGTACATCATCGTGTCTTTACTAGTGCATGAACCATTAATAAAATAACAACCAAAATGTCAAAATAGTGTGGAAATCTCGACGAAATTATATAATAGATGATCGAACGTTTAACGTGTTGTAACAAATATTTGAACAAGTGTGTATTATTCGCAATCGATCATGGAGCCGATGGCATTACGTAATGTGTCCTGACAGAAACATACAACTTCGTACTCGTATTCTACAACAAATGATAAAGATAATTGGGGGTTGTGCATCTATCATATTCGATAACAAGAAAATCATAAATTATATTCAATCATCAATATTATAATTCCATCACTTCGAGAAATGTATACTATCGCAAATTCACATATTTTTTATTTGAGAGAAGAAAATTTTTAATAATTATTTTAAAATATACTAATTTTTTAATTATAATCTAATCTAATATTTTTAAATTATAATTAATATTTTAATTATAACATATCTAATTTTCTTTTCTACATATGTGATAGAGTTTGTATTTTTCTATTAAATTATAATATTTTTATAACATAAAACAGCATTGAAACTTTTCTTCTGGTCTTTGCTCGTCTTTGAATTTATCGCGTCAACGATTCCATTCCGATAAGGAAAACCTTAAAATCGTCACAAGTATATGTTATTGGTCAATATTCGTAAAGAACTTGGTTGAATTATAAGTTACTGTTACATGCTATTACCTAAGGAAAATCAAGCCTAAACCAGAAACGCAAGCAATTAATGGATCTGCACAAATTCGACCTCCTTTCGCAAGTAATTTCCCAACGCGGAATCGAAGCCGCATGTTTGCGGTATGACGTTAATCGGTACGATTAAGCGATAAAGATAAGATTATACCAAGAGAATCTTCGTTGAATATTGCATCATTTGAATAAAGATACAGGTTCCATATTCGAGTTTGTGCTCCACACAAAGAAAAGAATTTCTTGCCAAGTTTGAAATAGACTTTTTCTACTTTTAGCTGTTTTAACTGTACATTTTAACGTTCTCATTCAAAAAATTAAAATAGGTGTAGTTAGAAAACAGATTTGATATTTTCAGAAAACGTTAAAACTATTTAAATACATATAAAATTACACAGAAATTACATCTGAGTGTCAGCATATTCGCTTATATTTAAGTATTTTTTGTGCACAGATACGTAAGTAACGACTAACGTCATGTAAGAAAAAGAAATGATTTTTTCATTTATATTCTCAATGCAAAAATTCACTAGTTAATGGAAAGTAAGTTTTTGCAAGGCATATTTCGCAATGCTCGCGCACAGCGAAAAATTAAAATTTTGTTCGCGAAGCGGGATATACGAAATACAAATTTTCATTTTAGACTTATCGTGCCTCGTATCTACATCCTGAAACGCGGTATCGCGAAAATTCTCTAATGTCTCGGGACAGACGCGGTAGACTCACATACGAAATCACCTCGATAAACCTCGATAAATAAATTGCGCTTTCCGCTATCGCCATGCAATGCCCGACACGCACTGTGTCAAGGCTCTAGCAGGCGCGCGCCCGATGCTAATAGACTCGTAGACTCGAGAGAGAGGAAGAGAAAGAGAAAGAGGAAGAGGGAGCGAGCAAGAAGGGAAGAAAGACAGAGGGAGCGAGGAAGGGGAATCAATTCCTAGCTTGGGCCACCTTACCAAGTATTGCCTTTTAATCAGGTTTACCCAGATTCTTGTTTATAGAATTTTCTCGACTCTCGCTTTAGTCACTCACCTTAATACCTTGGGTTTGGAATATTCTATCGTTTAAATACGTAAATACGCTCCTACGGAGAAAATAAAAATAAAACGTACGACACACGTCTTCCTAACTAATGCAACAGAAATATTAATTGTCGTTACGAAAATCGATTTCACACGCTGCGGCTACGGATAAAAATATAACGATTCTGGGACAGCAGCCTGTACGTAGTAGTGGTGACCACTCATCGAGACTATGTATTATTCACTTTACGGAGACTCGCAGCGACGATTCAGCATCTGGGTCTAGGCGAACTCCCCCTGGCGCAAAACGAGTGCGAGCCTTTTAGCGATCGGACTCTCTCTCTCTCTCTCGACTCGAGTCCGCAAGTCGGAATAAACGCGTGAGGAAAAGAGACAGGCGCAAACAGACAAATGACAAAAGAGGAAGAAAGACGTTGCTGTTGCAGGAGCCGGTGCAACGACAAGCTGTGCAATCTACGACGTGTCTCCGAAGTGACCCAATTTACGAAGTTTCTTCCTACACGTCGAATCGCGGTAATCCTTTCTTTCTCTCTCTTCGTTTGTCATATGTTAAATCATTTGCAAATTTAGATTTTACATTAAAAAACAAAAATATATAATAATATATAATTAAAAAAGTGTAATTATATAACATGTACCAAGAAAGAGTAATATGGCATATATATTTGAATTTGTTTTGACTACTTGTCTCACCTCACGTTTTACTAATCCATGTTCTTTCAACTTAGTCATATATATAATTAGCTAATGATTTAATTAACAATTTACTTATCTCACGTAATACGACGGCAATTATTATAGAATTTTTTACGGATTTCTTCGAATAGAAAAACTTAACACCATTCCGCGCCTTTCATCTCTCTCGATATCGAGTCGGAGAAGTTGATTCGATATCGTTTGAACGGAAATAGTTCATTATATCTTTTCCGCTTTTGCTTTTCGTCGCAACGCGCTTTCTCTCGGAAAATTTTCTTTCACCAGTCGATATATCATCTATCGCAAGTCGTATCGATCGACTCGTCTCCGCTTCTGCGAAGAAAAGCGAGAGATTTTCGCCGTAGATTTTACCAAAAATAGCATAAATTAACTAGGCATATCATGTACTTACTGGATTCTTGCTAAAAATAAACACGCAAACGTTCAGTTAGACAATGTTTCATAATTGAGACTTTACTCTATTAAAAATTTCATTCAATAATTCTTTTTCTATTTTGTCTTCGCAAAACTTGAAACTTTAAATACACTAAAATCTACAAAACCGACAATATACATATATAATTATTAATTTAACAATGAACAAGACCAATTTACTGTTGTTACATAAATTTCTTGTATCCAATAAAAACGAATGCATGTATATTTTATTAGTTCGCTTATTAATTGCGAATTATTTAACTCGAGACAAAAATCCTTATGCTAATTTATCGAAAAAATTCCAATAATTATCGACTAATAATTAATAATTATGGATGACTGAAAATAATCAAATTTCGCGAATTAAACTTCAGAAAATTGTCCAAATGACAGATTTATTCCTCATTTAATACTTTTTTAAAATCTGTCGAGAGAATTGCGCGATTAACGATTAATCAATTGAATTGAATTACCCTACATATACATTCGACCAGGACGCAAATTTCAATCCATTTTTGAATTCCCGCAGGCAATGTCCTTAATTTTACAGACTGGTCTCTGATGAATCTCATCGATCTTTTTTTTCTGTTTTATTATATAAATACCAGAACGTGTGTTCGCTCACCGCGAATTCTATACCGGGTGACGAGCTTTTTGCCCGCGGCTACAGCAAACTCCTGTTGCACTTTTCATGAGCGTGGTTCTCGTGAATTCGCCAAACACGGCGAGCCACGTTTTCGCAGCGTCCTCGAAACGATTCTCCTTCCATGTCGGTTGTTGTCGAATAACCGATGACAGCCATAACAGAATTTTGTGGAATATGAAATGTGCGCGAGGAGCATTTGAACCGCACAGCTAAATGGCGTATTTCCGACTAGAAGGGATCATGCCGCAAAAACTAAGTGGATGCACGATAAAAAACGTTGATCATTGATCTGTTTGTTTACAATATACAGATAATCGAACGATCTATTTAGAGAAAAAAAAATACTGCTATATTTTGCGAATAAAACCTACTTCAAACAATCTATAGTTCGCGTTAAATCTAATAATTTTATATTATAATTAAATATTATATACGTACCTATATATTAAGCTATCTGAGTCAAATTATCACAACTTAACGAATACGATATGAAAATTATTTGGTAATTTTTTGCTATTTTTGCTTCTAAAACTAATTTTTTAACTTTACTTTTTAAAAAGTATGTAAAAATAGCGTATACATAAGTATACAACACCATATGCATAAGTCATATCCTACTCTCCTCCTCTCTTAGAAAGGAGACGTAGAGATTTAATTGTTGCAGCTTTTCCGTGATGCTGATTGGCTCTCTCGCTTGGCTCACTTCGTACTGCGAGAGTAGCTATCAGCGTTGAGATGTGTGACAGTTATTCTGACAATTTGAATAGTTGATTAGATTATCAAAAAAAATTAAAGAATTAAGAATTTTTTATCTCAAATCTTTACAAAAATTATGTTTCATTATATAATAAAGAGAATTTTCGGGCACGAAGCACGCGTCCACCACCACTAGTTCTCTAAAAAGTGGATTAATAGTAAAAAAAATATATATATATATTTAATCACTTTTTCGTTGAATGTTAATAGTACGTTTTACAAGACTAAAAATGTTATTCTTTTTTTATATAACAAGAATTTGGCGAAATCGTACATGGAACAAATGATGTTCAACTAATCAAGGCAATCTATTAATGATCCTTGAAAGTATTTTGAAACTTTGTAGTTGTGGAGCGAGTCGTGCGCCGCTTCAATAAAAAGCATTTAAATGCCTATATTATTTAGATAGCGACGTGCCGCTTACTAGTGCGTGTTTATGCTAATTCTATCTGTTTCTAGGTGAAGGACGCGTTTGCGTCTCGCCGATGAATTGATTTCGCTACCGTGTTATTAATCGTGATTGTGCGTAGAACATTAGTGTTCCGATATACATATATCATTGCGTTTTGCAGAACTTGCCCACTCGCGATCATGCGATCACTTTATTTGATCTCGAAAACGGATCAACAGTACGATAATATAATAAATTCGTCAGGGGACTCCTACACCTCAAAGTTGGTGGTAATTCCGAGACTCGTATCCCGCACATTGCGTCAATCGAAGTCGGCGAACCTGTGCTGTAACCTTTCGCACTATAGCTCTGTTGT
Organism: Tetramorium bicarinatum; assembly: GCA_928718305.1. Lineage (NCBI taxonomy): Eukaryota > Metazoa > Arthropoda > Insecta > Hymenoptera > Formicidae > Tetramorium > Tetramorium bicarinatum. The sequence continues at coordinate 15,586,848 of OV788320.1, forward strand.
AGGTTTATGTCGTAATGATAATGTCATAAACACAATCCGTTACGTGTTAAGTCATGGATTTCTCGCATTTCGAGAGGTTTCTCACGAGAGAGACGAAAATCACCCTTAAAAATACTGTACTTACGTCTTCATATAATGTTGCAGCCTTACAAAAATTGCTCGAACTCAAGCGCGTCACAGATTTATTTTCTCTCCACGGGCTGCACGAAGCTAACGGATTATCTTTTATGATTTTATCATGACGATGTAAAGCAAACTTTGTTAGCAGATTTACGGCGTGAAAGACTACAGAATACGGAATATGCAATGCATTCGTTAATAAGTAACGGAATAAGCCCGCGGAAGACGGAGCAAAAACGAGTCGAGTTCACGGGATAATCGAGCGTCGCGTTCCCCAGCGGACTCAATTTTCGTGGTCTGACCCCGTCAGTTCCCAACGGGGCGATCGATATTCGCGGTTTTCGCATCGGTTTTCGCTATTTGCGGACCGCGGTCCGTTCGGTAAATACGTTATAGATTTTCTCACGGTGGAAACTCGACGGTGCAGACGATTCGGAATTATTGGTGACTGGAAATAAGCACGATCGTTGCAAAGATATTTTGCACCGACGACAACGACGACGACGACTAATAGCGCCATCGCGAGCAGATTACGTCTTTCAGGTAATTATCGGATTTCGGGTGGCGCCGTCTGATGACCCAATTTGTGGCGCGAATACCATCACACGTGTTCACCATCGCGGATCAGAAATAATTTCTACGAGCTTACGCGAGTCGTCGTCGTCGGAGTCGGATCGATTGCGGAAGAAGAGACATCTTCTGTCTGCACGTTCGTCCATAATGCATGCGAGAATATCGAAATAGCTGTGATTGAAATTATTCACGTGGCCGCAAACAGGTGACGACGCATCTCTCCGTCGCGTGGCGCGCGTATCTTCGTGTATTAGAACAACAAGATAAATAACGTAACAAAGAAGAGGAGCATTTGCATTTCCGAGTGTGCAATCATCAAATTGATGATAACGATTCGTTGATCGGCGAAATCTTTGTCCAAAGCGAAAGCAAGAGTATATAATATTAACTGTGTCTACGATTGCGGAATATAATCGCGTTTATGCTCATTATATTATATATGAGGTGGTTGAAGCGATAATACTGTCGGGAGCGTGTTTCATCAATTTTTCCTACATCCTCTTTACTAGGACTATTTAAAAGATTTTCCCTCTGCTATCTCTCTTGGAGGTTTATCTGCAGTATGCGACCGTGAATAATAGAATCGCTGTGGTGGCTTCTATTAAAAATTCTCAGCCCGATTAACTTTTCACATTTCCCTCAACACGTAACGGGGCGGTATCGCTGTTCAACTCTCGTTTTAATTCGCGCGTGTATCGTCTAGAGCTCGACTTATGATCACGTGGGAATTATTTCATCGTGCCACCGGAGCGCCGACGCTGCGAGCGATGCAACGATAAAAATACATTTTCTGGAATCGAGATACGATCTCATCGTTCATCTTTCTCTCTTGTTCTCGCGCCAACACATGCTCTAGCGGTATATGCCTCTCGTGATGCGCATTCGCAGCACGTGATGCGCGATATTTCGCAGCCATCTCCCCAGGGGTTTTCGGTAATAAATTATTTTTCTCAGTCGCGCGCGCGCGCGCATGCCGTGATTTCGCTGCTTCGACAACATCCATCAAATCGATTATTTCTTTCACGTCTTTCTATCATTTTTTATCGTTTCTTATCTCGCTTCGCTTAAATTAGCGATTATTTATATATTGGGTAAAAACAGAAGTTAGAAGTAACATCTGTCAGCGTTTCTTCACTGTACAATAAATCAATTCATAAATTAATTTTACAACAACTTGATATTAAAATGTCTGCGACCCGTGCGTCGTTCAATAATAATCTTATATTACCTGACAGCTAAATATGGCCAATTGTGTCTCATAAAATCGATATCTGGCTTAACTCGCATCTCATTTCGGTCGTCCTGTCTCGTCATATTTTACTCGACGGAACAATATCTCACGTGATGGAAAAATCGCGCAACCGAAACGCGAGTTTTCCAAAGCACCTTCGGGGAAATAATAATAAAATGTAAAAATTCGCGGAAAGATGGTAACCGCGCGCTTCCGCCGATTATGGAAAGCAACTGCGAAAGATGGAAAATTCCCCAAACCCCCGTGTGGTATCTAGATCGCGCGTACATCCTTCAAGTCGCGGACCCTTCAAGGGCGTGAGTATATAGACGATGGGGCCTACGACGACCATGACGTTGCGCCGTGTACGCGCCACAGGCTGTTATTTTGTCTCAACCTCTGCTTTCACAGGGCACGGTAGCAACACTCGCGGCCGACGCGGCAGACGTACGCGGCGGATTCGTGACGACACGAAGCCGACTTCCTGCGCGTCGTCTGCACGTCAGTTTCCCTCGTGTTCTCAGTCTGCCCGGCTTTTCCTTCTCCTCGCGATACCGATCGGAACCAGAACCCCCGCATTTAATTAAAGGCACTCGGCAGCCGCACTTCGCGCCCAACACTCCAGCACAACAGAAGAACAACAGAGAACGGAAAATCCAATTGCAATCATCCTTGTAATGAATATTGAATATCATAAATCAAATAAATAAATCTCCCTTGAAAAAACTTGCGAAATACTAGAGCATTCACTTGGACTCGAAACTGTTTACTCTCAGACGTAAGAAATAACAGAGCATGTCGTAAAGATACTGCGTATCACTATCAGTAGATAAAAAATAAGATATCAATGAAGGAGAGAGAGAGAGAGAAAACGCAATTGCGGACAAATACAACGTAAACAGGAAATTGCAATTCCGAGCAATAAAACAATGAAATGTGTGTCTTACAGAACGCGTTATTGAATCTTAAATAATGCTTTTCATATCGCCAACAATTCAACAATAATTTAAATAAACAAATCACACAAACATCAGGAAAGGATAAGTAAACATTGCAAATCGTGACGTATTATTTATCGCATGATTTGTTGTCGTGATGAGAAGAAAACGTTGAATTTCGATAGGACACAACTGGCAATGGGAAAATTACATTTGGCACGCGGAGAAGTTTCGCGAGACGGATCCGCATCTCGACGATGTCTCCAATATTGATCCAAGTTCCAATCGTTACCCTGAAGATAGTCTCTTCTTAGCTGCCATTTACGAACAAATTCAGACGCGATTGTCTATTAAAGACGCAGTCGTCTAAACCCAATTTTCTCGCCTAGACTGTCTTGAATAATATTTCGCTGTCGTCGCGAAGTATCAGCGACACTCCGAGACGATCAAATGAAATATTTTAGAAGACCAAATCCAAATTATTGTCACAACTTCACGAATCATACAGAATTTAATTACCTGCGAGATAAATTATGCCTATTCTTTTTGCATTTACAGAGTTTCGAAAATATTACTTTTTTATTACTGAGATATATATATCTTTCCGATTTATAACAATGTAATCATATTTAATACTTGTTATAAAATCATCGACACTGTTTTTACTATTATCTCTAACAATAAAGTGCCTTATATTAATCATAAAGTTGGCGACGTATCCTGTGAGACAGATCAATATTTTTTACTGGACATACAGCTAGACATGCAATTTTTCGTTAACAGATAAAATGTTTTTTCAGAGGGAAGAGAAAAGAGGGAGATTACAATTTGTATCAATTCTACTTACAACCTTCTCTGTAATTTGTATCATAATTTCTATTTTTATTCTAATAAACAATTTTTATGAGCTCACAATTTTATTTTTATTTTAATAAATTTCTTTCATTGAAATTATAAATTCTTTTTTTCTCCCCGTTAAATACATTTTCGAGCCGAGAAATGGGATTTATTCTCGACAAATTATATTATACAGCCAAGAAAACAATTAAAAATAACTGTTATGAAAATTAATTCTACGCTTTCTCAAGGATGCTGAACGTGTTTTTATGACCAACATTAAAGTGCTTTCCAAACACAAGCGGGTTCTTTTATCTGTGCGAAAAATAAGTGACGTTGATTTATAGGTAACGCGTTATGCAAGCCGATGTTATCACGGAACCTGCAAAGAGGACACTCGCCTTCTCGCGATGGACCGTACAGCGGTTGAATTTATTTCATTTCAACTTTCAATGTCATTTATGATAAATTCTGCACTTAACAATGCTTACGACGAAGCTTAAGAAAAAGCACGCAATCACCAGAAAATGATACACAAATCACAAGTACATTGTAACTAAATTAAATAAAAAATTTAGAAAAGAAATACTCTAAAAAAGAGTTCTATTATTTTACTTTTGTTGTTTTTCGAATTGATATGAGAAGTCGATCGTATATATCATAAAAATAAAAAAAAATCAATTAAATGCGAATAGAAATATGCAAATTTAAAATAAATATTCTTAACTTAAATTTAAAAAAGAAATTCCCGATAAAATATCGTTATTTTTAAAAATTTAATGAATCATATTCGCATTCAATGCGAAGTGATTAAAGAACGGAAGAAATTTTTCAGATGTCTGATTAGAAACCGTCGAGACATTTGATTCAATAATTTGAGTTTTGCTTCTTTCTGAAAATAATCTTCGTTACGCGAAAAAAATTTAGTAAAATCTCATCAGGGTTGTTTTATGAAAATTATCTAGTATGATACAATTTCTATGTTCCTGCTGACGAAAATCATCAAGGGACATTTCGTAATTTACGCACCGCGAAATTCTACACGGAAAAATCGGATGATTAATTAGCTTAGTAATTTTTAGTCCATGTCTCCAAAAAAAAAAAATATTTCATGGATTAGCATTTAGATACATCTATCCATTGATGAAGAAAAAAGAGTGTCAAAATGGAAAAGACGGACGCAATTAACATTATAATTCTAACAATAAGATGCGTGGTTTATGTGGTTGATGTTACAAGATTACATACACCTGCATCGAAAAACACATTTGCCTTTCTAATCGAACGTTTACGAGACTCCGAATTTCTTCATCGTCAGGTTATTAACATTAAAATAATCATTATTTTTCAAATGTAATATAAGATAAACAGTTCTTGTTGAACTATTGTTTCTTTTGCAAAAGTTTAATGATGCATTATCACAAATTTGCATTTATGTTTAAAAAAGTTTCGTTTAAAATTAATCGAAAAAAGTATTTTGTGAAGTATTTATTTCTGAAACTTAACTAAAGAAAATTCCTTTAATTGAAAATAACTTTCAATGTTACCGACAATAAATTTGAAAAATGTTCCTCCGATACTCAATAACAATTTCAGTAAGACAGTAAAATTCTAATTGTTGTGGTACTTCTGTTAACGAAGAAGAACAGGAACACGTGTCGAAGATCTGCATCCTGTTTCAATTGCATCGTGCAATCGATACGTCCCACGTACAAGGCAATTACATTCCATTATATCGCCGGGACCTGGCATACCCGAGAAAAGACGTCATCGGACGACCTAACAATACTCGCGAATAATCAATTGATCGGGAAAACGATCGGTAATCTACGGTGTCATTATAAAGGGCATATCGACCCTGATTTTTTTAACACAGAATTTATGAAAAAGATACGTATCATGTGCATAACTTTACGAAATACATATTATAAATTCGTTAAATATCATATTTTTCAATCTCACATTATCTTAATTGTCTATAAAAAAAAATCATGTCAAATTTTTGATTCGCGTAGTCCAGAGCGATTGTAGATTTACTCCAAACAATTGTGTCAATCACAAACCGAGTAGTACGTGATTTATTAAAAAAAAAATGTATTTAATAAAATGAAATACATCTTCTGAATGAAACATATTACTCTTCATGACCATTAATTATTTTGATAAAATAATGTAACAAAAATCGTTTTGTCAAATTCTTCCGATATTTTTTTTAACGCGGAGCGATTGCCGATCCGTTCGAATTCAGCAGAATCTTTTCGTCGGTACACCGTAACACCGACAGTACTCGCATAACTCGAGCAGCCGTGGAATTTCCTCGGGCTCGAGACTTCCGGCGCATGTTCCTATTACGATCCAACCTTAATTATCGGCGGGATCGTGAGGGGAGAGGGAGCGAGCGAGGTATAGAGCCGTCGATACGTACCTGCATACGTTACACGGGAGTTTCGTGTACCCTGCACATACACAAACGCGACGCATGTACTCGCGGAGACAGGGCTCCACAGGTTAGCCTCGGCCCACATCGGCATAACACTTTCACTGACGTAACACCTCACTCTAAACTGTTGCGTTGCCGCCGTACACGTATTTCTTCCCTTCCTCCCTTCCTTCCTCTTCCCATGACCGCCCCCGGCGAACGTGATACCGCGTGATACACACACGTGTGTAAACGCGACGTACACGCACGCACATTAGCGTCTCCTCGTCATCTCGCCGAATCTGTACGCGAGATTCTTTCTCTCTCTCTCTCTCTCTCTCTCTCTCTAATTCTTTTTTACTTTCTCTCGGAGGCGTAATTTTTTTTCGCCGCGCGTCTGCGAAAAAAACATGCGCTTTATAAAATTTCATGACTTCATACGGGATGTGCGTTCCCAAGGGTAAGGGGAAAATACCCACTTGAGATGCATCTCGACGCCGAGGATGGAAACTCGTTCTCTGTTGCTACGCGAGACGCGCGTCTCATGAGAGATCTCAGCTTGTCAGAAATTCTCAACTTTTTACCTCATCTAATATCGCTACTAAACCTCTATTGCATTTTCCGCGAAAAAAAGAAGCATATTGAAGAGAATATCATCTTATGAATAATACAGTAAACATCGTGCAAGGTATTTGGACATTAGCACAGAATGGAGCGATACGTAACTAGCTCTTTGAATTTTTTACGACCTCTTTTTCGTTTTGGTTGCTAATAACAAAAGTTCAGTCTATCGTATGTTTATACATATTATATCCAATAGAAATTATACACTTTGCTTTAGTAATTAATTTCGAGCATTAGAGTTAAACTATCATGAACTTGTTTCAACGAACACTGATAATCGTTGGTTTTTTTTTGCTGCCAGAATGATCCGTCAGGTGCAGATTCGTAATGATATAAGCGCGAGAGGATGCGTTTTGCATGCTTACACGTGGCATTCGAAGATGAGACGTGCACCTGCCGATGGAAAATCCTGATCATTAGCATACTGTGGTTAGGCAAATCGGAAAAAAAACTGATCATCGGTGCATAAAAGATCGTCAGGATTTTCCAGCCATTACTAGGTCATTGGGAGCATGTATTCCTTGGCCCCCGTCATTCAAAATTGTGACACTGTCTCCGACTCTCGTAGATTAGTATCGATGATGCTTATTGACTCGCGGCCCGTACGAGCCACACGTTAAATCGAGAGAGGAGGAAAGATAATTCGTGGCGGTCGTACACACCTGACCTACATTCCGCGATGGAGTCAATAATCGGTGAGGCCATTATACGGGGTGTAGCGAAAGCCGCGTACTTCACATCCAAAACGAACGTCGAAGGGCAAACTTCGACAAGAACGGGAGTTCGTTTCGAGTTATGACGAGCGATTGAAAATTTAATGACTCTTGCCGAAACCGAATTGCGAAACGACGCAAATAAATAATGAAAGTCGATTCTTTCTTTTTCTTTTTTTTTTTTTACCTTCAACCGCTGGACTTCGTTTTGACAGAATTTTGTCTTCAGAAAGTGAATTATACATACGGATACCCGAATGTTCAAGTATCCAGGAGCGTTTCTCTTAAGAATCTGTAAGTTTCCAGATTTATGAAGGAATCTTTGCAAAGAGACCCATAACTTTTGGCACACAGTATATCTAATCTACGGGTAATTTTGACTTCAAACAGTTTGCGATTAATGAATATTAATCAAGATAAACATAGGATGAATAATCACGAGGAATAATACAGAGCGAATAATTGCAATTACATCGGAAGCGCGCTTATGAAAGCGCACCTGCTACCGCCTCAGGATCGCGATTCACCGATCTATACCGTGGATCGATCGATCGCTCACTCGTTCGTTCGAACTGACTGTATAACCATAACCCAATTCCGAGGCACAGCCGAGTATGCATATGCACCTTTTCTTCGCGGCGAGTCGTGTATAAGGAAATTCCCGATCTCGCGCTGCACGACTCTTACGAAACTGTTTACCTGCCGGCACATAGGAAATCTCTGAGAATAAAAGAGGTTCTTAAAGCACTATCCACGCGGTAGATTTTATTTTACCATGCCTGTTTAATTTTCAATTAGGTAAATAGGATTTAGTAGATAAATAGAATTATATTGATTTAACAAACCATTAGGCATAGTTACGCTAATTCGATAAGGAGAATTCCGAAACTCTTTCTATTTATTTATAACTCTATTTATAGCAAAGATTGTCTTCGTATCTTTATTACCTCTGAGTTTTCTATCAATTTTTTCTACCGATGTTTTTCTTTACTGTATAATTCCTATTTTTTTTAACTATAATTTTTATTTTATCGAAGACAAAAAACTTGGTTGTAATCGATCACGCCGCACGTGGATTAAGGTCAGATTTACATATCTGTTCGCGCCGCACGATTCGGAAATTATCCTATGCCTTCGAAGTAACGTGACTCTGGGAAGAGGCCGAGAAATTAGTCCTTGGGCATAACAAATTTCCTCTTCTCTCTACCCCGCTTTCCGTTTCCTGCGTACCACGCATGGTCTCTCTCCCCTGTGAAAAGCAAGCGAGTAGCGACGCGAGCGTCGGTGAGACCGCCTCGCGGAAATGCATTTTTACTGAGAAAATACCAGCCAGAAGTTGAGAGACGACGACGACGTCGACTACGACGACAACGACGACGAGTACGAAGCACGCCGCTCGTGGGAATTAAGGTTACCGGCCCGCGCGTCCTTCGAGACTTAATTATTACCGAGGCGCACCGGCACGCATTGTCGACTGCACCGCGAGTTTTATTTTTAAACGAAAAAGAGGGAAGGAAGCCGGGTATCGACACAATGGACGAGCCTTGGAGACTTCCGCGAGAGCCCCGCGCGCTCAACATCTCGACTTCGTGCGATCTGGCAAATGCGACTCGCGATCTCTAGCACGCGTTTTTGCTCCAAGATGCCTTCATATGTACGATCAATAAATAATGTACACGGAGAGAATTTTCTCTTAAAATTTAGCCTAAAAATCATGGTAATCGTGGGATAACTAATATTTCGAAGATTTTTATAAATTCTCTCTGATTTATTTATATTTAACACAATAAAATATATAATCTGTTTGATTAATATTACAATCTGCTTAGTAATTTTTATTATGTAGTTTATAAAAATTTATTACATAGTTTATAAAATTTCAGTTGTATATTTCACAAATTCCTATCATTTTCGGTAATATTTAATATGTTTTTTTATTTTTATATAGTTGTCTAGTTATCTTACTCTTATCACCAAACATGTTAAAATTTATAGTGAATTTTACGGTAAAATATAACGAAAAATTCTCTCCGTGTATGAAAGATATAAAATATTGAGTCGTATAGACAAAAAGAATTAACGAAATTATTATCGTTCTTTATGTAATAAAAAGAAAATTTTTTTCATTTAAACGAAAGAGATAGGTAGGAGCATTGTCCGTTTATTCGACATCAACGAATTATTTAGTAACAAGGGATTTACAAGCATTATTGCATTCATATGGGCTGTCAATGTTTCTCGCGAATCGACATTCTGTCTGTGCGAAATGTGAAGGCATATATTAATTATTACACGTTGTTATTACTTAACTACTTAACAATTCGGCGCTTATTTCCTTGCTGCGCGGAGATAAGATTCGCAGAGCTTTTTATTTGCGTAATAAATAGAACAGCCGTTGTCACGACGGCGACACAACGCAGGATGGAAATATCGTTCTTATCGGTCGACTAACATTTCTTCCGATTGTGCGCGACTTCGTTGTTGCGAAAAGCATAAGCTCGATAAAATTCCGAAACGCGTCTTTTACGAGCTGTAGACGCGCGAACCAATTGCGATTCCGCACGCGCTTCTTATTTGCACAACAAATAGGACAGATAGACGTATTTCGACAAACACATATGTATATTCTTATCAGTCCGATTAGCATTTCTCACGAATTTCCGATCAGGCTGTTTCTAAACTCGAGCTCAATTCCGCGTCAAGAGAGAAAGATTTCGGTTACGATTCGATTTTAAGAATTTCCCAAAGGGGCGCCGGAAGGGGTGACGGTCTTTGACAGCCGCCGAAAAAAAGGGGACTACCGAGGAAGTCTACAGTGTAAACAACTCCGACTCCTAAAAACCAACGCATACGACTGCCTAAAAAGCGATACATTACGATATGGCAGAGCCGGCGGGCTGCACGTGTTTCTGTTAACGCGCCTTAACTGCAGTCGAGATCGCTCCCCCAGAGTTTTTTGTCAACCCCTTCCGTACAAACCTGCGCTCGCTCGTCAGCATCAACGGGACGCGACGCGGCGAGATCTAAACACTACGCCACGATGTTTTCGTACGTGTCGGGTGACCGATTTTCACCCCGCGTCGTTAATTTCGGAGCGGACAATTTTTCATGCGACAGAAGAACGAAAATGTCCTTCCACGTAAAAAAAAAAAACGTATTCTTCCCGCAATTTAAATTCTTTATCAAATGAGATCATGTATATACATACGTTGCTTAAATTTTTCATCACGCAAGAATCGCATATGCGTATTGAGCCGCGCAATTTGAGAGTTAGGAATACGAATGTTTCATGCGATGATAGTTTGAATATTGTTTGTCCACCTAAATGAGCCTTAATGTGGCTCATCAATATTACCGCGAGCCACCGGTAGCATCCGCCGGCTCTGCCATTTTACGTAATCGCTGTTTGATCAACACGACGATTAACCGAAATTGCCAGTGTAGACGGGCAAACAGAAACGTTATCTGTTGCAAGACATGCCGGCAGAATTGTTGCAACATGAAAAATCATCTCTCGAAATAAACTGCCGCGCGTTCCAGTTTCCATAGCGACGGAGAGATGTGTGTTTGCGCAGAAAGCGGCCGATTTTCAACAGGTGGTTCCTCGGGTCCGTCCGCTTGCACGGCCTGTTAAGTGGACGGCCTTCGGAGCTACGTCAAAGTTACAAGGATTCTATCAGTCTAGCAACCTGTCAGCTTATCGTTTCATCCCGGCGGCACATTTTTACGATCAACTGGAGCGGCGCTACTTCAGTCCAACCGTCTTGTGATACTACTTTATGTAAACAGGAAACGCAATCGTATAATATCATCTTTCTTTATTCCTAATTTTTTTTGCTTGTATCATGATGCGATAACGTAACTATAAAATATCTTATTAATTTGTGATTTTCATCTAGATAGGATTTTATATTGTACATATTTATATTGTGCACACTATAAAATCCTATCTGGATAAGAGTAAAAAATTTATAAAAAAAAAGAGTCAAAAGAGAAATTTTTATTAATACGCCAAATTATGAATTTCTATGTATTCATTCATGTTAATTCAACATTTCTAAAGATGCCAATTCGAAATCAAGGAGAAGACAAAGGAGGGAGAAAGAGAACACAGAGAGGGATCGGTTTTTACCACAGAACGTTGTTTACATCCGCGTGCGAATTCGTTTCAAAGGTGGGTTACAGGTAATACCGGCGGACTCAGCAAAGGGGCCCTGACCTGATTGTAGAAAATGTCAACACTCTCGTTACGCGGCTGTGCACTATCACCGCGCACGCATACTCACGCACGCACGTACGTACGTATGGTACGCATGCGAATGCGTAAGCGCCGCGGCTTCGCCGCGCCGGCTCTTAAAGTGGCCATCTTGAATTCACTTTCAAACGATACGAGAGAAAGAGAGACGGGGGAGAGGAGAGAGAGAGGAGAAGGAGAGACACACAAGTGCGCCTTGTGGCACCGTCGCGGCGTGTGGCAATACGAGGAAGCCGATTACCCAACCAGCTCCGAGATCCCTCCGAGTCCTACTCGTTACACGCGATTCCGTGTAACGCGCCGCTCCGTTGCGTGTCGTTTGAATTTAGAGGCGCCTTTCTTTTTTTTTCTTTTTCCTTTCAGAAGAAAAGTTACGAGTTCGAATGTAATTGAGAAAAATGCAAAACGTTCTCTTTGCGATGGAGCTAAGAGCATTTGAATCTAAAATTCACAATGAGACTTCTCCATTCGGTTTCAGATCATCGATAGCCAATATATAATTAAAAAAAAAAAAAAACGAAACCGATACTGTGTGAGAAATGTATTGATATTGTTTCATATCGATGTCTGGTCGAGGAAAGATAATTTTTTATTTAAAACTTACTGACACGGCAATTTAAATAAATTCAATGTGCCAGCGATCCAGGATTACTAGCCTAAGATATTATATTTATTATTTCACATACCAAATTAATGAAATCATCTAAGCTGTTGTGTAATTATTCGATGTCGGAGATAAATCGGCAAAGAGAGTGCTCAGTATCGAAATAAATGGTAACGTTCTAAGAACATCCCTATTCGTGGGATGAGGGCTCTCCCCCAATGTTAGTAAAAGTTCGCAAGAAAGTTGCAGTTGCATCGCATCGCGAATTCCAGAAAAAGTGTGGCAAGTGCAACGTCGCGTGGGATTTGTTGGCAGCACGCAACCGGCGAGCGGCAGCTGTGTAAAACAACAACATCGCGGGCGAAACCCAGAAAAGCGTAAAAGGTCGAACAGTGGAGAGTAGGATCGCTTGAAAACGAGTTATCGGCTCGAATCATGAGGGGGCCGTTTAAAGTGTGGCTCGCCGCGAAGTGGGAGAGAGAAAAGGAAGGACGAGCAATTAACATAGAATTACTTAGATCCACTACATAGTGTACTCTCCCTCAGATTTGCAATTTATCCTCGCCCCGTCCGTTCCCACGCGATTACTTAACGCGTGATACTTGGGAAGTATAATATCGAACAATTCTTGCTGAAAGTCTGATAACATCGACACGGAGGGAAAAAACATATTTCTTAGCACTCATTAATGGGAAAGTACATTATGATTATTGTAAATGGCGCTGAGCCTTTAGCTAATAATTGATTTACGAGTGAGCAACGGCGAACCTTGATCGTCATTAATTCTTCAAATACTCTGCATGTTTTTCGAGAAAAATATGCAAATCGTCGAAAAAGGAAAAAAAAATGAAAGACGAGCAAAAGTTCATCAATGCTATCGAATGTAAATTCGTGTTGTTTAGCAAAAAAGCCGCTATCGTTACAAATACATCAATTACACTCTATAGTTACGTTAATTAAAACGCTCTTCAAAATTCATATAGTACAGATAACTGATAAATATCGTAAATATCGTATGAAATTATACATGTTAATTAAAGGGCGTGCGAAAAATTTTCACCGTGCAAAGAGGATTAATTGGTCACGCGGCTACCGTGTCTAGGATGACCGTGAAGTCGATACACAAGCGGGAGATATATCGATGCAATATCTTTACAGTGCACCTGTGCTTCTCACTTAGGCGAGGAAGCGGAGAAAGCCGGCGCATGGATCTCGGATCTATTTCCGTGGGGCCCCAACCGGGTAGTGACAGACGGAAGGAGGAGAGGCAGGAGGTGGACGGGGAGAATTTATGTGTTTGGGGAGGGTCAAGGGAACGAGGGTAGCGACAAGTGCAGCGAACGGGTGGAGGACAGCTGGATGCAGCGGGCAGAGAAGACGCGGGACGGAAGGGGGAATGCCGAAGGGGACGGATGCACTTGCGCGTCGCGCGTCGCCCGCGCGTTATCGAGACGAATTCCATTCTCCGGATCGTTTCCAACGGCGAGGGCGCGACGCGGAGGGCCGTTTTCGGTACCGAGAATCCGCGGCATCCCAAATCCGAGAAGGCTACGATCGGTGAAACCCGGAATCCGTGAATCCGTAGGGGGACCCGGGGTGTAGAATCTTGTAGGCGACAGAATTCGGATAGGGAGATCTGGGAACTTCTGTTGCACGGTGCATCCGTGAAAATTAATATAGAATGTATAGAAAGTGGAAAAACAGAATTTCTCTTTGTAGTAAAATTCGAAATCAACATTGAATTTAGAAATTTATACATGAATGCGGAATACAGAATCCGATAAAAGTTGAAATGAAAAATCCTAGTTCTAAGGTTCCATATAGTACGGAATCAAATCCAGATCTCTTTAAAATCTAGAATCGAGGATTAACGAGATCTGTTAAGAAGTTGGAATTGAGAAGTTACCGAGGATTTACGAAACGTTTGGTAAAGTTAAAGGAACATGTGGGACTAGGATAAAACGGAGTTGTACGAAAGTCCACGAGAGTTCGGCAGGCATCAGGCTTTAGTCGTTCCGCCCCGTCTAATAAATCGGGAAAGTCGCCTGAAGAAATGTGCATGTTGCACCGCACTGATGATCGCTCTTGTAACGGAACGAGCCGAAAGTGAATTATATAGTTATTCGCGTTCCGACGTTTAATGCGAGATTACTTTCTTCTGCCCTACTTTTGTTTTCACGAGCAGCGCTCGCTGCCGGCAGTTTCTTCGCCGCCACCTCGGGACGATTGAGAGGGAAAAGGTTGACGCGTGAAGACACACGACGAAAACGATGGTAAATCGCACGCGCTCGCAAATGAAAATCCGACCGACATGCGCACGCGACTACTCGATCGAGCGTGTAACGGCGGCATATCGGCGCGAAAAACCGCTTTTTGCGCGCGTTACGCACCGTGTGCTCGGTGAAAGTGATGCTTATGCCGAAGACGCACGCCAGAAAACTAACATACGTATACGCCATGCGGCGCTCGCTTTCCTCCCGCTCGTCTAACAAGTTCAACCGGGTATCGCGATCGAAATCTCTCGGATAACAGAGGACATCCTTAATAAACTAAATCCGATTAGTCGCCGCTTTCGCGTCCTGATTAGGAACATAGTTTCAAGTAGAACTTGAAACTAGTTGGCTTTAATAAAAGCAAAAATTAACTTTTAAAATGCATCGCGCTTCATATTCGATAAGCAACCGGAATTTTATAGGGGATTCTGTTTTTGTTCTATTTCGCGTGATAAAACATATTTAATCTGTATCAATGTTTCATTCAATCTACTACGTATAAACAAAATTGATTTTTCAACGCTATAATTTTCCTAATATATGTCGTAATATATAAAAAAACAATGTATTATTTGTTAAATTATTTGGAATAATTATTTGTCATCGAGTAAGATAATTTAATATCCAACTAAGATCTATTTTTTCATATTTTTGTTGTTATCACAATTAGTAAATTTTACTTTATAACGCAAAATTTAGGGTATTTATTGAAAAGTGAAAGAATTTTCTCATTCTTTCTTATGCAAAAAAGCAATTGTCAAGTGAACAAGCATTCAACTTCGATTCTCGACGGAGAAAATTACTACTAGCATGAAAAGCAATAGTGTTGCCGCTTTCGTAGATTCTAGCTTTATTACAATTTGAATTTGAATTTGATACATTTGATAACATTGGGGCGCAAGTAGATTTCGAACTGTATTTGTAATAGTTTTGTTAGAAAGTTTCGTTTCTCACTTTCCAACCGCTTTCTAAAAATGTGAAAAGAACAACGATGAGCACCCATTTCAATTCGTGTTCTAACGGCTCGTAATTACTCGTCGCGGCCTGCGGTCAAGACGAAATTGCAAGGCTCCGCTTCGTCAAAAGTTCGACAAAACCCGCGTGTCGAAATTTACTTATAAAATCTGAATGGTCAATCACGATGATCGAGTCCCGAGTGCAAAATAATAAAAACACTCTTAAATAAAACAAATTCAATATCAAATTTCTTGTATATTTAAATTTTATTATGATACCTAGATAATAGTGCTGTTATTCTATTCAATAGTTTTAAGCTCAATGGGTTGCAAAATCTGAAAAATTTATAATTTAGTATTTATCTCTCGATTTCTATAATTTAACATTTGAAAAGCTTAAAAATTGCAGAAACTGGAAAAAGATAAAATTTTATTTATATAAAAAATGTTTTAAAAATTAAAAAAAAACCCTATTTTATTTATTGCATCTTCCTTTCTTATATGCAACAAATAGTATTGTATATTTGAAGTTGTTGAATAAATTTATTTTTTGTTTAAATAATATAATATTCAACGTGTCAAAATCATATTCATTAAAATATTTAACAGTTAAAGCATTCAAAAAGACATTTAAACAGCATGTATTTCACAATTTCCGATAAAATTAATGTAAATATCACTTTTACAGACAATCCTCTTTTTGTCATTCGACACAGCCGATTTAGATCAAAAGATCGTTATCACTTGAAAATAAAGTCATGGTATACTCGCGCACTCGTGTGTATGCACAAGTGTGAGCAAGATTCGCCGAGACATTTTCATTAGTTACATACTATCGATAATATTGCGTGAAACGGAGCCATTTTTGCGGATATATTCATGTAAGTCAGAATAAAGCCGTGAAATGAGCGTGAAACTGCATTCGCGCGCACACCACATTATAATATGATTGTAAATTATAAGAATTAGGCCACCGCACGCACACGCATGGGTGTACATGTCTTTTTTTCTCTCGCGTCACACACGCGCAATTATCGCTAACGCGGATGTCTGTTCGCGATTCACGGGACCTTGGCCGGTTTTCCTTTCAACACGATGCGCGATTTAAATTCTCGGCACGCGCGGGAAGTGACTTGACCGACCGAGATACCCGACGATTTAATCGTTCGAAGATAAAGAAGGTTGGTACTCATTGCTAGATATAAGAATAACTACGAAATGTACATTATCAACCGCAGATTTAATGTCGGTAAAGTAGGAAACCTGCACAGTCGATATAGTTGTTTTTCTACCATATCGATACATGTTAAAGCATGCTAAAGGATGACAAGTTTACCACTTACCTTTACTCGTCTCGGGTTGGATGTTCTCCGTCTTAA